>JAAFCF010006680.1:3772823-3814676 GCA_013389785.1 Helicorthomorpha holstii | reverse complement strand
ATAAAACAGAAATAATTGGGTATTGAGAAATTTCGTAATCTTATCGTGTAAATTCCATCCATTATATCTAACATGTAAAATAACAAACACAAATCCACTTGAAGCTCGTACTGATGAACTAACAGTTCCAAGAACCTTAAAATATGTCCACATTTGTTTTGTGGAAAACTAAAAATACATAAACGAATGAGATAAGTTAAAAGTTTTCTCATAAAATTTGAATATAAGACCGAAACTTGATATTGAATCAATTATTGTTAAAAACATTTACAATAATTGACAACTCTAAAATGGAATTTTTGGTTATTCAGAGTTAAGGAAACTAATCTAATAAGTACTGTAGTTATTGAATAATCTTTTCATGATAATATAGAGATCATAGACTAACATTAACAATGTTACGTGACATATTGTATCTATAAAAAATTGTTTCCCCCAGCAACTGTTTCACACGATTTTTACTAGCGATTAGACAGCATTTCAAGACTAAGGTAAACATGATTTAATTTTTTCGTTAATTTATTTTTTAAGTAAATTTAAATTTATACAAGTTTGCAGGTTTACTAATGCTAATTTTTTATATTATTTTGTTAATGCTTTGCCTTTGTTTTTTGTTGTGTTTGAAGATGGCTTCCAAAATAGATTATGCGATCAAGGCATTAGAAGATTTGAAGAGGTCAGACATCTGCATTGCATGTGGTATTTTAACAAAACTACAGGCGAACTGTCCCTAGTTTTTAAAAGTACCGGTAGTTCTAGATAGGAGCTGTCAACATGACCAAAAATGATATTCAAAAGTTGATAACTTTTTTTTTTTAAAACATTTTTTTATGAAATTTTGTGATTTTTTCTAACTTTTGACAGTAATCAAGTTATAAAAAAAATTTGAAATAATTTTTTATTACTCTTGGAAATATTCACACAACTGCCTATAAAGATGTTTAGCAGTTAAAATGACCTCTTTCATTTTTCATGTAAACAAAACAAAAACACGTGTGTGTGAGTCAAGCTCATGTTTGATTATGTTCATTCATAGTTGAGAAGAGAAACCAACTAGGCATTCAGTTTATTTTAGATTAAGAATACATTTTCAAAAGATAATTTCAATAACTTATACTAAGATTTTAGTTGATTTGATAAATTTGTCAGAAGATGAATATGATTTATCAGGTGATTCTCTTTTAGATAATTATGTTCATGATGCTAATATGAAACAACAAGGCAAAAATAACTATTTTAGTCAGGTTTATAGTGTTTTGATTTATTTTTTTGCATAAAAAATGTGAAACCTCAGTTCTCAAAGTTCTGACAGTGAAACCTCATCACATAATGATGAAGTTGATAATCACATAACAGAAAGTGAATTTGAAATCAGTGTAGTATGCTAGAGGAATACTAGGTAGGAAAAATGTGACAGTTTCTTATATGTTTTCCACCAAATATGGTATTTAAATAATTTGGAAAACATTGTCCAGGTTCAAAGAAATAATGAACTATTGTATTTTTAATTTGGCATCAAAGCTAAAAAAAAGTGAACAAGTGAGATATAATAGATTTGCTTTGGCGAGAACTATTTGGAATTCATTTATTTAAAATTGCAATAATTGTTATTATCCTTATACAAAAATCATTGTGGATGGGTAGCTATTTCCAACTAAAGCTAGGTGCCCTTTTACTCAATATATTGCAAATAAAGCAGATAAATTTGGAATAATAGTTTGTTTAGCAGTAGATGTTAATTCAAAATATATTTTGAATGGATATCCTTACACTAGAAAAATGATTTACAACTAGAAGACATTCATGTTAGTGTACAAGTTGTCGTCTACTCTAGGGTAATGGGCATAATGTAATAAGTGACAATTACTCTAGAAGTCTAAATTTAGCCAAGAAATTAAAGAAAAAAAGATTTGACTTTAGTTGTAACATCTAATGAAACTTGAAAATGGCTTCCATACTCAGCAAGTTAAATGAAGTTTTACAACATAAAAATCTTTGTTGAGCTAACTTTATTTTTAATTTTCATTACGCCCAAAGGGCAAACAATAACATTTGAACAACATCATCTGATCGTAACAATCAAGTCAACCACCAAAACAATCAAATATACTGTATTAAACTGGGAAATTATTCCAAATTTTTGCCAGAATTGATGTTGAACTAAACAATGTTTTTGAAATCACTTCCTGAAATCATTTTGCTTGAGTTACATATTCTTGTCTGTATACAGTATTTCCCATATCAAATCGTTTTAACTCAGTTATACAATTTATTTCTAATTTTGGCATGTGTGCACATTACAAGACATTTACTGATCAAGTCAATTGGGTTTTCTAAATTTAAGTTGTCGTATAATTGTGTAATGGGCCACCAACGTGGATAGTCAAAAGCTGCTCTAAGTACATTATTTATTCTTTTATAAATATTTTGTCTGTTTCACTTTTTAACTGGTAACCATGTGCCAATGCCATACAATAATAGAGAATAGACTTTTGATCTAATTATTAAGACTTTGCTTTTAGCATTTCATTAGCAAAAGAAAAAAGATGGTGGTTAAATTTTAATGAAACACAGTGCAATTAATTGTAAATTTTTAGTTATATGTTGAGTTTTTAATTTTACTATAAATATTGAATGAGCGGTCATTTTGGCTACTGTTCGTCATTAAAGGTACTGTATTTTGTTTTTGTCGTCTTTCTAGTGATAAAATATGCAAACCGACATAAAGAAGATATTAACAAGCGACTACATCAATTTGAAAGTTTTGTTAGAGATAAGTTAGTATCCAAATGGAGAGACGAGTCAGCGAAAAATTCTCCGGAGTTTCTGGCATCAGTTAGCCAATTGGAGTTTGAGTTAAACAGTGTAATTGTCGAGATCAATAACGTACTTAAAGACCTGCAAGACGTTGAAACGAAAATCAACAAAATTTATGCTAAACAAAAACGTAAAAAATACAGTATATATAACTTTAGAAAAAAAACTTAAAATAACATTATACTGTGTAATGTGCTAATAGAAATCGAGGTAACCCCTACAGGGAATATTTTTCAAAATGTGTTCCTTCAGCCATTTAGAAGAATTTTAGAAATTGAAATACAAGTAATGAGTGACTTTCTTAATGGTAAGTTAGTACAACAATAAATTACCATGGCAGCGTTCCATAAATTAAATTTTTTTAAATTTTGCTAAAATAGTAAAACGTTTAAAAATACTAGAAAATCTTATCCATACAATCCTTGACATTTTCTATAATCTTACAAGTTAATTAAAATAAAATATCTTTAGTTGTCGTTGGAAATGTAACAGGACTAGGTGCACTGTTGCAAATCCAATCCAATGAAGAGCTGAAACGTACGGTTGAAGCCGAATTGGAAGATTTGATCCACAACTTTAATCACATGAAACAAAGAATTGCCAAATTTATAGCAATATGCCATATGAATGATGTGACAATGTCAGTCAATTTAGATTAAAAACAACAAACATAAAACGATGGCAATACATTTACTGTATTTAATTATCATCTATTAACCGTATGTATACTATTTACTTAACACTAAAGCTACCACGCCGCTTTTGAACTTTGATTGGAATTTTCCAGATAAAAATAATTATTATATTACTATAAAACTTCTTGAATTTTCCTAAAATGTGTGTACGTTTAATATTTTGATATTACAGTAAAAACTGTTTAACGCGAAATCGCTTAACACAAAAAACCCCTTAAAAACCAAATAACAGCAATATCGGTTTCTGAAAACTGTAAGTCAAGTCAGGCAGAATAAAAAAAAAAACAAGCAATTTTAAATCTGCTTTTCTATTGGCCAAATAAAGGACGCCAATTTCCGTGTTGAATGAAATTCTCAGAAATCTAAAATAATAAATTATATCCAAAGACCGATAAAATGGATGCTGATATTGTTAATATCTCGGTGCTTTAAATGTTGTAATTTTGCTGGTTGTTGTTTCTGACTTTGACATGAGATTATTTTATTGTTATTTTTAAACCTCACGTACATAATAATTGTCCTTTAAAATATTAGCTAATCTATAATGTAATAAAGATGTTATTGGAAATTACAATCTATACATAATATCAATACAATAATATAATTAAACCTTAAAATTCATAGCTATTCACAAAGCTAATTTCTTATAAATTGTTTTTTTTTAAACAAAAATTATATAAACATTTTAATCTCGAAGAAGTTAAATTTTGTATATAAAAAGCTAAAAGTACCTAACAATCTAAAATAAACATCTATCCTAAATGTTAAATATAGTGACTCAAAAACTATGCAGTATTTTGACACAGACTATATCTCAAAAAAGTTTTGAATTAAATGGCAAAATTAAAATGCTAATTTTTCCTTCATAAATAAATTAGTTTATGGTTAAACTAATTTATTTATGGTTATTTTTTTATGGTTATAATGTTAATGGTTAAAACCAACATTTTAATGATTCATAAATGTCAATGTCAAGACCATAGCTGTGAGGTAAACAGTCACGTATTTTTCGTATAATTTTCTATTGTAAATTTTAAAGTGTTTTGTTATTGGAGCTAAAGTGCTGTATATCGATTGATTAACTTCATCAAGATCTACAGTATAACTACAAACAAACAAGCATTCACTTTAATAGTGACCAGAAGTTCTGCGTATCCCCAATTGTGACACCATCTAGTGACAAGTTAACAATTTAGATTGTTGTTAATAGAAATAAAATTGCTTTGAATGGTCTTCAAATTTAAACTAGAAAGTTCAGTTGAAATCTATTAGTTATTACTTGTTTGTCCTTTTGAAAAATAGACAACAAAAAATATTCTCATTTACAATTTTAAAACTGAAAGTAATGTTTAAAATTGCATAAAAAATCAGCTTTTAAAAATAAATATATCAACTGTGTTTACATTTACCGTATTTTATTATCACATTTATAATGGTTTAATTTATATTTTCATCAATATTTTGTCTTGCTTTATTTGGTTTTTAGAAAAAAAGTTATTGTTTTTATTTCTTAATTATGTTGTTTGTTTTAAACAATGCCAATAAAACAAACAATAAATAAATCGATTTTGATTAAACTTTATAATTTATTTTTGGTTATTTGTCATTTTTTTCTGATGAGTTTGAATACCATTTATGGCTGTTTTACTTCAGAAAACAGCAATAATCGACATTTTGATCTTGTCACTAAATGGAGCATATTAATTTTCTGATCACTCTGTGTTTAACTTAGATATTGTTAATCGATTACACTATATAGTATATATATGGCAGCTAGGCAACTACTGTTATATAAATATAAAGTACACGTACTGTATCGTGTTTGGTATGGATTTAAATTGGCATTGAATCACCTAAACTCACTTGGGTATCTTTTCAATGGAGATAATACGTCAGGTCAAGCCTGGACAATACAGAAATAAAGTTCAATGCATTTTCAATGCGCATTCGAATTACATTACATTCTATATAGTTGATGGTCAGACTCAAAGTGACACCAAGTAATAACCTGCACTATATGGTGCTGTATGTACAGTGCAAACAAAGTAAATACATTACATTTATATAGCTTATAAGTGCATCATAAAAATCAATACATTTTGCTGCACATTTATCATTATTTATTGGTTTTTGTTGCTCATTTTGAAAATGGCTGAAACTCTGAGCAGTTTGTGTGGTTTGTACTTCACAATATTTCAGATTTTTGGCATTAATTTGACTAAAAATGGCAAATTCTGGTTCTTAAAATTACTCTACAAAATAGTCATCAACGTCATTTTGATTGTTTATGAGATTACTGTTATTTACAATGGAATTGCGGATATAATGACGACAATGAAAACCATTTATAATCAGCAAAAAATCAAAGAAAATCTCGACATTTATTACCTTATTGAATTTTTGTCTATATCCACTCCAGTAATCTTATCAGCAGTTTTTCGTCTTTACGTGTTTATTTCCATAATCACAACTGACTTGAGTTCCGTTTGGATTAAAAGAATCCAGTTGACGCCCAAAGAAAGCCAAGCAATCAAGCAAGCAACTCGGAATAAAATTAAAGACGTGCTTCTTATGTTAGCCTTTCATGTTTCTCTACTTCTTTTATTTGGTATTTCAATTTCTACAATTGGTATAAATTTAAAATTGGGTCTGTTTTTTGTAATGTATCCACATTATTTTTTTCAATGTACTTATTTCTGTTTTTACCAATCAATAATGGACATTGTCAACACCAGATTAAACTCTTTCAGTGCAAGTTTAGCTTCAACCAAAACCGATTTAAGACGCCGGAAATTGTTTAAGAAATTCACCGAAGAACAGGAGGAACTACGTGACTTAACCAAGGAACTTCATAAACTTTTTCACCCAATCGCCTCCATTTTGTATCTACAATGCATTCTTCCTATAGCATTTTTTTTATGTCAAACTCAACTCCCTCAGGAAAATGTGATAATAATTTTTATTATTAATGGGGTTCATCTGACCAATTACTATTTTATACTCAAAACAGTGTATTTGGCATCAAAAGCTAATGGCAAAGTAAGTTAACTAAAAATAATCGATTAAAATTTAACAATTGATTGATGTTTCTTTTTGCATAGATTAAAAACTTCAAC
The DNA here is from genome assembly GCA_013389785.1 of Helicorthomorpha holstii. Taxonomy (NCBI): domain Eukaryota; kingdom Metazoa; phylum Arthropoda; class Diplopoda; order Polydesmida; family Paradoxosomatidae; genus Helicorthomorpha; species Helicorthomorpha holstii. The sequence goes on along the minus strand of JAAFCF010006680.1, from coordinate 3,808,048 downwards.
ACTTGTTTGGCTAAGAATATCATTGAAAACGTAAAAACCAAGTGTCAATTGCCTGTTGAGGATGTCATGGTAACAAATGTCCCTTGACAAGTTTGTTTAAAACATAATATATTCAAATGGCGTCTTATTTTAGCCTTTGTTTAATCAGTTGTATTGGATTTCAACTGAGATTGAAAGTGAGAATTGGTTTTATATGTTCAGCTGGTTTGAATTGGACATTGACAATATGATTATGGTAAAACAATCAATTAATTAGTCTCCAAATTAACTATGTAAAACTTTTTTATTTTTAAATTTCAGAATGCACAAATGGCTTATGATTTTCAAAAGTATTTTGTTTCATATTATTCATAAGACTACCGGTATTGAAGTTGCCTGTTTGAGCTTATTCTGCCTATACCACCTGTGCAATAACATAAATTGCAAACAGGAACCCAATTTTAATCTGTCTTAATCTGAATTACAGTATTTAATTGTTTTAATTGCAAATCACTTCAATAAAATTAATATTTCTGTACTGTAGTTGTTTATTATTGAAGTTAATTGGCCAGCTACTCAGTCGCAATTGAAATTCTCATAGACTTCAATACTTAAAAAAACTTAACCATACATTTTTTAGTTAAATTTCATCCCAAAGACTTCAATGGTAATCGATTGTATACAAATGTTTCCAAATGTATAAACAGTGCAGTTCAATCCAGTGATAAACCACAATGAAATCTTAACAGTACATTGTAGGAAAAGACAAAGTCTGATAGTAATACAATAATTTTCTTCTATGAGAAAGTCTAATCAAAAGTTTAAAAACGGTTGTTTGACCGTGGTCGCCAGATGGAGCACAAATCGATCTCCTAATCGATCTGTGTATACAGTACATACTATTAATCGATTACAAAATGTACGTGGTAGCTTGGCAACTACTGTTATGGATTTGGTATGGATTTTAATCGACATTGAATCCCCTAAACTAACTTGGTATCGTTTCATTTGAGATAAACAGATAAGGTTGAACTTGAACAACACAGAAACAGAATTCAATGCATTTCCAATGCGCATTTCAATTACATTGCATTCTTTAGATTTAAGAGTCAAGTTCGATGTGACTTGACTTGAGTGTAAATGACTGTTAATGTTTAATTATTATTAATGCTTTGATTTCTCATTATAAATATTTATTTTTGATTAATCTCTAATAAGACAAACAATAATTAGCAAATTTTTATTTCGTTTTCTACTTTTAAATTTGCTTATTTGACATTTTTTCTAATGTCGGTTAACAGCAGCAATCGACATTTCAAACTTGTCACTTGTCATTGACCTGCTGACCACTCTGTATATACTGTACTGTAAATATTGTTAATCAATTACAATATGTACTGTATATGGCAGCTTGGCAACCACTGCTGTAGACAAATAAAGTACACAAACTAGACCGTCTTTGTTATGGATTTTAATTGACATTGAAACCTCTAAACTTAACTTAGGTAGCTTTTCAATGGGAATAAACAGATCCGGTCAAACCTGAAACAAGGTTCAATGCATTTTTAATGCGCATTTCAATTACATTGCATTTTATAGACTTGAGGATCAGGTTCAAAATGACACACACATATTGCTATATTGAATGCACAGTACAAAGTAAATATGTTTCTGTAGTTTACAAGTACACTATGAAAATCAATACATTTTTCTGCACATTTATCATTATTTATTGGGTTTTGTAGCTCATTTTGAAAATGGCTGAAACTCTGAGCAGTTTGTGTGGTTTGTACTTCACAATATTTCAGCTTTATGGCATTACTTTGACTAAAAATGGCAAATTCGGGCTCGTAAAATTACTCTACAAATTTGTCATCAACGTCTTTTTGATTAAGTATGAGATTATTTTCATTTACATTAGAATTACATATATAGTGACGACAATGAAATGCATTTACAACCAGCAAAAAATCGATGGAAAAGTCGACATGTATTACTTTTTTGAACACGTGATTAAACGGATTCCAAATATCTTAGAAACAGCTTTCCGTCTTTGCGTGTTTATTTACACTACGAGAATTGACTTGAGTTCCGTTTGGACTAAAAGAATCCAGTTGACGCCCAAAGAAAGTCAAGCAATCAAGCAAGCAACTCGGAATAAAATTAAAGAAGTGCTTCTTATGTTAGCCTTTCATGTCGCTCTATTAATGTTATTTGTTACTTTAATTCCTAAATTTGGTTCCTTTTCACAATTGCTTTTGTATTTCGTAATGTATCTCCAATATTTTTTCCAATGCATTTATTTCTGTTTTTACCAATCAATTATGGACATTGTCAGCACCAGATTCGACTCCTTCAGTGCCAGTTTAGCTGCAACTAAATCCAATATAAGACGTCGAAAGTTGTTTAAGAAGTTCATCAAAGAACAGGAAGAACTACGTGACTTAACCAATGAACTTCATAAGCTTTTTCACCCAATCGTCTCCATTTTTTACATGGAATTCATTTTTACAGTCGCAATGTTTTTGTGTCATACTCAACTCCAATTCCCTTGCAAACTTGCAGCGCAAAAGTTTATTTCGCATGTGGTAAATTTGACCGGTTACTATTTTATACTCAAGACTGTGCGTCAGGCATCAAAAGTAAACAACAAAGTAAGTGAACTAAAACAAATTCATAAAACTGTAATAATTTATTGATGTTTTGTTGCTTAGATTAAAACCATCAACACTTGTTTGGCAAAGAATATCATTGAAAACGTTAAAAGTAAATGGCAATTGCCTGTTGAAGATATCATGGTATAATTATTAACTATTGCTAAATGCTATAAGACTGTTTCAAGCTTAAGCTATTCAAATATCGTCTTATTTAGCCTTTGCTTAATCAGTTATATTGGATTTCAACTGAGACTGAAAGTGGGAATTGGTTTTATATGTTTGATTGGTTTCAATTGGACGTTGGTAATTTAATTATGGTAAAATAATATAATGATATAATTAAAATTAATCAATTAATTGTAATACTTTGATATTTTTAATTTCAGAATGCACAAATGGCTTATTTTGTTTCAACTTACTTGTAAGTTGAATAAGTTATTGATTTTAATCTTACTCTGCCTATACCAAATGTGTAACTGAATTAATTGCAAAGAGGAATCACTTTTAATTTGTTTTAATTCTAAATTACTGTATTTAATTGTTTTATTTGCAAAATCACTTCAATAAAATTAATATTTCGGTACTATAGTTGTTTTTATTGAAGTTAATTGGCCAGCTACTCAGTTACAATTGTAATTCTCATAGACTTCAATACTTAATAAAACTTAACCATTCATTTTCTAGTTAAATTTCTTCCCAAAGACTTCAATGATAATCGATTGCATACAAATTTTTCCAAATTTATAAACAGTACAGTTAAATCCAGTGATAAACCACAATGAAATCTTAACAGTACATTGCACGAAAAGTCATAAAGTTTTCTATGGAAATTTCCAATCAAAAGTTTAACAACGGTTGTTTGACCGGCGTTGGTAGTTTTAGTTCTTCAGTTAATATCATAAATCGACATTTTGAACTTGTCACTATATGGTGCACATTGATCTTCTGATCACTTTAGGTATTCAACTTAGATGTTGTTAATCGATTACTCTATATACAGTATATGGCAACTAGGCAACCACTTGTTGTATTAATCTAAAGTACACAAACTGGACCGTGTTTGTTATGGTTTTTAATCGATATTGAATCCTCTAAACTAACTTAGGTAGCTTTTCAATAGAAATAAACACATCAGGTCAAACCTTAACAATACAGAAACAAGATTCAATGCATTTTCAATGAGTATTTCAATTACATTGCATTCTATAGACTTGAGGGTCAGATTCAAAGTTACTTCAAGTAATACCCTGTGCTATATTGTGCAGTACACACAAAATAAATACTGTAAGCTTCTGTAGCTTACACGTACATCAAAAAATCAATGCACTTTTCTTCACATTTCATCAAATTTGTGATATACAGTGGATTCTCGTTAACACGAAGTCGATGGGACCGAGATTTTTCTTTGTGTTAATGGAGTTTTGCGTTAACGAACACATGCAAAACACATGGCATTTTTTGGAGTCAAACTGGCATTTTTTGGAGTCAAACTCACATTTTTTACAGTCAAACTGACATTTTTTACAGTCAAACTCACATTTTTTAGAGTCAAATTCACATTTTTTAGAGTCAAACTCACATTTTTTAGAGTCAAATTCACATTTTTTAGAGTCAAACTCACATTTTTTACAGTCAAACTGACATTTTTTACAGTCAAACTGACATTTTTACAGTCAAACTGACATTTTTTACAGTCAAACTGACATTTTTTACAGTCAAACTGACATTTTTTACAGTCAAAGAGAAGTAAAATCTGTTTGTGTTAACGGGGTTTTACTTCGTGTTAACGAACAAAAAATTTATGGGAAAGCCTATACTGTAGTTTGGGACTGCAATGTTGCTTTGTGTTAACGAGAAATTCTTGGTAATGGCGTTCGTGTTAACGAGAATTCACTGTAATTCAAATCCTTTTAACACGAATAAATATTTAGTTTTCACTGTATTGTTAGTTGTTATAATTAAAAATATATTAAGTATAATATGAGAGACATTGAATTTTAGATGATGCAATTTAGTTTCTTTATTGGTTAAAATTTAAGTTGTTAATTTTCTACTATAGTTGATATCAGAGTATACAGTATACTGGTATTAAAATAAGATATGAAACTAAATTAAAAATTGCCTTATTGAAGAAAAATATATATAAAATAATGAAACATTTAAATATCGATATTCAATATATTGAGCAAATATCGATTTCTTTGTAAACACTGAGTCAAATCTCCAGTATATTTTCCAATATCGAAAATAAATAATGTTTCTATTGTAGTAACTTCATCGAAATTCAAATTTGGTATTTATTGTTTGTTTGATTGGAAAACAGCCAATAAAAATAACCACATTTACAATTAAACTAATTTAAATATGGAAGTAATGTTTACTATTTAATTACAAAAAAATAAATAAAATTGCTAACAACAGCAATCGACATTTTTAACTTGTCACAAGATGATGCACATTGACCTTCTGACCACTCTGTGTATACTGTACTGCAAATATTGTTAATCGATTACAATAGATGTAGTGGCTTGGCAACTACTGTTGTATAAATATCAAGTACACAAACTGGACCGTGTTTGTTATGGATTTAAATCGACAGTGTATCCCCTAAACTAACTTAGGTAGCTTTTCAATAGAAATAAACACATCAGGTCAAACCTGAACAACACAGAAACAGGATTCAATGCATTTTCAATGCGCATTCGAATTGCATTGCATTCTATAGACTTGAAGGTCAGATTCAAAGTGACATCAAGTAATGATCAGTTCTATATTGTACATTATGTACAAACAAAGTAAATACATTACAAGTATATACTGTAGCTTATAAGTGCATCATAAAAATCGATGCCTTTTGCTGCACATTTATCATTATTTATTGGTTTTTGTTGCTCATTTTGAAAATGGCTGAAACTCTGAGCAGTTTGTGTCGTTTGTACGTCACAATATTTCAGCTTTATGGCATTAATTTGACTAAAAATGGCAAATTCGGGCTCGTAAAATTGCTCTACAAAATTGTCATCAACGTCATTTTGATTATTTTTGAGACTGCTTTCATTGTCATTGGAATTTCCTATATATGGAAGGGAATGAAAAACATTTACAACCAGCAAAAAATCTATGGAAAAGGCGACATGTTTTACTTTATTGATTACGTGCTTGTAATCATTTCAGAAATCTTAAAAGCAGTTTTCCGTCTTTACGTGTTTATTTCCACAACGAGAACTGACTTGAGTTCCGTTTGGATTAAAAGAATCCAGTTGACGCCCAAAGAAAGCCAAGCAATCAAGCAAGGAACTCGGAATAAGATTAAAGACGTGCTTATTATAATAGCCTTTAATGCCGCTGTATTCATCTTACTTATTACTTTAGATTCTGAATATGGTAAATTTACACAACTGCCTGCGTATTTCGTAATGTGTCTTCCATATTTTTTTCAATGTACGTATTTTTGTTTCTACCAATCAATATTGGACATTGTCAGCACCAGATTCGACTCTTTCAGTGCCGATATTAATTCAACCAGATCCAATATAAGACGTCGGAAATTGTTTAAGAAATTCGCCAAAGAGCATAAGGAACTACGTGACTTAACTAAGGAACTTCATAAACTTTTTCACCCAATCGCCACCATTTGTTACATGGAATTCATTCTTTCTGTCGCAATGTTTTTGTGTCAAAGTCAACTCCAACTTCCTTACGAAATCGCAGCGGAAAATCTTATTTCGCATGGAGTAAATTTGACCAGTTACTATGTGATTCTCAAGACTGTGTGTCAGGCATCAAAAGTCAACAACAAGGTAAGTGAACTGAAACTAATCATTAAAACTGTCATAACTGATTGATATGTTTTAATAGATTAAAGATTTCAACACTTGTTTGGCTAAGAATATCATTGAAAACGTCCAAAGCAAATGGCGATTGCCCTTGGAAGATATAGTGGTCAGTACTGGCTATTTTATTCAAAACTCAACAGTTTTTAACCTATTTTTGTTTTTTAGCCTTTGTTTAATCAGTTGTATTGGATTTTAACTGAGACTGAAAGTGAGAATTGGTTTTATATGTTTGATTGGTGTGAATTGGACATTGACAATATGATTGTGGTAAAATAAAATAACGAAATAATTAAAATTAATCAATTAATTGTAATAATTTCAGAATGCACAAATGGCTAATGATTTCCAAAGGTATTTTGTTTCAGCTTACTTCAATCATTGAAGTTATTGATTTTGAGCTTATTCTGCCTATACCAACTGTGTAATTGTATTAACTGCAAAGAGGAATCACTTTTAATCTGCTTTAATTTTGAATTATTTAATTGTTTTAATTGCAAAATCCGTCAATAAAATAATATACCACATTGTATTGTATATGGTAATTATTTCTTGGAGTTTTTAACCTGTTACCCAGCTACAATTGAAATTCTCATAGACTTCTAGTATAAAGTTCTTCTCAAAGCTTCCAATAATAATCGATTTATGCAAATGTTTTCAAATAAAGTGGAAACTTCTTAACACGAAACAGTTCGTGTTACAAGGAATGAATTGTATGAAAATACATAGGAGATATTCGGGACCCCACAGTATTACTTTATGTTAACCGGTTTTTCATGTTCACTGTACCGTATATGTACAACAATGAAAACATGCTAAACGATAAAGTTAACATTTTATTAGCTTATTCTGCCTATACCACATGTGTAATTGTATAAACTGCAAACAGTTTTTGCAAACAATTTTAATCTACCATTTTTCTGAATGTTACCATGCATGGATGCATTTGGAAAAAAAAAACAATGCAGTTTTTAATTTATTAAAATTGAAATTTTAAATATTGAGCAAATATCGAGTTTTTGAAACTATCGAGATATATCGACAGTTTAAATATCGCCCAGTCAAAATAAACTCGCTGCCCTATTTTTACTTTGTTATCACATAATAGGGTGACGAATAACCAATTATTCCTGATTGGTCAATATCAATTGTTGTCAAGATGACATCATTTTTAATTTGATGGACTTTTACCAACAAGAAATTTGGTAGTTGAATGACTCTTAAGGGGCTCTGTCGATATCTACGCTTAATTGCGCCAAATGATATTGTATAATCAATCATTTACATTTGACTCTCCAAAACGGTTTTGAAGACGATCCATTCTTAAGGACCTCTGACCAATTCTATTCCAATTGTAAGTTCTTTGAATTACAGTGGATTCTCGTTAACACGAACCCCGTTACCACGAATTTCTCGTTAACACGAAGCAACATTGTGGTCCCGAACTACAGTATAGGCTTTCCCATACATTTTTTGTTCGTTAACACGAAGTAAAACCCCGTTTGCACGAACAAATTTTGCTTCTCCAAATGAAAAATTTCATATATCGTCGGCGAAAATGTATAGAAAATCAAAATTTTGATAAGTTTTAATGTTTTTATAAAAACAAATACAAATTCAATACATTTTTTGTTTGTTTTTATAAAAAAAAATTCAAATTGCGATGTTTTTTCTGAAGTGCATACATGCATATGAATGCACAAAATGCATAATATTTTGAAATTTAAATTTGGTATCACTTATGATGTAAATAATGATTCAAATATGATGTAAATAGTGAGTTTAAATGTGATTTACTCTAAAAAATGTCATTTTGGCCATTATATATTAGATTTTGCATGTGTTCGTTAACACAAAACCCCGTTAACACGAACAAAAATCTCGGTCCCGTCGAGTTCGTGTTAACGAGAATTCACTGTATTTTTTTTGCTTTTTACAATATGCTCAAATCACATGTTTTGATTTTAAAAACCCTTTGGCCTTGAAAATAATTTAGAAGATGATTTTGATCATTGCTTGCGTTTCTATTAATGTTCGAAAACCATTTCTTCAAGTGTTCTAAAATTTCTAAGGCGCACATAATCGGTTTTAGAACACTCGAAGCACTATTAGAAGTTAGAACATTCACTGTAACTATGGCAACGCTATTTACTTTTTCTTTTTACAAAAATAAAAAAAAAATAGAAAATTCACTATTCGTCAATAAAGAAACGAGACTAAATTACATGATTTTCAATGACGATTTGTCTCGCTTTTTATTCTGACGTATAATGGAGCCTATTATGTGTGTTTCCCAAACATGTGATCCTTGAACCAACAATATTCCACTATACTGTATTTATTTTATCATTTCTTTTTTCTCGTGTTCCAATTAGGTTTGGTTCATTTTATGTCAATTTTTTTAAGGCCATTTTATCCCTTGTGAAGTTAAGAAACAAAAACATGATTGGTAAAGTTGGAAAGCTGTCTGCTTGGCATCACTGGTCCTTTCTGTCCGACCTTATAAAACATCTTGAAGTCGGTGATTTACTTGAGATAGAAACGACTCCCATATTAAGGCATTGGGCCATTTGTGTTAAAATTAATGACCCAAGAGATATTTCAGTTATTCATCGAAGTGGAATGGCAAAACCAGTTTTTTGTGGAAATGTATCTAGAATGGCGCTGTCGTTGCCTACGGATTCTGAAGGACCTTACGAAGACACTATTTTTGAGCAAAATATAATAGACGCAGTGCACTTTTCGCGCAAAGTTCGCATCAATAACTCAATGGATAAAACCCTTCAACCACTTCCGAAAGATGAGATTGCCAAAAGGGCCTACAACTATTTACAAAACGTCCATTTGGCTGGGAAATACAGCTTTGTTACCAACAACTGTGAACACTTTGTGAACCTTTGTCGTTACGATAAGAGTAGATGTCTTCAAATTGAGAATTTAATGACAATCACTATTCGCCATATAATTCAAACGGCAGGACCCACTTTGGAGTGTTTTGTGGGTCACATGGTTGATGAGGTCGTGAAAACAATTTTAAACTTAAAATCAGAGCTTCTCAAACGTTCTATACACGCTTCCTTAACATTTTTATACATTACACTGTACATTCCAATAAGATTACTGAATATGGCTTCGTTTCTATGGTAACCAACACACAACAATACAAATTTTAATTTTTTAAAATGTGTTCTAAGTACCAAATAAAAATTGATTTTGAAGTTCATTTTTAAAGTTTCAAGGACACAATTGGATTATCTGACGACGTTCTGTAGTTTAAATTGTATGAAATATTTGTAATAAATGTATTTTACCCATTCTATTCTGTCATTTAAATTGCTTAGAACAAAATAAAATTAAGTTGCCATAGTAACCAATTTTTTAAAAAAAAACTTGCTGTATTCTGACATTTCAATTCTTTAGAACAAAATAATGTTCGTTTACCATAGCAACCAATTTTTAAAAGTGCCTACTGTATTCTGTCACTTAAATTATTTAGAACAAAATAAAGTTGCCATAGTAACCAATTTTTTTTTTTCAAAAACATTCCACTGTATTTTTACATTTAAATTCTTTAGAACAAAAAAGTTCGATTGCCATAGTAACCAATTTTTTTTTAAAATCCTAGTGTATTCTATAATAATTGTACTACATTTGTCGCCATTCCCCACCCCATACCCAGATAAATTAATTAAGAGCATCGTTGGAAATTATGGTTATCAAATTTTGGTACACTTACCATCACATGACGTAGTAGTTATTAATGCTAGTCCAATAATGGCTAACTGATAAACTTTACACATCATTTTACGTTAGTTTGAACAGCAAAACTACTTAAGACGTTAAAGTATTAATATAAATGGCTGAATTGTGCTATTTTTTTTTTCTTGTTATTTTCACTTGCTTAAAAAATTATTCACCGGAAATCGATGTAAAAGGAAATGGACTTTAAATTTTTCATTTTTTTTTTTCCTCCCATGTCTGAATGTCAAGTGGTTTTTGTTATTGTTTTGGTTTTGAAATGAAGTAAAAAATAACGTCAAGTGTTTACTATAAATAAAAGTAATTAAATTCAACTAAACTTTAATTTATTAATTTTATATGATTAATAAAATAATTTTAGATTTAAAATATTATTAAATTTGTGTTTTCTTGCGCCCGTTGTCATGCCAACGAAAATTCAGTTCTAAAAAACAAAAAAATTACTCTAAGGGCCTGTCTGGCTTTTCGTAATAAGATTTTTTTTCGTTGCTATAGTAACTGACGCATGCGTGATCGCGACGTAAACAAAAATACAAAACATGGAGGGGAAAACATGGCAGAATGATGAGTTTTGAAGGATTTTTTTTTCTCAGTGAATGTCGCGTTTGAAAGTGAAATTATCGTCTGAAATTGGTTTTAGTGATATTAAGTGTTAAATTAGTGAACTGTGTGATAATAACAATGGGTGAAGAGGGAGAAGATGGCCCTGCACTTTTGTTTATGCCATTCGTTGTCATGGAAACTCTTTTGGATAAACTAAAACTACTTAATTTCGACATTGAATTTCTCAGTCGAGCTAGAAAAGCACTAAACAGGTACCCAATACTAACCAACCCATGTTACAATTACAAAACAGTACTGTATAATTAATAAAATCTATAATTTAGGCATTACTTTGCCTTGCAAACAAATCCAGGAGAACAATTTTACATGTTTTGCTTATTGGCTTCATTCATCATTAAAAAATGTGGAAAAGACTTTGATGAACCACAAGAAGTAAACAATTATTAGCTCAAATAAAGAAACGAGATTAATCTCCATTGGCCTCAATGTCAAATTATCTCGTTTCTTTACTGGTATTCGTTTCTTAGCAAGTAAAGTTTTTCACTTTCTTTTTTTCTAGTCTGACGACCCAAATTCAATCATTTCAAACATTTTAGATACAGCTCGTCAATTGGTAAATATTAATTGATAATGAAAACATAATGTAATGTTTAATTGATTAATTAATCATGAAAAACACACAGGGAATAACTGTTGATTTTCCACCAAATCGTTTAAAACAAGGCTATGGCGAACAAGTTATCTATATTTTAGACAGACTTACAGATGAAGCTCTAAAAGTCAACCATTTCATATGGAAAAAGTAAATAAATTACTAGAAAACAATTACCAATACGTCAACAAGTAGTTTTGATAGGACTTGATCCACTTTAGAACACAAACTCCTTGTATACTCAATGGGTTGCATTTCTACAGTGGATCATGTCCAATATGAAAGCTACAATTGAAGCTTTAACGGCGAAATTTGGATTTTACTGAAATTATATGAACTTTTTTATGTTATTTCAGACCTGACTATCCCGTCGAAGAAGACGAAATTACTCACGTAGTTGATAATGATTCCGAATTGACAATAGCAAAAATTGAAGAAGATTTAACTGAAGTAAATGAGACGCTTAATGTGTTACGATATTCCCATTTTCTATGTGCAAATGTGCTTTATAATAGTGTGAATTAACAATCACTTTCAGTTGCCTTTAGAAAGCTTTTCAATTTCATGTAATTCGAACGTTTCATTTAAAGCTGCACATGGTTAGTTATTCATATGTAATGAAAGCCAAGTTCAAAAAGCAAATTCCTAGATATCGAGCCAACATCAGCGTATTATTGAAATTTGTGCAAAAAGTAGCTTATTGATAACACTGAAACTGATTTGTTATTATATTAGCATTAAAGCGCATTTTTACGGTTAAATAGATAGATAAGGTGACATTTTCAGCGTGTGAAGAAAACATTTGATATGGGAATGTCTATGGCACCGTTTTTAAGGGTTTATTTTAACGTTTTAATTTTTTAACAGTATAATAATGATGTGGACGATGAAGATGACGAACATTTGATCGGAATTGAGGATTTAAGGGGCTCAAATTCGGGCCCAAATAAAGGCGAATTGGGTCCTCGTTTAGATTACATGTTGGAAACGACAACTGACAACTCTGAATGGAAATTAGAGCTGGAACGAGTTTTGCCAAAACTCAGACTTTCATTTCTAGATGACGGCAAAGTAACTGATTAAAACTTGTGAAATTGTTATCGTAATTTAAAGGATAACCAATGTCTATTATAGGATTGGCGAAATCACATTGAGCAAATGAGTTTATACTTTGAAGAAATGGATAAAGTTTTCCCATCGACTAAATCTCAGCTTGAAAAGCTGTCTGGTGATGTTTCGAGAAGTATTGACAAAATAAGCAGCCGAGAAAAGTATCTAAACACTCAGTTGGAGTCCCATTTGAACAACTACCGTTCAATTATGGAACAGCTGGAGACTTTAAATGAACAGTATCATCGAGTAAATGGTGGAATTGTAGATAGATCAAGGCAACTTACAGAAGTAAAACCTAATATTAAACTAACAACAAACTTAACAATGCAATTATTAACCTTCGTTTGTTGTCTTAAAAGATTACTGAAGAGTTGGAGAATGTAAAGCAAGAAATTGAAGAAAGAAGTTCAGCAATGACAGATGGAAGTGAGTTTGTACTGAAATAATTGCGATACGTTTTCATAGATAAACTAAGACCACTTTTAAAAAAGGAAACAATTCACGAGAAAATTCACCATTTAAACCAATGCAGTTTATTTCCGTTTCTTTTATGGCAAAAATTATCAATTAAGAAACGAGACGTTTCTACATTAAAACCAATAAAACTTAGTCTCGTTTTCTCAATAAAGAAACGATGAGAAGCTAAATTGATTTCAACACAATATTATCTCGTCTATTTATTGTTGTTATCTCCCAATAAAGAAAAAAAAATAATATTGTATTGGTTTTTGTATAGAAATATTTCCGTTTCTTTATTGGCAACTTCTGTCAAAAAAAGAAACGGGAATAAACTGCATTAGCTTTAATGTAGAATTGTCTCGTTTCTTTATTATCAAAACGTTTTAAAGTGGTTTTACCATATCTACAGTATGAAAACGTACAGTATTTGTACCTGTAGTCTAATAATTTAACAATTATTTCTTTTCGTTAATTAAAGGTCCATTAATCAACATAAAGAAAGCTTTAAGTCGATTGAAGAATGAATTAGTTTCGGTTGATATCAGAATCGCTGTCGTCGAGCATTCACTGTTGCAAGCAAAATTACGGGAAAAGACAATTACGCAAAGGGAAATCAGCGCTTCGTTATCTTTAGCATCGAATTCATTTATCGAAGCAGTTTATTAAATTATTAATTAAAATTACTGCACTTACACACTGTAGTTACTCACCATTCATTTTAAATGTATTAAATCTGAGCGTTTTAACTGTTACTGAAGTCTTCGTTCGCTGGATTCCATAGAGAACGAAAATAGAACAATTTTCCCTGCCGCCTTTGCCGTGTCTTTCGCCGGCATCGATGAATCTTGTCATTCAAGTCCCTTAAAAATGTTACAATATTACCTATAATAAAAAAATAAGTTATTAAATTATATGGTTATTAATCAATAACATTCGGCATAATTTAGTCAACTAAAAAATTGACATAATAAAGAAATAAATAAGATAAAACCCACCTTGAAACTCTATAGAATACACCATTTATGTTTTAACTTGTTCGATCTTTAATATTAGCCAACATACGATATACATTGCTACGCTATATCAATGCATATTGTATTCCTACATTTAGTGTAAGTTGACCTTTCTCGATTTTAAACAAGCGCGCAAAAATAGCTATTTTGAACATTTTAAGTTGCGTTCTTGTAATTACAAATTCTACTTGAAAGAACAGTGAACGTTCTGTTTTACTTGGCGTATTTTGATTGGCGCCAATAAACTTTTACGGTTCATCTTAGTACGTAGTTTGCAATGACGACCTGGCCGAACATAGGGCCGCAGTATAACGGCAGCAAATTTCGAGGGCACGGTGGCAGTATCGGGATAATAACAGTTACTTACCTTAAATTTAAATTAATGAACTCGTCCTTAGGACAGTTATAGTATTATGCAATCCTAGTTTAGGGGGTAACTAATGTTTAACTTAGTTACGGAACTTTGAGTACGGAGTTTGTAGGGAAAGTATGCCGTACTTGCGTCGAGCATTGACGGCATCAATTTTCACGGCAACTTTAAAATTTAAATAAAAATTGTTTAAATTGATAAATTTTTATGAAAGTTGCATAAAACAGTTTATTTTAATGATTTTAATAGCTGGAATATCATTTGCAAAAAATTTTAACACTTTTTAGTTACTTTTAAAAAACTTTTCAACTAAAGTTACAAGTTCCTATATCCACTGTTATGTTTTTTACTTGAAATACACAAAATTTTTAAAAAATTATATTTAAGCTTGCAAACTATATACAGCTTATAAATGACAGTAAAAAAACATTTATCAGGCTATTTTCATCTCTTAAAATCAATAAATTAATTTTTTATTGAATAAAAACCGAATTTTTATATGACGTCATAAATAGTATGAATCATAACATTCATCATCTGAGTGACGATTTTTGTTTACAATTTTTTCACTCCTCTCGCTGATTGGCTATAAATGATTTGGCGGTAAAATGAACCCCAAAATAATGTTGGTCAGTACTAGTGCGCGGTTGATCAACTAGCGATTTGACGGTGAAGGAAAGCACGATGAAAGAACGTTTGCGATGCCGTGAGTGCTACGAGAAGCAACGGACAAAAACCTTTGAATGAAGAATTTATACGAAATTCATTGAATTGGGTGGTGTCATTCAACTTAAGTAAGCGTTATTTTATTTTATTACAATAATGTACGGTATATTGAGTAACAAGAAACGATTAATGGTGAACTATTTGGCTGGGTAACAAAACGTAAATATTGGTCGTTGATGTGCGTGATGTTCTCAGCGGGTAAAAGGAACGATAAAGGCGGTAGGAATTTCGCTGATTCACGTACTGCTAGTAATCGTGAATGTCAGGAAATGACTGTCAAAATTAACGTAATTTATCATAATTAATTATTTTAATTAGCCTTCACTTGTTTACACAAAGTTATATCACGTAAAAAAAAAAAAAAACCTATTCGGCTTTCTAGAATTTTCCAATTTTTTTCTTCTCTCTGATTGGCTGTAAAGGAATTGGTAAAGAAACCATGGATTTCTATTATACATAATAACTGTCCACTTACTAAAGTTTCCGTAAAACGTATTAACATTATATTACGGGCGTCCTCTATCAACTATTGAGTAGCTTTACATTTACCATGTTAATTAGCTCGAAGACTAAAAGAGGGCGCTCATAAGGCTCTTTGAAGAGAGGATTTCGTTAAGTGTGCAGTTATTATATCCAAAGGAAGTCCACAGTAAAAATAGTGGAACAGACTATCGGCGCAATAAAATATAGCCGGCTAACCGGAATTTTAGCTGGCTGAGCATAATTTAGCCGATCATCCCGTCTGATTTGTGACCTATTCGTTCTTTTTCGGCGAATATCCTGAGGGCTGTGACCGTGTGAACCAAAGTATGTAATTTTATTGTTAATTTACCTAGAAAACGATCACAAATACTGTCTATTTAGGCATATAATTAAATTTCGTGATTCTAACTGTCTTTAAAATGCCAAGACTTGATTATTAAATGGCATAAAAATTGTGAAAAAACAGCCATTTAAAATGGTGAAATTCATGTTCTTTTAACACGTGTAGGCTTTTTGATTGTTTTTTCCTTTTCAAAGTCGTATTTTTCTTTTATTTGTTAAACTAATTAGTTAATTGATTAATTAGTAGTTGTTTTATTATGTAAAAGTAAGAATTTGTAATGGGGAGAGGAAGTGGTGATGATAGGAAAGTTGCTTTGTTCATTGCAGATGATGGAATTGAATTAGTATTCACGTCTTGATTACTGATTAACACTTGTCTAGAATGACTTTTTAATCTTAATTTCATTCCAATTTCAACCTCATTGTTGCAAATTGAAAATCTTTAAAGATACCATTTTATCTTAATCTTGAATTTTTTATTATCTTAATTTGTAGCTTCCACTAGCTTTTGTCAACAGACTCCAAATCAAGGAAGTTTAATTTCAAGGTAATGTTTAATGAATATTTATGGAAATGTTGAATAACTTATTGAATTATTTTGTTTTGTTTTTAATTCAGATGGATGAAGATTTATTTCATAGTTTAATGGGTGGATCGTTGTTTGGTGGACTTGGTGGAATGCGTATGGGCGGAAGTGGAGGAGGACGAAGAAGAAGACAAAAAGGAGAAAATACCGTTCATCCATTAAAGTAAATCAAAATTAATGTGATTTTTGAGCCTTATTTTAGGGAATATTTGGTTTCTGGTAACTTTGAGTTTTTATGTTTTTCGGATCTTTAAATGTGTTTCTTATGACCAAGTTTTCAAAAAAAAAAACTTAACGTTTCGTGAAGTAACTTTGATAAGTCGACTCCTAAATGCTTAGTTTGTTTTAAATAAGAAATGTTTGAGTTCCAAGTAACCATATTTTGCTTTAGGAATAAAACCTAAAGGTTCCAAGAGACTGTGCTTTGTCTTTAGGTAATTTCAGAGTTACAAGAAGCAATATTGCTTTTAATTAGGAATTTAAGGTTTCCAGAGACCGTGTTTTGTCTTAAAATTGGGAACCTCTGAGTTTCAAGAAGCAATATTGGTTTTAATTAGGTATTTAAGGTTTTAAGAGACTTTTATCTTAAAACCAGGTACTTTTTGAGTGTCAAGAAGCTTTTAAATAGGAATTAAAGACTATTTTCACGAGTCAATATTGACGATAAATTAGACGCTAGCTATCTAGTGTTTTATTTTTATCTTAAAATAAGGAAGTTTGGGTTTCAAGTGTAAATTTTGGCTTTGTGTTTTGATTAGCTACTGTATATTGTGCTTTGCCATCAAGAACTTTTGAGTTTCAAGACCCAAGTTTTGCCTTTTAATTAAAAACGTTCGATCTTAAATTATCTGTCATTGGCTAAACTTTGTAAAATGAAGAATTTTGGTTTTAAAGAGTAGTTTATCTCAATGTAACGTTGAGTTCAAAGTACTTATTGTGGCTTACAAAGAGGAACTCTGGCTTCATGTCACATTAATTGGTTTGCAATAAGAAAATTTGGGTTATCAGCGAATCAATATTTGTTACCAGTTACTAAATTTTGCTTTTTATATTGCAAATTATTATACTAATTTTGGTGTTTGTTAGAGTAACTTTGGAGGAGCTTTACAAAGGGAAAACTCGTCAGTTGGAGTTGCAGAAAAAAATTATCTGCAGCCTTTGTGAAGGGTAAGCTTTTTTGAAATGAAGTTTAAAGTTTCATTGCGATTAATGGAGGTTTTTGTTGTTGCAGTGCTGGTGGAAAGCCTGGATCAGTTCGTCCGTGTAACAATTGTCATGGAGCTGGAGTTAAAATGACTCTACAACAAATTGCGCCTGGCATGGTTCAACAAATGCAAGTCCGATGTCCAGAGTGTGATGGCGAAGGTAATGAAGAAATTAATTAATTGAAATAGAGAAATAAAGTCGTTATGATCTTAAAATGTTACTGAAACAGGGGAAGTTATTAACGAGCGTGATCGGTGCAAGACATGTTTGGGAAAGAAAGTGGTGAATGAAACTAAGCGTATTGAGGTTGTGGTTGAACCTGGAATGTCAGCTGGCAGGAAGATTGTTTTCAGAGGTGAAGGAAATCAGCAGGTAAACATCTTGTTGGTGCTACTCGTAATTAACATTCTTGAATTTGGTGTTGGTAAGCTTAAGAGAGAATTCTGACCCATAATTAGGCATTGAAAGTCTAATTTTATAATTAGATGTTTACTGTTTGCTTAATACTGATTTAGCACTCAATTTAGTTTTGAAAATTAGCCTGAGTTTCCCAAATTTTGTATCTTAAATCACAGAGGAAGTCTATTAAGAACTAAAATAGTGACTTCCAAGTTAAGTCAAATAATCACTTGTTTTAGTGAATTGGAGAGATTTTTAACTTGGAAGTACAGAGGACGTTTATGAGATTAAAATTTGAACATGGAAATCAAAGAGCAGATTTTAACATGGAGGTTTATGAGAGTAAAATGTAACGTGGAAATCAGTGAAGATAAATTTTAACATGGAAGTTTATGAGAAAGATTTTAACAAGATTTTTCATAGAAGTTTATGAGAGTAACTTAAACTTGGAAATCAAAGTATTAAATCAAACTATTAAAAATGTTTTTAACTTTCCAAACACCTAATTCAGTGTCGTAAAAATGTTCTGTGAATGTAAAACGAGTTCCACATTACTTATCTGTCTCAAGTTAAAGGCGAGCAATGTATTTCCAATGCACTTTGAATTACAGTACTTGACACTCCATCGACTTTTGCTTTATCAGTGTTGTGGAATTGAGTATTGTTTCCTTAGTAAGGCATAATGTGTTATCAATCTAATTTCCTAATTGTTTTTTTGTTTGTTTGTTTGTTTGTTTGTTATATTAGCCTGGAGTAGAGCCTGGCGATATAATAATCGTCTTAGATCAAGTTCCTCACAAGACATTTGAGCGCAACGGTAACTCTCTGATTTACAAACACGAGATAAGTCTGACTGAAGCTTTATGCGGATGCCGTATTGTTATATCTCATTTGGACGGCCGACAATTGTCCATTGGCTCTGGAGTTGGTGACGTAATTGAACCAGGCGCAGTCCGTACGGTTTCCAACGGAGGAATGCCCGTTCACAAAAGCCCCGAAGAGTTTGGCGATCTTTATATCAAATTTGAAGTAACATTTCCAGATAACCATTTCGGTGACGAAACCACCTTTAAGGATTTAGAGAAATTGCTACCACCCAGACCAGAATTCGTCTTACCTACTGGGGAACACGTGGAGGATGTTGACCTGAACGAAATGGAAAATTTGCCTTCTGGTTCTCATACAGATGACGACGACGATGACCGTCATGGGGCACACATGCAGTGCGCCTCTCAATAACTCTGGCATTTTAAATTTGGCTGGAAATTATTACTTGAAACGTTGACAAAAGCATTTTTTTTGGCTTCATAAGAAAGCATCGCAACTCCAGTAAGAAACGAGACTAAATTACTTCAGTTTCAGTAAAGATTTCTCTGGTTCCTGTAAAAAAATATAAATAAATGAGACTAATTCACATTGTTCTCAATGGCGTTTTGTTTCAATTCTTTACTTTTTTGAAGAAAGAGATTGAATTACATTAGTTTAAATGGCGGTTTGTCTCGTTTACTTGTGTTTTTTTTAAAGAAATGAGACTAAACTTCATTAATTTCAATGCAAATTTGTCTCGTTTCTTGGTGTTTTAAGGAAACGAGACAAAATTACATTGATTTTAGTGGATTTTTGTTTCGTTTCTTGATTTTTTTGAGGAAACGAGACAAAATTACATTGATTTTAGTGGACTTTTGTCTCGTTTCTTTATGTTTTTTGAATAAATGAGACGAAATTACATTGGTTTTAGTGGACTTTTGTCTCGTTTTTTTGATGATTTTGAGGAAATGAGTCAAAATTGCATTGATTTTAGTCGACTTTTGTCTCGTTTCTTTATGTTTTTGAGAAAACGAGACAAAATTGCATTGAATTAGTGGATTTTTGTCTCATTTCTTTATGTTTTTGAGGAAACGAGACAAAGTTGCATTGATTTAGTGGATTTTTGTCTCATTTCTTTATGTTTTTGAGGAAACGAGACAAAATTACGTTGATTTTAGTGGTCTTTTGTCTCGTTTTTTGTAGAAATGAGACAAAATTGCATTGATTTAGATGAACTTTTGTCTCGTTTCTTATAAATTGATGTTTTCTTGTGATGGATTTCTCTCTTTTGTTTATTTTTTTTTGGAAATTGGACACTTTGACAACGATAAACAACTGATTAAAACAACCACAGACACACATTCGAGTTTGATGTATATTAATTCGTATTATTATTTTGTGTTTTTGCACAGTGATTTAAGTTAAGTAAGTTTATATATATGTATTTTATCTAACTTAATTACATTATTTTGTAGTTGAATTTTGTCATATTTTTCAGAATTGGCTCGGGTGAATTTTGATTTAAAGACCAAAAAAAAATCGATTAAAATTATTAGAAAAAAATGTGATTGTTTTAAGATATTTTCGGGGTTTTTTTTTCCTTCCTCTGCCTTAATTTAAGTATTATTAATAAGTGTAACTTACGTGTTTATGGTAAAGTTTAAAAATAAGTTCATTAAAAATGAAATTTAAAACTTCAGCTATTAAAAATCTTAATCTACGTAGTTTTCTTAGTAAATGTAATGTGAGACAGAAAATCTTGCATTGAGATTTCAACGTTATGACATCAGCCTTGCCATGTGCAGTCAACTGACGTCACTCAAGGAAATTATTAAATATTTATTAATAATGATACAGCAAAAAAAAAATTGATATTCAAAGTCAAACTTCAACACATTTAACTTTTTAATTGCTAAATCTGGAATTTTTCCAACAGTTTTGTTATGGTTGTCAGTGCGCATGAGTAGTAAAACAGCTGCGAGTTTACGATAGAACAGAGCGATATTTTAAAAAGTTCGATATAAGTCGATAGTTTCAAAAACTCGATATTCAATTTTTTTTCTTGTTTAAGGGAATTTTTTAAATTTTTTTTATGATTTTATGTCGTCTTAATACTCGTACATGCCCTAATGTCAACTACAGAAAAAAATTTACCACTTCACTTTTCACCTATAAAGAAATGAGACAAAATTGCATTGATTCGAATACGTCTTTGTCTCGTTACTTTATTCTACGGTGCCCAGCAGTACACATCCAGGGGCCACTTGCCCCTTAGTGTTGGCTGCCCAGCAGTAAACATCCAGGGGCCACTTGCCCCTTAGTGTTGGCTGCCCAGCAGTACACATCCAGGGGCCAAATGCCCCTTAAAGTTGGCTGACCTGCAGTATACATCCAGGGGCCACTTGCCCCTTAGTGTTGGCTGCCCAGCAGTACACATCCAGGGGCCAAATACCCCTTAAAGTTGGCTGACCTGCAGTACACATCCAGGGGCCAAATGCCCCTTAAAGTTGGCTGACCTGCAGTACACATCCAGGGGCCACTTGCTCCTTAAAGTTGGCTGACCAGCAGTACATATCCAGGGGCCACTTGCCCCTCAAAGTTGGCTGACCTGCAGTACACATCCAGGGGCCACTTGCCCCTTAGTGTTGGCTGCCCAGCAGTACACATCCAGGGGCCAAACGCCCCTTAAAGTTGGCTGACCTGCAGTATACATCCAGGGGCCACTTGCCCCTTAAAGTTGGCTGACCAGCAGTACATATCCAGGGGCCACTTGCCCCTTAGTGTTGGCTGCCCAGCAGTACACATCCAGGGGCCAAACGCCCCTTAAAGTTGGCTGACCTGCAGTACACATCCAGGGGCCACTTGCCCCTTAGTGTTGGCTGCCCAGCAGTACATATCCAGGGGCCACTTGCCCCTCAAAGTTGGCTGACCTGCAGTACACATCCAGGGGCCACTTGCCCCTTAAATTTGGCTGACCAGCAGTACACATCCAGGGGCCAAATGCCCCTTAAAGTTGGCTGACCAGCAGTACATATCCAGGGACCACTTGCCCCCTCAAAGTTGGCTGCCCAGCAGTACACATCTAGGGGCCAATTGCCCCCTCAAAGTTGGCTGCCCAGCAGTACACATCTAGGGGCTACTTGTTGAATAATAATTTATAATGTTATTCTTTTTTTCCCTGTTTGGTAATTCAACCTTTAACAGTGGGGTTATGGAGCTTCCAAGCACTCGCCTGCGTCTCCGCCCCTACATCAGTCATACCTATTATATTTTTTAATTATTATTATTATTATTTTAAGTCAGCAGAGGCTCGACTGTTCCTCGACCATTTCCATCCTCTGGATGAGTCGAGGAGGAATGGATGAAAAAAACCCATCATCCATTCCACGTGTAGGCAGTGGTCGGGATTCGAACTCTGAATCTTCCGACTCCCAGTCCACGCTTTTACCAACTGGGCTATTCGACTGCCTTATAATTTATAATGGAGTTGAAGAGTTTTCTTATTCAATTAACAAAATGTTTATTAAATTTCAATATTAAAATGTATCGATATACTGTATTGAAATTGTTTAATATCGCCCAGAGCTACTCTCCGATGCTTGACTGTAACAACATGGCGGCCTACTGTGTGCTTACGTCAAAAGAGAGTCACGTGATTCATGTTTTTAGAATGATTTTTATCATTCATAAACTTGGCAGCAACTGTAACCATACATTAAATTTCGTCATCAAGGAAATCAAATGACATAATGCACTTGAAATTTGTAGGTAATACTTTGATTAACAGTTGATAAAGCAGTAAATGAAACTTTATCTTTACATTATCGCTGGGCCAATAATCGCAGGTAACGTCAGTGAAGTCAGGAAATTGATTTTGGTTTTTTGAGTGAGTCACATTTTTCCTAGCATTATTTCGTCGTTAAGAGAAGTTAGTAAACGCAAACACTAAGGTACAATTTCGTTCATATGTTGCAATAGATACTGTATACTTTAAATAACATTAGTTTACTTACAGTATAAGTTAAAGGAAGCATCACGGCACAGACACATTAAAGAGCTGACAGTAACTTTTATAATAATGAGTCTCAAGCCAAAAGTCATCGTTTTTGATTTGGGTAAGTCAATTATAAACAATCTTCAAGTTTTGTTTCTTAATTTAATTGTAAATTTAATATATTTTTATTCAAGATTATACCTTATGGCCACTGTATGTGGACTGTGAGACGTATCCTCCATTCACAAAAGACAAGTAATTATTATTTTGGTTATAAATCACACTAATTTTGGTCTACAAGGAACCTATTTTGACTTTTAAAAGCAGGTTAAATTTAATTGATAAAGCAGTAGACGAAATTTGTTTTTAAAACACTTAATTAGAGTTTTTAGTTATCAGTTATTAACTTTTAGAGCACCTAATTTGAGTTTGAATGACAATATAACTAACGTTTAGGACATTTATTTTGACTTTAAGTGACAAATTACGTCTTTTAGGACATTTATTTTGACCTTAAGTGACTAATCACGTCTTTTAGGATATTTATTTTGACTTGTAAGTGACAAACTATATCTTTTAGGACATCTTATTTGAGTGGGAATGATCAAGTATGAGTTTTAGGACACCTAATTTGTGTGGTAATGACCAATTATGAAATATAGGATCCTTAAGTGAAGTGGTAATAACCAATAATGAGTTTTAAGACACCTAATTGAAGTAGTAGTAACCAATTAAGAGTTTTAAGACACCTAATTTAAGTGATAATGGCCAACAAGAGTTTTAGGATCCTTATTTTGAGTGATAATGTTTAGTTTTAACTTTTAGGACGCATAATTTGAGTGATAATGACCAGAAATCAGTTTTAGGGCTTCCATTTTGAGTTGTAATGTCCAATTATAGCTTTAAGGACACCTAATTTGGGTGGTTATGGTCTAGTATGTGTTTCAGGATTCTTATTTTGAGTGGTATTGTCCAATTATAACTTTTAGGAAACCTAATTGACATGATAATGACCAGATATTACTTTTAGGATTCCTAATTTGAGTGTTAATTACGTTGTATCACTTTAGTTTAACACAGTAACTAAATAATTTAAATAATTTACTTTAAATTTCTAATTCAATTAACTTATTTAATTGTGAAAATAATATTTACTAATGTTTCTTGAAAGACAAGGCAATATCGTCGACCGAAGTGGCAGAAGATTGAGACTGTATAAAGATGTACTAGACATTTTAAGTAAATTACAAAAAGAAGGATATTTACTTGGAATTGCATCAAGGTAGAAAATCAACAACTCATTAAAAAAAAACAATTTTTTAATTAATTTTTTTGGTTTTTTTTTTAAGGACAACATCACCAGATTCTGCTCAACAACTGATTGATATATTGGGAATCAATAAATACTTTTCATTTAAGCAAATGTATCCTGGATGTAAAACTACACATTTTAAAAAGTATAAAACCTATTTCTTATCATTTTCTTATATAACTTTATAAAGTTAAAATTCTTTTACTTTGAAAACAGAATTGCTTCTGAATCAGGAGTTGATTTAAAAGAAATGCTGTTTTTTGACGATGAAGATAGAAATATTTTTGATCTGAAGAAACAAGGTATACGAATTTGATTAAAGTAATTGTATAACCAAATATTTATTGATTTTTGTTTGTTTTTTTCAAAGGTGTTACTAGCATTTTAGTGGAAAATGGAATGGATTTTAAAGCTCTTGAAAAAGGATTTTTAGCATTTAAAAATGGTCCCCAATGGTTTCCAAAGTAATCAATCAATGAACCAATTAATGCAACTTTTTTTTAAATAGATAAATGAAAAGCTAAAACTATTGTATTTATTTATTGAAAAAAGCTTTAAAAGTATAATTATTCAAAGTAGCAGGATTTAACAACTATTTTTAACAAATCAATGTTTTAGTCATAGCAAAAAATAGTTACACTTAAATAATGTTAACTGATTTTTTTTAGTTTTATTATTATTGTAAAGCAAAAAATCTTTATTACACAATTGCAATAATTTAATTAAAATGTCGTTAAATATTACATATTATTTTTATTTCTTAAATTTCATGATGTTAACTAATAAATTTAATAATTACATAATATTGCACTGTATTAGGTTAATTGTATTTTTCAAATTGCGCGCCCTGGTTTTGCCAAACTCCACCTTCTAGCAACAACCAATCATTGCTCACTTCTCCAAACTGAGATGAAGGCTGAAATTAGATGCATTCAATTTCAGCCGTTGGTGGTTTCACATGACTTTGAAAATTTACAATAAACTCAACGTCATCTTGTTTGACGAATGATTGTCGACTTTTGGATATTGAATCGACCTTGGCAGATGAAGAAGTGTTTTATTTCATATATGTGATAGTAATAATTATTTAAAACATATAATAATAATCTTCAGAACTACGCTGTGCGTATTTTTGTGCCAGTCTAGTACCGTATTCAGTTAAGCCAGGTGGTTACTCGCGTGTTGTGTAGTGTGTGTGTTTGTATAAAGAATATAAAATGGCAGAAGATAAAAGTTATTCCATTAAAGACGTGGAAAGCCATAATAACTGCCAGAGTGCTTGGGTTATCATTAACAATAGTGTTTACGATGTGACAAAATTTCTCGAAGAGGTAAGCCTCAATTTCTACTACGTGAATAACATTTGAGAATTTGAAACCGATAATGAACAAGGCCATTTTCAAAAAACGTTCGAATTGTTCTCTTCTTTTTTAATTTGAAATTTCAAAATTCGGTGCTGCCAAATTCGAACATTATGAATATTACAAAGGTTGATCATGTAATTAAAATAATTGTTATTAAATGCGTAAAATTTAAATCCTGAAACTAAAAATAAAGTTATTGCAAAAACCCATTAAGAGTAATTCTATACTGTTAACATAAAAATTAAAATACTGACACCCTGTAACTTAATCCCTATTAAAAATACATGGGATACAGGGTGTCACTGAAGAAAAAAAATGAGTTCTACGTGTGTGTGTGGTCTAGCAAAAAAACCCCTGAAACCTTCACCTCCATTTCATAATTGATTAATCCACATAAAAACATCATCTCCTTGAAATTATTTTATATGTAAGTCAATGCTAAATTGCTCATATAAAATAAATATCGTCAGTTTCAAAACAAAAACTCTAACTTAACTACAAAAAAGAAGCGAGACTAAACGTCATTGATTTCAACAGCGAATTGTCTCGTTTATTAATTGCTTTTAAAGAAGCAAAACTAAATTGCACCAGTCTTATTGAAAATTTGTCTCGTTTTTTGTTTTTAAAGAAACGAGACTGAATTACACCGGTTTATACACAGATTTGTCTCATTTTTTATTGTTTTTAAAGAAATGAGACTAAATTCCATCTGTTTCAATACAGATTTGTCTCGTTTCTTTATTGAGGTTTTCTTAAGAAGCCAAGGAAAGGCTGTTTTTATGATGGTTTTTCCACTATAATAATTTTTTACAGTATAGAGTTTGTTATTGGGAACATAAGATCGTTGATAAAAAGTTGAAATCAATAACCAACTGAACCTTCAACTAATCAACTTGAATATCATGGACTTTGTACATAAAATTATCATTATTATTGAAAGATTAATCTAATGTCTTGTAATTTTTAAATGGCATATTAACATTTCAATTAATTAATTTTAGCATCCAGGTGGAGAAGAAGTTCTACTAGAACAGGCAGGTAAGTGTATCATTTTCCTGTCATTAAATTACCAATTTATTTGGATTTGATTTAATGTCTTATTTGAAATTTTGCAGGAAAAGATGCGACAGAAGCTTTTGAAGATGTTGGTCATTCCACAGACGCCAGAGAAATGATGAAGAAATATAAATTAGGAGATGTAAACGAGGTATAAGCTTATGTATTGCATCATCATACACTCTTATGATGTTTTTTTTTAATTTATTTTTTGCTTGTGTAAACTGAAACTACTAAGCTGTGTATTTGCTTAATGCCAGTAAGCACTTGTGTGGAAAAAAAAGGCTCTGCAATAACAATTAAGCTGCTTATCATTCACTTTTGCAGCGTCGTGTAAATTAAGAGTGACATCAGCTTAATGAACTAACCGTTTGTATTTTAGGAAGTAAAGTGCGGTTCTTTTGAAAGCTACATTTAGCTTCTAAGAACCAGTTTTGATTATGAGAAAGATAAATTTAATATTCTAGTAAATGCTAAATATGATTAGTATGAACTAATTTTTGGATCTTTAAAAGTCAAATGAGGCTCCTACTGAAATAGATAGATTACCAGGAATCATCTCTGGTGTCTTAATTTATAAATTGAGTAACTAGGAGCAAGTTTTAAAGTTTCAAAAGCTTAATACTATCACCAGAACTCAATGTTTGTTTTCTAAAAACGTAATGTGGTTACTAAAAGCCAGTTTTAGTGACCTAAAAGTTAAATTCATTCATCAGAAGTCAGTGTTTGTGTCCTTAAAGCGTTATGTGGTGTCTAGATACCAGTTTTGGTGACTTAAAAGTTAAATTTAGCTACCAGAAGCTAATTTTTTTATATTCTAAAAATCTAATTGTTGCTACTTGAAACTTGTTTCGATTTGAAATCTAGATCCATGTACTATTAACCAGGTTTGTGGTCTCAAAAATCACATCTCAACTACTGGGAACCAATTCTGGTGTCGTAATGTATAACTTGAATAACTAGAAACAAGTTTTGGTGTCTCAAAGGCAAAATATAGCTACCAGCAATCGGTGTTTATTTCTTAAAAAGCGTAGTTTAGTTACTTGGAGCCAGTTTTAGTGTCTTAAAAAGTTAAATTCAACCATCAGAAGCTAGTTTTTATGTCTTAAAGCTAATTGTAGCTACAGATGTTTAGTACTATAAACCCAGTTTGTTGTTTCAAAAGACATATCTTAGCTTTTAGGAACCAGTTTTGTGGTTTCAAGGGCAGAATTCCGCTTCTAGGAATTCGTTTTGATATCTTAAAGGCAAATTTCAGCTAGTTTATTGTTTTGAAAGCTAAATTTAACTATCAATAATCATTTCTGCTGTTTTTTAAAACTTAATACAACAATTATAAAATAGTTTTTGTATCTCAATGACAAACTCTTGCCACTAGAAACTAGTTTTTTTGTCCTAAAAGCTACTAGGAACCCGTTTTGGTGCTTACACGTAACTAATTATGGCTTTTTAAGAGCTAAATTCCTTTACGAGATACTAATTGCTATCTCTTAAAACCGATGTGATGAAACTTATTGTCTTAGAAACTAAATTTATTTGGTGTTATGGAAATATCGAGGGCTGAAAGGAGACTAAATTTCGTGTAAATTCTGACTTTTCTTGCTAAAATTTCTTGTTTTATTTTAAAGAAAAGTTTTAAAAAGCAGCTCAGTAGTTCAGTGCTTGTGTGCTTGCTTGTTTAATGAATGTTTTCATAATAAAATTTATTTTTTTTAATAGGAGGACCGCAAAGTTCTTAAAGAAAAAGCGGTATGTCGCCTGAGTTGATGTGTAATTGCCGTAAGTTAGTATAGAAAAAAAAAGCAAAACATTGACACAGCCAGTTCATAATAGGCTTCCTGAATCTCTTTTATATACAAATAATACAGTAGTTTGTGTATAGAAAAAAGTATAATACAGTAATGAGAATAGCAGCTGTGTCAACAGTTAGTGATGTTCCACGTTATTTACTTGTCACGTAAACATTAGACAGCCAATCTCGTATTATTGTGATAGTATATCATTCCAAAAACTTAACTGGCATTTTAATAATAGTAGAAATCAACAATATTTGTTTACTAAAGGCCGTTTTTAATGATTGAGTTTAGTATAAATAGCAATTTTATTTGTAAAATTGTCGTTCGTCTTTCGTTTGGCTGATGTTTATATTTTAGAATAAAAATGTCAGCCAATTGAAAATGCCAAAGTTCTTGCAAGTCAGCCATTTTAATATACCAAAGTCGTGCACGTCAGCCAATTTAATGTACCACAGTCGTGCAATTCAGCCATTTTAACATATCAAAAGTCGTCCAAGTCAGACGTTTACGTGGATTATAATAGTATTTTTGTATTCGAATTTACAATGGGTACTTTAGCTTATTAAACTTTTGTGACTTGGAAGTATTTGATCCAATAAACGTTTTATTATTTATTTATTTAGAAAAAGTTGTGGGAAGAGGAAAGTGATCAAAGCAAGTGAGTATTTCCACAAAGAATTTGCGCATAAAGGAATGTTGAATTGATGTCTAATTGATTGTATTGTGAATAGTTCATGGAAGAGCTGGTTGATTCCAGTCGGCTTGGCAGTGGCAGCCACTTTACTATATCGATTCTACATGTCTTCGGGAGTTTCTCACAACTAGCAGATTCAAACATAAAAAAATCTAAAATCAAGATGTATCCAGTTACTTGTTTCCTGAATGTTTTCTCTATTTTCGTTTGTTTTCTTTCGGGTAAATTTAAATTTAATTGGGAGGGATTGTGTATGTTGATAATCGAAAGTAAGTTACACATGGTAGATTTCTAACATTTTCAACAGAAAGTTAAAAACGCACTTAATAACCAAGAAAATCACGATAATTACGTCTTTAAAAACAAAAGGACAATAATCAAAAACGCTATAAACGGAGCTTTAAATTGCGTTATATTAAAGATGCTTGTCGATTGAAAATTAAAATTGCGTTTGGAAACTTCTCTGTTGTGATTATGACGGTGATAATCGTGAATTAAATGCTTTTTTTTCAGTGTTGGCAATCCCAATTGAAACAACATAGTACTGCTCTTCAGTTATTTGCGTAAATACGTAGGGAATGGCGAAAAGAATATTGATTGATTGACCCAGAAAGATCCAAGATTTGATCGGTATAAACTACAGTTCTTTATTTTGCTAAATGTAAAACAATTACTTCTGATTTTGGTCTTTTAAAAGCTAATTGTAGCTGCTAAGAAATCATTTTAGGGTCCTCAAAGTCGTCAGGAGTTAATTTTTGTGTTTTAGAAGCTCAAGTTAGTTGAAGCCAGTTTTGGTGTGTCTGAAGACAAAATCCAGGAACCAGTTTTGCTGTCTTACTGACTAGATTTAGCACCTAAGAACCAATTCTACTGCCTCAATAGTCAAATTTAGAACATAAAAAATCAAATCTAATTACTAAAAAGCAATCTTGATATCCAAAAAGTGAAAATTGGCTGCTAAGACACAGTTTTGATGTCTTAAAAACAAAATTTAGTTGTTAGCAAGCAAATTTAATGTCTTGGCAACTAATTTTAGCGATCAGGAGACCACTTTCGTGTCTTGAAAACCAAATTTCACTAGAAGGAGATCATTCTAGTATCTTTAAAGAAATATTTGGTTACTTGGAAGCTATTTTGGTATCTAAAGTTAACTACTAGGAACTAATTCTGGTGTTTTATAAACCAAAGTCTTTAGGAAGCATTCATGGTGTCTTAGAAGCTAAACTTGGCGTCTAAGAAACTATCATTGTGTAAAAGCAAACTGCTAGAAATCAATTCTGGTGTTTGAAAAGTAAAATTTAGTCATTTGGAAGACATTTTGACGTCTTAAAACCTGAATTTAGCGATTAGAAACTAATTATGGTGTCTTAAAAGCTAAATAAAGTGTCTAACGAATCGTTTTTGGAATCTTAAAATCTAAATATAGTTTTTGAATCAATTTCTATAGTGAAATCAACAATATAAAACGTTGCTTAAATGTAAAATATAATATTAAAAGACTAAACTTTTACCATTCTATCAAAATTATAAAATTCCACGAAATTTTATTTAACAAAATACTTTACCTAATGGCAAAATATGAACTTTATTAGCATTTTAAACAATCGGCAAACATTAACATTTTTTCAAACAATATTTTTAAAGGTTCAAACTACAAAGTGTCATTTGAAAGTTAAACAGGTCAGCTGATAGGCGGTGCCTCTGACTCTCCTTAGATTCCAGTTGTCGAAAATATACGTGTATAAAAATATAAAAAAATATATATTTAACGTAAATGTAATAATTATTGACTTAGGCTTTTCAAAGATTTTAGATGCTTCTGTAAGATCTTCCATGAATCATGTTGTCTGAGCAAAGATTAGGGAGATTTATTCCCTTCATAAGAAAGTCTGTGGCGTCTTTGAGACAGCTGATGCAAGGTGAAAAGATGCTGAGAAGAATGTACCAAAAAGCACAGATTCCTGCGATCCAGATGGCTATTAATAACAAGACAATCAGCCAAAACAAGGCGTAGAGAGGATTCCATCCACTGCCTGCACCCATTGCAACAGTTTCTGTAGACTGTGTGTAGGTTGTTGAATTTGAAATCACAAAGCTTTAAAGCTGTAAATAAAAAGATTAATCTTTTATTAGGATTATAGTTTTATTACTACAGTATTATGATTTATTCCAGTCTGAAAAACAAATGAAAGGAAAAGAAACTTACCTAGACAGTTGCTGGGCTGTTAACAGTTGTGCGATCCTGTGACTTGGGCAAGTAAACAATTTCTTAAAAAAACCTTTGACCATGAATGTGATAAACATACAGATGGAGCTACAGTAGTTTACACGGAAACTTGTATTTTTTAAAAGATTTGAGAATTGAGTTCGAGGTCATGGCTCGTTTAACTTGCATATTGCGTCATCAATAATGTGACTTAGGTTGTTATAATACAATGTATATCTTTAGCAACTTTGTCGCCTACATTTCAAAACTCTCTTTCGCAGTTGCGAAATCAAACTCAAATGGGCGATGATAATGTCATTAACATTGAGTCAATAACTAAGTTGGTAAAATGAGAATTCTATGGGTGAAATTTAGCCTTGAAAATTGAAGTCTTAAGCATTTTATGTGATAAATTTAGCACCGAAATTTATGACAGAAATCTTAGTGTTGACAGAATTTTATTGGTGAATATTAACATGGACATTTATAAGAAAAAAACGTTTTGTTGGGAGAATTTTTAACATTGAAACTCTCGTAAACTTCAATACTAACTGGGTATCAGGTCAATTACTTCAGGAAATAACAACTAATGTTGAGTATTATTTTATTGGTGTGTTCTGTTTTTAGAACTAAAAGCATATTAAGATTGGTTCCTGTTCCAAGTGTGTGGCGAAGACAGGATGAGCTCGAACTTTCACCTTACTGTAATTGTTTTAACTGAGTAAGCTGAAACCAAATACTTTTGGAAATCATAAGCCATTTGTGCATTCTGAAATTATTATGGTTAATTTATGTATTTGAATTTAGTTATCGATTATTTTACCACAATCATATTGTCAATGTCCAATTCACACCAATCAAACATATAAAACCAATTTTCACTTTCAGTCTCAGTTGAAATCCAATACAGCTGATTAAACAAAGGCTGGAAATACAAAGTTAATCAATAAATGTTGAAGTAATAGTATACAGGGTAATTTTCTTCATTGAACACCTGTTTTCTTTGGAGCAATTGAAGAAACGAGACTAATTCTCGTTATTTTGTTTTTTGTTATAAAGAAAAGAGTGTTTAAGTATTGAAAATCACTCTGCATATACTGTAAATTAAAATAGCTAATAATTACTATCTCCCATTGACAATAAATCCTTGCTTATGGCGTTGTGAATAATATTTGTTGCAAAGTAAGTATTGAAGCTTTTAATCTAAGCAAAAAAAACCCATCAATTAATTATTAGAGTTGTATTAGTTAGTTTTAGTTAACTTACTTTGTCGTTAGCTTTTGATGCCAGATACACAGTTTTGAGTATCACATAGTAATTGGTCAGATAAATCCCTGCAATAACTAGAATGGCTTCATAATTTTCGCTAGGGAGTTGAGTTTGGCATAAAAACAGTGCTACAGAAAGGATGCATTGCAGATACAAAATGGAGGCGATTGGGTGAAACAGTTTATGAAGTTCCTTAGTTAAATCACGAAGTTCCTCCTGTTCTTTGATGAATTTCTTAAACAACTTCTGGCGTCTTAGATTTGATCTGACCGTAGCTAAACTTGAGCTGAAAGAGTCGAATCTGGTTCTGACAATGTCCATTATTGCTTGATAGAAGCAAAAATAAATGCATTGAAAAAATAAATGAGGCGTAGGTATGAGAATCACATACATTTTGGGACTTG
Organism: Helicorthomorpha holstii; assembly: GCA_013389785.1. Taxonomy (NCBI): domain Eukaryota; kingdom Metazoa; phylum Arthropoda; class Diplopoda; order Polydesmida; family Paradoxosomatidae; genus Helicorthomorpha; species Helicorthomorpha holstii. The sequence goes on along the minus strand of JAAFCF010006680.1, from coordinate 3,775,005 downwards.
CATCACAAATTATTATAAGAGAAAATATTAAAATTATAAATAAAGCGATGTGAAAGACTGTCTTACAAAAAACAGCTTTAAAGTTATGGTATAATCTTCGTTTAATTTGGCGGGATTCCTTGGTCGTCAACCGGATGACATGTTTGTCAAAAGCTGAACTGAAGTCAATTCTAGTTGTGACAATAAAGAGAAAGAAACGGAGAGCAGCGGACAGTATGACGGGAGCAAGTAATGCCATCAATTCTAGTTTGTTATAAATTTCTTCATTTATCTGGTTTTTTTTCCTGTAGTAAATTCCTGATAGTAAAACTGCAGTCAACCAAGTTCCACCTATAATGACAGGAATCTCGTAAGCAATGAAAATCAAATTGATGATAATTTTGTAGATTAATTTTCTCCGTTGGTTGTCATTTTTAGACAAATTAATGCCGTAAAGTTGAAATATTGTGACGTACAAATGACAAAGACTGCTCAGAGTTTCAGCCATTTTCAAAATGAACTGCAGAATCGAAAGCTTTTATGATGGCTGTGCAGAGAAATGTATTGATTAGGTAAAAGCACTTTACACAGTATAATAGCAATATAGTAGATTCCCTTTGTTATAGAGCAATTAATAGTTTTAATGGTTGTTTTAGAAATGTAGCAAATGAAATGAAACAAAAGTACTGAATGTTGTTTGTTTCAGGGCGTTATTTGTCATGCGACATTTAAACATTTAAGTGAAGCCACGTTGAACTTAAACACAGAATCAATGATGAGCAATGTATTTTAATTGTTCATTGTCTGTGATCGATATTACGAGTTTCTGTAGATTTGTAATGGGATGGAGAATACAATGAAAATATTTCACATGTTGGATCAATACAACTTTTTCTACATCAAATTTAATATCCACTATGAATTCACATGTTCAGTTTCTCCTTAATTGAAATACAACGCCACATGGATTCAGTATCCATTGTTAATGTGTACAGAGTCAAGTGTAATTGCCAAGCTAAGACATTGTAATCGATATACAGTATTATATTTTGAAAACATTGTGAACACGATGGAGTTTACTTGTTATTTCAATGTAGAAAGTAATTTTTTCTGAAATTGCCTGAGATTATTTGGTTACCTCGAATATTTATTGAGGAATTTTAGTGTTGTAGTCTGTGAAACATTTTTAACATTGACTTAAATGTTAAAAAAAATTCTCATAGATTTCAATTATTTATGTACTTTGCATTTAAAATATTTAAGTGATTACTTGAGTTTAAAGCAAATTAAGATGAGTTTTTGCTTGAAGATTATTGTGGTATAGACCGGCTATTGCTTGTGATATCTTAAAAATTTCTACTTTGTTTTAATTTGTAGGCTGACACCATATATTTTTGAAAATCAGTCATCATTTGTATATTCTGAAATGAAAAACAAATTAGTTTATAATTTTATATAAGTTTATAATTGTATTTTCAAATTCGTGATTGATTATTTTACCACAATTAAGTTGTCAACGTTCAATTCAAACCAATCAAACATATAAAACCAATTTTCACTTTCAGTCTCAGATGAAAGCCAGCACAACTGATTAAGCAAAGGCTGAAATAATAGTATACATAAGCGAGACTAAATTGTATTAATTCTAATGGCGACTTTTCCCGTTACTTTCTTGCCATGTGAAAAGTAAAATAGAGCCAATACTGACCATGATATCTTCAACAGGCAATTGCCATTTGCTTTTAACGTTTTCAATGATATTCTTTGCCAAATAAGTGCTGAAAGATTTGCTCTGTAAAAAAATTAACAGATTGGAAGATTTGTTTTAAAACAATTTCATGTTCAGTACTTACTTTATCGTTAACTTTTGATGCCAAATACACAGTCGTGATTATAACATAGTAATTGGTTAGATAAACTCCAACAAATACAAAAACAAATATGAGGTTTTCTACAGGAAGTTCCGGTTGACATATAAGCAGTGCAATTGAAAGGACACATTGCAGATACAAAATGGAGGCGATTGGGTGAAAGAGCTTATGAAGTTTATCAGTTAAGTGACGTAGGTCTTCCTGTTCTTTAGTGTATTTCTTTATCAATTTCCGGCGTCTTAGATTGGATTTAGTTGAAGTCAAACTTGCACTGAAAGAGTCAAATCTGGTGCTGACAATGTCCATAATTGCTTGGTAGAAATAAAAATAAA
>JAAFCF010006680.1:3640752-3732335 GCA_013389785.1 Helicorthomorpha holstii | reverse complement strand
TAATAGTGAAAATAAAGAAACGAGACGAAATTCCATGCAGTTAAGTGGCCATTTGTCTTGTTATTTCATTCAGTAAAGCTAATAGAGAAAATGAAGAAACGAGACGAAATTCCATGCAGTTCAGTGTCCATTTGTCTTGTTATTTAATTTAGCAATGCTAAAAGTGAAAATGAAGAAACGAGACTAAATTCCATGCAGTTAAGTGTCCATTTGTCTTGTTATTTAATTTTGTAATGTTAAAAGTAAAAATGAAGATTTTTGGTCAACTTATATTACATTTTGCATGTGTTCGTTACCACAAAACGCCGTTAACACGAAGAAATATCTCGGTCCCATCGACTTTGTGTTAACCAGAATTCACTGTAATCGAATGTAGACGATTCATTAATTTACATTCAAATGATGTAATTGCCACTGCATAACCCATCGTAGTTTGAAACAGCTAAAACAATTGAAATATTACTTAGTATTATCTGTAGTACTTAACATACTGGGTAATAAATATTTATAACGTACACTTATAAAGAAATCATTAATTGCTATAACTCAAGCCAATATGAACCAATCATCACCAGTCAATTGTTTAACAATTATCCATTCCCATAAATCTAAATTTTCCTAATTTTAATTAAAATTTACATTATTAGATATCATAGTTTCAATAGCCAAACATCTGTTAAAAATAATAGGTAATTCTTACTTTAAGAAAGTTTCGATTACATAGATTTCCTTGGTGCTTAAACATCAAACATTTAAATGCTGAAACTATTCCTTGTTTCTGTAAAATAATTGATATGTTAAAAGAAAAACAAATTATTAATCATTTTTACAATCAACTTTTTACCTTTGCGTTTACTGTTGCAGCACAAAATATTGCCACAATACTAAAGATAAAAATAACCACAAAATGTGATCGTTCAATATAATAAATTAAAAAATAGTGAGGATCAACGTAACAAACAACGCCTGTAGCAATTACACCAGCAATAGGCAATATACAAACAATGGCATTGTCAAACACTGCAAAGGAAAATACATTGTTAACGGCTTTGCTCAATTTCTCCAATTGTTCATATTTCTTGATTGTAGCTTTGATTGTCTTCATTGCTCTGTAATATGATTTCTCTTTAATTCCTTTTTCTAAATTTGAGAGTTCAATAGAAACAATGTTGGCCATTAAAATGTAAAAGCAGCAGTTGTAAAACCGGCTCTCAAAATAAATTGAAAAGCAATAAATAAGAAGTAAAATGATATGTAAAATAAAGACAAAAGATCGAGGACCTAGTTGAATCACTATTATTATTAATATTGGGAGGACTGCAACTAAGCTGATTATAAACAAAGCGATTTTTTTATGGACCAATTTAGCAGTGTTTGAATCAATATCAACTTCTTTCAAAATTAATATTAGTTGGTCAGTGTTGGCAATGTTTAACCATGCTTTCCATATAAAGATTCCAATTATGTGTATGCCATTCATTAAAACAAAAGCTGATTGATAAAGTTTATCATTGTGATCTTGATTGACTACAAAGACATCAGACCAAACTTTCGTATTTGCCAATGAGATAATGTGTGTAAAATTAAAAGAGCATTCCAAATACATGTAAATATTTCGAAGTATTGCAACTGCAATCCATCCACACTGTGTCTTCCATGTCTTCTTAGTTTTATTTACTTTACCAAATGATCGAAAGTCTTTCCAATTCCTGGACAAAAGTATCATCATGTATGCAACCATGCAGGCTGGGATGTTAATATTTATTCTGAATACCGGTACGTATGCTTTGCAAAAATCAAAATAAAACTTCAGCAATGAAATGCACATCAAAATCAGAGTTACAACCGAAGTCAATTTTGTCTTTTGCTCTTCAGGTCCAAATGAGACTCCAAGTATCTTAAACAATAGAAAGTAATGCTTAACAGCTTCATATGCAGACACCATTGTTGCTAATTAAATGAAATAAAACAAGTGATTCTGGTTGGACTTTCCAATTTCTAATGGCCAGCAGAACTTGGTATTTCTAGCTAGCAAAAATCAATATTTTTATTGATTGACAAAGTAAAATTACACCAGCAATATATTAGAAATAGTTTGCCTTTATGTAGGATTAGGACGCTAATATTTGAATTAACCATTTCAATGTTTACTATCTGCAATGTCAGTTTTATAAAGTAAACTAGGCGTGGTTAAAGAGCCATTTCTATTTATTATTTACTACTTATCCAGCCATTTTATTGTTACCACAATGACAAAGTGCTCGTTTCTTTATATTAAATTCATAAAATAATAATTTTTAACATTTTAAAAACAAATTGGTGAAAGTGCCCATAACATAACTGAATTCTTTTTCATGTATTTTTAAAAACAATAAATCAGCTTACTTTATTGATACCAACAAAATAACCAATAACAATCTGAAATTTAACTAATTTTCAATTAAATCAATTGAAAATGTAATATTTTTGTTTTTGTTAATTGTTGTAGCAATTGAGTGATAAGTTTACATTGTTGCAAAATTTTCAAATTAACAACATCTGGCATTGTAATTCAAAATGGCACATTACAATTTCCTAAGATGATTAATTAACAAAACAATGGATAAGTACTGTATATGTAATTAAGCAAATCTGGGTTTTAATTGAATGATTAAATGTCATTTAGGACAAGGATGTAACTTACACTGGCAAAAATACTTGTTAATGCTTTTGATAAAAATTCAGCAACATCTGGCAACAATTGATAAAATACATTGTTGAAATAAAAACGCTTTTTATATTAAATTTCAAATTGTTTTTTATTTTATCTAAATATTATCTACATACATATAATCACGTCAACATAAAATCGTATATATTCAAAAATAAACATCATAATATCATATAATATTTCATTGTATTTAAAAATAAAGTTACTTTCATTATTCTTTTTCTCTTTAAATTAGTAGCGGTTCTATTGTAAATCTATCAAAAACATTCCTTTAGATACCAAATCCATTTGATCTAAAACAAAAATAAGCAAAAAACGTCTTTTAGCAATAACATAAACAAAACGTTAAACAATATTAGTATACTTCCCTTGAAACTTCTACTTGTATGGTTAAAAGTTGGCCCTTTTCAAATCCCTATAAAGACCCATTGCTTTATAAAACAAAGGAATTGTTTAATCATAAAAATTAAGTTTCACATTACCAATGTTTTTTCTACTTACAGTTACAATAGGTATAAATCGTATTTTGTAGGAAGGTTACATTATGGAATGATCAAATTACCACCCAAAACTAGTCTCCACTTCGAAAATAATGAGATGACTTCATCTATATCTGTGATGTCTTTTAATTGGGGCCCAAGTGCGATTCCAGAAACCTTCTCCCAATCAACGCTTCAAGCAGTCACTATAAAAGAAACCACAAAACTGAAATCATTTTACATTCTAAAAATTTGCAATTACTTTTTCGTTAAAGTTAAAACTTGTCATTCTAAATTTGGTTCTTTTACTGATCAGTTGTCAGAATATTTGTTTCCTTGATTATCAAAGTATTTTGTATTCATTTTAAACTAACTTCTATACATTAAACAAAGTTTGGAAAAAGTTTAATTTTGGAAAGCTTATTTTTCGAAAGATACTATACAAATTTTAGCATAACTTTCTAGGGAAGTTTACAGGTTAACAGCCAAAGCTGCTCAAAATTAAAGAAAAGAAAAGGAAAAAATATAAAAGTCTGACTATGGTTTCCAAATTTCTGAAGGTATTCTCAATCTTGAAAGAAAAGCTATTCGCACATTATATTATAAAATTCATAATTTTGAATTCAACAACTTACCTCCAGTTCAAACTTTTTTACGTTTAAAACTGTTTAAAAAACAACGTGAAAAAGCTGTCCAAAATTGGGAAAGAGCCAAGCAAGATTTCTTAAAATGGATTGAGTCTTCAATGTTGCAGGATCACCTTGCTGAGAGAGAATGAGTCCAGGAAGTTGTTCTCGAGACTCAATTATGTCTTGAGCAGAAGGTAGGTGAAGCTTAACCTTCCATCACTTCTAAGGAAGATTTAACTAAAACTTGTAATAATAATCAATCTGAACAAATGGAAATCAATAATGAAACTCAAGAGATACCTTTAGAACAAACTCTTAACACTTCTTTAAATCTTAATGTGCCATGTTCTGAAAGGTCACCCTGAACAAATTAATAAGCAATTAACAAATAAATTAAGCTCTTTAAATTTAAATGAAGTAAAACCTTTACCTATAGAAAAAAATGTCATTCATCTTTCGATACTCCCAAAACTTTTAAGAGCTTGGTGGTCTATTTTTGAATTGCAAGTTCATAACAATCCATTGCTTAATAACACTGAAAAATTTATGGTCTTACTTTCTTCTACTTTTGAGAAGGCACATAATTGTTTAAAATTTGTAATTCTCACCTCTGTAAAATAACTGACTATTATTGGCTATTGATAAACTTAAAAAAAGTTTTCCGATTACGACATGCAACTCCATATTCAGATTGATTTCTTGAATAAGCTACATCTTGTGAAAACAAAAATAAATGTTGGAAATTTGGAAACATTATTGGATAAAATTAGACTTGTATTAAACACTTTAAATGAACTTGAAACAATGGGTAAAGGATAAGTTGATCCTTCCTGTATTTTTGGAATTCTTAGAACCAAATTGCTTAACGATTTGATACACGATTTCTACTGTCACAATAAAAAATCCAAAAACCCATTTGAACTTTTATCCTTTGCCCAGTCCTCGTTTGAAATCTCTTCTGAAATTCTTCCAAATTTTGATCTGTTTAAAAAATGATAAATTCTAACCATTCATCAATCGAAATAATAAAAATATTACTGTTGCTCGTAATGTCACTGCTTCCCATTTCCCTGATACCAATTGTCAAATCAATTTTCCAAATTCAAGAGAACATGTTTGTTGTTTGTTTTGCAATCAATTCAATCATACAACTTCTCACTGATTTCAGACAAAACCGTATCAAGAAAAAAAAGAAATCTTGTTATAAAATGGTCTTTGTCTTAAATGTTTTAAGAAAAATCACAATCAATATAACTGTCATACACGTTTGAGCCCTTGTAACACATGCCAAGGTGATCATTTACCTAGTATGTAACCCAATATTGGGCTCAAACAACAACATAGTGCACCTGGTGGTTCCAATAAACAAATGAAATTTGAAATTTTTAATTCTACAGAACAATCAAATAAGGCCCCATGACTAGTAACTAAATTAAATTACAATGGTGCCATGGAGAATTTCTTCCTGCCAACTGCTTTAGTTAACATACTCGAAATTAATCCCCCTAAATCTTGTAATGATCTTTGCAATTATGTTCCACCTATTGTTGATATTAAAACTTTACCAGAAAAACCACACCAATTTAATCCTGACTATGCATATAATATGATGTTTTTAAAACCTGTACAAATTATTTTTGGAGTCTATTACCTTCTCTTAATATATTTGGGAAAATCATTAAGGATTTATGGAGGGTTACAGTATACTGGAACAAAATTTGGCTGTACTATTCAGAGCCATTTAGACAGTTGACATGTACAAGTTGAACCACTTTCATTAGTTACAAATCATCAAATTAATGCTTGCTCACTTGATGATGACTAGATAAATCTAAAGCAACTCTGGCATAACATTGCCTGCAATTGAACCACCAATGTTTTCTAAATTCCAGACGCTCTTATTCAAAAACAATTTGATTTGAATTTAGCTTACTTGCCTGTTAAAAAACATTTTTCAACAACTCTTCCCTGAATTGATTCTTTAAAAACAAATTTTGCAGTCTAATGAGTCTATTGCAAGAGCTACATATTTCTCGTTAATTCGAAGGCTAGACAAAGATAGTGAATAAAAACTTTTAAATAAAATAATGCAATGAGAAAATACCTCAATTTAGACTGTATTGAAGAAGCGCCTATATATTCCATTCATTCATGACCTGAGTATTTTTTACCTCACAGAGCCGTAATTAAAGAAAAGAGAACCACCCCTGTCAAAATTGTTTTTAATGGCTCTTCTTACAAATTAGGGTCCATTTCCTTAAATGAATGTTTATATAGCAAAGGGAATTGTTGTTTTGATGTAGTTAAACATCGGTTACACTTTCGTGATAGAAAATTTGCACTTATTGCTGATATTGAGAAGGCTTTTCTCCAAATCAAAATGGCTGAAAAAGACAGAAATTGTCTGAATTTTTTTGTAAAGTTTTTAATAATACTAACAATTTACAACCAAAAATTTATTGTTTTAAAAATTATTTTTTGGTCTGAACTGTAGTCCATCAATATTATGATCATCTCTTTTAGCTTTAGCTCAGCTTCCAACCCCTTATCAGTTAGGTGAAACGTGATTACCCACAATGTTTATGTATATGACCTTGTTTGTAGTTTCCATTAAGAAGCTAATTTAAACATAATAAAAAAAGAGATCACCGCTTTAGGTTCACTAGCTCATTTTAAATTTACAAAATGGACTTCTAATAACCATCATTTACAATCTCAATGGGATCCTCAACAAGAGGTACCCATACAAACCATGGTTGGAATTCATCATCGGACACTTTGCATTTTGATCTATCTGAAATTTAAAAAAATTTGTCTTTTACAAATGACAACTAAACAAAACAGAGTCAAAAGTGTTGCTACCTTATTTGATCCATTGGGTTTGTTATGTCCTTACACATTTCAAGGACATATTATTAATTTAAACCATGAAACGAGTTAAAAACAAAATTTTAAGATTGGGAAATTGATTCTAACAATTAAAAACTTAAAGCAAACATTCAGGTAAAGAAATGAGACAAAACATCAGTGGACTGCATGCAATTTTGTCTGGTTTTATCGTTTTTAACAAAAATAAATAAACAAAACAACTTCCTGAATTCAAGTTTGAAATTTAAATAGCTGTTAATAAATTTAAATAAATAGCAAAAATTTAAAAACAAATTTTACTTCTGGAAATAAATTCTAGTTTTAACATTATTCAAAACCAAAACATATATATATATATATATATATATATATATATATATATAGAAAAGAAGACAATTTGCTATTTAGCCTAATATTAATAAAAGGGCTATAAATTTTATATGAAATACTGAGACAATCAGCCAATTGATAAATATGAACAGTTAAAATAAATAAATAAGATTTGTATTTAACACTCAACGACTATTCAAGTATGGGCAATAAACCCTAGCTTGAGTTATGGTTCTTGATTATCTTTACCTATTATAGGACCACCAAGAAAAATTGTAGCAGCACCACATAAAGGTGAGGAGTTTTCAAATTACATTGAGTCAAGAAAAAATAAACCATAACACATGGTGCCGTAACCAGGATTTGGTCAAAGTTGAGTGTTTAATCAAGAATGTGTTATCTACAATTTTAAAATTTACTTATGCTAAAGCATAGAATAAAATTAAATACAAAACTTGTTTTTAAACAAATAATGAAATATCAGTCTATCAAAAGCAATTTCATGGTCAAAGGTTTACAGGTTTAACTAGTTAGATAAGAAGGAAATATACCACATTTTAGAGTAATGAAGATGTCAATTGTTTTTTAAAAAATGTTTAGAAATAAAATCAAAATTTTCCTGCTAAATTCAAATACGCCAACACAAAATGGAAATGAACTTCAACCACATTATTGCTAATTTGGAAATTAACGATGTCACTGTACGCTATAGAATGGAGAATGTGGAGAATGAATCATTGAAAACCATTATAGAATTTATCAACCAAGATGTAGTTAAGATTGAATTAAGGAAAGAAGGTGAAGCAATGATAAAGAATGTCAGATATCAAAGATATGAGACATGGGAAAAGCATTGTTTGAACTCAATGTGCCTAACCATGAACAAATTTGAAACTTTATAAACACATTGCGGATAAATGATCTTGGAACCATAAATACATTCGATGGTCACACTCTGAATGACAGTGCAGTAGAAAATTTAATATCAATTAATATTAATAAATTTACAATCATATTCTTTGCCATATTTAACAACTGCTGCTGAGTCTGAGTTTAATTATGATTGAAAGAATTTTTGAAATTGTGGCTATTGATGAAAAAAATGAATATTTGGAGGGTGAACCTCGTGGCGGTGAAACTACAGCCATTCAACTCACTAAATGCAAATCATATTCAATCAAAATGGAGAGACTGAGAAATATGTACAAGCACCGGGTGCATGGTGACCGAACAACCCTTGTAGACAATATTTCAGTGGCTGGAAATAAACCAGAACAGCAATATGGTGAAAGAAATCATCTTTACTGAGCACTGAATGAATACATGCTAATTTGTCATAAACTGGATCGTTGTTTTAATCACCAGAAAAGACTTGGTTATGGTATTGTGGAGTGTTTGCAAACTGTTTTACAATTTGGAGAAACATTGCAGAGATTGAAAATTTGGATGATTATAATGTACGTTATCATCAAGATGCGCAGGGTTTAAATTGTAAAAGTATGGGATATCTACATTTAGCATTTATTTTAATGATGTGGCGAAATTTACAAGAAAAAATTTGCAAAATCGGACTTGCTGTCATTGACGGTGTGTAGGCTCTCGATTCGTTAGGTGTAACACCAAGACACATAAACGGCTGTCACATGGGGGAAGAATGGAAAGATAAAATCAAGGAATCATTACATGCCATATATGAAGATGATGCAGGCATGATCCTTGAACTTCAAAAATGCCGGCCATGGTTCATTTCAAACAGAGAGGTGTACTACATGTCAACTGCCATCTACAATTGTATGTCGCCGGAGGAGAGAGTGTAGATAATAATGAAAGAGTTGTTGTCACGCATGTTGGAGTTGGTAAATAATGAAATGCAAGAAATTCATAAAACCTTAAAAGAATTAGAACCACCTCAATAATATGATGTGATTGAACATCCACTTGCCAAAACTGATTTAGAAAGTTTTCATTGCGAACAGGAAAATACCTACAATAAATCACTGGAAGAAGAAAACTGGGATAAAGAAATGGTAAACATGCGTTAATCACATAGTCCGCTGTGTGTGTTTCCTGTCTAATTTAGTTAATTTATTATTTGTATTACTAGTCCCTTTTAAATTTAATTAATTCTAAGTTGTTTCGCTTGGTCCCGTCTTGTTTTGTACGTTTCCCATCCTGTTTAATTGACTTAGTATTTTGTTTTCATAAATCCCAATTAAATTTAAATAATTTTAAGTTGTCCCGCTATGTCCTGTTCATTCTTTTGTGTGTTTCCCATTCTGTTTATTTGATTTAGTGAGTGATTTATAAATCCCATTGTAATTTTAAACAGTTTTTAGATCGTCCTGTTTTGTTCCGTCCGCTGTTATGTGTGTTCTTGTAATGTGTAATAAATTCGGTATCTGTCCCATTTATCTTATTTTAATTCTGATAGTTTTAAATTGTCCTGTCTCGTCTCGTTTACTAATTTTTAATTGTCCCATCTACTATTTTTGTTAATCCCGTCAAATTTAATTATTTTAACTTTCCTCCAATTTGTCCCATTATAGCTTTAAATTGTCTTGTCTTGTTTCATTTACTATTTAGTTTCTTCCATTAAATTTAATCATTTTAACTTTCATCCCATTTGTCCCATTGTAGTTTTAAATAGTTATAAATTGTCCCGTTGTGTCCCGTCCACTGCTTTGTGTGTCCTTGTCATGTGTAATAAATTCTGTATCTGTCCCATTCAATCCATTTTAAATTCTAATAGTATTAGATTGTCCCATCTACTATTTTTCTTTGTCTCATTAATTTTAATAAACTAAGCATTTACCCCATTAGTCCCATTTGATACTGGAGTTTCATATAAGAGAACAATTTCCACTCAACTATAAAAGTCCAAGTATGGCAGTAAACCCTAACTTGGGTTATGGTCTTTGGCCACAGGATTAAAGTTAAAATTATACAATCACTAAAAAGGAGAAATAAACATCAAAACCAGGGTAAGAAAACAATTTAATTAAATATTGGGTCAACTAAGAGTAAGACCGTAACAAATGGTGCCATGACCAGGATTTTAAAAGTTGAGTGCAAAACATAAATTTTCATATTAAGATTAAGCAACTTCAAGGAGCTTGTATGCAGGGATTAGGGTTTTAGAGAAAAAAACCCTGAAATACAAATGTAAAAAAATAACTTGCATTATTCAAGTTAAACATTTATATTGCAAAACACAGATCAAGTCTTCAGGTTGTTAGTTTAAATAGCTTAACATTAGTTAGATCATAGTAATTTTGTAATTCAAAATAGAAAGTAAAAAGGTTATTCAATTTTCAGACATCTTCAACATCTTAAAACTTATACTAAGAAAATGAATATAAATACCATCATCTCCAACACTCCATTTAGAGAATTCACTATCTACTATAGAAAAAACTCAGACACAATACAAACTCTTCAAATTATAACAAACTTTACAAACAATGATGTAGTAACTCATGACTTAAAAAAAAGCAGAAGTAGTATCAGGAATATTCAGGTTTCAAAGAAATGGGTACCTTGAAGAACATTTCCAGCTTAGTAATGCGAACCAAGAGAGAATATGAACTCATATGAATGGCTGGCTAATTCAAGATTTCCAGAGGGTACAAAACTTTGATGACAAAATTCTTGAGTATAGTGGAGTAAGATATTTTTTGAACGTAGATGAATTCACCATAAGGAGCTGGCCTAGATAACCTGAAAACACCAAATTTGAAGTCTATAATGGATTAACAAAATTGGATTTCGGTGAACAACAGGGGTATATGACTGTAAATCAATCAATGTATATCAGAGGTCAAATTGATTGGGATCCCAGACATCTAACTGAGGAAGAATTGAACTTGATGCGACAATACTTTTCCACCATTTTCCAGAGTTTCGGTCTATACCCTGGTGAAAATTGATAAGGCCAATTGTGAATTGAGAATTGTTATTAGTAAAAGTTATTTGAAAAAATTATAGCAAAGTATATTAATCATTAGAAAATAGATGTCTTAAGTTTTAATTTAAGTAAAATTAATAGAAAGAACATTTTCAAACTATTAATAAAATAAAATAGTGCAAATTTTAAGGAAATTGGTTTATTTAATAGGCAAAATAAAAAACAAGATTTTATTATTAACTAAAGTGGTTGTGTGAAAGATTTTTCGAGCTGCTTGAAAACGAATTAAATAAAAAAATCGCAAAAAATGGATATATTTAAATAACCTAATCTAATAAAAGCAAAACTAAAAGATGTTAAATATAGAATTAAATACTAAATTTATATTTTACATGATTAAAATGTAGATGCTATAAAAATCTATCAAATATAAGATTAGATAATTAAAATTCTAAAAGATAATTGTTTAGATAATACTAGAATTTTAGCCACATAAAACTTTCAAATATTTTCTTTTTCAGATATCTTCGACATTTCACTTTTCTTCAAAATATAAATTGAAAATAAATTCAAGATCAAAAAGAATCAACAGGATGATAGCAAATAGACCCATAGAATTCTGCAACATATATTACATAAGTGAAAATGATTTTGCTCAAGAGCTGCAATTGGAAGTGAACTTTTCAACCAGGCAATTTGTAAACTGTAAATACAAAGATGACAATTCCCATGTGACTGCAGTATTTAATATTAGAAGACCAGGTTCATTTCAAGATGTCACATTTTATCTGGAAAGAGACATTCAACGACACATCTGGCTTTATATAGAAACCATAACGAACTTTACAAACAATGACGTAGTAATTCACGACTTAAGAAGAGAAGCAGAAGTAGTGTCAGGAATATTCAGGTTTCAAAGAAATGGGTACCTCGAAAAACTATTCCAGCTTAGTAATGCGAACCAAGAGAGAATATGGACTCATATGATAGGCTGGCTAATTCAAGATTTCCAAGGGGTACAAAACTTTGCTGACAAAATTCCCGAGTATAGTGGAGTAGGAAATTTCATGAATGTAGATGAATTCACCATAAGAAGCTGGCCTGGAGAACCAGAAAACATCGAATACGAAGTCTATAATGGAATGACAAAAATGGATTTCGGTAAACAACAGGGGTACATGACTGTAAACCAATCAATGTACATCAGAGGTCAAATCGATTGGGATCCCAGACATCTAACTGAGAAAGAAGTCAACTCGATGCAGCAATACTTTTCCACCATTTTCCAGAATTTCGGTTTAAATCCCGGCAAAAATTAATAAAATTAATTACAGCCTATTCAAACATAATAAGAAAGTGGTTTAATGGTTAGAACATGTGTCTCGAATCTTAAAGACTAATTAAAATAATATAATTTCAGTTTTAATTTTTGAATATTAATAAAATAGTGTAATGCACAAGAAAATAGATATAACTAATAATATGTAAAAATACAAGTTAAAAAACATGAATTAAAGAAGTTGTGTGAAAGACATTTTGAGCTGCATCAAAGGAAATTAAATTCAAATTATTATATAATAATTTAATTTAGTTTATATTAAATATGAAAAACTTGTAGAATGTAAATTATGAAATCTAAGAAAGAAACATTATTTTTATTTTACAGAAATTCATCTATAAAACCAACAACTTCTAAGAAATGAATACAAACAAAATTATTGCTAATACCTCTGTAGACACTTAAAATTTCAACAACATTTTCTAACCATTTCAGAATAACAAACGATTTATATAAAGAAGAAATTGTATCTGGTATATTTAGATTGTGGAGAAACTGGAAATGGGAAGACCAACTCCAACTCAGTAATATGAATCAGGAAAGAATCTGGGCTCATATCAGCAAAAAACTATCCCAAGATTTTCAAAAAGTGATAAAATTTGATGCTGAAATTCCTGGGTACAGTGCAGTGGAAAACTTTACCAGTATAAATGAATTTACCATAACTAGTTGGCCAAAGGAAGCCAAATGCATAGACTGTTTTGCATGCAATGGATTGATAAAATCACATTTCAGCGAATACCAAGAATACATGACAGTGGATCAAACAGAGTATACCACAAATAACATTAATTGGTATAGAAAAAATTTAACGGAAAATGAACTCAACCATATGAGAATGTACTACAAAACTATATTTCAAAGTTTCGGTTTAGATGCCTGCGAAGGATAAGAGAATTAATTATAAGTAAAATATTTTAGAATAAAGTAGTGAAAAGCCATTTCGATTAAAATTGTGCAATTTACAAATATAGAGATAATTAATAGGTAGGATAAAAGAATAAAATTGAACACTGAAAGTTCTGAAGTTGAACCACTTTCATTAGTTACAAATCATCAAATTAATGCTTGCTCTCTTGATGATGATGAGATAAATCTAAAGCAACTCTGGAATTTGGAAAACATTGGCATAACGTTGCCTGCAATTGAACCACCAGACGCTCTTATTCAAAAACAATTTAATTTGAATTTAGCTTACTTACCTGTAAAAAATGTTTTACAACTCTTCCCTGAATTGATTTTATAAAAACAAATTTAATGAGTATTGCAAGAGCTACATATTTCTTGATAATTCGAAGGCTAGACAAAGATAGTGAATTAAATTTTAAATATAATGATACAATGAGAAAATACCTCAATTTAGACTATTGAAGAAGCACCTGTATATTCCATTCATTCATGTCCTGAGTATTATTTTCCTTACAAGATAATAGGATAGGAAAAAACAAGATAATCAAGCTGATAGTCAAATATTAACTCTTTAACCAACTTAATTGTGACACATAAAAAGTTTACCGGAAAATCTAACTGCACATGATGTCTGGAGGAAACTTAAATCAGTACATGAGGTCACAGGAGCCACTGCAATCATCACAATAATTGCTGAAATGTTTAAGTCATCCTCACTGGATAATTTTTTAGTAGACAAACATTTAAACTATTTCTCTGAACAAATGGATAACTTGGTCAAACTGAACTTGGTCAACCAATTCCTGAAGCCATTGCTATTACTGCATTGCTGATGAGTCTACCAGATGAATTTTCATCAATAAGAAGCACCATCAGAGCCCAAAAAGTTCTGCCATCGCTAAATAATGTGAAAAGGAAAATAAGGGAAGAAACTGCTGGACAAAAATCAACTGCCAGTTCCACTTCCAGTGCTATGTTTGTTAAAAATAAAAACAACCAAGCTCCCCATAAACCAGATAAAGGGAAAAATAACAATAAAGTCAGTGACCTGCCAGAAAGTTAACCATGTAATAGATGTAATTTTTGCGGTTGCCTCAACCATGTAGCAGCAGATTGTTGGTTCTTCCGGTTTTCAGCCTTTTTTAGAATTTTATTCTCAATTCTTATGTTTGTTATACTAAATAAAATTTAAGTAAAAAGAACTTAAACTAATTTAAATTAGTTTAAGAAAAACTTGCCTTAAGCAGTGGAAGATTTTTCCATGCCTTTATCTTCCACTTTCAAATCAGTAAATGACTTAGATACTTTTAAGAAATTTTTAAATCTATCAAAAATGAAACTGGAAAAAACCAGAATCCTAAATTATAGACTCAAGAGTACATAAATATGTGAGTGGCCTACTTAACAAATAAAAGATAAACAATTAATTTAAAAAAAAAATTGGGCAACACATGCTTGCTACGTGAAATTTCTTGTCAACTTATGAATGATTTATTAAATTTATAACTAGATAAATTTGCACAATTACACACAAAACTAATATACCAAGCTTATGTAGTATACATTGGGCAATAAAAAATTTAATTAAGAATTCCACTCACACTACATTATTAAAAAAACTGTCAAGTGCTAGATAAAGTTAATTTATTAAAACAAACCCAAAATTGAAAAACAAGGACAAAAGAGTTAATGAGTGCTGTGACCAAAATTACTTTAAATTTTAATTTATAGTGTTGAGAAATTTCTGATTTAATTAATCAGAAACTGAGTTTCAAAACTTTTTTAAATGGATTTCCATACCAAGGAGCTAAAAAATTTTTTAATCAGCTGGAGTGCATTCATTTTTGGCAAGAGCTTGAGTGAGGAAAGAGTTTTTGAGTCAGACAGAAGAAATTTCATTTTAAAAAACAATTTTGTTCAAAAAATGTCTGAACTGGATTTTGTGTGAGTTGTGATCAATAAAGTAAAATAAATTAAACTCAGAAAATTTAGTGTTCTATGTGCGCAAATTCTGAAGTTCTGAAAGGACCCTACAAACTTTTATCTTAAGGTTGGGAAATTGATTCTAGCATAAAGATAAAAGTTGCGATCAACGAACAACCATTGGAGATGGACGTCAATTCCAGGTCCAACTACTCCATAATTTCTTACAAAACATATCAGAAATTATTTTCACACCAAGGTTTGGCCATGGTAAATAGCTTTCAACAACTTCAAGATTTTCAATAAAATCCAATACAGCTACAAGAGTCATGCAGGGTTGAAGTAATGTTTAAGGACAAAAAGAGTATTTTGCAACTCCTGGTCACCAACAGCAACCAAGAGAGTTTATTGGGACTCAACTGGTTCAAGACATGGGTTAAGCATCAACGGTATTAACTAAAAAAAAAAAAAAAAAAAAACAAAAGATGACAATTTGGACAACTTGCTCCAACAATTCAAAGATGTTTTCAGTGACAATTTGAGAACACATATATAACCACCAATAACCTAGCCATTGGATCTGATGGTTCAACCAAGACATTTTAAAGCATGAAAGATTTCACTAGCAATCAAACCACAAATTGAATACAAATTAAATTGACTACTTAAAGAGAAAGTAATTGAGCCAATTCATAATCTGAAATTGGCAACACCAATTGTTTTAGTGATTAAACCATCAGGTGCTATAAGCTTATATTATAAGCCTGTGTGGAGAGTACAAGGTTACAGTCAACATTGCACTACAGGACCACCCTTATCCAATTGCAACTGTCAACCATTTGCTTTCCGACCTCGGTGGAACAAATGTCTTTGCAAAGATTGGCATGGCATAAGCTTACTTGCAACTATTAGTAGATGCTGCATCTGCTAAAGCTCATACAAGAGCATTTAAAGTTAAACTACAATTTGGAATAAGCGTAGCACCAGGCATATTTTAACAAGTCATGTATAATGCATTACAAGATGTTCTGGTTGCCACATTATATTTTGATGATATTTATGTAAGAGTGACAACACATTCATACCTTACATTGTGACTAACAAATTTTAACTATTTTTCTAAAATTGGGACTACAAGCCAGGAAACAAAATTTTTTTATTTTGTCACCTGTCTTGATTTCCTGGGTTACAAGATTGATGCATCAGGGCTACATCTATCAGACACCAAGCATGAGGCAATCAAGAATACACAAGCACCTACAAACAAACAAGAACTTCAGGCATCACTACAACAGTTTTCTAAAAGACAAAGCAACAATAGCCAAGTTATTACACCGTCTCTTGGGCAAAATCGCTGCCTGAAAATGGACCAAGGAACATGATGATGATTTTTTAAAAATAAAGAATAATTGAATATAAATATTTGGTGGATCTCAATAAAAGACTTACTGTAAAAGTAAAAATAATTACTTTCAAAAGTTTTGCATATAAACTTGCTTTTGCTATGTATTAAATGATATTTAATTGACATGTATGAATTGGTGATTACATTACTGTGAATGATTACATTAGTTTAAATGATAATTTGTCTCATTTATTTATTTTTAAAAAATGAGACTCGTTTGCATTATTTGCATTAATACATGCATAAATATATTGTAAAATTGTTAAATAATGTTTCCTGAGTAAAGTTAATTAACTTATTTAAAATTAATTTGGGGGTCAAAAATGACCCCACAGTAGTATGTACATCAGTAAAAACATAATAGTAGTTGAGGGTTAAACTATCTATTTAACAGGAAATGACAGACATTTGAGACAAATATATTGGCATCAAAAAGGATAAAATCGGTGAATTAGATCAGAAGCAAAGTAGGCTAAATCACATAATAGTGATTTGGAGAAGTTTAGAAGTTATATTAAAGTGTTGTATTAGTTGATGCAAAAGTTGTGTAGAAAATGTTTGTACACTGATAATGAAATGGTGAGCATGCCAATATGAAATGTAGATTTAATTCATCTTGGCACTGAAATAAATTATTTCATGTAGTTAAAGTGGATGAAGTCTGCTTTCTATTATGAAATCATGAATATTGGTTAATAATCTATAATTAAATATAATGCTACTTAATGTAATGACTTTTTAAAGCTTTAATGGAGTGTAATTGATATGCAGGAAAAGATTTAGTGTGATTGATTATGTTAGTCATATCATTGGTGAACATACCAATGTGTACCCATGACAAATAAAATAATATGTGGTAAATTATTCCATAAGTTAATTTTAAAGTGCCCAAAAATATTGTTTACAAATTTTTTCTTATTTGGTAGGTGATATGACAGTATATACAGTAGTTAATGTAATTAATATAAAAAGTGGAAATAATCTTTACATAACAGGATTCCAGTGTACTTAATTTAAACAATGTATAATTCTAGTAATTGAATTTTAATTATCAAAACCATTTACAGAGCAAAATAATTACATGCCACACTAATTTGTATAACTATTTTGTAATTATGTCAATATTTTTAATAGGTTTTCAGATTGCATTAATTGTAATCATTTAGTTATACATACTTGAAAAGTTTAGAAAGTTCCACAAGTGGAATTGAACAAGGCTATTTCTTAAACTTGTCAAAATAGACATGAGTTTGTAAATAATCAATCTTTTTGGTGTAAAGTTGTTGAAAATTTAGAGATTAAATCAAATGTAAATGTGTACTGGAAGAGGTTTCAAAGACAACACAAAACATTTATTGATAGTTTACATAAAAACAAATTTGAAATTGCTGGAAAATTAGTATATTGTTTGTGTGGAGTGGAATACTCTGGTATTTGCTCAATGATATTTTGTGATTATTGTGAAGAGTGGTTTCATGGTAATTGCGTAGGGATACAAATAGCAGATGTTCAAAACATTAGTCCATTTTATTGTCTAATCTGTAAATTGGGAAATTTATCTTCAACAGATAGCAGTTCTATTAGTGTTACTAGTAATAATAATGTAACTGTATCATGCTTAGAGAATTTTACAATGGGTTTTCTATGTTAAATTCTTATTAAAAAAATAACAGGAAAATAAACAGATCTTGAAAATAACATTGACAATGATTTTGAAATTGTTGATAATAATAAAAGTTTACTAGGTAATGTTACTGATAACCACAATAATAGTTTTAGTGATGCTGGTTTAAAAGAATTTTTGGATCTTGAAACTAATAACAGCCCCATTTACTCTAAACACGATGAAAATGATATTCATGTAAAACATTATCCTGTTTTTGTTAATTAAATTCCCAAAACAGTTTTGTGTTCTGTAAGTAATTTCAAAGTTGATACTCCAATTGAAAAAATTTTCATTAACAATTTCAAAGATAATATCAAAGATCTAAATTTGTCAAGTAATACCAGCAATGAAGATTCTAACTAATTCAGATGCGAATAGTGATGTATCATCTTTTAAATCATGTAAAAAAGTTGAGATGAACAAAGCATCTTGTGAAGAGGTTTTTAATATAAAATTAAAAGAAAGACACCCTAAATACTGGTTTTTGGAAAATTGATATACCATCGCAATATTTTGATGAAAATTATTCAAACAAAATTCCTACAGCAAATTGGGGTGATGAACTTTGTGATTTACTTACAAAACAAAACAACAAATGTTGTGTATTAGCTTTTAAATGCCATCATTTCAACCAAAGACTAAGAAAAATTAATTTTTTTTGTTTTTTTTAATTTTAATACACCCAAAGGGCAAACAACAAGATTTTGACAACAACAACTAATCAGATTATTCAAGTGAACTTTCAAAACAATTGAAAATATTAAAATGACATTTTTCCTTTAAAATGATAACAATATTTAAAAGTCTTACAACAATTCCGTGTCATAATTTTAAGTTCCGCTGGGAAATTATTCCTGCTGGGAAATAATTCTAGAGATTTTGTAGCATTTGGTAACTGCATTTTTTCAGCATGTAACATGAATTTCAAGTTTGAGTGTTATAATTTAAATGTGCCAGTAAATCATAAAGTGCAGTTACAAATTACATGCAAAGGTAAATTTTACCATAAACAAGGTGAAGTGCATACTCATAATTTGAAAGGGAATAGACGCAAAATTGTGGATAAGCAGTTGTTTGGGTGTAAAACTGCTGCATCACTTCATACTAAATTAGTTTCAAAATTAAGTGATTTAGAAATTGCAGTTGGAATGAGAAAACATTTAAAAAGTTTAAAAGTTTTAAAAAATAATGTTTACTGCAGAACAGCTAAAACTACTTAAAGTTGTGTCTATCAAAAAGACAGGATATTGTGTTGCACGTGAATGCAACTGGTTCACTAAGAAAATGACCAGCATGGATGTCAAAACAATTATATTATTATGCAGCTGTAATTAGTCATCCAGTAAAGGATGCCCAGGTGTTCCAATTGGTGAATGTGTTGCAACTGATCACACAATACCTAGCATTAGTATATTTTTTAAAGCTATTTGATGTTGGTATATTAAGTTTATATCACGAAAACAACCTTATAGGCAAATTCAAAGTGATTTCAGTATGGCTAAGTTCAAGCTTCTATCTTAGTATTTTTTGAGAGACTAATATCACATGATATTAGAATTAAACATATAAAAGTTTTACAAAAAATGAAAAGCCAACAACTGACAAAGTAATTGTACATGTTTGTCAAACACGTTCAATCAAAATTTTAATTAACACATTAGCAGGTTTCACAAAAGAAGTTAAATGGATAGGGAAACTGTTTTTTAAAACTTTACAAAAAGCAAAAATACGGTTGTTGCATTACATGCTAGTTTTACTATTCTGCTTACAAACAAAACTAAGATTGCAGAATTTTACATCAATGGACCCACCCCCCAAAAAAAATTCCAAAAAGAAAAAGAAGGGTGGAGACAACATTAAGCAACAGTAGATTAGTGTTACAAGTGGTTATTTATTGGTTATGGTTTAAAACATTTCAACTAGCAATAATCATTTTGTAAAAGTTATTTGAACCAGCTAGCATGGATTTTAAAGATTTAGGTTTTCATGTAAGTAAAAGTAAAATTTTGAAATTGATTAAAGTTTAACAAACATTTTATAGTGTTTAATTGACAACAATGATGCTAGCAGATATTTATCACATGTTAAGTATTTTGTAAAACAAAAGTTTTTAAAAAAACTTTACATTTAAATAATAATAATTGCAGGATGCTCTGCTAGATGTCATTGGTGAAGAAAATGAAGATAATAAAGAGTTGGTAATGCAACAGTTAGGAGATTGGTTAGGAGGTTAAACATGATTTTCTATACTGTTAATACACAATGTAATGATGTAATGGTAGTAAAAACCATAAAACACAATTATCTAACAAAAAATATAAAGTCTAATGCACTTTATAAACAATTAATTCCATCAAACAAAATTGCAAGTGTTTATCTTATTGCACATTTTTTACAAAAACACCAAAAAAATAACCTTGGCAAATGCAGCTAATAAATTGTAGAAGTTGGTAATACGAAACTCACACCACAAATACAGCCGTGTTTACATTAGGTTAAAAACCACTTATTTTTAAGTGACTGGAGAAATTCCAACTATAAATGACTGTATTTTCAAACAAAACATTTTGGAGAAAACAACACTCTGAAATAACTACAAATTCAAACTATAAATGACTGTCAATTTAAACAAGTTTTTATTTGTAAATGACTACAAATTCAAACCATAAATGCCTGTAATTTGTAGTCTGCATACAACTACACAGGCTTTTTGCTGACCATATAAACCCAGCAAAATTGCCAAAAACTTCACAACAATTTTAATCCTGCAATTCTGTTGTTGCTATCTCTCTCTCTTTTTTTTGTCAAACAATAACAACAACAATGCCACGAAATGTAAATTTACAAGCTGAGGCTGAAAAACAGGTTCCCAATATGGAACCTTTAACCACAGCTATAACTGATGCTGAAGGGCAACAACGTGGATACAAAATGTTTGGGTTTAATCGGGGATTCAAACTGTATCCATACAACGAACGAAAAGTTTTAGAATTACGTTCGTTAGAACGTGTTTTATCACCCAAAACTAACAAACCAATTATCCATGCAAAGAGCAACGGCTTTTGTACCGGTCTCAACTTTACTCAAGAAAGTTGGGAAAAACTAAAACAACTTATTCCGGTTATTGAAAAAGCTTTTAATGACATTGACTGCAACGATAAGCGCACAGCCGATACAGCTATGGAAAATTTATTTCAAAGTTTGGAGACATTGCCTGTACAATTTTCACCATCGCAGTACCTGCCAACTGACGAAAGTCAAAGTGATGAAATAGAGGAGGAAGAAGTACTCCACACTTCCAGTGCCAATTCGAAAGGTGACCAAACACAAGAAAATATGGAAGATGCTGCCCTGTCGAAAATTGGTGCCGAAGTGGAGCGTAACATGTGGAGCTCCAAAAACAAAGTACTTCTGACAATGAGAGTTCATCCCTTTCAACGGACTCCAACCGTAACCGGTGGAGGAACCAACTGTCGTCATTACGTAAATGTGACTGGGGCAGGACCGTCTAACCCGATACCAGACATTATTACTTTAGATTAGATTTTAAAATACTTTTTTTTTTAAAAAAAATTTTATTATAATTTTGCATGTTTTTTTAAAAAATTTTGATTATAATCTTTTTTTTTTTAAAATATATATCTCAATGTATAACCTGGTAATAAACAATTTTATTTCTCCTTAATTTTATGTGTGTTTTTTTAGTTTCGCAGTTTTATATAAGTTGAAAACGTTTTACTTTTTGCGCATTACATACTAGATGGACTTTGCATTAGCATCTATTTTGATAATTTTATTAATTGTATATAAAAACATTGCTTTTTACCATATTATTAATATTTGCGCCACTTTAATCACTTTTATTAACGAAATTTTATTTAATTGGTGAAATTATGATTCATTATTTACCTATAGAATACCGACTGCAATTTGCACATCCATTTACAGGCATTATTTGTGGGCCAACTGGATGCGGTAAAACAATGTTTTTAATACAATTACTTAAAAATGTTAAGGAGTTAATACACCCAAATCCACAACTTTTAATCATAAATTTTGGTAAATATCAACCTCTTTATGAAGATGTTGAAATTGAAAAAAAAACTTTTAGTACAGTCACTTTGCATAAAGGTTGTTTGCCCATATCTGATTATGATAATACTAAAAAATCTACTTTATTGATACTGGATGATTTAATGAGTGACATCATGGTGTGGTGGAACCTGTTCCACCACACCAAAAAAAGACCTTAAAAAAGAAATATTGAAGCAGCAGGAACTATTCAGGAAAATTGTGTACTTAATGCCTGGATGGCAATACAGCTTACTTAAATAAAAAACTAAAATAACCAGTTTACATGGAACAATCTAAGTAATTTGGAATAAAAGGGGATAAAGTATGCAAGTTAAAGAGAAGTCTATGGATTACCACAGTCTGATAAGACATGGTATGTTAAGTTAGCTGAACTACTTGGGGATTTGGGTTACAAATAGAATGTGAGCCTTGTATATTTATTATGAGTGAAGAGAATCAATTAGTTTTCATTGGAGTATATGTAGATGACTTGTTGTTAATTGGGAGTAACAGTAGAGTAACAAAAGCAATTTCTGAATTACAAGATAAACTAGAAATAAAAATTAACCAAGAAAATAATACATTTTTGGGGGTAGAGATTACCAGGGATGCAGATGGAATTCATATGTATCAAGGTGAATACATAGAAAACCTACTAAGAAAGTATGAGATGGAAGTGTGTAACTCAGTAGGAACACCTGATGTAGTGGGTGAAAAACTTGATGCATTTAGTAGATATGATGTTATTGATAGTGTTAAATACCAAGAATTTATAAGGGCATTATTATTTCTAACTTCAGTTACTAGATCAGATATAGCTTACACTGTGAACAACTTAAACAGATTTAATAAAAAGCCACATAGCAATCATTGGGTAGCTGCAAAGAATACTTAGATACTTGAGGAAAACTTTAAATTATAAATTAAGTTTTAAAGCTGATAAGGCAGATTTAAAATTGTACACTAATACCAGTTGGGCTAGCAGTAGAGATGCTAGGTCATATAGTGGTTATTTGATAGGGATTGTGAATAATTTTGTATCATGGAAGTTAAAAAAACAACAATTGGTAGCAATGTCTTCTAATGAGGCAGAATTATGTGCACAGAGTGAGGGATTAAGAGAATTGCTATGGTGTATAATCTTTTAGAAGAGCTTAGTTTTGGAGCAACAGTGGAAAGAAACCTACCAGTCATGGCTGACAGTACATCAGTCATACATTGGGCAAAGATCCCTAAAGGAAATTGTAGAACTAGACATATAAATAGATTATATCATTTTATGAGAGCAGTTTAGCATTTACCAGTTTTGGATATTAAAATACAATAAAAAAGTTAGTCACTTGTAACAAGTCACTGTTATGTGTAATATTTATTACCACTTACCTTTTGTAATATCTTACATCAAATAATTAAATGTACCAATAACATTAGAGGTTTTAGTAGGCCAACCAAAAGATAGAGGAAAAAACCAGTATCATGAATGTGTCAAAAAACACATGAATATGTGAGTGGCTTAGTAACAAAGAAAAAGTAAACAATTTATCTTAAAAAAAAGGATTGGGCAACACATGCTTGACATTTTTGTGTTAATTGGGAAAAACAAACAACAAATTAACTGAGAAAATATAAGATTGAAATTGCGTGCTAATTGAAAGTTTTGAAAAGATCTACAGGAAATTAGTTTTGGGAAAATCTTCATTTAAAAGATCCACTGTCCACTTTTTATTTTATAAAAATGTAGCAAATTTGGTGGTGTTGCATTCTGGGTCTGCATCAAGTATTCTTGCTCCAATTTATGTTAACTGCAAAGCTGAAAAAAAACTTGAATACCTGGACAGAAATTAAACCAGCAGGAGTTTGATATAATCATTAAAAGTAGGGATGGTTTGATTTTGAATGGTTTAAGGAATGGTTTTTCTATCTTTTGTTACCTGTTCTGAAATAACAAAATGGAACTGAAGTACTTATTGGTGACAACTGAAGTTCTCAAATTAACATGGAAGTTATTCAACATTTTTCAGAAAATGACATGACATTTATTGCATTACTACCACACACAACTTGTGTGCTGCAACCATTAGATGTTGCTTTTTTGGTTATTAAAATTGAACTGGAGAAAAACTGTCAGAATGGAAGTAAACAGCTGCTGGGAGCGGATGCACATTGGTTCCCAAAGATCAATTTCTGACTATTACAAGCACTTAGGGAAAATTTGGAAATAGCTCAGAAAACCTCATTGTTAACTATAAAAAAACTGGAATTTATCCTGTTAATCAAGACAAGAAACTTTATATGAATTGCACGTAATAAATAAAAAAGAAAGGTTAATGTTGAATCTGGCAACAATGAACCAGTCCAATCATTAAGAAATACAAGCAATGGCAGATGGTACAGGAGACATAAATCTATCATCAATGTCTGGTCCAAAATATGCTAAAAGACACATGTCATTTGAGAAAGCAGCACCTGTTGTGAAGATCTATCAGCTGACCTACTTGATTAATCAAGTGGTTCTGATAGCAATGTTTCATCAAATGATTACCTGTACCATTATTTGTAAATTCATATCTAATTCCTTCACAAGATACTTGTAACATAACTGGAAATTCACACTTAAACTTGGTTGTAAATCAGTTTGTCATTTTCACATATGAATACCAAGTTTATTTTGGAAAAATTATAATTTACCAATGAATAACCAAGAAGAAATAGTATCTGGAAGATTTAGATTTCAAAGAAATGGAAATTACAAAGAACATTTCCAATTATGCAATATAAACCAAGAACAAATTTGGACTCATATCAATGGTTGGCTATCTCAAGACTTCCAAAAAGTAATATAGAGGTATTTTATCAATTTTAATTTAATAATTAAATAATAAAAAATATTAATTTAATAAAAAAATTTAGAAGACAAATTAGAAGTTCCATTTCCTGAACAGAATAAGACTGTATTTTGGGTACCCATCCCTGCTAATAAATTATATGGATCAAGTATCAAAAACACTTAATATTTTCAGCTAAAAATAATTATTTTACATCAAAAACTAATTCTATGAAATTATTTAAAATTATCATTCCATTATATTGTATAGTGTTAATGATGTTTTAGTTTCAATACTCTTACGTAGACCATTTAAAAATTTTAAAAATTAGAAATATTGATATACAATTCCATGAAAGTAAATTAAAATTGTTTACTAAATTTATTTTGCTTGTATTAAATATAACTATTATAAACTTATAATTAAACTATAATTTGCAATTTAATTTGGGTAATAAAGTTTTTGTATTATTTATTCATTTTTGCAATAAGTACGACCATTGTCACAGAAACTGGATTTAGGAATGACACATCTAATGCAAAATTGTCTAAAACCACCAACAAAGTCATAGCTATACAGTAGAGAGAGGAGACTAGTTGAAAATGCACAGCCAAAGTCGAAGTGCAGGTTTTAAAAATTCTAATTAATTCAAAATAATGTAAAAACCTTTTTGTTTGATTAATCTTAATTTAGCTTGCATTGAAACTATTGATATAATTATTTCAAATAATTGAATTGGTAATTTATTATTGGGGAGAATCAAAGAGTGTTTAATATGTTGCACATAACCGACTCCATTTTACCCTATTGATTACAATATGAGAGTCAAAAAACAAATTAATACACAAAAGTAGAGTTTGTTTTGGCACAACTTTTTCAGACAAAAAGATTTGAATTTCATTTGCAAAATGTAATATTGAATTTTTTAAATAAGATATTTTCTCAAGATTTCAATGGTTAGAAACAAGAATGGCATTTGATTGTCCACAAAACATTTTGAATCACTGAACTGCTCTTAGCAACCATCCCACATATCTAATAGATTGAAATTGTTAATTGCATTATTATACCTATAATCAAAGCACTTGACACTAGAGAAACATTTTCTAGTTATCATCACCTAAGTTGGTAATTTTACATGAAGAAGGTCTTCATTAGCAACACATTCATTAAGCATCATTGACCTTTTCAAAACCCAGTGCTTTGTTTAATAGCTATGTAGGCCCATACAATCATATGTTTAGTTGCTCAACAGAGAATTGGGATTAAGTCATCAAATCAGCAGAGCAAACACCATGGCAGTGATTCCACATGTTACCATTAATTACTTTAAAAAATTTCATTTAATCTATTCTGAAAGAAAGTTGACATTTGAAATTCATGGTTGAACTTAATGTAATGCAACCAATGAATCTGACCATAATTAAATCTTGAGGTTGACTAAAATGTTTTTGTATGTAGATGTTTAAATGGACTCAATGCTGACAACAATTCTGAATTAGGAATAAGAAGCTACTTTAATAGAAGCCATTATATATTTAAGGCTGCTTGCATTTACATTATTAACTGTCTCTCACATGTAGGCTACCACTCTGTAGGCTTCTTAAACGGCACTGTAAAAAGTAGTCTAAGTAAATTTTATTGTCCACAACTGACTAGGTAATGAAATTCAGTTTAGTTTGACCAAATTATGCTTCAACATGACATACATAACTGAGTCCATATGTTGCTGTAATCAACTTTTAATTTTAACATTTAATTTTGAAGTTTATTTACTAATAATCATTTTATTATATTCTTACTAAAATATTTTTTAATTAATGAAATTAAAATTTTGAAATTTGATATTTTCTAACCCTAGTGAATTACATTTTCCATATTATGTATGCCTATACTCTAAGTAAGTTAACCCACCAAAAGGAATAGGAAATGCCACTTGTATTTTAGATATTTTTAAACCAAATTAGAATTGAACAATGTTTTCAACAAGTACTAACAGTTCTTAAATTGCCAATATTTAGAGATCCATCTTCAACTGTGCAATTTCAGTTATACAAACATCCAATGGTAAATTTTGTTGCATGTTCAAGAAATGATCAACAATAGCTGGAATCAGTATGAAGATTTCATAATAACTAAATTTTTTAAAGTGTATTAAACTGTTTATTCAGTTGCTGAAGCAATTTCAAAATAAAAAAGCATTGAGACTTTTCACCAACATCATGAATTCAAATCCAAACTTTGATGATAATAACTTAGATGACACCTAAAGTTGCTTCAAACAACTTTAACTAAGCTTTAGTATATGCTAACAACTTGTCATCAGGCTGAAGTAGACTACATGCACTTGGTGGATGTGAATCATATTCTGAACCACTTGCAAGGCCATAACTGTACCCAATGACCTGCCATAGTGGCTCAGATCAAAATCTTCTATGTTGAGGTAAATGATATAGAAACACCAGATTGTTCAAATAGTTTCTGTTTACAATTCTACAAAACACATATGCCCTGGTAAAGTAAGTCATGAAGAGATCAGACTAAATAACTACAATATACAAACTGTTAATGAACAAACACTTCCAGTTAATGAAAAAGCAATCAATAATTTTAAAATCAGTAAGTTTGTATTTGGTTCTATTTCTAGATTATTCTATTTCTAGATTTCTAGTAATTAATAATTTCAATTACCAATAAATAAAATTACACTTGTACCATTTAAGAAAATCAAAATGGTGTCATTCATTGGCAGCCCTGAGACTTTTAGACCCTGGCCAAATAGTAGAAACTATGCCATAGGCATAGCACCACAAATGATATGGGCCCAGAAGATTTGTGGATGGATTGAATATGTATATAAAACAGGAAACAGAACTATTCAATAATTAGTATTTTGGTACCATTAACAATCCAATTTAATCTCCATTTTGCCTCAGTTGCCATCATAAAGTGTTTAATTTCATTCATGTGTAATGTTTCACTTTTAAAGATCGCAAATTATTTATTAATCATATGTAAAGTGTACTTACTAATATGTTTTTCATATGGTTTAGACAATGTTGACCATGTGGCTGAACCAAAAGTATACAAACTAACAAGCTGAATAAGACTCAACATTTAGCTTTAACTGTAAATGTAAATTAAATAAAATATTTACACTTCCCCATTGTTAATATCAAGTAATATGCAATGTAATGTCACATTAACATATTAGAAGCCACTTTGATGAATTTATACTCATTTAATTCAGTGATTTAGCCCATTTCACATTGTCTACAGCATGCCCTTAAGTAAATAATCATTTTTGCTATATTTTGTTAAATGATAAACAAATAAGAATTCATTAGTATTCAGTTTATTGTAAGGTCATGGACCTTTAGCCTGATGATGTTGCATTTAGGTAATCATGTTCCTTAAAAGATGTTGTGGTACCTCTAAAAAGTAATACACATAAGTTATGTAATACAATCCTAAATTCTAAAACAAATTGTTAATATAACTTAATGCTGTGTGATTTTGTGAGATATTGATTTTCTGCTTACTTGCAGAGATTTCAACTTCCCATTTCTCCCTAAATGTTTAGATAGTTTACTTTAGATCCCAAATATTACTTCAAAAACATAGCATCATAATTCCATGCAAATACATAAATGTATGCATGATGGGCCAATAAATTAACTACACCAGTTAATTTTGAAAGAAAGAAGACAAAGGAACATTCAAGTAAATTAATAATTAACAAAAATATAATTATAACTTTAAATTAGGTGCCATATGCAAGAAAACATTATGGTGCTCTAGCCATAAGCTTTTAACTATATGTTTTTAACTCTTAGTGATCACCTGTAGATGGTGCTGCGATTGCCTCTACATTAAACTTGCTCTTGTAAATGCCAGCAATAGCATGCTTATAACTTTGTAACTTAAATTTTCTTTGTGTGGATTACTTTACCCTTTATCTCTTCTATACCTTTTAAAATAAAGGGTCACTTGAAGAACCATACTAGAGAAGAGAAGATGTGTTTGTGTGTTGTGCATATATAGGAATACAAGAAGAGTAAGGAAATGCATGGTGCATAAATCTAAGAATTATTTATTCAATATTTTGAGTTTAATTAAATAAATTAAAACTTCTATTTGATTGAATCAGAGTTTACAGATGGGTTAGATTTTAATTTTTGTTTATTTGAAAGTGTGGATGTTTATAAAGATGTACTGACTCCTAAAGAGACCATCCAGTGGAAAGTCATTTTTATTTGAAATTGAGTTTAGACAATTACACAAAATTGAATTTCAGTTATTATCACCTTTTCATTATTTAAAAAATTACATCACTGATGAACTTTTTATGACAATAGCAACAAACACACAAACATTTATGCATTGCAACAAAATAAAACTTCTTTTAGATCAACAGCTGATGAGTTAGAAGTTTAAATTTATATATAGATAAAAACACCAATAGCTGAACACAAAAACTCAAAAAGAGAAAGAAACTGGACACAAAAGCAGAAAAAAAAGTCTTGGTGAGTTATGCAGAGAGCAGCACTGGCTATGGAGTCTGGATGCCCCAGAAGCGGAAGATCATAGTCTAAAAGTGTTAGATTTAGCAGCCAAAAGCAGTTTAACAATGATATCTATCCAGCCTTTAATCTTGAACACTAAGTAATTCTAGTGATGATGATGAAAAAGTAGTCAAACAACCAGTTTCAGCAAGTCCAGTAGATGTGATCATAGATGACAATGCAATTAGCGATGTTGGTACCATGTCCCAGGCTGGGACGTCAATTGTACCAATGTCATTCATGCCACATAAAGCAAGGATGGAACAGGTGGCATTGAGTGCATCATCAGAGTCATCCAGGCAGCCCAGCCCTCCAGTAGAGATGCAGGACACCAGATTGAAAGACATCCTAGAAGTAGTGCCACAACAGCTGAATACCCCAAGCAAGGTGACGGAGCCCAAAGCCAAGCAGAAGGCCTCAATGTCATCAGGCAAGCCTGCAGCCAGAAAGTCTAGCCAAAAGAAGAAACCAGTAGAAAGGTATCAGTCTTCCACTATTGTGAATCCTGCTACTAATCTTAAAATGACTGGCAGGATCAAACTGCAGTCATGGGAGATCAACCCTGAGATGGCTAGCCCAGGTGAGAGTGACAATGATGAAAATAACGAGAACAACAAGACAGTTCAATTTGCATCAAACCTAAACGCAGATACTAAAACGACTGCTGAGGGAGTAGATTTGGAAATCATAGAAGAGGATGAATATTTTGTGAACTTTTGTAATGTGATTGAAAATCATTCCTTGCTAACATTTAGTAGAACCAGAGCTGACAGTATCCTGACACCCAGTAACTACAAGGAAGCAATCCAGTCTCCAAAGGCGAAATACTGAAAAGAAGCCGTGGAGGAGGAAATCAGGATAATGACAGCGAGGTGTATGGGAAAAGATTACTCCAAATAAAGCGTCTCGGTTACTCCCTAATCGCTGGGTCTTCGCTGTAAAGAAGACGCTTGATGGGTTTGTCAAATAATTCCGTGCTTGCCTGGTGGCTGAGAGCCACAGGCAGCGTAAAGGGATCAATTATGACACATGTCATTCACCTGTAGTTAATTTTACACTAATTAGATTAATATTTTCTAATTTAGTTGGAAGACTTGGGTGGGTACACTATCAGATCAACATATCAGGAGCCTACCTGTATGCTGACCTGAGACACAACATCTGGATGAAATCTCCTCAAGGGTTTGAGAAGATGGGACCAGGCCTGACACTGAGGAAGTCATTGTATGGCCTCCACTAGTCTGGGAAGGTATGGTTCCTCTATCTGGATAAGGTGCTAACTGGTTTTGACTACAGGAGGGCAGATGGCTCAGCTTGTGTGTATATCAAGCTGAATGCCATCATTCTGGTAATTTATGTTGACAATGTTGGGGTCTATGCCAATAATGCCTTGGGTGATTACCTGGCAATAAGAAACAGGTAGATGTGCCTTATAAGAACGTCATTGGGGCGGTCTTGTTCATAGCACAAAGAGCAAGACATGACGATTTAGGATAGGGATTTAAGCTAAATGAGTCATGTTTAGTTAAAAGTGTACCTGACAAACATAATAAGGAAATTATTAGAGATTTAGTGTGTTAAGCAGATAAGCTAAAATTAGAATTTTTACAAATGTCACATTTTTTTTGTGTAATAGAAATTTCTCATTTTACATTGAAGTCATCCATACAGGAACACCAACATTTATGCTGTACACAAATCCAAAGGCAACAATAACAAAAGTGCTAGGAGTGTGTGACACACCATCAGGAGTGAAGCCATTTATGCTGGATGCAACACATGTCACATTCTTTTGATTTATGTTGTGTTATTTCTACATGCAAAAATCAGAGTTTTCTTACTGAGCCCCAATTCACATCTTGCAGAACCATGTCGGATATTGATCACCTGTTACCAAAAAATCAATGACAAATGGCTCAGGTAGTACAGTGCAGTGACCATGACAATAATGCTGATAATCCTCACCCTGGAATTAATAATCAGGCTGTTGGAAATGAAGCACCCAATGTGCCTGAAGCACATGTAGAAGGGGTTGCTTCAAGGCATCATAATCATCAACTGAAATTTCAGGGTATACATTATCTATTGGGATTGAGAAGAGGGCATTTTGATGAAAGATTAATACTGGGGTGAGATGTGCCTTATCTATGAGCTGAGCTCATGATTGTATAGTGACAGAGGTATTATATATTAAAATTGAAAAAATCAAATGGATACTGACATGACTAACGGAGGGTTCATATCATAGCTTTCAGGGATTCGCATTTTGTTCAAACCATTTCTTTCCTTCTTGTGGCCAAGTGGCTGATGATTCATCAACACTTTGGAATAACTGTCGCTAAACACCAAACCAGACCAGCTTTTCTCTGGCCAATATTTGACAACCTTATATAACTTATTGTCAGAGAAACTGGCTGATGGGAGCCAAGTTGTTAATATACCAATTTGTTAATATACTAATTGACTTTTGTGATAATCACCTTCCAAGCCAATATGATGAGTTTACAAAAATAGCTAGAGATGTTGTGAGGATATGGTGTTCTCTTGCAATGGATATGGTGTTCTCTTGCAATGGATATGGTGTTCTCTTGCAATGGATATGGTGTTCTCTTGCAATGGACTGAGTCATAACATAGTAGGATGTGCATGCTGATAGTGTGTTTGCATTGCCTAATAAAATCTGATTTTTCCAATCTGGTTG
The DNA here is from genome assembly GCA_013389785.1 of Helicorthomorpha holstii. Classification (NCBI taxonomy): domain Eukaryota; kingdom Metazoa; phylum Arthropoda; class Diplopoda; order Polydesmida; family Paradoxosomatidae; genus Helicorthomorpha; species Helicorthomorpha holstii. Next base: position 3,700,008 of record JAAFCF010006680.1, on the reverse strand, counting down.
ATGTTATCCCAAAGTTGTGCCTATTTTAAGATGTTGGCCATTTTGTTTGTTTTTAAAAATCAAACTGGACTGGGGATTTATGGTGCAGCATCTGCTTGTGGTGGGGAGAGTGTATAGATTGGTGAGAAATGTCACAATTTATAAAGGAAAAACCAATGAGCAGAGAACAAAAATGTAATAAATGTTACAACACTGTAAAAGTTAAACAAATACAATACTGTAAAAGTTTAACAAATACAATGTTGTAAAATTTTAATAAATACAACACAGTAAAAGTTTAACAAACACAACACAGTAAAAGTTTAACAAACACAACACTGTAAAAGTTTAACAAATACAACACTGTTAAAGTTTAACAACTACATTGTAAAAGTTCAACAAATACTACAAAGCTGATAAATGTTTAACAAATACAATCTTGTAAAAGTTTAACAAATACCGCAAAGCTAATACAACATTGCAAAAATATGACAAATATCTAAAGTTAATACAAATTCTTAATACAAATTCTTCAATGATAATTTTTAAATGTTTTTGAAAAAAAGTTTTGTAAAAGTTTTAACAAATACACCATTTCATAAGTATAACAAATACCTAAAGTTGATAAATGTTTATCAACTACTACAAATTGTTCAATGATGATGTAGTAATTGTTTATGAAAAATACCACACATGAAAAATAAGATGGTGCATAGAAAGAGTAGCTTAATAAAATATATAAAACCAGCCAGATGAGTAGGTAGTTGCAAGCATTTTAGCTGATGTGCAGTTGTCTGATAGTTTGTCAAAACTCTACCAAAAAAACTACCAAAAAAATTGGATATCCAAGGAAACAAATGGCAACTATCTAAAAAACACGCAGCTTTCATAAAGAATGATCTACACTATGTTCCCCTTTGTTGCATACAGCAATTATTGGTGAGTATAGCTTTGATGTTGGTTGAACAAATGCTGACAGTTGTGAGGGAGAGAAAAAAGAAGGAATCCATTAACGGACAGCCTCGTGGCAGTGCCAACACAATGCAACTGACTAAGTTAAAAGGTGTTTCCTCCATAATGGAAAGAATTCAATACCTTTACAAGAACAAGGTGTATAAAGATAAGAGAACCCTGATAGAGAGCATTTATGTAGCTGGAAATGAAGCAAGACCACGATTTGGAGAGCATAAATATCAGTATTTAACAGCCAACGAGTATCTGTTAGTTTGTGCCAAATTGGATTGTTGTTTCAACCACACCAAGTATGTGGGTCGCGATACATCATAGGTTAGGCCAAATATTTTGACAAATTAGAGACCCGCATGTTAAAACTAGATAATATAAACAAGTACAGGGATTGAACTATAGAAATGTTTGTCAATTAGATTTGCAGTTCATGTTGGTATTATGGAAAAACTTGCAGCAAAAAATTGGAAAAATGGAAAATGTGTGCTAAATTAATGGGAACACCCCTATGTATCAGTGAGACACATCAAGAAGTGCCAGATGGGAAAAGGGTGGAATGAAAAAATTAGACATTCTGTTCAACCTATTTCATGACAATGCAACTATGGTGATGGAGCTGCAAAATTGCGCCTCTTGGTGCACATCACCCAGAGAGCAATTCTACATGGCTAGCAACATATATAACTAGATGTCAAAGGATCAACCAGGTGGTAAAACTGTTGGCCAATTTATTGAACAGCATTTTGCAATTGGTAGATGATCAAATGGAGAGCATCAACAAAACTTTGAAAAGGTTGGAACCTAAACAGGGATTTGACTTGGTGGAGCACCCCTTCATGCTGAGCAACTTGGAAACATTTTACTGCGATGGAGATCATGCTGACAGTAAGCCGCAAAAAGAAAATGAGGAAAACAAACTGGATGCTAATAATGACGGTGATGATGATAATGATTGAGATTGCACAACCAAAGAGCTATATTTGTCATAAGCAATTGTAATATACTGCTTGCCACTTATCTTTAACCAAATGGATTGCAATATAATGCCCAAATATAATTATGTATAATCTGAACAATGTGCATCACCTTATAACTTTAATAATCATAAACATTTAAACATATTAATTGAATCGTTTATAATCATGCATGCAGGTAACAATATTTTATGTAATCCTGTTACAACTATATGGATCATATATATTCATCAATGTATAACATTAACCCTTTTCAAATGTAAAACAATAAATAAGCAAGTTTTACAAGACTTGTAATAAAAAGTTATGTATTGGCTTTAAAAAGTCCTCAAGAGTAACTTGACGGCAAAAGCTGCCATGGAAAAGCTGTTTAGAGATGAAGTCATGCCACTTAATCCAATTGCATCACCAAGTTTACATCCAGCAGATGTAAACTTGGCTGCGTACGGCTGAGTTTGTGGAGGTCAAGAAGAAAGAAGAAAAATTGCAACACATTGCTGATAAAAATGACAAAGCTGTGCAAACTGAGGAGGGAATTGATGACATTGTCATGTCACAAATTGGGGATGAAGTTGAACGCAACATGCGAAACAGTAGCAAGTTTTTGTTTAAAATAAGTTGGAAAACCTACAATTGTCTAAGATTAAAAATAATTTGAAACGCTTCTTAAAATTTGAAGTCAACTGCGTAAAGGTTAACAGCCAAAAAACCCTTCATTCAGGTAAGTTTAAATATTATAAAAATAAATATCTTATGCAAATTATTATATATACAATTATGTGCCTAAAGAAACTAAATATTTCTATCCCAATTGGCTAAATATATGTTTCTAAACAAACGTAGAATTAAAAATTGAGATCCATCTGCAGAATTTTTTTATTGGCTGTAAAAGTGTACAATCTACTTAAAGCAAAAGATCCTCAACAAAATAATGAAGTTCAAGATGACAATGAGGAAACACAAGATAATCCATGCAATTAAAAATAAGTTTATTAAATATAAAATACTGATGTTAAAATTTAGTTTAATAATTATAAATGGTTGTTAGAATTGAGTTTAGTGATTAAAAATATTTGTTAGAATTGAGTTTAGTGATTAAAAATATTTGTTATAATTCAAAATAAAAAATCATGTTATTTTACAAGTTACATAAAGAGACTTTGTAACTTACAATTGGTTTCGCAATAGTAGTTTTGTGTAGCACACTGATCTAAAGAAACCTACTCCCTCTCACTCAAAGAAAAATGGTTTTGACTTTTAATGGGTAGGGTCTTTAGCCCCTATCATGGGCGCTATAGATAAGCTACTTTATGTCAACTAATGGTTGAGCAGCAAGATGAGTTCAACTTCTGCTCACTAGTTTTGTCTAATGGTTGCCCACCTATAACTTTGGCTTAGACCACTCATGCTTATGTGTGTGATCCACATGGTCTTTCAGTCATCAATGTGGTAATTATGGTAAATTAAAAGAACCATGTTTAAACCAATTTGTGACTCAGCAATATCTGAAAGATCCATTGAAAAAATTAATTTAACAAAGATGGACATTCAAAACATCCAGAATGCATTTGGCATTGTCAGTGTTCATAGGATCAGTGATGATGCCACAAGTTTCAAATTAATGATATCTGAATTAGAAACAGTGGTAATGAATTCCTCATTTTGTGTTGTAAACTCCAAATTGAGAAATGTGGTCCAAATCTTAGTCATTGATGACCATTATTTTTTTGTTATCCAGATAAAATGTCAGATGATACTAATGAAAGACTTTAAGAAGATTGTTATATATGTAGATACATCTCATGGAACTAATGGCTATCACTTCAAACTCATCACTGTGTTGGTAATCAATAAGTTTGGTACAGGACTTCCTGTTGGATGGTACATTTGTAACAGGGAAGACAAAAGTGTGTTAAATACAATTTTTCAATTTGTTTAATCAAGAAACTGGTCCTTTATCTCCAAATACATTTATGAGTGATGATGCAGAACAATATTTTACTGCATGGACATCAGTATAAGAAAAACCAAAAACATTATTGTGCAAGTGGCACATTAATAAAAACTGGCAAAAGAATGTCACACAACACATCCAGAACACTTCCCTGCAATGCAGTGTGTATGAAGCCCTTCTGGTAATATATTGTTTGAATTCAATGTAAAATATATGTAATCCTAGATTCACTAATTTTTTTAACTTTTTAAGGTGATTCAACAACAACTAATTAGAAATAATTTTAATATACTATTAACCAGTTTTAAATTGGACTTGGAAGAAACTGACACTCCAGAATTTGGTAAATTATTTTACAAATTCTTATTACAATAGGTATTTGTCACAATTTCACAATTTGTCACAATAGGTATTTTTGTGCAATTTATAGAGCACAAGAGTGGACAACACATCACAGACTGCATTGTAGAATCAACACAAATATGTATGTGGAAGCATTCCATTGTACCTTCAAGCACTGCTATATGAAGAGGAAGTCAACAAGAGGTTTGTATTGTATTACAATTAATTATAACATTCGTGTTGCCATATTTTTTTTAGTTTGGATCACTGTGTTAGTTTAATGCTTTCCATTTGTTAGATATATGGGTTTAAACACAATGCAGAGGGCACTGCTTGAAAAGGGCATATTGCTGCTCATCACTGTGTGGCAATAGAATTTGTATCACACATGAAATATGTCAGTGAAAAATTCAATGGGACATATGGTGTTAAACCTCTGTCATCTGCATAAGTTTCAAATGCTTAACATCAGTATGAGGTCTTTATCCCCAACCCATCCCTAATTCAGTGAAACATTTGCTGTGATGTCTCTAAAGTATGCATTCACACATCTGCATGTAACAGCATGGATGCTTTCATACATGACATTCTTTGCAAACATGTGCACTTGGTGTGCAAGGAGAACAAAGGTAATTTGTCTATCTTAGTTATATTATGGTGATGTGTTTATTAATTATGGTAATGTGTTTATTAATTATGGTAACGTGTTTATTAAATATGGTAATATGTTTATTACAGAAACCGAATGTAAGCACTGAAGTCCTGTTGAAGAAGATAAGCTGCCATGTCAACATGACATTAGTCAAGTCAACATGATCTTAGCAAGTCTTCAAAAGCAAAGTAAAGATGCCTTGGATGAATGTCACAAAAAATTTTAATTACTTTAGGTCATTATAGTAAAGATGAATAGTGATGAAGATAAAAAATGTTCTGGAAGAGGCCATTTAAAAATCGAAACCAATTGAACATTTGCTTGATTTAGATTTAATCACACTAGATTCTGAAACTATAAGGAATATTGTTTACTAGAAAAATACAGGAGAAAAATGTCAATTTGATGTCAGAGAAAAAACTGTGTTAGATCTTGTGGTTGGCTTGCGAGGATCAGAAAGAAACATTACTACAGACAACTTTTTTACAACTTTGAAATTGGCTCATGTGCGAAACTCTTGGGATCTTACTTTAGTTGGAACAGTAAGAACAAATAAACAATTTTTTACTAGAAAATATGCCACCAGACCAAATCAAAGTTTATTCAACTAATTTTGCTTTTTGTGAAGATGCAACGCTGTGCTTGTTTGTGCCAAAGAAAAACAAAGCTGTTGTGCTGTTGTCATCATGACACACAACACCTACAATTTTAGATTCCATTACTGCTAAACCTGAGATTATTAGATATTATAACAAAACAAAAGGAGACGTGGATGTGATGGACAAAATCTTGTCTGAATACACAGTCAAATGTAAAACAAATCATTGGCCTCTAGCATTCACAGCCTTTCCAAAGAAAAATACTTTGTCACCAACTACACAACCACCAAAAAAGAAAGCTCTGTATTTTGGAAAATTGTGGAACCAAATGGTCTTCTGAATTTTAGTTTCTAAATCAAAATATATCAACAAAACGTAGCTTTAGTTCATATGCAGCTACATCTTCACATAAAGCATAGATTTTGCAACCATGTTTAACCATTGTTAAAAAATTAAATTCAACTAAGTTATGTTTATTAGAAGGTAATTGAATTTCTGCCCACCTGTTGCTGATGGTATTGCAAGTAAACAACCCAATTGTTTGCAGAATATCAACGTACTCCATAAAACTCTAAATACTGTATTAGTGCCACAAGACCATAACAAACTTCTAAAGGAAGAAAACACTGTACCTGAGGTCTGAATACTTTCCCATTTATAAGTTGGCAAGTTTAAAATTATTGTATTTGCTGGTTCCTGCTCATCCTCAACTTTTAAAAAGTACAAATTGTCACCAACGATGCTGGTTAGACGTAGGTGATGATAATGATACAAATATGGTAAGTGAATTGGCAGTAATTTAAACTCATAAGAGTTTATAAGCTCGTAAGCTTTTCACACACACACTTAAAGAAATGGGAATAAATTAAATTGTTTACCCTGTATACAGCAGTTGACCCACTTCTTGATTAGCAGAATGTAAAGTGAATGCGTATTATTAATTATGGTATCAATTAGTATCACTTGGTGTAATAAATGACTTATGACTACAATACTAAATAACGAAAATGCATTCCTACCTTATTATATGCAACGTTTATTTTATTATGTAATTGAAGGGTTGCAATGCTTTCATCACCAACAAATAAACCACTTTTTCGTCAGATGTAACTCACAGTTCCTATAACAAATAAAACATTGTTAAAACGTTACAGTTCTTACGACTAATGATAATAGACATATTAATTATTTGAGCAAAATAAATGAAACTTGATATTTACAAAATAACGACGCCATCAGATTAACGGACATGAAGCGAAGATAGCAACCACGCCAACAAGTGTTTTTGTGATTGGTTCCCAACACACTGAAGTTGAACGGATATTTATAGTTTTTAAAGTTAGAAACGAATATCAAAGTTACTTCTACATTTGTAGTACAGCAATTTTTTACTTTTTAACTTATTTTTTCTTATGTTAATACTATTTTAATAAAAACAAATAAAACCAACCAATGTAAGTTTATCTTAAAATTGATAAAAAGGATGCATTTTTGAAACAATATTCTCGAAAAAAAAAAACCTATCCAATTTTTTAAGTTCAAACCTTATTTTACAATATTTCAAAGTTTCCCTAGAACCTATATAAGTGTATAAAAGTACATTTGAAGTGGTTACAGTTGTTTAATGTCCAAAATAATAGCTGGACAAATACAATCAGTTATCTTAAATCTTGTTTATTAAGTTGACTTTGTACGACAGTTCCTGAAAGAAACAACAAGGAGATAAACGGATGGAATATTGAACAAAATATTGATTTCAAAATCCAAAATTATAAACCGGTTGAACTTTTAGTGCTTACTCATTTAGATAACAGATGAGTAGTTGATGAGAAAATATTCATTTGAATAATCAAGAAAACAAATTAAACATTTCCATTTTAGACTTGAAAGCTTCACTGAAAATGATTTGTGAAATGTAAAATAACTTAGATAAGACACTAAAAAATATACAAAATTAACTACAATTTGTTAATAATAGAGTTTGTCTATTTAACTAAAAAGTTAATTAAATTAACAGGTAAGTGTCCAGTAATTGTTTTCAATTAATAGTTTCTTAAAAGCTGAAATTCGGAAATGTGTCTTGCTATTTACTAATTGTCATTTACATTTCATGTTTTCTTCCTTTTAAACTTTACATCTACGTTGGGTACTGATGTCTGTGGAATGAGAAAATAATTAAGTTATTTGTAAGTTTTTCATAATGATATTGTACTAAATGTATAATTTACCTTTGTTAATTTGCTATTTATGTCGTTTGAAAGAGACTTATCATCACTTGAGCTGTCATCCTGTTTACGTTTGGAAACTGATGCTTGTCTAGGAACAAATGTCAAATTTGTTGTGTTTGATTTTTCTTGCTCTTCAGTTGTTGATTCGACTGTGTTGACTTCTGATGGCGTAACGGTACATTCTTTGCCAGCCCAAATATACGTTACTGGCTTATTATTATTATGCAAACTAGAAGAGGGTTGGGAATGTTCTTCATTCACTAAATCTGGTTCAACCACTTGCTCAAACTGTCTGCGAATTCCAGGATCTTTACAAAAGTTCAAATATTAAAAGTCATTCATCACAGTTTGTAGATGATAAAATTTAGTCTCGTCTAGTTCTTGATACTATTTCTTCTCAATAACAAGAAACTAACTTTTAATTTACCTGTATTTAATCCATGCATAACGTACATATATCTCTGCTGTAATTTAAATCTTGTTTCTGCCAATGATTCAAATTCTGGAGCATAGCAAATATGTAAAGGGTTTCCATACCATGTCCGATTATCCAATCGACGTTTCGCCACTCTGCAAATTGCGATTATAGATTCAATTCGGTTACCATAACAAGCAAAAATCAGTTTTACCTGGCAGACTGAAGTTTAGCATAAGCTACTAAATAGACTTGAGCAAAATCTTCACTTGGATAATCAGGTAATGGATGTAAAGCACGGATTTCGCCGTATCCTTGACACATTCGTTCAAGTTCTTCCTGCAATCCTATTGCTGGAACATTATGTATCAAGAGATACTGTGACTCCTGGTGAATTGTGTATACCTGTCATTTGTTAAATCACAATTAAAGAAATACTGTAACGTTGAAAGTTAATGGTCAAATATTATTAATTGCTATGAATTTATACTTTGACTGCTGTATCCTTTCTTCCTTGTCTATAACGACTTCGGTTAACACAAACATCTTGTTGTTTATGATGAGGAAGTGGTGCAATGCTTTTTACATTTACTGACATTGTTTTCTTGATATTTTCATTCCAGGGAATCTTACTTTATGGTTTTCAGGAGCTTTATTACATCCAAATAACTTGTATTTTCATCCAATCTCTTAAATTCATAATATTTAACGTTTTATTTTATTACTTTAACGAAATAGAGAAAGATTCATACTTACAAATGACCAATAAAACGAGTTAGACGTTGATGTATGCTATGGAGCGTGTACTTGTAAACCCAAAGGCGTTCTTCTTTATTAAGGCGTCAATGAAAAAGGCTGATGTGGTCATTGCTTATGGCAGATACGTTTGGAGTAGATGGTGTTTCATACATCTTTGCTTGTACGTGCTTGAGACGTGCTATAAGTGGATTAAGTCCTATCTCTATTGGGTCTTCTTGTTTGCTAATAAAAATGGATAGTAATGACCAAACTTTGGATCACAATTATTCAAATGTTCCTGTTTTTATAATAGAAAAGGTTCAAGTGACACCAGATGTTGAAGGCTATATATATCAAGGTAATTTACATTGATTATAGTCATGTTAATAGACATAAACACTAAGATTTTTGATGTTTTAATAGAAATAGAACCCAAGGATTCAACTACCGGTATGTCTTCTGTCACAGGTAAAAATTAAAATCTGAAATTAAAGAGTATATTATCTAAAAGTTTTGAGTGTATTACTGTATATAAAATAGAAAATACTGAAATGGATGAGTCCAGAAGAAGAAAACGAACACGAGATCCAGACAACTGGAAAAGAAACATTAGTAAACTTAGGAGAAATAGTGGTAAAGATTATGTGCAAAGTAATGGAGTTCAAGTGCAACCAAAAATATTTGAAGACAAGCCATGCAACTGCAAGAAGAATTGCCATCAGCTATTTTCAACTGAGGAGCGAAGAGAGATCTTTGAACAATTTTGGAATCTGGGGAACTTTAACCAACAAAATGTGTTCATTTACAGCTCAATTGTGACTAAAGAAGTTAAAAGAAAACGATTTAGAAATGGAAATGGAACTGCCAGACAAGCATCACATGAGTACTACATCAAATCAGCCACCAAATCTGAAAAAGTTTGTAAACAGTACTTTTTGGACACTTTTCAAATCACTCATGGAAGAGTTCACCGCATTTCTGTGAAACCTGATATTTCATTGGTCGTTGATTCGCGTGGTAAACATACTCCTAGCAAAGAATTAGATTACTCCAGCGTTATAGATCATATTAATTCATTCCCAGTTTACCAAAGCCATTACACAAAAGAGAAATATCCAGAAAGAAGATATCTTAATCCTGATTTAAATGTTAAAAAAATGTTCGCACTTTATGAGGAACAATGCAAAAAAGACAAAATTCAGCCATTGATTTATCATAATTACTACAAAGTGTTTTCAACAAAATTCAACATTTACTTTAAAATTCCATCTGAAGATGTATGTGATGTTTGTGATGAGTTTGAGTTAAAAATTAAAGCTGAAAAGGATCTTGAAACTAAACAGCAGCTTCAGTTTGAACACATTTCACATAAGGACCAAGCAAGATGTGTTCTTAACGTTGATAAAAGTTCATTTTCTGGTTCTACTTATGTTGCATCGTTTGGTTTTCAGAGAGCTCTTCCTTACCCTAAGCTTCTAACATCAATATCTTATTATAAACGTAATATGTTTGTGTACAATCTGGGAATTCATTCCTTTAACAACAAAAACGGTTGTATGTATGTGTGGAATGAGACTGAAGGTGGACGAGGGTCGCAAGAAATTGCTTCATGTCTTTCTAAACATCTTAGAGAACATGCAAAAGATCATACTTCTGTCATTCTGTATTCAAGTAGTTGTACAGGTCGAAATATTAAAGTAGCTGCAACTCTTCTCAACTTGGTTCAAGATCCTCAACTCAAAATTGAAACTATTGATCACAAATTTGTTGTTTCTGGCCATTCTGACTTACCAACTAATCATGATTTTGAACTAATTGAAATTGCTGTGAAAAATTATACTTGTATTCATGGGCCTGAAGATTGGTATGAAATAATCAGACAAGCAAAACTGAAAAAACCATTTGAAGTAGTTAAGATGGACCAAACTGACATGTTATCTTCCAAGAAGATTGAAGACATTATTAATAACCGAAAAGTTGATGATGATGGTGATGCTGTAAATTGGTTGAACATTCAATGGATTCGTTGTGAAAGGAAAGCGCCATGGACTCTGCAATTTAAGTATTCAATGAATGATGATGATGTTGCTTTTAAAAGTGTTTCAATGCTCAAGACAAAACAATCTCGATTCATTGCGCAACAAAATACACTATATAATTCTCCAAGATTGGTAACAAATGCTAAAAAGAAAGATATGATGTCACTTTTAAAATATTTACCACCTGTTACTCACAAACATTTTAAAAATCTGAGAACTGAAACTTCAAGTCATTCGAGAAGTAAGAAGTCAAATGAAAATGACAGCAGTCGTGACCATGAGATTTTCTATGTTGATTAAAGTAAACAAAATTGTAACTATTGAAATGTTTTAGTTATAATATTGTTTGTGTTGTTATTTTCTCATTTCAAGAAATAAACGAGACTAATCTTCATTGGAACTCATTATATTTAGTCTCGTTTCTTTATTTTCAATTTTTTTCCTCTTGCGAGAAAGAAACGAGACAAATCTTTGTTGGAATTGATGAGATTTTGTCTCATTTGTTTATTTTCACTTATTTTTCCTCATTGAAAGAAAGAAACGAGACAAATCTTCATTTGAACTGATTATATTTAGTCTCGTTTCTTTATTTTCACTTTTTTTTCCTCATTTCAAGAAATAAACGAGACTAATCTTCATTGGACCTCATGAGATTTAGCCTCAGAATTTTATAAGTCATGATTACTTAATTATTTTAACAGATATTTACGATTGCATTAGAGAAAGTTGACTTCATCTACTTTGACTCAACATCAAAGTGCAATTTATTTTAGTGCTAAAATGAATTTAGTCCTCATTTTCAATTTTGCATGTTCATTATTGTGAAAATTGATCACTAAAATCATCAAATAAGTTAAATTTAAGTGTAATATTTATGTACAAAGAATTTGAATGAAACAATACAGCGTTTTAAGGACTTAATTCACTTTGATAATGAATGGTTCATAATTATATAAGCACTTCCTGGCACAAAACAGATGTGGTCAATTGTTGTGACTGTTTTCACTGTTAAAAACGACATCTGAAAATAATTTAAAACCCATAAAACTGAATTTATAAAATTAATTTAAAGTTTCGATTTATTTTCTCAATTGGATCTGATGAGATTTTGTTTGACACTTTTTCTCTTTGTTTAAATGAACCGGTAACATTTAGTTTACCAAGGATTTTCACTGTTTTTTTGTTCATTATACTGAAGGTTTTTTTTTGAATTTTAGTGAAAATACATACAAGTTCCTTATAAGAAATCTTCATTTGATAAACCGACATGTGGTTATTGACATTTTCAGTCATTTTATAGTATATTAGATGCCAATTAAAATATTTCCTGAATTAAATGACCGTTTACACTTATTATACATTGTTGCATATCTGTTTGCCATTGATTTGCTTTTTCCAGTGGCTTTCATCCGAACACTAGCAGCATGAACTGCACTTTTAAATGGATGATAATGAAACGGATATTTACGTCTCAATTCATGACTAGGTTTAGGCATTGAACCATCAAAATTAAATTCAATATACCGATTACGCGGTTTCAGATCTACTACTTCAAAAGGTCTCTCTTTTTCTTCTGGAACTGCAGGAACCACTTGTTGAGGAGGTGTGTGAGAACCAGTTGCAACTGATGGAACTTCCAACTGAACATCTGGTAATATTTTTATGTTTAATTTCGTTACTTTTACTGGATTTTCAACTGGTGCTGGCGGTGGAACCGGTTGACTTCGAGGCAGTTTTGTTATAGTAAGTTTGATTCCTTGAATTGGATCACTAACTGTACTTTTGATCCTTAAATCAACGTTGGCTGTAGCTTCTTCAGCTTCAGCATCGTCACTCAATGAGTTGTCATCATATGAATAGTGATCATCTTCAAAACTGTTACTTTGAACTTCTTCTTCTTTGACTGTAAACGCTTCCAGAAGTTCTTCGTCAGTTTGCATCAGCTCTTGACGACTTAATAAATTAGCCATTTGTGGTTTACGAGGGACATAAAACTTATCAACGTGAAAATTTGGAAGCCTAGCTGCCAAGGCGTCACCAAAGTATTCGTATAAACACTTGTAAGCTTCTTTCTCACTTGAGAATTTCATTGATGCTTTAGGCTTTATATCTTTTAACTTTACATCCACTCCAGTTGAAGCATCACTTTCATCACATTCGTTAATATTTGGGAGAATGACACCGTGAAGATGAAGTACAAGACGCTCAGAAGCCAGCTGTGAAATTCATCAAAATCACAATTCACTCTACACAAAATAAAGCTTAAAAAAAGCAAATAAGTTACCAAAAGTGCGCCATAAACTTTTTGAGCATCAGCTTTAGCAGCTAAATTAATTCCGTCTAAAGTAGCTGTTAGATGAGGCCAATAATTGACAAAATGCGGATATAAATATTTCCATATAGGCTAGCAACATCAAAATTAAATGATTGAATTGTGATTTTTAGAAACAAATTACTTCAACTCCTAAACCAGTGATGGCAGTCACAGCTCCATAATGTGAACAAAAGGGCTTTGTTAGATCAATGAAAACATCTTTTAACACAACCAAAGTGTGTTCATGCTGCTGGTTTATTGGTGTGTGCCACGTCCTAAATCAAAATGACAAATAGTAAATTTTTAAGCTATGGAAATAAAGAAACAGAAGAGCAACGTTACCTAATGATATGTGCAAGTAATCTAGCTGCATAGTCTCTCAGTGCCCAATGATCTCCTATTGGATTTAGACTGGGCTCAACAATGCAGTATAAAACACTCTGCACTAACAGTTTTAACTGTGGAAAATGTTGAATGAATGAATTTAATCGTTTTAGAAATAAATTGGTACATACAATTGGTCTTGGTCCCAAATATAGATATTGATTGTTAATAATTGAACGAACAGTATGAAGAAGTTTAGTTAACTGATTCAAGTCATGGCTCACTTTTTTAACCTAAAATAAAACATTAAAAAGTTAGTTAACATTTAGTCCATTAATACTGTATAATAACAATAAAGTAAATCATAATATTTGTGTTTACATATTGGCAAAATTCCAGTTATTCTCGTTTTTTAACTGGTGTTTTATTCTCTCAATATGAACACGTATTTTATGATCAGAAAGCAGTGTCTTACCCCAACAGAAACAAAATTAACAAAATATGGTAAAAGTGGAGCGATTCGTGGATTAGTTTGTAAATCATCCAAAGCGGCCTGCAAATCAGTAAAAATTAATAAAAAATAAAATTGATCTTGAAAAATTATACTTTTGTAACTTGTTCATTGCTCCCTAATATCGCTTTTGTTACTTGATTATAGTATGTCATTAGTTCAGGCGAGGCTGTAGGGATAACTGAAGAACTTCTTTTACCTATAACAAATACCATTTATTACTCTAGTTCAACAATTGTGGATTTTTATATTCGTAGTTACCAGCTGTTGAGTCTGAAATGGGCTTTTGTACACCTTCAACAGACAACCACTGTGCTATAAACAAACAAAAGCCAATTCAATACTTGTAAAAATGAATAAATTGAGTGTGTAATCGCCACCTCGAAGAATAGGAACTCCTGGATTTTCAAAAGCATTAACACCATTCGCCATCACTACCAAATTAATCTCGTTATCTTCAACGCAGTGAACGTCTGCTTCTTTGACATAGGTAAACGGTAAAGGATCTGTTGAACTGTATCCATATACAGGCTAATAACCAGTGCAAAATATTATTGTTTGATTGGTTAAGTTTGTATTAAAACTAACTTCTGTGTCACTCCAACGCAAAGCAGTGTTAAAATCTTCATTTGTAAGTCTCTTTCTCCTGGCATGTCTCATAAGCTGACCAGCATTCTAGATAATTATCAATGTTATTTTACTGGTTTACAGCAGTTTAATATACCAAATAATTTTATAAATTTACAGCACTTTTTTTCCTCATGACATGATGACAAGAAAATCAATGAGACAAATCGCCATGAAAGCTAATAAACTTTTAAGTTTCGTGTTTCTTTGACATGGCATTGTAGTGTTTAAATTTATAAAACTATACAATACAATGTACTGAATGATAAGGACAATGAGTATTTACATGTACGACTTCTCGCAGTCTGTAATTGACGTCTTCAGCCAGAAGAATAGCAATTTCAGTTGGGATTGAAGAAATACCAACAGCATCACCGCAATGACGAACAAACTCTCTTGAGATCTGAGCATATCGTTTTTCTTCGGATGGCTTCTTTTCCTCTGCCATTTTCTATTTACCCTGTCTATTAAAAATATTAAGTTGCAGTATTACACAAATTTATGTTATTTATGTTTGGTTTTATATAATTTACTTACATCAGTCACATTCAAACGCTATGATTTTGGCTTTCAATCATACTAAATAGCAACTCAGCTTCAGCAACACCAGATTTGAAACAAAACGAATTAAGAATACCAACACTGTTTCAGTGTCATTTACCCACGCTTTCTTATAAAAAGGAAAACAAACAGTTCAGACACATTAAGGTGATCGTGTGTTTGATGTCAGCCTTTACCATTAACCTGTAACTTGATTGTCCATCAACGAACGGTTTGATTATAAAAATTTTATGTCAGCAGTTTTCAAGTATGTTATGGGTATGAATTTTGTTTTATTTTGTTGAAATAACTGATTTAATATAATTTTCATGTATTTTAACACATCAACTACATGTTATATTGACTATAGTGAACATAAGTTGATTGTATTTGACGAAGAAACTATAGAAATTTGGATGTGATTGACAGGGACTTTGAATTCTTGACAGTTTATTGAATTATTTGACTAAATTTTCATTTGAAAATGGACGTTACATCCGCAAGTAATGATACTATTTGAGCATATGTAATACCTTTTAATTTTATTTACTGCATTTGTCAGATTTCAAGGAATATCTTCCAGCTATTGAAGCGGCGATTAATGAAGCTACATTTCTATCTATCGACGCTGAATTTACAGGTCAGTCTTGTTTTGTTTGTCTCAACTGCTCTATTTCATGTGAAATTTTAATAGGTTTAAATGTATCGAAAACACTTCACGCATTTGATACACCAGAAGAGCGTTATAACAAACTCAGACAAGTAATGTTATTATTGTATGTGGTTCTGTTGATTGTTTACATGTCTTTGATTTCAGGGAGCTTTGGACTTCTTGCTAATTCAGTTTGGCTTATGCGCTTTCAAATATAAAGATAATCGGTAATCACAATTACAAATCGTTGGCTTCTTTACAGAACCTCGAAATTTCAGTAAACTATCAATTAAGAAAGGAGATTTCATGCCATTTAGTCTAATTTCTTTATTGGGGAATTGCAAGTTGCGAAGTTTCTGTAATTGAAGCCAACGAAATGACTTAAAACTAATAAAGTTTGATTTCAGATGCGAATACAAGCCGTTTAACTTTTATGTTTTCCCCAAACCTGGGCTTAGAAATGGACCAGATTTGCGTTTTATGTGTCAAGTATTTTAATTTTCTTTTAACGGTTTTTTCTTTAACTAATTTTGTTGAATGTAATTGCAGAGTTCCAGTATTGACTTTCTAATTTCGCAAGGATTTGATTTTAACAAACTATTTCGCGATGGTATTCGTCTTTTACTTAGGGTTTAAATGTAACCTACGAAAATTTGTTTTCATTTTCAGGTATCTCATATCTTAACCCAATTGATGAGATTAAATTTAAGGAACAGTTAGATCAGAAGCACAGTAACAACTCTTCCAGATTTGGAAGTCCTCAAAATGATGGTGAGCAATGTTTAGTTCCAATTCCAGAACAACACAAGGAATTTGTAGAGACCACTTGGTAAATTGACAATATAAGAAAGAAGTTAAACGTGTTGTGTTGTCATTTTAAGCATTTTTGTTATTTAGTAAGCAAATTGAGGATTTCTTGGCGCAAGAAGCTGAAGCTTTAGATTTAGCACCTTGCAACTCGTAAGTTTTAGATTCTCCATGATAAAATTTAGTCTCGATTATTTATTGACACTAAAAATGAGAAATAAGTGTTGAACCTTAGTGTTAAAACGGTTTTTTTTTCTTCAGATTTTTAAGGAAATTAATATTTCAGACAGCCAAACAGAGGTAAACTTTTGGTAACAAAAGAAATGTTTGCTTGAGAATTAGTAAATTTTTGTTTTTAAAGGTTTCCAAGCGGAATTTATTTGGAATCGAAATCGACACCAAAGAAAGAATTTTATATTTCAATTACAAAAGTTAACTGTGAGAAACTGAAGGAGATGGAAGATGCTAAAAGAACTTCTGAGATTGTAAGTGAAATCGTATTTGCTTGTAGTTACATTGTAATAACCAGCTGATTGGATTTATTAGGAAGAGTTTAATGACGCCATAGGATTTTCAAAAATCATTAAACTTATCTCCAGTTCGGTAAATCAAACATGAACACTTAAATGAGATTAATGTTTTTAAAATATGAGTTTTGTATTGTGAAACAGGGCAAACTAGTTGTTGGGCATAATATGCTTCTTGATGTGCTGCACGTCATCGACAAATTTTGCTGTCGTCTCCCAGCTGTAGGAATTCAAATTAAATTACCTTACAGTTTTTGTTTTTTCTAATCAATACTTGCATGTTTTTAGGAGTATGAAGATTTTAAAGCCATTTCAAAATGTGTGTTTCCAAGGTTAATTGATACAAAACTTATGGCAAACACGTTCCCATTTAAAGTAAGAGATTATGTTATTTAAACAGTTTTGTTTGACTTGAACTTATGAATTTGGTGCTCTGTTGTTTAGGAGAAAATCAATAAAACTAATCTTGGAGACTTAGCAAAAATTCTTAGTTGTCATCCTTTCCAAACTCCAGAAATTGGCAAGTATAATCTCGCTATTCTACACTCAAGATTACAACATTTTATATCGGTTGTATTTGTTTTCGCAGTTCCATCTGCAGGGTTTCAAGGATACAGTACCAATGAAGAGCAGCTTCATGAAGCTGGTTACGATGCCTTCATAACTGGTCTTTGTTTCACTAGCATGGCTGAATATCTTAGTATTACTCATCAAATAATGATTGACTTCCATCAAAAAATTATCTAATTTTCTTTTTAGAAAGGTTACCTGGGCCAAAACATCAAAACTCTTTTAATTTAGATTGGTCGTTATTGGAACCATTTATTAATAAGTTAGTAATTGATTTGTATAATTATGGTACATGATTGTATAAAATAATATTGTTTGCAGATTGTATTTAATGTTGGTTCAAGATATTCCCTACATGAACCTTACAGATGAAGATGGTACGTTGATTTAGTTTGTTTGTTATGAGCACAGCTTTTTAATTCCAGTTTTATGAATTATTTTTGCAGTGAAACCAAACAGAGATCACGTTTTTCATGTGAGATTTCCTAAAGACTGGAAAACCTCAGACTTAATTCAACTTTTCAATCCATTTGGTAACATCTTTTCTCATTTTTATCTGACATTGTTTGTAAATGAAGTGTTTGGTTTTGTGTGAAGGCCACGTTCAAGTTTCATGGATCAACGACACGTCAGCATTCATTTCTCTTACTCGTAAAGATCAAGCGGTTTTAGGTACAGCATTGTCATCTATTAATGACTTATTATGTCTTTTTAATGACCTAAAATAATGGATATTATTCTAGTTATGCGTACACTGACTCAAAGCGACACTTATCATGTAAAAAAATACTGTCAATTTGCTGCTGAACAGCAAAACAAGACTTCTAAAAATAACTCTTACGAGCAATCACTCAAGACACTTTCGAAAGGCAAAAAACGTAAAAATCGGTCGCTGAGGGATTCAACTCCTGATCGGTCGTCGAAGAGAGCTGTAGTTTCAAAGTCATCGCCTTGTTTTGATGGGTAAATTATGGTTCACATTTTGTTTTATTTTGAGTTCTTGAGACTCTACTAGAACTAAAATTGCGGGTTTTTTTTAGGGATGTGAGTACTACGAGTAACCCTAATAAATCAACTATGGATACCACTGATGAACAGGCGACAGACGAAAGTGACACTTCTGAAGAACCAGAATCGGATCAGAATGATGTAAGCAGCACCGGTAGTAATGACGACAATGATAAAACTATCGATGAGAATCCATCTTCCAACACTTCTGAATTATTTCTAGTACCAAACGATTGGTAAACATCATCTCAGTCGTCACTCACATTTTTATTTTATTTTACAGTATCTCGATTACAATCGATTTGAACAATAAATTTCAAAACAATTTACTTTTTTGAGTAGAATTATTGGGAATATACATTATAGAAAATAAGGTCCCGAGAGTTTAATCAACTGAAGAATTAATAAAATGATAAATTCAGTTTTTAGGCATTTTATAGATTGAGTAGTCTACTTGTATTGTAAGCGTTTTTTTTTGTGTGTCTTCTTGTTTTAATTTAGCTTGTTTGAATTTTTTTGGCATTTGGCGAATCCAAAACAGTTGTTATTTTGGATTCGCCAGCTAACCATAGCTTCGCGCTCATAGGTTCTAACTACGTCACAAGTACTCCACGAGGTGAGGAAGCTCGTACTTCAATTTTTGATGGTTTTGGTTCATAAAGTTTGTTTGTTTTCTTCTAGAATGGCAAGACTGTCAAGTTTGATCAAACTAGGAATTCCTAGAAGATATTTAACAACATTATCTACTCGTAAAACCATTGTTGGTTTTCATGATACAGAAAACAACTACTACAGTGAAGCTTTGGAGAAACTGGCTCCAAACTATTGCAAGTATCCCAACCTCACCAATTTGGCTGGCAAATTAGACATCAAAGAAGAGACAAGATTTAACTTAAATTTAGACTTTGACTACTTCAATCAATCACCACAATTGTTATTTAAGACATTCGTGTCGTTAACTCGTTCAGTATATCATGGAAAACAGGTAAACGCTGATCTGGAGAATTCCATGTATTCTTCTCTGTGCAGAGCAACGGCTAATTGTCTGACAAATTTAAGTGACTCTGAAGTATGTGACATTTTGGCTTGTCTTACTCTGTGGCCCAATACTGACTCAACAAAGTCTAATAATTTTAAGCGGTTATGGAATCAGCTTGACCGTGAATGTTGTACTAGGATTGTTAATTGGGACTCTGAAAAGCAGATCCAAGTGGCTTATATATGGTATAGACTTGCTCTAAGTCGAATTACTAATTATAATTACACGATGATTGATATTTTATGCGGTAAACTGGAAAGCTTGGACACTCAGTGTTTCATTCATTTGCTGTTTTTTATCAATTTGCAGAGGAAGATTTCACCGAAATTCATGGCTGATATTGAAAAACAACTGCTACTCAGAAATATTGAGAATTTAACACTGGATCAGGTTGGTGTGGTGTCTTTAAGTTATTTCAAAACTCAGACGTCTGTTATGTCTAAAAGTTTAATCAGTCAACTTTTGGTTAAAGTTCAAGACAATTTTAACGTCAGTGATAACTTTAATGTGTCTTCTGTGGCTAAACTGGTGAAATATAGTACAGTGAACAGAAGAGACTTGATGGTGGAGTGCAAAACTTTTCAGGAAAAATCATTAAGTTATTTAAGTAACTGTTCAGCTTCTACGGTTCTTCATTTGGCAATGCTGAGTATCAGACAGTTAGCTTGTGATGAGATGCTTTTGAAGTACATGATGGAGTCGTTTGTGAAGGATTTTAAGAGTTTGAGATTGAAAGAACTGTCTCAAAGTGTGTTTTGTGCTGCCCAAATTTTACCAAATAGTGAAATATCGAGAATTTATACTGAGAAAGTGATAGAAGAGTTGGAGAGTCCGAATAGACAGGAGGAGGTTACTCAGTTCCCACATCAGCTGATCGCTTTGTTGTTGTATTCAGCTTATATGAATGTTTATCCTTTAAAATTGATAGATTATTGTTTCAGTGGTGAATATATGAAGAGGGTTGAAGGTAAGAAACATTTTATTTAGTCAAAATATGACTTGTTTAGTAGATAAAATACTTAATTTTTCTTAATTAGCTAATGCACATTGGGAATGGGAACGAGAAGCTTTTGTATTGGATGGAAGTGTTGCAGTTGAATGCCCAAAATATACTGGAAATCGACTGTCGGAAGCTAGTAAAGCAGCAATTTACAAGGTAATTTGTTAGTTGAATAATATGAAACTAAAGTTTAATTTCAGATTTGGTTTTAAATTGAATTTAGAGACATAAGGGCGAGAGTGTGGCATCTCAACATACTGGTTTTATAAGAGAAATCTCTCAGAGTATTTCAAAAATTGTTGGAGGAGAAAGGTTTTATGGTTTATGTAATATTATTCCATATTTTCATCACAAAGGTAACTTTTTATTGTGTTTGTTTTGATATTCGTTACTTTTATTGATAATATTTCTTAGATATAATTGTTATAAAGGACACAAATAATAAATTGAGAGAATTACCATCCAGTGTAAGGAAAGGAACTGATGGATTCATTATTAGACCAAATCCAAAGGAGAAATGGTAAATAAAAATCAGAGACTTAAAAAAAAACAAGAGGCTTTTTATTAAGTAATGTTATTTTAGGTTTGCAGTTTTTATTGGTGGAAGAAATTTTTATAATTCAACTAATAATCAACTGATTGGCAGTCATGCTATGAAATGTCGGCAGTTGGAAAAGCTGGGATATAATCTCGTTGAAGTAACAATCATTTCAAATAGTTTTTGAATTAATAACTTGATATGCAAACTCAGTTAAAGTAAATTCTGATTATGTGGATTGTCTCTTTACAGGTACCTTTCTATGAATATGTGAAAATGTCCAAAACTGAAAAGGTCAACTATTTACGCAAGAAACTAGACTTTAGTTGACATTGAAAAAGTAATTAAAATTTTTTTTAATTAAAAACATTCATTGTCTGTTATGATCAGGAATGACCAGGGCTTTCCAAAAGAAAGTTATGTCCAATACAAAATAACGCTTTAAAGTGAAAAGTAGAGGTGTTTTTTTATCAAAGTTAGTGGGTTAGGCATCTACTGACACCTAATAATGTAAGAGTGTGTCTAATTAGCCACGGTAATTAGCGTGACCGGCTAAAAGGAGGTGACGCTTAGTTACTTTTTGGGTCAAAGATGATTCTTGTGTTGACGATTTCGCTGCTGGCCAGACAAAACAAACTACTGTAGTTTGTTCAAAGTACAAAAACCTTGTAATAATATATAAATGTTACAGAGTTTGAATTCTACTATTACAATCTTTTTTTGTCTTTTATTAAAGTGGTCTAGTTAGATCTGGGCTATGTCAATACTCCACTATTTGAGCTAACTACAAAAATATGAAAAGTTAAAATGGAAAACCTGCTTTTTATCTGATTTGTGATAGTAAAATATAATTGTCACATTTTGCTTTATTTTAGTAACAAATTGTCTAAAAATAAATCTGCATAAGAGAAAATGAAATCGATATTTTCAATCCGAGATGTGGAGTAAAGATAAACTTAAAGTATGAACCTTGAGGGCCATGACTTAAAGTGCCAATATCTTATCTTTAACTCATTAAAATAATTGATTACAAGCAGAAATTACAGTAAACTAAAAGTTTCAGTTTTCATACTGTACTTTTAGAGGAAATCGTTTAGTTATAATCTGTCAATTAAATTTACACATCAAATTATACATATTTTATGAAATCTATCAAATACTGTACATGTAAACAAACGTCATCAACTATTTGAAGTTGTAGAAAGACGATAAAGCAAAAAAACATTTTAAAAATACGGTTTAAGTCATCGTCATAATAGCTGACAGATTACTGATAACTTTTCAAGGCTGAATAATTGTTGCAATTTAGTTTTTTTTAAAACATTTGGCCATTTGCATTCGCATCACCCTGTCAACAATTTAATACAGTATTAGTTGGATTTTTGCAGGGTGTAACACTTCGCCAATTTTTTGGAAACATTACTAAGGACAAATTAAGTTATTATAACAACTCAAGGCCAAATATCAACAACTGCTGAAGTTCAAATCATTTTTTTAAAAGAAACACAAGGGAGGAAACGGAGGGAGTGACATCACATTATATTATCCAATCAGAGTTAATTTAAAAAAAAATAATAATAAAAAACATTAAAAAACAACTTTAAAGTTTAGTTAAACGGTTACTCCAGCCAGTGAACTTCATAACTCAAGTGCAATAATTTGTTATTATCATTGATGCTCTTGTGAAGTAACAGGGAATCATGTCTGCAAAAAAAGTTCAAACTGGTAAACGTCTGAAATTTTAACTGATTGTATCATCAAATCTTATAGTGTATTTTATTTTTGTTTGTTGTAGTTTTGGGTCCTATTGATCCTGGTCAGCTGGGGATAACACTTACTCATGAGCATTTATCGATGCAATTAGACCATCTTTATTATCATCCACCACCAGATAATTTGAAACACATTGATAAATATCCAGTCAGTTTAGAAAACAGAGAGGAGATACTTAAAAATGTGTAAATAATAATTGTGTATCTGATTTTATATGTAACAAACTGAGTGATTCTCTAAATTGAAACAATTTCAAAGGCTTTATCATCGAAATAATATGGTTTTAAATGATCCTGTTGCTGAAGAAGCTATCTTGTACGACGTGAATCAATTCAAGGAAAATGGAGGTCAGACCATTGTCGACTGTGGATCATTGGGTCTTTTCAGAAAGGATTCATTCCTAAAAACATTGGCTTTAAAATCAGGAGTAAATATAATTGCTGGAGGAGGTACTCATAGCCATTTCATGATGTATTTTATACTGCCTCTTTGATTTTATTTAATTGATGTGAATTTTAAGGTTTTTACATTGGTTGTACACAACCTGAGTGGTCAGCTAATCTTTCAGTTGAGTTATTGGCTGAATCGATTAAAAAACAGTTGGTGGCTCCACTGGACACAGATGAGCAATTAAGATGCGGATTTATTGGAGAAATTGGATGTACTTGGCCTCTTCATGGTAATAATATTTAACATAATTGTCATAAAAAATAGTGGAGAACTAGCTTTAAAAATTGTGGTGGCAAACAAGACCAAATATAAAAACAAGATTAAATCTCATTTGTTAAATTGTTTGTTTACTTATTTAAGATTTCGAGAAGAGATCGCTTTCTGCAAGTGGTTTGGTGAATTCTGAAACAGGATGTCCAGTACTAATTCATCCTCCAATTTCACTAGAAGGTTTATTTGAAGTTGTCAGAATTTACGAGGAAGCTGGTGGAGATGCTAGTAAATTAGTCATCGCTCATTTGGATTGTAAAACAAGTTTTGATTATTAAATTTCTTTAAAACTTATTGTCAATTCTAAAGGGCCTTCACCGAAAGAGGAAACTCTGACTTTTGCGATGGATTGCCCTAAAGTTTATTTGGCGTTGGACAGCTTTGGACATGAACTTTCAGTTCCTGGATTAAATCCAGCTCCAACTGACCGACAAAGGATTGAGCTTTTAGTTCAACTGATTAAAGATGGATATGAAGATAGAATTCTTCTCAGTCATGATCTTTATGCTAAAGTTAAACTAGAACTCTATGGTGGACATGGATACAGCCATGCAATGAAATTGGGTCCAACGGTCATGAAAGAACTTGGAATTAGCCAACAAATTATTAACAAATTCTTCATTGAAAATCCCAAAAATTGGCTGGCTTACTAACGAAATAATTAATGCAATTTGGCAGTTTGGCAATTTGCAAGTAGTTTATGTAAGCAAAATGTTTTAATGGTATTCACAAGTTTTTATTGCAAGGTTTGGTATTGATAAAAACTACTGTTATTATGCCAATTCAATTATCTGCCAACTTAATTACGTTGCCCAATTATTAATAACAATTTATTTAATTTGCAATGGCAAAAAATATAAGAAATACTGTACATCAAATTACTAATATTTTATTTGTTGAAAATACGGTAGTATACACAATAAATTAGTAAACATTAACTTTTAAAATGAAAAAGACATTGTTGGGTCCGGGTGGCCCAACGCTACTGTGGTTCACATATACTTGCTGGCAGTAATAAAACTGGAAAAAAGTGCATGATATATTATTTAGTTTTTATGATTATATAATCCTTCTGTGCAATATTTTATAGTTGCTTTGTGCCAGATTTTAACTAAACAGATCTAATAATACTTTTTTGAAATACAACCAAGTTAACACTTAAGCCAATTATTGGCCGTTTTTTGTTAATAAAACATTTGCTTTTGGCAAAATATCAGATTTAAAAAAAACTCCAAATTTAGCAATAACAATTAGCAGAACCGATGCTTTATACATTTCTTAACAATTCAGCTTTAGATTTGTTTATTGTGAAGACGTGTAGTACGATTTCAGGCTTCAACATCTAAATTCATATAAATTAGAATTTTCAATGGATGTCATTGAATTTAATGCGATTTTTCCTAGCAAATATGATCAGGCAACGTGGTTTTCAAAGTTTACTTTTGAGTAAGTAGATTACTTCTTTTTATTGTATTCATTTTATTTAATTATCATAAAACCAACAAATTATAATATTTCATTGTTTAGTTGGGTGAGAAAAATAGTTTGGTCTGTCTATAAACAACCTCACATTAAAATTGAGATTGAAGATGCACCAGTGGGTTTGAAAGTCAACACATTGCGTAAATTCATGAAAAGGTAATCGTCACTGGTTAATCAATTGCATTAAATGGTATACAGTGGTTTTCTAAATTAAAGCAACACTTTTCTATTTAGACAAGTCAAAATTAGAATTAATAAGATTCAGTCTTGTTTCTACAATAAACAGTAAAAACATCTTTACGCGAAATCGCTTAACTCAAAAAAAAAACCCTTAACACAAAATAATGCTGCGGTCCCGATCTTTTCTTATGTATTTACATGCATTTTATTCCTTTTAACACAAACCTTTAACAGTTTTCTATTAGAAATGAAAATTTTTCTTACCAAACATGACTTCTGTTGTGTCTTGTGAAAAGAAGTTAACTTTGCTTTGACCTCATAGGCAATTTTTGAGCTTCTGTGAGGGTGTTTTCAAGTTTAAAATCAATCAAAAATCTATTGATTTTATACAAAAAAAAAATTAAATGAAAGTTTAATCGATAATGTATGATAATTTCAAATGTAACAAGTATATATTTAATATGTGATGCTCGATACTGTATTAAATACAATTTTTGTGAGTACAGTAATTGTACTATTTTTTATATGCACCTTTTTACACAAAAATCGGTTAACAAGAACAAAATTCTCGATTCCGAGCGTTTTGCGTTAAAAGGTTTTTACTGTATTGTTAATTTATTTTAAGACAAAAAAAAACAACGAGACAAATTGTTTTTATAATTAATAAGTGTAAGTCTCGTTATTCTTTTGGCACTGTAAAAAATCTTTCAAATTATAAAATCACCTAGTACTGTATATTGTATTTTAATTATGCCATCATAAACAATAGCTGTTTATTTTCAGCATATGTACCGACAAATCAAAAACTAATTTGCTAAAGGTTTTTAGTCAATTATTTACGTTTGAATACATAAAAGTGGCAGCACTATCATTCATCAAGGTAATTAATTAGTTGCTAATAGTTGACTGCCAAAATTATAAAAAGTATTGCTACAGAATACCATATTGATGTTACTTCAAACTTATTTCTTGGGATTACTACTTTATTCATTCAATTCAACTACACCTGATTATTTCATTTGGTATCATCGTTATGTGTCTTCAGCAGTCATTGTAGCAATTTCCCTAGTGGGTTTACCCATTTTTACTAAAGCTCGTTTCTGGGCTGAACGCTTGGGAGCAAGAATTAGAATTATATCAACTTCTCTAGTCTTTGAAAAAGTAAAATTGATATTGATTAACGTATACAATCAAAAAAAATAAAATTATTTTTTAAAAGTTATTAAAGGTGTCCACGTCTCAATTGAAAAATATTAACATTGGCCATGTAATCAACTTAATTGCTAGTGACGTTGCAAAATTTGAAGAAGTAATTTGAAACCATTTATTTTGCAATT
Organism: Helicorthomorpha holstii; assembly: GCA_013389785.1. NCBI lineage: Eukaryota > Metazoa > Arthropoda > Diplopoda > Polydesmida > Paradoxosomatidae > Helicorthomorpha > Helicorthomorpha holstii. Next base: position 3,673,173 of record JAAFCF010006680.1, on the reverse strand, counting down.
GGAAATTTCATTTTAAATTATAATTTTACAGATTGCAAAAGAAATTTTGTTGCATTTATTTGATCCCCTGTCATTCATTGTTTACTTAATGTTTTTGCAATTGTCTATTGGAACTCCAAGTGTAATTGGGTACATTCTGATACTAGCAGTTGGACTATCAGCCATTTGTTTTAGCAAAATGTTTAAAAAATTTGGGTAAATGTTTTATTCCTTTAGTTTATCTATAAATGACATTTTCTAATTATTTTAAGACGAGAAAGAGCCATTTTAACTGATCAACGGTTGCAGCTAATAACTGACATGGTAACTGAAGCAAAAACTATGAAGATGCTCTGCTGGGAAAATTTATATTGCAAATCCATTGCTGAAATTAGAAAGTATAATCACAAGATTTTCAATAACAATTAATAATTTGGTTTAAAAAATGCTTTTTTTTTAACAATTTAGAAAAGAAATGCATTTAACGTTTTTGAAGGCTTGTTGTAAATCGGTTCTCTTTGTATTGTATTCAACAATAGCTAGGATATCAATTTACATAACTTCAATTCTGATGATATATATGAATTATTCTGTCAATCCTAGCAACGTTTATATGACTTACGCTATTTTTAACCTGGCTCAAGTTTCAGTTGTTATCATGGTAGCAAGATATGTGGAAAGTTTTGCTTATGCTTTAGTTTCTTTTGAACGCATACAGGTAAACAGAGAAATTAATAATTTCTATGTTAAATTTATGTTTTAATTTAAAAATCTTGTATGTCACACAGAAAATCTTGGAAATAAATGAAATTGGTACAACACATGTAAAGAAAAGTATTGGATGTACAATGTTAACAAATGTAACAAGCACTTGGGATGTTTCAATTACTAACAATGTAACATCTTTCTGATACTATTGTACAAAATAAATGGTTGTTTAAATTTTTATGTAATTCTTTTTCTTTTGATAGGATGTGGCAATGTTTCAATTAGATTCAGTAAACTTGACATTTCCAAGAGGATCAATTACAATCATAACTGGCCCAGTTGGCAGTGGAAAAGTATGTGATAACTATACATTAATTGAAAATATGTAATCAAATCATACTTAATCTAATGATTTATCCATATTTGAAGTCGTCATTGCTCCTAACGATGGCAAATGAATTACACATTCAATCTGGAGATGTTTTTATTGGTGGAAGTTTAACATATATGCCACAAGAGCCATGGCTATTTCCATCGACTGTCAGGCAAAATATTCTCTTTGGATTGCCATTTGATGAAGAAAGATATCTACGTACCATTACAGCTTGTGCTCTTGTTCAAGTAAATTGATCATTTCATTTAGACATTTAAACAACTATAATATAAACATTGATTAATTTTGAAAGGATATTTCACAATTTCCTAATGGTGATAGTTCAGCGGTTGATGATAAAGGACTGACATTAAGTGGAGGACAAAAAGCCAGAATAGCTTTAGCTAGGAAAGTATTTCTATTATTTAAAGATCAATTTTAATTTTTAATTGTTTTTTCACTTGAATTAACAGAGCCATATATCGTAATAGTGATGTGTATCTTCTTGATGATCCTTTAAGTGCTGTGGATGTTAGAGTTGGCAGACACATATGGAAAAAGTTTGTACCAAAACGTTCATATTATCATCCAGTATAATGACTATTGATTTCTTTGCAGTTGTTTTGAAGCAAGTGACAAAACCATAATAATAGTCTCACATGCTTTGCATTTGATAAATGATAACCACTTTGTTGTGAATGTCATTGAGGTATCAATAGACCATTTAATTAAATTATTTGAGTCTATAAGGTTAATAATAATAGTTGGAATTGTAGAATAAAGTTGAAAGTGGAACATTTTTTGAATTAAAAGGAAAATTGGAATTACGTAATATTTCTGACAACGTAGATAGCAATATCGAAGTTAAAGATGCTTTTTTGAATAACACTGAAACGGATGGTTCAAAACAATGTGAAGTAATGTTTGATATTTTGACATGTTATTTCGTTTAATGATTAACATGTTACAACTGGTAGAAATCTCTAACATCTGGTATTGTTTATACTAATGACAATTACTTGTTGCAATGGTGTGAAATGGCTTGGTCATTTAAAAGAGGTTATGGCTTCCTAATATTAGTTATTTTACTGTCTATAATAGGACAGTTGTTTGGAACACTATTTGACATCATGTTTTCCAAATGGTAACATCTAAAATTATAATTTGTAATTTATTTCAATTGAATGATTTTTAATTTCACAAGGATTTACAATCAAAGTTTCATTTCAACAACACAAACAGTGGATAAATATTGGCTTTTCAAATTAGGATTTTATCTTCTGTTTGAAATTATTTTTAATGTTGCTAGGAATTTGGTTTTCTTTTTATTGGCTGTAAATGCATCTCTAGACTTACATAAGTTGATGCTTAAGTCAGTTACAGCAACAAATTTAAGCTTTTTTACACAAAATCACACTGGTATTAAATTATTGGACATTGACTTACTGTACAATTATGCATAACCAATTTACTATAATTAATAGGTCAAATCATTAATCGATTTTCAAAAGACATGGAATTTGTTGATGAAGTAATGCCAACAGGTGCTGCAATAGCCATAAGAGTAAGAAATTATTGCATAGCATTTTATCACAATTGGATTACATTTATAGAGTTTGATGTCCAAAACATGATAGTATTTTATTTTTTAGATTGGATTTGTAATTATTGGAATTACAGTTATTGCCATTTATAGCAATGTTACTGTAACTATTCCCATTGCTTTATTATTTGGGACGGTAATAATGGTGGGAAAAGTTTACAAAATAGCATCCACAAAATATAGCAAACTAGAAGCAAGTGGTAAATTAATTAACTAGATCTAATTTTATTGAAATTCTAGCTTATTCATTTCTAGCTCGAAGTCCAATTTACAGTTATATGAATTGCATGATTAATGGAATTGCTGTGATTCGTTCTCATGAAAATCAAGACATCATTAGAAAGGAATTTGATTCAAGACATGACAAACATTCATCTATTTGGATAACTATAAAAGGAATTGTGTATTGGGCATCTATTGTCACTGAACTAATTGGAAATCTACTTGTAATTGCTGTTATTATATTGACTAATGCTTTGCCCAGCTGTGAGTTGTTAAGCAGTGTTTATTAAAATATCTTTTAAATCATAATATTTTAGTTAGCAATAGTAGTCGTCTTGGAGTTGGAATTTCATCAGCTATTGCAATTGGATCTAACCTTCAGCTGTTTGTTAAAGAAGCAGTTGAATCAGATAATTTAGTAAGTTTGATTATTACTTCAATTTCTAAAGTCTTTTTTAATGTTTTTGTAGTTTGTTTCAGTGGGACGAATAATTGAGTATATTCGTCTACAACCTGAAGAAGATAAAAACAGTGCAACTGTATGTTTACCTGCTGTTTGGCCTAAATTAGGACAAATAAAAATGACAAATTTAAGCCTTAATTACGGTCCAAATACCAAAAACGCACTACAAGACATTACTTTTGACATTTCACCTACAGAAAAAGTAAATGTGTTGATAACAATTAAATATAAAATTATAGTTTTATTGAAATTGAATGGAAATTTTAGATTGGAATTGTAGGACAAACTGGTGCTGGGAAATCTTCGTTGATAGCTGCATTATTCAGAATGGTTTCTTATGAAGGTGAAATATTAATGGATGGAGTTAACATCAAAACTCTCAACATATCAGAGTATAGGAAAAAACTATCTATAATTCCCCAAGTATAAACGATAATTTATTTATAGTTTGGCATTGAGAATTAACAACTTTGGTTTCCTGTCAGAATCCTGCAATTCTTTCTGGCTCAATTCGACGCAATTTGGATCCATCAAATGATTTTTCAGATGAAGAATTATGGAGTGTTTTAGATGACGTGCAATTAAAAGATGTAATAAAAAACTTGCCAAAAGGCATGGAAGATGGAATGAGCCAATTCAGTGTTGGACAAAAGCAACTTTTCTGTTTGGCTCGTACTTTACTATACAAGAGAAAAGTCATTGTGTTTGACGAGGCAACTGCCAATATTGATAACAAGTAATACATTACTTAATTTAAAGCTGCAGACTTTATTTAAACATCTTGAATCTACTTAGAACTGATCTGATGATGCAGCAGCTTATCAAAACAAGATTTTCTAATTCAACTTTGTTGGTAATAGCTCATCGCCTGCAAACAGTTATGGATATGGACCGCATTATGGTATCTTGTTATCTAAAATCTCAATTAATTTTTTTTACTAATAATTATTTATTTGTAAATAAAAAAGGTACTTCATCAAGGAAATATTATTGAGTTTGATTCCCCATCAGCACTTTTGAATTCAAACAGCATGTTTAAACAAATGGTTTTAAATGCTAAAGCAAATCAAAATCTATAATTTACTTTTATAATTACATTGCTTTTTAATTTTTTATGGCCAATACTTTGTGGAAGAATCCTAAGACTGTCTTCTCTAATCAGGTGTCATCTTTGAGCAGGGGGAAAGAAGACCCCTTGTTACCTCATTGGCGTCTACATGAGAAAAGAAATCTTTACCTAGTTAGCTATGATTTTAATATTTCAAACTGTAGTCTTAAACCATAGTATAAGTTAGATACTACGAAATTTGTTAAAATATTAATATTAACCCATGCATTGTATTACTGTCATTTGTTCAAAGTGCATTCATTTGTTTTGCAAAGCTCAGTTTAATTCATTTTAATTGATTTAAAAGTTCTTGTGTTTTTGAATTTCTTTAAAGTTCTCATGTTATACTGAATTGATTAGAAGTGGGAAAATAAAGACCATATTTACCATACATTTAAATTGTAGTAAAACTTGTAAGTTATATTCCTCACTATTTAGGTTCCAGTAACATTGAGTCATAGGGTCACTTGGCCAAGCGGTCCATGCCATCAAAGTGAAGGTGCCATTGAAGAACTAAAATAAAACAAAGACCCAAGCTGAATCTGTACTTTTCATACTAAATAACCAGCAAGAAATACTTAATTGAAAAACTGGCTTAACTGGCTTTATTTAAAAAAAAAATAAAATTCGTAAAAAGGCATAAATTAATATTTCACAGAAACATAATGATCACCCCAATTCCTATTGAGTCTAATTAGCAGTTAAGAGGGGGGTGAATACACATTGTATTAATCAATTGTTAAAATTTACAAAATAAAAACCTCTGTTCAATCAGAGTAACATATCATTCATGTTTTATATCCAATTTATTATTCCTGTTAATCATTAACTCGAAGTATCCTGTCATATCTGGTTCGGATTCTTGTATTTCCTCACAGAAAACCCTCAATAAAGAGAAAATTCAGTATAAAAAAAAACAAAACAAATGTAATTGCAAAAACTGCATACTCACCCATCAAAGAAAATCGTGACAACTTCGATTACTACATCCTTAAGCTATGAAAACATCCAACACTAATGATGACGGCTGCTTCTGACTCAACTCAACGCCATCACCAAAACCTCATTAAGATTAGAGGAATTGTACCTGCAAATGCTCAAATTTAGATTCATTATTAGAATTGTAACAGTTACTTTAATCGATGTTTAATTATCTGAACTTGTTAAATTCAAAAAATAAATATTGTTCCTTCTTCTTTACCTCTAGAAATAGTAGGTTCTCTCATTTTTAGTCTCTTAAACTTGATACATATCTCCGACATTTTCTAAAAGTTAATTCAATTAGTTAGAATATTTTCACTCTAAATGTTTTTATCATACTTACACTTCCGACATCCTATCGGAAACACCAGGGTTGTCTTTAGTCAGTCATTTTTATCTTTTGGCTTAGTTGTGAGTCAAAAATTGAAGTTTCCGATTCTTCCGGTGATGAATTGTGTTCCATCTCTTGTGAAACTTGAACTGGCCCTTTATAGCCTTTCACCACTTCCATAACAAGATCTTCATTGTTCCGATTGTAAGTTGTATTCAATAAAAGGAGAATTCTTTTATTGAAATACTTTTTATTTCGGTGTTTCTTCATTTTCTTCGTTGTCAACTCTAATAAACTTGCTCTTTGTTTAATAGAGTCGTTTTGTTTAATGGAAACCACTTTTAATTGGGCCATTTTGTTGTCCAGAATTTTTATTTTGTAACTTTTTATAGATAGTTGATTTTTTTTTTTTGCTGAAATGTAAAAGTAATAATAACATAAATTAGTATTTGAGACATTGAGTGAAAAGTAGGAAAATGTTAGTAGAAAATAATTAACATGTTGTACAATTCAAGAAGCTAAAAAAAAAAAAATATTTGAAAAAAAGGTTAAAAAAAAATTAAATTGATTTATTTAACAAGAAGTTAAACGAAAAAGAACAAAATCTAATGACTTAAGTGACAAAAAGAACATAGTCGAATTCTAAAAAAAGAAAGAGAAAAAATTACTAAAAACGAACAAAATGAAATTATTTCGAATGAGGCTAGACAGGTTAAAAAAAAATAGAATTTTAAAATATAATAGAAAAAATTTATAAAAAGAACTTCTAAAATTGGTTTAGAATAAAATAAATAAAACTTATTTAGTATTAAAATTTATACAGGGTGTTTCTAAATTCGTGGTCCAAATTGAAACTGGTGTTAGAGGGACCTAAAATAAGATATTTAATCAAAAAACCAAGGGTCCAAACCTTGCCGTTAAAAAGTTACAGGTATCAGATGCCCTAACTTTTAACATGCAATTGCCCATTGAGTTTGCAAGGAAGTAAGCAGGCAACACTGCATTACATCTTATTGATACTAAATGCAATAAACGCTTAAGTTTGTCAACCTGTAACTTTTTAACGGCAAGGTTTGGACCCTTGGTTTTTTGATCAAATATCTTATTTTAGGTCCCTCTAACACTAGTATCAGTTTGAACCACGAATTTAGAAACACCCTGTATACACAACATAATCTACCTTTGGGATGATTGTGATATAAAATGAACATTATTTGAACTTTAATTATTTATTTTGAGTTAACAGGTGTTTTTATCAAGAACGATATAATACAAAGGTATTAAGTGTAGTTTTATTTACTTAATTGACTGTAATTAAGTTTTTAATCACTCATTAAATTTAGTATTAAAAATGAATGTATTTTATTATCATTAGATCAGTGGTGGCTTGTAAATCAGTTGTGTTATAATGAAAACTGCGTATGATGACGTCGTACATTTTTTTTAAATAAACGCTAAGCGAAATATTGAGAGCGAGTTGTTCCGCTATGAGTCGCTCTCTTTTTTTTTCTTTATACGTAATATTAGAACCTTATGACGTCATTTGCACGTAAGTCTTTGACTTTTCGTAGAAAAGGTCTCGCCGCTTGCAGTCGTTGCACCCACGGCATCTAACCAACATCCCAGACCGTACCAGTTACTTTCATCATTATTTAACACGATCATCCCTTAAATTAGAAATAATGAACTCGTCCTAATAACACAATAAAACAATCTTAATATTATAGAATCTTAGTATAAGTGGCAACTAATGCTTAGCTTATGGATATATTCAATGGATAAGCCCATTACAATAGGCCATCAGAATTCTGCATTTTTTCTTTACGAATTACTGTATATTGTTGCCAAGATATAATAATCCATCCTAACATTATTTGAATGCCTTTTTAACAGTTTTCAATTTAGCGTATGTTGGCGTAAATTTAAATGCGTGCTCTTTTGCTAGCAATACGAAGCTTAGTGTATCACCCCTTAATTTCACGTGGATAAATAATAATGAACTCGTCTTGAAAGATGGGCAATAATGCAGATGAATACAGTAGTTTGTGCAATCCTAGCTGAAATGGTAACTAATGTTACGTTAGTGTATTTACGCTATGTATAAGCCCCGTTTAATAGGCTACGTTAATTTGCCGCCAAATACTCACGGAGCACAGAGCACGGTTTGTAAAGAAAGTCATGCCGGACTTGTGCCGAACACTGACGGCAGCAAATTTTACGGCAACTTTAAAAATCAAAACAAAATTGTCCAAATTTATTAATTTTCATGAAAGTTGCATAAATAAGTTTATTTTGATGTTTTCAATAGCTGGAATTTAGTTTGCAAGTGGTTTTAGCACTTTTTAATTACTTTTACTAAACTTTTCAACCAAAGTTTCAATTTAACATCAAGTTCAAATATCTACTCATATGTTTTGTACTTAAAAAACATAAAAAAATTTAAAATTTATATTTAAGCTTGCAAATTGCATACAGTCGATCAATAACTGTAAAAAAACATTTATCAGACTATTTTCATCTCTTAAAATGAATAAATGTATTTTTTATTGAATAAAACCCGAATTTTTACAATTTCTATCTGACGTCATAAACACAAAATTCATCATCCAAGTGACGTCGTTTGTTTACAATCTTTTCCCTTCCTCTCGCTGATTGGCTGTAAATGATTTGGCGGCAAAATAAGTTTGGTCAGTGAAACGTGCGCGCTTGATCAACTAGCAATTTGACGGTGAAGGAAAGCACGATGAAAGAACGTTTGCGATGCCGTGACTCTTACGAGAAGCAGCGGCTGATTAACGTCGGCGTTCGAATGAATAATGAAAACGCAATTAAATGAAGTGTGTGACGTCATTTAACTTCAGTAAGTGTTTTTATGTAAATCATATTACAGTAATTAAATTGGTGTAAGAGTAAATGATTAGTAGGGGATTGGATACGTGGTTTTGGATTCTCAGCCGGTGAACGGTAGGATGAAGGCGGTAGGAAATTCACGGTGATTCACGTACTTCAAGTAGTCGTGAGTGCCATCGAATGGCTGTGTCGTCATTATACAGTTTAATTAAATCAATAAAATGTATATAAAAGTATAGGACAATCATAATATCCTAGAATAGGTGGCAACTAATGTCTAACTTACGTATTTAATCTATGTATAAGCCCCATGTAATAGGCTATCAAAATTGTGTATTCTTGTTTTTTTTAGAATGTGTATTTTGGTCAAGAAAGAATAAGCCATTGTAACGTTATCTCTATACGATTCGAATGTTTTAATTCAGCGTAAGTTGGCCTATTTTAAGTGCGCTCGCTTGTATGCTAGAAATAAACATAAGGAAGTTAAGGGTAGCAATTATGGCCAATATAAGTTGGGCGTTATTTATATAGACTCCCCGTTAGAAAGCGGTAAGCGAATAAGTTTACTTGGCGTTTTGTAATACCGGGTACTGTACGCCATTTTATGAGAGCGAGTTGTCGAGACAAGTTGCTATAAGGCAAAATGTTCTTCGAATGTTAGGGCGAGATGATTAACACTATTTAACTTTAGACGTATACTATCATTGACGTCATTAAAAGAGAACATGCCCTAATACTATTAGTCTTAGACAGAACGTTTCAACAAAGTGAGACTACATTTGGCTGGACGTTGTGACTTGTAAAAAAAGTGTATAAATTTAATTTATATGTTAAAAGTAATTAAGAGAATGAGTTTGAATGCTTTTCTTAAACTTATTTATTCATTAAATCAAACACAGTAATTGTAAGTAAAGTATACAATGTAATCAAAGTGAAATTGTTACAAGATTACCGATAAGTTTGACTACCAGTATATGTTTTACAACATTGTTGAGCAACCATACTGTTTCAACTCAATTAGCTCAACCCTGCTGTTACAACACAATTATCATCATAAGTGCCTGGATAGAGAGGTTTATTTAAATCATATCCGGTTAATGCATCTTCCTATTTTTAAGGTTTTGAATTTGATCTTTAGTTGCTTTTGGAAAACCCAAGACGACGCCATCTTTAGATAAAAATAAAAACACATTTATTACCAGGTTTATTGAAGATATTGTATAAGATTATCAATATTTATTTACCAATAGGAGCATTTCCATTAAAAATCTCAATTTTTTTAGTAGAGTAAAACGACTTGAATAGCCTTCATATTCATTAATAATCGAATTAAAAATATTCAAATTTAAGACGTAAAGTTCAATTAAATTTTTTTTTTTTTGCTTAGCTTATTAGAAAATAGCCAAAGGAAATAAAGTCAAAGGAAAATGCTTTTTAAACCCGGAAATAATGTACAATAATATTTACAATTAAATAAAAATTGTCAGTTTGGTTGTACACAAGGCACTCACTTTCTTGGGCAGAACCTAAGTGTGTTGTGTTGGCTCTGAAAAGCCTGAAAAAGCTAATAAATTGACAGCAGACTTGATTTAAAAAAAAAATTTATTATAAAAGCTTAATCAATTATACATACAATAGCTCAAGACTAGGAGAGATGTAGCTCCATAAATATATATATAGCGAAACAGCACCTGATAAAGCTCAAGAAAGAAAGTAAGCTAAAAACTCTGGCTGGAGTCAAGCAAACCAAGGCAGCAGCCTCTATGGAAACTGCAAGCATTTCCGCACATGTATTGGGGGGAAAACTAACATTTGAACTCCCATGACCCTAGCAGGTAGGCAACTACATCTACAGAGCATTCAATGATATGGGATAGCCTGCCCCTAAACTAGGCTAAACAAGCATTTGTTTATAGATTTACATGGTGTTTTCCATGAACACAGTAAACTTAAATAAGGGAAACACATCCATTCATGACAAATACAAAAATTGGGTGAATTGGCGCTAGTATTTATATGACTACAGTATATCTTGGATATCGACAAGTGCAATTGTCTTATATTGGGTTATGTTTAGCTAACCCTTGTGCATATTCACAATGCATAAAGAAAGTATGTTACCAGAGACAAAGTCTATTTTAATGTTTTCTTTAACACTTTTAATAATTAAATTAATTGTGCAATGAAGGGTTTATCGATGTTGCTGTTTTCATTGATTTATCCCAGTGGGCGTTGTTAATAAAATAATACAATGTAAATGTAAATCATTGATTTTGATTTGCTTTAGCATTTAAGACCATTTGTTTAAACACGCTGTTTGTATTTAAAAGGGATGATGGCGAATCAAATTCAATAATATTCCCTTGATGAAGTACCTATTTTATTTACAAATAAACAAATCGTTAGTAAAAGAAAATTGATTGAGATTTAGATAACAAGATACCATAATGCGGTCCATATCCATAACTGTCTGAAGACGATGAGCTATTACCAATAAAGTTGAATTATAAAATCTTGTTTTTATTAATTGTTGCATCATGTGATCAGTTCTAATTAAATCCAAGTTGTTTAAATAAAGTCTGCAGCTTTAAATTAAGTAATGTATTACTTGTTATCAATATTGGCAGTTGCCTCGTCAAACACAATGATTTTTCTCTTGTATAGTAAAGTACGAGCCAAACAGAAAAGTTGCTTTTGTCCAACACTGAATTGGCTCATTCCATCTTCCATGCCTTTTGGCAAGTTTTTTATTACATCTTTTAATTGCACGTCATCTAAAACACTCCATAAATCTTCATCTGAAAAATCATTTGATGGATCCAAATTGTGCCGAATTGAGCCAGAAAGAATTACAGGATTCTGATAAAAATTCAAAGTTGTTAATTCTCAACGCCAAACTATAAATAAATTATAGTTTATACTTGTGGAATTATTGATAGTTTTTTCCTATACTCTGAAATATTGAGAGTTTTGATGTTAACTCCATCCATTAATATTTCACCTTCATAAGAAACCATTCTGAATAATGCAGCTATCAACGAAGATTTCCCAGCACCAGTTTGTCCTACAATTCCAATCTAAAATTTCCATTCAATTTCAATAAAACTATAATTTTATTCTTAATTGTTATCAACACATATACTTTTTCTGAAGGTGAAATATCAAAAGTAATGTTTTGTAAGGCATTTTTTGTACTGTGGCCATAATTAAGGCTTAAATTTGTCATTTTTATTTGTCCTAATTTAGGCCAAACAGCAGGTAAACATACAGTTGCACTGTTTTTATCTTCTTCAGGTTGTAGACGAATATACTCAATTATTCGTCCCACTGAAACAAACTACAAAAACATTAAAAAAGACTTTAGAAATTGAAGTAATAATCAAACTTACTAAATTATCTGATTCAACTGCTTCTTTAACAAACACTTGAAAAATACCTCCAATTGCAATAGTTGATGAAATTCCAACTCCAAGACGACTGCTATTGCTAACTGAAATAATATGATTTAAAAGATACTGTATTTTGATAAACACTGCTTAACAACTCACAGTTGGGCAAAACATTAGCCAATATTATAACAGCAATTACAAGTAAATTTCCAATAAGTTCAGTGACAATAGATGCCCAATATACAATTCCTTTCATAATAATCCAAATAGATGAATGTTTGTCATGTCTTGAATCAAATTCTTTTCTAATTATTTCTTGATTGTCATGTGAACGAATTACAGCAATTCCATTAATCATGCAATTCATATAACTGTAAATTGGACTTCGAGCTAGAAATAAATTAGATAAAACATCAGTAAATTGCATAACATTGAAATAGTCTTGATAATTAATTACCATTTGCTTCTAGTTTACAATATTTTGTGGATGCTATTTTGTAAACTTTTCCCACCATTATTACCGTCCCAAATAATAAAGCAATGGGAATCGCTACAGTAACATTGCTATAAATAGCATTAACCGTAATTCCAATGAGTACAAATCCAATCTAAAAAATTAAATATTATGATGTTTTGGATATCAAACTTTATAAACGGTAATGCAGTAACATTTTACTCTTATAGTTATTGCTGCCCGTGTTGGCATTACTTCGTCAATAAATTCCATATCTTTTGAAAATCGATTAATGATTTGACCTATTGATTATAGTAAATTGATCAGATATAATTGAACAGTAAGTAAATTTCCAGTAATTTATTACCAGTTTCATTTTTGGTAAAAAAGCTTAAATTTGTTGCTGTAACTGACTTAAGCATCAACTTATGTAAGTCTAGAGATGCATTTACAGCCAATAAAAAGAAAACCAAATTCCTAGCAAAATTAAAAATAATTTCAAACAAAATGAAAAATCCTAAATTGAAAAGCCAATATTTATCCACAGTTTGTGTTGTTGAAATGAAACTTTGATTGTAAATCCTTGTGAAATTAAAAATCATTCAATTAAAATAAATTACAAATTCTAATTTCAAATGTTACCATTTGGAAAACATGATGTCAAATAGCGTTCCAAACAACTGTCCTATTATAGACAGTAAAACAACTAATATTAGGAAGCCGTATCCTCTTTTATATTTCCAAGCCATTTCACACCATTGCAACAAGTAATTGTTATTAGTAGAAACAATACCAGCTGTTAGAGATTTCTACCCGTTGTAACATGTTAATTATTAATCAAAAAAAATACATGTTAGAATATCAAACATTACTTCACATTGTTTCGTAATCTCAGTTTTAGTGCTGTTCAAATGAGCATCTTCAACTTCAATATTGCTATCTACGTTGTCAGAAGTATAACGTGATTCCAATTTTCTTTTTAATTTAGAAAATGTTCCACTTTCAACTGTATTCTACAATTGCAAACACTATAATTAACTACTCCGATTGTAAAAATTAAATGGTACATGGATACCTCAATGACATTTACAACAAAGCTGTTATCATTTAGCAAATGCAGAGCATGTGAGACAATTATCATGGTTTTGTCACTTGCTTCAAGACAGCTGCAACAAAATCATTAATAATTATACTGGATAATCTTAACTAAAATTTGTTTTTCCCATAACATGAACTGATCATAATTGTATTACAAACTTTTTCCATATGTGTTTGCCAACTCTAACATCTACAGAACTTAAAGGATCATCAAGTAGATACACATCACTATCACGATATATGGCCCTGTTAATTAAAAAAACAATATAAAAACAAACTTATTTTTAAATAATAGAAATACTTTCCTAGCTAAAGCTATTCTGGCTTTTTGTCCTCCACTTAATGTCAGTCCTTTATCGTCAACAGCTGAATTATCACCATTAGGAAATTGTAAAAAGTCCTTTCAAAATTAATCAATGTTTATATTAGACTTGTTTAAATATCAGTATGAATGATCAATTTACTTGAATGAGAGCACAATTTGTGATAATGCGTAGATATCTTTCTTCATCAAATGGCAATCCAAAGAGAATATTTTGTCTGACAGTCGATGGAAATAGCCATGGCTCTTGTGGCATATAAGTTAAACTTCCACCAATAAAAACATCTCCAGACTGAATGTGTAATTCATTTGCCATCGTTAGAAGCAATGATGACTACAAAAATGAATAAATTACTAGGTAAAATGATTTGATTATATTTTCTCGATTAGTGCATGGTCATAACATACTTTTCCACTGCCAACTGGGCCAGTTATGATTGTAATTGATTTTCTGGGAAATGTTAAGTTTACTGAATTTAATTTAAACATTGCCATGTCCTATCAAAAAATGATAAATGAACCAATACTTTAAATACCATATTTTATAGGTATTATTACATTGCTGGTAATTGAAACATCCCAAGTGCTTGTTACATTTTTTAACAATGTAGACCCAGTACTTTTATTTACATGTGTCTTGTCAACTTCATTTATTTCTAAGATTTTCTATATGACATAGAAGATTTTTAAATTAAATATTCATTTAAACAGTTTTTAAAAGTGTTAATTTCTCTGTTTACCTGTATTCGTTCAAAAGATACCACAGCATAAGCAAAACCTTCCACATATCTTGCTGCCATGATAACAACTAAAATTTGAGCCAAGTTAAAAATAGCATAAGTCATATAAACGTTGCTAGGATTGACAGGATAATTCATATATATCATCAAAATTGAAGTTATGTAAATCGATATCCTTGCTATTGTTGAATACAATACAAAAAGAACCGATTTACAACAAGCTTTCAAAAAAGTTAAGTGCATTTCTTTCCTAAATGGTTTAAAAAAAGTCTTTTTTTAAACCAAATTGTTAATTGTTGTTGAAAATCTTGTGATTATACTTTCTAATTTCAGCAATAGATTTACAGTACAAATTTTCCCAGCAGAGCATCTTCATAGTTTTTGCTTCAGTGACCATGTCAGTTATTAGCTGTAACCGTTGATCAGTTAAAATGGCTCTTTCTCGTCTTAAAATAATTGAAATGTGTCATTTATACAGAAACCAAAAAAAAAAAAATGTTTACCCAAATGTTTTAAACATTTTGCTAAAACAAATGGCTGATAGTCCAACAGCTAATAACAGAATGTAGCCAATTACACTTGGAGTTCCAATATACAATTGCAAAAACACTAAGTAAACAACGAATGACAGGGGATCCCATAATAGCAACAAAATGTCTCTTGCAATCTGTAAAATTATAGTATATAGTGCTATTCCAATTGCAAAATAAATGTTTTTAATTTACATCTTCAAATTTGGCAACGTCACTCGCAATTAAGTTGATTACATGGCCAATGTTAATATTTTTCAATTGAGATGTAGATACTTTCAATAGCTTTATTGAAAATGGGAAAATAATTTCAATTAGTTAAGATTAATGACGTTAATCAATATAAATTTTACTTTTTCAAAGACTAGAGAAGTTGATATAATTCTAATTCTTGCTCCCAATTGTTCAGCCCAGAAACGAGCTTTAGTAAAAATGGGTAAACTCACTAGGGAAATTGCTACAATGACTGCTGAAGACACATAACGGTGATGCCAAATTAAGTGATCAGGTGTAGTTGAATTGAATGAATGAAGTAGTAATCCCAAAAAGTAAGTTTGAAGTAACATCAATACGGTATTCTGTAGCAATGTGTTTTAATATTTAGTTTATGGCAATCAACTATTAGCAATTATTTAATTACCCTCATGAATGATAGTGCCGCCACCATTATGTATTCATACATAAATAATTGACTAAAAACCTTTAGCAAACTAGTCTTTGATTTTTCTGGACTTATGCTGAAAATAAACAACTATTGTCTATGATGGCATAATTGCAACATAATATACTAAGTAATTTTCTAATTTGCAAGATTTTTTACAGTGTACGAACAAATGAGACCAATACATATTAATTTTAAAAGCAATTTTCCAGGCAGCACAGAAATTAACATCTACGTGAATTCTACCTGTCCATATCAACCAGATGAAAATCGTGGTTTTCACCACTATTAACCGTTGATTTGACAAGCTCTACAGTTTTTGCAGTGTATCAATCAACGTGGTATACACTACTAATTTACGTAGATATTTCTACTGCAACTGCTCAAATTGAATGTTAAATGCAACGACGATCTATCTACTATCTGTGTAGATGCAAACACCATTAAGTGTTCAGTAAATGGGGTGCAAATTTTTTGACTTCCCTTTTATTGTAGTTTGAAAAATAACGATTTTTTTCCTTAAGAAACTAAAAAGAACTCCATGGAAAACATTTGGTCAATTATTTTGGATTAATTTTACTGTATTAATTGCAATATACATTATAGTATTTCAAGCATAAAGTAAATAAATTAATTACATTTCTGTATTAACAACCATATGAATTTGCATTCTACAATATGAAAATTCATATACAGCACAGCATTTAGAAATGACATACTGTTTGCGACTTCGAAGGTTTTGGAAATACTACGTGATATCATCGTAGTATTTACGTAGATACTTGTTAGATACACATATTTGTCCAATTTGCAAAAAATGTAGTTGTAGATTATAATTTTTTTGAAAATAACCTGTTACAACTGTAAATGTTTTTCTCCATTTCCATTTCTACCGGATTATTCATTGAAACATTCATTGTACATACTTTTTTGTTATAATTAAAGCATATGAAATAAAAATGTTACATGTTTGCAAAATTTTGATGACACATAGAATTAACGTTTTTGTACTACTTGGGTTTATTATGGGCGATTTTCTATTTTGTCTTAAAATAAAATGACATTATACGGTAGAAATAAGACTGAATCTTATTAATTCTAATTTTGACTTGTCTAATTAGAAAAGTGTTGCTTTAATTTAGAAAACCACTGTATGATATTTAATGCAATTGATTAACCAGTGACGATTACCTTTCCATGAATTTACGCAATGTATTGACTTTCATATCAACTGGTGCATCTTCAGTCTCAATTTGAATGTGAGGCTGTTTATAGACAGACCAAACTATTTTTCTCACCCAACTAAACATTGCAATGTTATAATTTGTTGTTTTTTATAATAATAAAATAAATACAATACAAAAAAGAAATTTACTTACTCAAAAGTGAACTTTGAAAACCACGTTGCCTGATCATATTTGCTAGGAAAAATCGCATTAAATTCAATGACATCCATTGAAAAGTCTAAATTATATGCAGTAAAATTAAATGGTGGAGTTTGATAAGGTAATGTACGTCTTCACAGTGAATTTTGAATGGTTAAAAAATGTATACATCATATAAAAAATGATAAAACATCAGTTGTGCCAATTGTTATTGCTACCTTTTGTTTTTTTCTTAGATGAAATTTTGCCAAATACAAATATGTTATTAACAACAAACAATCAATATTTGGCTTAACTATTAACTTGATTTGGCAGACGAATAGCCCAGTCAGTATAAGCAGGGACTGGGAATCGGGAGATCTGAGTTTGAATCCCAACCACTGCCAACACGTGGAATGGATAATGGTTTTTTTCCATCCATTTCTCTCCAACTCACCCGGTAGATGAAAATGGTTGGGGAACAGTCGAGCCATTGCGAAGTTGAATCAATAATAAGAATAATTAAAAAATATAATAGGGATGAATGAGGTGGGGCGAGAAACACAGACGAGTGCTTGGAATCTCCATAATCGCACTGTTAAATGTTGAATTACCAAACAGAATAATAATATTAATTGGATTTCATTTAAATAATATTATTAGATTATTCAATTAAAATCTGGCACAAAGCACCTGTAAAATATAGCACAAAAGGATTATTGGATATGTGCCCACAAAAACTAAATAAACGAGACAAATATTCATCAAATGGCACGCACTTTTTTCCAATTTATTTTACTGCTAAAAAGTAAGTGAACACACACAGTAACTTTGGATTATGCGAACAAAAAAAATGTCATTTTCACTTTATCTAATAAATTTGTTGACATAATTTTTAAACTGCAGTATTTTCAACAAGTAAAATATTATTCATTTGATAAATGTTTTATATTGTTTTGCCATTGTAATTAAATAAATTGTCAATAGTAGTTGAGCAACGTAATTAAGTTGGCAGCTAACTGAATTGGCATAATAACAGTAGTTGCGTCGTATAAGTAGTCATCTTTACCAATTCTAAACCTTGCAATAAAAACTTAACAAAAACCGTAATATTAAAAACATTTTTTGCTTACATAAACCATTTGCTAATTGTCAAATTGCTTGAGGTTTTTTGTTAAAAAGTCAGCCAATTTTTAGGATTTTCAATAAAGAATTTGTTAATAATTTGTTGGCTAATTTCAAGTTCTTTTATGACCGTTGGACTCAATTTCATTACATGGCTGTATCCATGGCCCACATAGTGCTCCAGTTTAACTTTAGCATAAAGATCATGACTGAGAAGAATTCTATCTTCATATCCATCTTTAACCAGTTGAACTAAAAGCTCAATCCTTTGTTTGTCAGATGGAGCTGAGTTTAATCTAGGAATTGAAAGTTCATGTGCAAAACTGTCCAACGCCAAATAAACTTTAGGACAGTCCATTGCAAAAGTCAAAGTTTCCTCTTTCAGTGAAGGCCCTTTAGAATTGACAATAAGTTTTAAAGACTTAGGTTAAAAGTTTAAAGTTTTCCAGGTCTGTCTGACATACAAAACTAGGAAAAAATTGCTTCAACATTTTTTACAAAATTATTGTTTTTATAATGCATATCTAATGACATGCCAATCACCAAAATATTAATTAATTTTTAAAAATTTATATCTTTTTGATAAATATTTCAATAAATGATATTCAGCCATAATATTAGATCAAAAAATGTTTAATGTCTAACTTCTATGTCTGCAAAAAAGTGAAATAATTTTCATGTTGAATCTTGTATTTATTTGAAAAAAAGAAAAGACAAACTCTATGTTAATGTTTTTGAACACTTTTAATAATTAAATTAATTTTGCAACGAAGTCTTTATCAATACTGCTGTTTTTGATTCAATAATTATGTCTTTTCTTATTGAAACGAGAACTTCATTATAGACCAAATTATTGCCTAAAGTGAAAATAAGGTTTTTTGTTCCAGGTGATCGAAAGTTATGTGTTCATTCAGGATACTATGTACTTGCAGGCTGTAAAAAACTGGAATAAATGTAGTCTAGACAAGTATTCATCATATCTACGCAATTAATTGCTTAGTGTATAATGAATATTTGGCTAGTTTATCTAGTTTTTATGGGCTCAAATAATTCTTCTGTACAATATTTTACAGGTGTGTTGTGCTAGATTTAACTCTGTAAAAACTAAATAGATCTAATGATGCTTATTTAAAATGCAACTAAGTTAATACTTAAGCCAAATATTGACAGTTTTTTATTAATTTAAAATTGGTATTTGGCAAAATGTCAAATAAACATTCATTGTGTTAAATTTCGTTAAAGTAATTATGATAAAAACTAACAATAATAATTGGCACAACCGATACTTTATACATTTCTTAACAATTAAAATTTGTTGACTGTAAAGACGTACAGTACCATTTCAGAATCCAACATCTAAATTTACTGTTTGTAATTTAGAATTTTCAATGAATGCCACTGAATTTAATGCGGTTTTTCCTAGCAAATATGAACAAGCAACGTGGTTTTCGAAATTAACTTTTGAGTAAGTAAATTACTTTTATTTTACCGTATTCATTTCATTTTATTATTATTAAAAAACAACAAATGATAACATTTAGGTGAGAAAAATAGTTGGGTGAGAAAAATAGGTTAAACTGTTTATAAACAGTCTTACGTTAAAACTGAGATTGAAGATGCACCAGTGGATTTGAAAGTCAATACATTGCATAAATTCTTGGAAAGGTAATCGTCACTGATTAATCAATTATATCAAATAACATCGAGTGATTTTCTAAATCAAAGCCGTATTATATTGCGTTAAAAATTAATAAATTGATTTGAAACTTCTAAAATTTAATTTGATTTTTTTAAACTTTTTTTAGCAAGAAAAAAACGTGACAAATTGCTTAAACAGTTTGATGGGTGAATTTCAGTATCGTTTGTTGCACTGTAAAAATATTGCTAATTGGAAAATCACCTAGTGATAGAATTATGCCATCACAGACAATAACCGTTTATATTATTTTCAGAATATGTCCAGAAAAATCAAAGACTAGTTTGCTGAAGGTTTTTAGTCAATTATTTATCTATGAATACCTGATGGTGGCAGCACTATCCTTCACCAAGCTAATTAATTGGTTGCCAGATAAATTACAGATAAGTTTGTTTTTGCTATTGTATTAAATCAGAACGTTTAAAAGAAATAAATAATATGGGGAGTATGACTGTATGGGGGCCAACAGACTTGAATATGAAGCCACTTCCCAATTTAAATGTTTTATGCATTATTATATCATACCATATTGATGCTTCTTCAAACTTATTACTTGGGATTACTACTTTATTCATTAAATTCAACTACACCTGATCACTTAAATTGGTATCATCGTTGTGTGTATTCAGCAGTCATTGTAACAATTTCTTTGGTGGGTTTACTAATTTTTACTAAAGCTCGTTTCTGGGTTGACCACTTGGGAGCAAGAATTAGAATCATATCAACTTTTCTAGTTTATAAAAAAGTTAAATCCATGTTGATTGACGTAATTAATCTAAAACTAATTTACAATAAAGTTATTAAAAGTGTCTACGTTTCAATTGAAAAATATTAATTTTGACCATGTTATTAACTTGATTACCAGTAACTTTGCAAAATTTGAAGAGGTAAATCGAAAGCATATACTGTATCTGACAACTGAAATGTCACTGTATATTATAATTTTACAGATTACAAAACAAATTTTGTTGCTATTATTGAATCCTCTGTCATTCATTGTTTACTTGATGTTTTTCCAATTGTATATTCAAACTCTTAAGTGTAATTGGTTACATTCTGTTACTAGCTGTTGGACTATCAGCCATTGGTTTTAGCAAAATGTTTAAAAAATTTAAGTAAACATTTTTTCTAATTAATTGTTTCTATTAATGACACTTTTCATTTATTTTAAGACGAGAAAGAGCCATTTTAACTGATCAACGGCTACAATGAAGTAATGAAGTGATGAAGTAATGCCAACCTGTACAGCAATAGCCATAAGAGTAAGACTTTATTGCCTATCATTATGTCTAGCACAAATGCAAAATACAGTTTATAGTATTTTTGTCTAAAACATTATAATATTTCATTTTTCAAGTTGGATTTGTAATTATTGGTAATTATTTGTAATTATTGTAATTATCCCCATTGGATTATTAATTGGGACCTTAACAATGGTGGGAAAGGTTTACAAAATAGCATCCACAAAATATAGCAAACTAGAAGCAAGAGGTAAATTAATTATCTAGATCGAATTTTATTGAAATTTTATTATTGGTAAATTCCTTTGCAGCTCGAAATCCAATTTACAGTTACTGTATATGAATTGCATGATTAATGGAATTGCTGTAATTTGTTCACATGACAATCAAGACATCATTAGAAAAGAATTTGATTCAAGACATGACAAACATTCATCCATTTGGATTAAAATGAGAGGGATTGTATATTGGGCATCTATTGTCACTGAACTAATTGGAAATTTACTTGTAATTGCTGTTATCATATTGACTAATGTTTTGCCCAACTGTAAGTTTTGGAGTAGCATTTATTAACCTAACTTTTAAACCGTAATTATCATTTCATAATATTTCAGTTAGCAATAGTAGTCGTCTTGGAGTTGGAATTTCATTAGCAATTGCAATTGGAGGTAGTCTTCAATTGTTTGTTAGAGAAGCAGTTGAATCAGACAATTTAGTAAGTTTGACAATTTTTTTCAAGTCCTTTTAATGTTTTTGTAGTTTGTTTCAGTGGGACGAATAATTGAGTATATTTGTTTACCACCTGAAGAAGATAAAAATAGTTCAACTGTATGTTTTCCATATAATTGGCCCAAATTAGGACAAATAAAAGTGACCAATTTAAGCCTTAATTACGGTCCAAATACCAAAACCGTATTACAAGACATTACTTTTGACATTTCTCCTACAGAAAAGGTAATTGTCTTAATTACAACTAAATATAAAATCAAAGTTTTATTGAAATTGAATGGAAATTTTAGATTGGAATTGTAAGACAAACTGGTGCTGGGAAATCTTCCTTGATAGCTGCATTATTCCGAATGGTTTCTTATGAAGGAGAAATTTTAATTGATGGAATAAACATCAAAACTCTCAATATATCAGAGTATAGAAAAAAACTATCAATAATTCTACAAGTATAAACTATAATTTATTTATAGTTGAAAATTAACAACTGTGGGGTTTTTTTCAGAATCCTGTAATTCTTTCTGGCTCAATTCGACACAATTTGGATCCATCAAATGACTTTTCAGATGTATTAAAAGATGTAATAAAAAACTTGCCAAAAGGCA
Organism: Helicorthomorpha holstii; assembly: GCA_013389785.1. NCBI lineage: Eukaryota > Metazoa > Arthropoda > Diplopoda > Polydesmida > Paradoxosomatidae > Helicorthomorpha > Helicorthomorpha holstii. Next base: position 3,650,604 of record JAAFCF010006680.1, on the reverse strand, counting down.
TGGAAGATGGAATGAGCCAATTTAGTGTTGGACAAAAACAACTTTTTTGTTTGGCTCGTACTTTACTTTACAAGAGAAAAGTCGTTGTATTTGACGAGGCAACTGCAAATATTGATAACAAGTAATACCTTACTCAAAATTGTAGCTGAATACTTTATTTAAACTACTCGAATCTATTCAAAACTGATCATATGATGCAACAATTAATAAAAACAAGATTTTCTAATGCAACTTTGTTGGTAATAGCTCATCGTCTTCAGACAGTTATGGATATGGACCGCATTATGGTATCTTGTTATTTAAATTTCAGTTAAATATCAGTTTCATACCAAATATTTATTAATTTGTTTGTTAATAAAAAAGGTACTTCACCAAGGGAAAATTATTGAATTTGATTCGCCATCAGCTCTTTTAAAGAAACAAATTTTTTTGATTTTATTTGTAAAGATGACTTCCACATTTAACATTTCTTAATTGAAAGAGACAAAAATTCTTTTTGCTATTTTTGTAATAAGAAAAATAAATCAATTTATTGAACTTTATAATTTAAATTGGAATATTTATCAATTATTTTCAAATAAATCTGAAAGTCATCCAAAACTGTTTAAATTATCACTAGATGGTGTAAGTTATCGGGTAGCGAGGTTCAGATATATAAATAAAATAATCATCAAGACTCAAGAAAACCAATTTTGAGTCAAAATTAAATTAATACAGTTGTTTTCATTTTATGGACGAACCGTTTGTCCGATTTACACGATTTTTTACTCAAACTTTAAGATTTTTAATTTCGCACAACATTACGATTGACAAAAGTTGCCTATCGGTTTTCAATGCCGAAAAAGGCATATAAATGCCAAATAAATGACAAGTCCACAGACACATAATGATTACCATTGGGTGAAGATCCACATACTTTCCATTTGCTCCGATTAGCCATTTTTTATATTTTAAAAATTAGGAAGGAGTACAGACTTTTTGTCCACGCTGTATGTTTCATGTGTATCAAAGTGACTACAGGGCGACTTTCCAATTTGAAACACTTTTTTCCATAACAGGCAGAAAACCGAACAAATTGCAAGTAGTATTGACTATAAGACATCTCAGTTTTATTGGCACTCTTTCCTCTTCAATGGCAATGAAAAGGAAAAATTATTTCTGTTGGAACTGATATGTTTTAGTTTTCAAAAAGTGTTACGATTTCGTAATACATCCAGTATAAGAACAATTATAGGAACAATATCATTGTAATCAAAATGCTGTATCTAATAGTATAATTAACTTTTTATTTAGTGATGGAAAATTGTGAAATATTATCTAGTTATGAAAAACAAAATATTGATATTGTTTCATAATCAATGTTAGCTTTTTGCTGTTTATTCATTGAACTTGATTGAAAAGCAGTTTTATAGTTATGAAGAATTGATTGAATGCCAACAACTCTTATCTGCATTTGATACAATTTTTTAAATATTTAATTAAAAACAATTTCACATTCTCAAATTGTTATTATTTTTATTAAATCTCTTGTTCAGGTTTTGCTTATAAGCAATTGCAGTTTAACTGGTTATAAGTTTTAATTATTATAAAATCATGTTAAATATTACTTATAATTCGGTTTTTCTGTAACTTACTTTATCAGTGGTAAAAATGACAACAAAAAGCATTGTAAATCACAAATCACTGAATTGTAGACATTGAATGCTCTTGTTTCCTTTGAAAATATGCAACTCCATAATGAATCCACTTCTCCAGCTGTGAAAATGTAGCAGACAGCTCGTCAGCCTGGCTTAGCTGCTGGACAATACATACAACTCTTGTAATGTTTGCTTAAATATTACAAAGAATAGTAGATTTTTTTTTACATTTTATATGCTATAGTTGGTATTAAAATGACACGTCGTTTACAATACTATTTAAACAAATTACTCAATGTGAATAACAATTATGATATGTAATGGTGACTGAAGGAAAACAGATGTACTCATATGAACGTCAATAGCCTTCAACATTGTTAACATGTTTTTATATTGTCTGCTGTATAAATAATTAGATTTTAACAAAGGAATCATTATTTAGCATATAGATGACATATTCATTGATTGTTTTTAATGTTGTTATTATGAACGATTGTCATTATTAAGCAATTTAATAAATTAATATATTTTTTTTTCAAAAAGGGCGAATGCCTATTCACATTTGCTAACATTTTTCAATAACAACTGTTTAATGAAATTTTTAATTTAATAATAATACACATTATTCATTATTATTTAATAATTGCGTTTAGTAAAAATGAGATTTTTGGTTCAGGTGATCCAAAGTTACTGTGTGTAGACATATATACTAGCTGGAAATAAACAAACTGGAATAAATTGCATTGCATTTGATGAATATTTGTCTCGTTTGTTTTGTTTTTGTGAACACATGTAATTATTTTCTAGAAGTTAATACTCAAGCCAAATATTGACAGTTTTATTGTTAAACCTGTCAATATTTGGCTATATTAATCTATAAAACATTTTTATCTGGCAAAATTTCAGATTTAAAAACCAATCTCTATAGTATTAAATTTCGTTAAAACAATTAAGATAAAAACAGGTAGCAATGACAATTTGCTCAATTGGTACTTTATATATAGGGCCGACGTGAAAATTTTAGGGACCAAATGCAAGAATTAAAATAAATTAACAAATTATTAGTAAGTTTTTTAATGAAAAACTCCTAAAAGTGCCTAGCTTATTACCAAAAACCCTTAAGCAATTTTATAATTAACAAGTGGTTTATGGATGACACAAGTACTGTTATTATGCCAACAACTGTAAGTTATCTGCCAGCTTTATTCAGTTGCCCAATTATTAGTGACAATGTATTTAATTACAATGTCAATTTATCAAATTTGTACTGTATTTTTATTGCAGATACCGCTTACTAACTGTTATGCGCAGTGACACTTAGTACATAGCTTTCTGGAGTTTTTAAAAAAAACTGTAAATGTTTGACTTTATTTTATTGAATCAGGTTAAGCACATTATATAATTAAAATGCAAACATGTAAAGTTAATTTTAAAAATTTACTAACATTTTTTAAATTAATTTTTATAATTTGAAAATTTCAAGGCAACAAAAATCACAAATAAAATGGCCATGTTGCAGAAGCGCTACTCTCGGTGGAATTCACGACTAACAAGATATTTTCTTAAATACTGTAGACAATTAAAATGAACTTTCAGCAATTGAATTTTTATATAAATAACGATGATAAAAGTTAAAAATATTTGCATTAAAGATTGCTTTTGAGAAACTCAATTTAAAAAAAAATCGTTTGTGCCAACATTGAAAATCACAAGTTGAAAGTTCATCGTGCAGTGGCAAAATTTCAACTCTTATGCATACTGTAGATACCGCGCGCAGTATCTGCGAGAAAATATAGTAATATAATTTGTTTAAAATACTGTTGGTTAAAAATTAATAATGTCTATTATTATTGAATCAGGAAGTTCATTATTGATTGATTTATTGCGTAAAGTTAAAATGAGATTTTTTAAGTCCGGGTGTTCCAAAGTTATGTGTTCACATATACTTGCTGGCTGTAAAAAAAACTAGAATAAATTGCGTGTCATATAATGAATGTTTGTCTCGTTTATTTAGTTTTTGTAAGCACATATCTTATAATCTTTCGGTACAAGGTGCTTCTGAGGTGCTTTGTGCCAGATTTTAACTAAATAGATGTAATCATACTTATATCAACTACAAGTCGTTTTTATTAAGAAAATAGTGACTATAGTTGGCTGAAGTGTTAAATTATCTGTATTTGGCAAAATTTCAGTTTTAAAAAAAGATTGCAATAACAATTAGCAAAACCGATGCTTTATACCTTTTTTAGCAATTCAACTTTAGATTTACAGTATTTACTGTGAAGACGTACAGTATCCGATTAGACTCTATCATTTAAACTAATATTATTTAGAATTTTCAATGGATGCCATTGAATTTAATGCGATTTTCCCTAGCAAATACGATCAAGCAACGTGGTTTTCAAAGTTCACTTTTGAGTAAGTAAATTATTTTGTTTTTTATATTTATTTTATTTAACACTACAACGACCAACATTTTAGATAACCTAAAACGACCATTAGAGGTTATTTTGACCGCCATATGAAAATTATGAATTAGAATAAAATACACATTATGTATAGCATTTTGTTTTTGGTATTTTTACTTCAATACACATTTTTATGCACCTTTGAAGTAAGTTTCATTAGGTTTATTTGCATTCTGATCACACGAAACAAAAAATGTGCTTCAAACAATTTAGAGGCATTGTTACATGTGTGTCTTCTTTTGAAGATAATTGTAATTACATTTTATCATCTTCTGAAACTCAAACTACAAACTCAGAATCTGTTTCATTATCACCATCACTTGAAGCTCATGCAAATATTCAAGACTTTTTTTTAGTAGTTGGTTTTTTTTTCAATACGTTTATTTAAAAATTGTGTTTCTTCAAATATACATTTCTTGAAATTTTTTCAAAACATTGCCTAACCTAATTGTTATTGAAACATGATGAAAGGCCATGAATATTTTTTAATATATATAAACAACAGTAAAAATTCGCATTTTAGTTAGTAGAACAAACAACAAAAACTAAAGTCAAAGTAACACTGAAATTTGGTGGCTTGTTTCGTTTTTAGTTACAGAAAAGCTAAAATTATAGAAATCATTTGATGCCTACAAAAACAATTATAAAATAAGTGTTGCTAGGCTAGTTGGACTACTAAGTTGCATTTAAAAATTAAAAAAACTAATGTTTTCAATTTGAAACTTGGGAATTTCAAAGACGGTCATTTTAACCGTCGCTGGTCTTTCTAAGAAAAGTAGAAAGGCTAATTTTCTTGGTTAATATTAAACTTAAACTTTTTATTATTTGCATTTGTTTATATCTAAATAAGTTAAAAAAAGTCATAAAATTTCAATAGTCGGTTTAGTAGATACAAGGGTTTAAAATTGCTTTGCGGTCAAAATGACTGCTTTGGTCGTTCTAGTGTTCACACTTATTATAAAAAACAACAAATGATAACATTTCATTGTTTAGTTGGGTGAGAAAAATAGTTTGGTCTGTCTATAAACAGCCTCACATTCAAATTGAGATTGAAGATGCAACAGAGGATATGAAAGCCAATACATTACGTAAATTAATGAAAAAGTAATCTTCACTGATTAATCAGTTGCATTAAATGGTATACAGTGATTTTCTAAATTAAATTAATAATTCAGTGTGAAAGAAATGTACAATGCGACAAGACGTTTTATTTTTTGGGACTTTTTTCTCAATGACAATGATAAATTAGTGTAATGTAGTCGCTTTATCTTACAGCAAAGAAAAAAGAAAGACAAATTGCATGTTTGATTGATGAATTGTAGTTTCGTGTTTTGCACTGTAAAACTGTAACTTAGAAAATCACCTAGTATTGTAACTATAGTGTATAATTATAGACAATAACCGTTTATGTTATTTTCAGCATATGTCCAGAAAAATCAAAGTATAGTTTGCTTAAGGTTTTTAGTCAATTATTTATCTATGAATACATAATGGTGGCGGCACTATCATTCACCAGGGTAATTTAGTAATTGCTAATAGTTGACTGTCAAAATTATAAAAAATATTGCTACAGAATACCATATTGATGCTTCTTCAAACTTATTACTTGGGAATACTACTTTATTCATTCAATTCAACTACACCTGATCACTTATTTTGGCATCACCGTTATGTGTCTTCAGCAGTCATTGTAGCCACTTCCTTGTTAGGTTGTCCAATTTTTACTAAAGCTCGTTTTTGGGCTGAACGCTTGGGAGCAAAAATTAGAATTATATCAACTTCTTTAGTCTTTGAAAAAGTAAAATTGATATTGATTAACATCATTAATTTTAATTAATTAAATTTATTTTCACATTCACAATAAAGTTATTAAAGGTTTCTACATCTCGATTGAAAAATATTAACATTGGCCATATTATAAACTTAATTGCTAGTGACGTTGCCAAATTTGAAGAAGTAACTTAAAGACGTTTATCTTACCATTGGAATAGCACTATATATTATTATTATTTTGCAGATTACAAAAGAAATTTTGTTTGTACTGTTAGACCCGCTGTCACTCATTGTTTATTTGATATTTTTGCAATTGTTTATTGGAACTCCAAGTGTAATTGGATACATTCTGTTACTAGCTGTTGGATTATCAGCCATTTGTTTTAGCAAAATGTATAGAAAATTTAGGTAAATGTCTTATTTTATTTTTAAGTTTCTTAATAAATAGCATTTATTTTAGACGAGAAAGAGCCATTTTAACTGATCAACGGTTACAGCTAATAACTGACATGGTCACTGAAGCAAAAACTATGAAGATGCTTTGCTGGGAAAATTTATACTGTAAATCTATTGCTGAAATTAGAAAGTATAATCACAAGATTTGCAATAACAATTAGCAATTTGGTTTTGAAAATATTTATTTAAATTAATTTAGGAAAGAGATGCACATAACCTTTTTGAAAGTTTGTTGTAAATCGGTTTTTTTGGTATTGTATTCAACGATATCAAGAATATCGATTTACATAACTTCAATTCTGATGATATATATAAATTATCCTGTCAATCCTAGCAACGTCTTTATGACTTATGCTATTTTTAACTTGGCTCAAGTTACAACTGTTATCATGGTAGCAAAATATGTGGAAAGTCTTGCTTATGCTTTGGTTTCTTTTGAACGAATACAGGTAAACAAAAAAATTAACACTTTTAAGATAATTTTAATTATTAAATTTAATTTCTTGTATTTCATACAGAAAATTTTGGAAATAAATGAAATTGACACGACACATGTAAAACAAAGTAATGAGTCTACAATGTTAAAAAATGTAACAAGCTCATGGGATGTTTTAATTACCAACAATGTAACATTTTTTTGATACTATTGTACAAAATAAATTGCTGTTTAAATTGTTATGTGATTTCTTTTTTTTTTTTGATAGAATGTGGCAATGTTTCAATTAGATTCAATAAACTTGACATTTCCAAGAGGATCAATTACAATTATAACTGGCCCAGTTGGCAGTGGAAAAGTATGTGATGACCATACACTAATCGAGAATATATCATGAAATTATGCTTAATCAAATAATCTAACTTAGTGATTAATTCATTTTTGCAGTCTTCGCTGCTCTTAACAATGGCAAATGAATTACACATTCAGTCTGGAGATGTTTTTATTGAAGGAAGTTTAACATATATGCCACAAGAGCCATGGTTATTTCCATCGACTGTCAAACAAAATATTCTCTTTGGACTGCCATTTGATGAAGAAAGATATCTACGCACCATCACAGCTTGTGCTCTTATTCAAGTAAATTGGTCATTTAATACTGATATTTAAAAAAGTCTAATATAAACATTGATTAATTTTGAAAGGACTTCTTACAATTTCCTAATGGTGATAATTCAGCTGTTGATGATAAAGGACTGACATTAAGTGGAGGACAAAAAGCCAGAATAGCTTTAGCTAGGAAAGTATTTTTATTATTTAAAAATCAATTTTATTTTTTTTATTGTTTTTCACTTAAATTAACAGAGCCATATATCGTGACAGTGATGTGTATCTACTGGATGATCCTTTAAGTGCTGTGGATGTTAGAGTCGGGAAACACATATGGAAAAAGTTTGTACACTAATTTACACTTTAAATATCACCAGTTTCAGTGACGTTTTGTCTCGTTTCTTTTATGTTGTGAGAGAAAAAAACTTTTTTTGTTTATAATATTATCCAGCATTATAATTGTTAATTTCTTTGCAGTTGTCTTGAAGCAAGTTTCAAAACCATGATTATTGTTTCCCATGCTCTGCACTTTCTAAATGATAACAGCTTTGTTGTGAATGTCATTAAGGTATAGACCATTTCATTTTTTCAATTGATTTGGCTAACTACAGTGTTTGCAATTGTAGAATAAAGTTGAAAGTGGGACATTTTCTGAATTAAAAGGAAAATTGGAATCACGTAATACTTCTGACAACGTAGATAACAATATTGAAGTTGTACATGCCCATTTGAATAACACTGAAACTGATGTTTCAAAACCACGCAAAGTAATGTTTGATATTCTGACATGTAAAGTTTATAATAATTAGACTGTTAAACCCATATAGAAATCACTAACAACTGGTAGTATTTCTACTAATGACAATTACATGTTGCAATGGTGTGAAATGGCTTGGTCATTTAAAAAAGGTTATGGCTTTTTAATATTGGTTGTTTCACTGTCTATAATAGGACAATTGTTTGGAACTCTATTTGACATCATGTTTTCCAAATGGTAACATTTAAAATTAGAATTTATGAATCATTTTAATTGACTGATTTCCAATTACAAAAGGATATATTCTCAAACTTCCATTCCAACAAGAGAATCGGTGGATACATATTGGCTTTTCACTTTAGGATTTTACATTCTGTTTGAAATTATTTTTAATGTTGCTAGGAATTTGGTTTTCTTTTTATTAGCTATAAATGCATCACTAAATTTACATAAGTTGATGCTTAATTCAGTTACAGCAACAAATTTGAGCTTTTTTAACAAACATCAAACTGGTAATAAATTACTGGAAATTTTCTTCTTGTACAATTATGCGTAATCGAATTACTATAATCAATAGGTCAAATCATTAATCGATTTTCAAAAGATATGGAATTCGTTGACGAAGTTTTGCCAACAGGTGCAGCAATAACCATAAGAGTAAGCATATGCCAATCATTATAAAACACATAACTGCATATTATTACAGCAAAATCATTTACTGCACTTGTATGTTTAATCTAGTATGTTTAACTAAGACATGTAGCAGTTGGAATAAGTTTTCTTTATACCATAATTGCTTTACTGCTTATTGAGTTTAATGTTTCAACATCATAATATTTATTTTTTCAGGTTGGATTTATAATTATTGGAATTATAATTAATGCAATTTATAGCAATGTTACTGTAACTATCCCCATTGGTTTATTATGTGGGACATTAATAGTTATCGGAAAAGTTTACAAAGTAACATCTACAAAATACTGCAAATTAGAAGCAAGTGGTAAATAATTATCAAAACCTAATTTTATTGAAATTTCAATAATTTTATTTTTAGCTCGAAGTCCGATTTACAGTTATATAAATTGCATTATTAATGGAATTGCTGTGATTCGTTCACATCAAAATCAAGACATCATTAGAATGGAATTTGATTCAAGACACGATAAACATTCATCTATTTGGATTATTATGAAAGGCATCATATATTGGGCATCCTTTGTCACTGAACTAATTGGAAATTTACTTGTAATTGCTGTTATCATATTGACTAATGTTTTGCCCAACTGTAAGTTTTTTTAATAATATTTATTAAATTATCTTTTAAACCGTAATTATCATTTCATAATATTTTAGTTAGCAATAGTAGTCGTCTTGGGGTTGGAATTTCATCAGCAATTGCAATTGGAGGTAGCCTTCAATTGTTTGTTAGAGAAGCAGTTGATTCAGACAATTTAGTAAGTTTGACTAATCATTTCAATTTTAAGTTTTTATAGTTTGTTGTTTGTTTTTGTAGTTTGTTTCAGTGGGACGAATAATTGATTATATTCGTCTACAACCTGAAGAAAATCAAAATAGTCAAACCGTATCTTTAGCTACAGACTGGCCTAAATTAGGACAAATAAAAATGACAAATTTAAGCCTTAATTACGGTCCAAATACCAAAAACGCATTACAAGACATTAGTTTTGACATTTCACCTACAGAAAAGGTCATTTT
>JAAFCF010006680.1:3601117-3630752 GCA_013389785.1 Helicorthomorpha holstii | reverse complement strand
TTACAAGACATTAGTTTTGACATTTCACCTACAGAAAAGGTCATTTTTTTGATAACATTTAAATATAAAACCAAAATTTTATTGAAATTGAATGGTAATTTTAGATTGGAATTGTTGGACAAACTGGTGCTGGGAAATCTTCCTTAATAGCTGCATTATTCAGAATGGTTTCTTATGAAGGTGACATTTTAATTGATGGAATAAACATCAAAACTCTCAATATATCAGAGTATAGGAGTAAACTATCTATAATTCCCCAAGTATAAACTATAGTTTATTTATAGTTTGGCATTGAAAATTAACGACTTTGGTTTCCTGTCAGAATCCTGCCATTCTTTCTGGATCAATTCGACGCAATTTGGATCCATCAAATGATTTTTCAGATGAAGATTTATGGAGTGTTTTAGATGACGTGCAATTAAAAGATGTAATAAAAAACTTGCCGAAAGGCATGGAAGATGGAATGAGTCAATTCAGTGTTGGACAAAAACAACTTTTTTGTTTGGCTCGTACTTTACTATACAAAAGAAAAATCATTGTATTTGACGAGGCAACTGCAAATATTGATAACAAGTAAAACCTTAGTTAAAATTGTAGCTGAATACTATATTTAATCTACTTGAATTTAATTAGAACTGATCTGATGATGCAGCAGCTAATAAAAACAAGATTTTCTAATTCAACTTTATTGGTAATAGCTCATCGTCTGCAAACAGTTATGGATATGGACCGCATTATGGTATCTTGTTATCTAAAATTTCAATCAATTTTTTTTACTAACAATTTATTTATTTGTAAATAAAATAGGTACTTCACCAAGGAAATATTATTGAATTTGATTCCCCATCAGCTCTTTTAAATACAAATAGCTTGTTTAAACAAATGGTTTTAAATGCTAAAGCAAATCAAAATCAATGATTTACATTTCATTGTAGTTAATACTTGACTTAATTAGATAGTAATAGATTTTTTCCATTGTAGTTTAAGTTTGTTGCTACAGTATATAACCACCACACCAGTCATAAATGATAATTAGGGGCATCATCATACTTTTGACTCTTATTTGTACTCTACCAGTTGAGATCCAATCTACTGCTTGATCACCTATCTTTCTACTGCAGTTCTTCTATGTATTACAGTAAAACTCCAAATATTAGAATTATTGAAATTGACAACCGCTTTTATTTAACACAAACTTTTGAAGGTTAACTGCTAAATGTTAAAGTCAAAAGGCATTTTTAAATAACTAAAATTTTTAATATTGCTATGCTGAATACAATTTGCACACCCAAAAGTAAGAATGCTAAAGTTGCAATTGATAGAAACGAAAATCCGTCCATGGTACGAGAAAGACATTCATAGTGTCCTGTCAAACTGTAATTAAACAAATTAAATACATTTAAAATCAATAAAAAATATTATATGAGGACAGTACAATTTCCAGTACATGATGTCTCTTGTAATAATATAAGTTAAGAACAGCAAGGGATACAGGCGTTTGGCTATTTGCTCGTTTCCAGTTATTTTAAGAAATTGTCGAATCTGCATAAAAATAATTTAATAACAGTTGGTAAATCAATCACATAGGATGGCTTTCTAAATTATAAGTCTCATTTTTCTATTTATAAAAGAAAGTGTAAAAGCAAGAGTTGCAATCTAGAAACTTTACTTGATTGAATACTGCAACAATTTTAAACAGAAACGAAAGTAGGATTCCACTTGTGATTAAATTCATCATCCATGACATCAGAAATAAACCACAAGTCACAAGATGATGGATCAACTTCATCCAGAAAAACTAAACAATGAAAAATTGTTTTAGTTCTTAGTTTTAATGCTCAATAATTGATTTAATGACATTTTTGGGATTATTCTTCAAAACACCAACAATTTCAGCCAAATAAAAGGCAAGTCCTATACTGTATATCACTTTCATCCATTCATCTACATTCTTCAATAAAAACAAAGTTATTTGATATACAAATAAATAATTAACTGAATTGAAATAAAATTACTTTATGAGGAAATCCACTTAAGCATTCATCAATATCCCAAAGATAATTTTTCTATTAAAAAAATTCATTAGTTCACATCGTATTAAACTTTCTAAAACTGATTTTCCGATTCGAAACACTTTTTTTTTCCATAATTATTAAAAAACGAGACAAATTGCCATTAGAACTCATTAAATTTTGTCTCGTTATTTATTGCCACTGCAAGAAAGAAACAGAAAATATTGCCATTGAAACTGATATGTTTTAGTCTCATTTCTCTATCAGCATTTTAAAAAGTGTTTCGATTTAGTAATACATACACTATAAAGGTAATAAAATTCCATTGAAATTGATATTATGTTAATGGAAATGTTGTACCTAAAAGTATGATTATTAATTTAAGATTAAAAACCATTTAATTATTAATACCAAAATATTGATATAGTTTCAAACTCATTGTTGACTTTTTGCTGTTCACTCATTGACTTTGATTGGAAAGCAGTTTGATAGTCATGAAAAAATGATTGAATACCGACAACTTCTATCTGTATTTGACAACATTTTTAAAATTTAATTAAAACAATTTCTAATGATTTTCACTTTATTATTTTTGTTGAATTTCTTGTTTAGCTTTGGCTTATGAGCAGCTGCAGTTAAACTATAAATAAGTTTTAAGTACTATAAAATCATATCAAATAAATGCTTATTTCATTAACTTACTTTTTCAGAATGTTCTTCATGTAATAAAAAATAACAACTAAAGGTATTGCCATCCATAAATCACTAAGTTGTGGATATTTGATACCATTTTGTCTTAATTCTTTAGGAAATATGCATCTCCATAATGAATCCATTTGTCTGTATAATCATTCAAAGAAACATCATTTCTATTTTATTTTATTTCATGACACACATTCCCATACATACATCTGTCAAAATGTAATAAACAGCTCAATAGCGTGGCTCAGCTGCAAATGATCATAAAAACCAAATGTTACAGATACAATTCTCTGACTTTTTCTTACTTTATGTTTTTTGTGGAAGCTCCTCTCACGTTGTCATTTACTCTCTCTGACCTGTTCAGTGCAAGATTCATGCATTTTTGTTTGTAGTACTTACATGTTTATTCTAAAATTAACTAATTTGTAACACAATAAACATAAATAATTAGTTATGGGACAATTCCTCTTATTCTTCACTTTTTGTTTACTGTTTAGGTAAACTGCTTTAATTATATTCAATGAAATTGTTGACGTTGATACTAATTAATACATAGAAAGTTTTGTTATTAAATAAGTTAAAACAATTACTACAAACATTTTTGTTTGAGTGTTACATAGCTTAAACAAGTTTGTTCATACACTATTTCATACACAATCGTCTCTTTAAATAGGATGGCAAATAGAAAGTCAAGCTGTTTGCAATACTGTTCAAACAAGATACTAAATTAATATGTTTCAAATACTATTCAAACAACAGGTTCACTGAATGCAGCTAAGCTGTATCCAATATTATTCAAACAAAAAACTAAATTAATACAATTAGGGTGTATTCAACAAAAATGAAACAAAATAACTAAAAATAAAATAACTTCTTTACTGTTGTCTACTCAAAATGATAAATGAAGCTGTTTTGCATTTATAAAATTTTTTTTTATTTATAAGCTGGTAAATAAGTAAAAAAAATGTTACAAAGGCATAGTAAAACTGTATTATAACTACTGTTCATGTATTGACAGACCTTAAGAGCAATTGTAGTCTTATCTAGGCACTTCAATCCACTCCTTTAATGAATCCTTTGTCCGCGTACAATGATTGTTATTGCTTTATGCTCCACTGACAACTTGTTAACGAAAACTGCCAAACAACTAACCAGTATTTACCTAATACCTACAATCGCTTGATCTTTACGAGTAAGAAACAAATTAACATTTCATTTACAAAAAAGTCAGATAAAACATGAAAAAGCATGTTACCAAATGGATTAAAAAGTTGAATTAAATCTGAGGTTTTCCTTTTCTTAGAAAATCTCACATGAAACACGTGATCTCTGTTTGGTTTCACTGCAAAAATATTTCATAAAACTGGAACTAAAAGCTGTGCTCATAACAAATCAACCAAAACAACGTACCATCTTCATCTGCAAGGATCTGCTAGTGAAACAAAGACCAGTTATGAAGGTATAGTAACCAGTTTAATGAAGCTGATCTTCATTGGTGCTGGATCCTTGAAACCCTGCAGATGGTGCTGCACAACAAATACAGAATAATAATCAAATACGACCGATATTACACTAAATTGCATGCAACCAATTAAAAATGCAAAACTAATTAATTTGCTACTACACTTCAAAAATTAATACTCTAAGGTACAACAACTAGTAAAACATCAATTTGCAATACTAATATTTTACTATTTAATCCAATATAGCTAAAAAAAAACCTGGAGACAAAAATATTTATTTATGGAAGGTTTCAAAATTTCGACTCCACCATGCTTATTTCGCCACTGAACAAGACCAAATCTTGACAATTCATTTTTAGCAAGAATTAAAAACCGATATTGGATAAAAAGTTAAGATAAGAGATACCTGGAAATGAAAACAAAGTTTCGTTTGTTAAGTTTAAATCCTAAGTAGAATACGAATATCATCGCGAAATAGTTTGTTAAAATCAAATCCTTGCGAAATTAGAAAGTCAATACTGGAACTCTGCAATTACATTCAACAAAATTAGTTAAAGAAAAAACTGTTAAAAAAAATAAAAATACTTGACACAAAAAACACAAACACATTTCGTGACTTCATATAAAAAAACTTCGCAACTTACAATTCCCCAATAAAGAAATGAGACGAAATGGCATGAAATCTCCTTTCTTAATTGATAGTTTACTGAAATTTCGAGGTTCTGTAAAGAAGCCAACGATTTGTAATTGTGATTACCGATTATCTTTATATTTGAAAGCGCATAAGCCAAACTGAATTAGCAAGAAGTCCAAAGCTCCCTGAAATTAAAGACATGTAAACAATCAACAGAACCACATACTGTAAAATCACATTACTTGTCTGAGTTTGTTGTAACGCTCTTCTGATGTATCAAATGCGTGAAGTGTCTTCGATACATTTAAACCTATTAAAATTTCATATAAAATAGAGTAGTTGAGGCAAACAAAACAAGACTGACCTGTAAATTCAGCGTCGATAGATAGAAATGTAGCTTCATTAATCGCCGCTTCAATAGCTGGTAGATATTCTTTAAAATTGGACAAATACAGTGAGTAAAATTAAAATAATCGCAAAGGTATTACACTATGCTCAAATAGTATCATTACTTGCTGATGTTACGTCCATCTTCAAATGCCAATTTAGTAAAATAATTCCATATCTGTTAAGAATTCAAAGTTCCTGTTAATGAAAAATCCAATTTTCTCAAGTTTCTTAATCAAATATAATCAACTTATGTTCATTATTGTAAATATAACATGTATTTTATACGTTAAAATACATATTAAATTAGTTATTTTAACAAAATAAAATTTCATACCCCTAACATACCGGTACTGTACTTGAAAATTGTTAATAGAGATGGGCGAGTCGACTCTAATTCGACTCTGGAGTCGACTCTCTCTACTCGACTCCAGAGTCGACTCTAAAATGTGGAGTCGACTCTCTTAATGACGTCACATAACATAAGTCACGTGACTTATAAATGACGCTTTTGACGTCACAGAAGGAGTCGACTCTATGTACAGAGTCGACTCTAAAATTAGTCGACTCGACTCCGGCACAGTCGACTCCTTTTTGTTTAGTCGACTCCAGAGTCGACTCTCAAAAAAGGCCGACTCGCCCATCTCTAATTGTTAAGTTAAATTTTGATAAACAAACCGTTTGTTGGTGGACGTTCAAGTTACAGGTTAATGGTAAAGGCTGACATCAAACATACTAGCACCTTAATGTGTCTGACCTGTTTGCTTTCTTTAATAATAAAGCATGGGTAACTCGTTTGCAGGCAATTCAGTTTTTTAAATTGTTTGTTAACAATTATTAATTAATATTATATGCATTAGTGTATCATTATTAAAACTTGTAATTAATAAATATAGTTGATAAACTTTTAAAACTAAGATACGGGAATTGTTACTAAAAGAACTGATAAACGTCAGACAAAATGAATAGTAAAGTCAGAACAGTTAGCCTTCAACGTTGGCCACTGAGCTGCTTCCATACAACAATAACAACAGCGTGTGAATATGGCGGTGGTAGCGTCGGGTAAATTTGTGAGTAGAAATTTTGATTTATTTACCTCGAATAATTACGTTTCAGTTGAATTGTAACTAATTTCATGTATTGTAAAGTATTAACTGTTTGTTATGTTTATTATAGGGAGTGTAAATCATTTATAATTGATGAAGTAACACATCGTTTGGGTGAGATTGTTGTTAGCATAGAAAGAAACATGGTAACTGAAAACAAACAAGTTTGATGTAATGAAGTAAGAATGTATTTTTAATTTTGAATTGTGTTTTGTATTAAGACTGTTTATACTATAGATTTATCACACGATTAAGTTTCTAATTTTCGTTTAAAAACTGAGAATGACAAAACGAGAGACATAATCTAAAAGTGACGGCAAATTTGATGACTTAAAATATCTTGAAACAGTCACGATGGATTGCTTAAATGCTTACGTGAAGGCTTGCCATTTAGCATTTAAAAAGACACCGGCTGACAAGTTCACAGGTGAGCAGGGAAAAACAGGACAAGCAAGCTATTACTCTGAAATGTACACAGTTCTATCGACCTTAAGAAACTTTCTAAGCTGTTATAAATGTGGTAAATTGGCATCTGACGCAGTTAAACTTAATGATGAACAGGAACATGCGGAGAAATTAAAAGAGAGGAACACTGATTTGAATGAAACCGACGAGGAAGAACTGTCAAATGGTAAATCGAGTGGTGGATGTCAGGTAATTTGCATTGGTTGCGCTGAAAAGTTTATGAAAGAACAAGAACCCTCTGCTCAAACCAGGACTTTAGTTCAGTGTTATGTGAAGTTGTGCCAGTACCTTCAGAATTCTGGTTTCTGTAATCAAAAAATAGGGTCTAATAGTGGAGCATCACGAACCCAGCGTGATTTGACTCAGCTGATTTTGGACGGCGCCGGATTTCGGGATAGTGATGCTTTAACTGGTGACAGTTTGCTATCGAGGATACTTAGTCAGCCTTCTATCGGCGGTTCCAGAAGAAGATTAGTAGCCGATGATCATCGAAATAGCAGCACCTCTGGTTCAAAAAGGAAGCGTTTTTCAGATAATCGTAGACAAGGTAAAGTGAACCGAGTGAAGTGCAAAGTGGGAGAGTCAAACGGTGGAGAGAGAAAAGGATGTCAGTGCGGTCATTCAACACCTAGGACAGGAAGCAGTCTGACTTGTTTTGGTCAGCGATGTCCGTGTTATAGTAACGGATTAGGATGCAATAATTGTAAATGTAGGGGATGCAAAAACCCAAAGAAAGTACTAGAGCAAAATGAAATACCTGAACCAATGAAGAATTTGGTTGAAGTGTTTTCAGTATCATCTTCCACCACTTCTTCATCAACCATTTCATCATCTTGTTCATCTTCACCTCCACCTGAAGAAACGCTCTGACAGTGGCTGAGCATTGTTACTGTAATTATGTTCACCCTTCTATTGCTGTTTATACGATTTTTACTTTGGATTTTTATTTCATTAATATCAGTAGCAGACTGCTTTTTGTTTCTAAATAATAAAACTGCAAACTTAATTTTATCATATTTGATTTTCAGTATTCATTTCCATTTTAGAAAATTTGTATGCAAGACATGTACTAGCCAATTAACAAAGGAAAGTACCTGTAATTAATTCATAAGCACCTTTGGAATTTCATGTACAAAACTTTCAGGACCAACTTTCTTAAAATATTCGATTGGTATTGTTACAATTAAAAGTTCAGTACACTTTAGTTTACCGAATATTGGTCGACAATGGTTGCTGTTAACAGAATATAATTTTACACTTATAAATCATAATCATGGTTTCTTGTTATAGATTTTGTAAAAACTGAGCGTGTATATGGAATTGGGATTTACTGCATTTAATACCAAAGCTCATTTGGCAGCTCCCATAGAGATTGATAGTAAAGCCAGGAATACTTTATGCCAATTAATGGTAGCCAAGGAGTCTATGGGGGTGCAATGTGTTTCTGTGCGATGGATGTGTATTCTAAATATCAGGATTTTGGTATTAAACAGTAAATAAAAGTTAATTCTTTGTAATAATTGAATGTAAATTTGTATCGGTTTATTCTGAAATGAAAAGTATGCTATTTTATGTTATTTTCAAGCTGTAACTACACCTGACACATAAACCTCATCCTTAGACGCACAAACATCAACAATAAATTTACTTTTGGATTTTATTCTTTGTAAACGTGAATCATAAAATAATGTTAATATATTTTTCTTAAACACCCTTTTTTAAACTTACAAAAGTAAAAAAACATTAGACTTTTACCACTACAAAGTTTTGGCATAGCTTTTGAACATTAACTTGAAACAGCAAATATAAACGAGACTAAATCTGATGAATTCCAATGGCTATTTGTCTCATTTCTTTTTAAAAAGGAAAAAAAAGCCTCAGTAATAAAAAAAAAGAGATTAAATCTTATCAGTTTAAAATAATAAATCCTAGTAATAAAGTAAAACCACCTTGCCTTGAAAAAAATGCTCTAAGTTTGGAAATCATTAGATTTATTAAATATTGCTTTAAAAATAGATACGTGATTTATTTTATTGAAATAAATTCAAATACATTTCGAGTTTATTTAGTGACAAACTTTCTACTGTATTTCTTTAATACAATTTGCACTGTATAGTCACTAGTGAATACAGCCGAATTGAATGTTAAAAGATTACAATGAATTTACAGTTCTAGAAATAAATTGAAATTTTTTTAGTTTGTTTTGAAGAATTACAGGAAGCTTGGATGAATCTAAATTGTGTTTCACAATTGTTACTTCACATAGCATTTGTAATGATGGCGAAAAGTTAATTAGATGAGCAAGGGTTTTCTTAGATTTTCCAAGAAGATAATATTTGAAAATCACAATGTTGTTGTTATTATTATAACAAATGTCAGAAGCACCGATTTTCGTAATAAAAGGAATTTCATATCGAATTGATCTCCATTCTTTACTTTTTGTATTGAATATGTCAGCTAAAACTCGGTTTCCTGTCGGTCTCTCAGTCCTTATAATAAATAGTTCATGGTCCTTCACAAATCCATGCGCAGAATAAAAATTATTTTCAGTAGTTGAAGTTCCAATATCATCTGATACTTTAGTTAATTGTTGATCTAAAACATTAAATTTATGCATTTGTAACTTTGTGTTTTCACGTTGATATTTATCAAAACAATAAATATCAGTACCACACAATATTGCATTTTGTTTAAAACTAAAATAAGAGTCCATTGGGAAGTGTTGATTTACCAATGTCCATTTTTGAGTTATTAAATTCAAAACGTTTATGGTCAATCTATTTAAATAAGTGTTTTTTTTGAACAGATACAATTGGTCTTTTGCAATGCAACTGCTGTCTTGATATGAGTAATCATGCTGAAAATAATCCAAAATGTGTTCATGGAGTTCTTGGGAGTTAACATTGATCAGGTGTAGCTTATCTGCTTTAGTTGAATTTTCATTTTGAATATAAATGACTATAAATTCGTTGTAAGAATTGATGATATCGTTGCTATGCTTATAGTAGTATGGTTTTCCATTTAGTTTTGGTACAAATTCGGTGCATTCAAAAGTCACACTGTTTAGCCTTACAATTCGATGCACATCCATTGAATCATTGCAAAATATGTAGAAGTTGTCTCCACTTGTTATTGCTTTAAACAAGAATTGGATATCAAATTGTAGTTTTGGTATTTTGAGAGATAAATGAACTGCCATTGTTTGTCTGTTAAATGCTTACAAATCTGCAGACGAAAACAAAATGAGGTAACAATTCTCAAATGCTTTTTATCATTTTGATTTTTATATGCTGATTATCTTTATTAAGATTTTATCATTAAATATTTTTCTAATGAAAAGCCAGCAAAAAACCTTGATAACAATTTTATCAGTGGGACTAAAATTCGTAGTAATCAATTTTGTTATTGTGATTCTTTATAAGATAACATTTTTATTGTTTACTTGGAAGTCGAGTTGCTTTGTCTGAGCATTTTTAATTACAGTATATTGAATTAATAATTGTAAACAATAAAATTACAGTAACCGGAAGTAACTACATCTCAAGTACTTTATAGATGTTGATGAGAAAAATCATTAAAATAAAAACAGCCTTTCCAACATCTTAATTGCTTATAAAAACTAAACAATAAGAAATTGATTTTTTGTGGTTTTGTTTCTAAAACAATCAATAAAATCTATAAAATAATTGTATATATATAAACAAGATTTTTTAAAGTATTTTATAGAATGCATTGAGGTCTTCATGAATGTGTTTAACAAGCTGAAAGGAATGACTACATCTGACAAACTGTTTTATCCATTCTTCATTTATTTTAATATGTTTGGGATTTTCATTGAAAAACCAAGGAGAAAATTCATTTTCACAAAATTAACATTTGCAATGGTGTTCTATGCATTGCTTGATATGTTGGTTGCATGCCATGCCATGGCTGAATTGGTTTATTTTGCAGATCCGACACACAGAAATAATTCATTGGCTCTTACCATGGTACTTTTTGCACCAGATATTGGTTTTATTATAATTTGGGCATGGAAGATATGGTTAATTAAGTCAAATTGCTACAATTTGATTTTAGCTATGAAGAATGTTCACGTAAGCAGCAAAGCAAAAATAATAACAGCTACTTTTGTTAAATCAGCTAAACGAAAATGGACAATTTTGCATGTCACTTTCACATTTTTATCTTTACTGTATTTGGTTTCATTAGTTATTGAATATTTGTCAGAACTGTCAATTGAAATTCAATCTATTTTGAAATTATTTTACCTTGTGTTTGCGCCAATCAAAGTACTGTTTCCGGTTTTGTGTTGTTTTCTTTTAAACTCCATTTGCACGTATTTGTCATCTGAGTTAAACCACATTTACGACGAAATGATAAAAACAAAATCACCTTTTAAATCAAAAAAAGTTGCAAATTCAGCCATTAAAAAATTAATGGAATTGGAAGAACTGTCTAAAACGACAAATGATGTCATCTCGCCAATTTTATTCATTGGCTGCTTAGGAAGCATCTTTCCAATGGCTTTGCTTGTGAACTCAATTATATTTTCAGCATGGAGAGTTTGGTTTGGTCTTCTGGCAATTTATGTCCCATATTTGATCACTTTTACATTATGTTGTAAGACGATGCTTTTGATGGCTACTTTGAATTCAAAGGTAATATTTATGTTTATAAATGTCTTTTGTTTATACCTGAAAACTATTTTTATTTTTGTAGAAAAAAAAGATTATATCTGGATTAGCTTTGCTTTCTATCAAAAGACAAATACCTGTAGATCTATTAAAGGTACAACCGAAATAATCAACATTTCAAAAGATGTTTAAAAATTGTGTGCTTTAGGATCAGTTTCATCTTATTGAATGGGCTAATCATTCATTGTTGAGTGATACTGAATGGTTTACTTTGGCTTGGGTTATTCCAATAGATGAAGAATTCTTTCTATCTGTATGACACTTATGCTTTCAAAATTCCTTCCACTAATATGCAAAACTTTATTTTTAGATTTTTCAAAATGTCATGGGATTTGCAGACATGCACTACAAATTTTGTACAACGAAAGCCAATATGTAGTTTATAAATAGACTACTAATAGACACATTTTGGCTAAAAGCCAGTCTATCTACAGTGTAGTTGACTATTTAATTGTTTTACTTCTTTTCCTTGTACTGTGAATTAATGTAACAACAAAATAAAAACTTTTCAACTGTAATAATAACAGTTGTGTGCTCTATTGTCTTCTTCAAAAACCTTAAAAAAAGTTTGAAAGCTATATAATTAATTAACTATCATTTTTTAAATAATTTAAAAGTATATTTTTATATATCACGTGATGCATGATGAACCTGAAAACCACAATGTAAAAGTATTTGCATGATAAAAAAGTTATTGATTTTCCATCTTTATAATTTAAATTTACACAGGATATCCGTAAATTGATTAACAGTTTCATTAACTTATTAACAACAAAGCAACACTAAATAAAAATACATTGTTATAATTTTTTTAATTATCTATTCATTAAATTATTTCAAGACAAAAAATGTTTTGTTGAAACTGAACTAAACAATAGGACAATAAGCTTTTTGTTTACCACCGTGGATCAATTAGTGAATAAAAATTAAATTTTAAAGTAGTACCGTACTTAAACTATCAGTAGTCAACTATTTTGAGAAGTGTTAATGTGTCTTCACTGAAAAACCAATCTTAAGTTACTTTTGATATGTTCAACATTTTTTATATACAAATTTCACGTTTGCAATTTAACTTCAATTGCAACAATCGGTTACTAGGGTTAATGTTTACTATTTAATTACTTAACGACGACTAAAGTTTAGCCAATAATTCATGGTCTTTAAATTTAACAATGTTGATTGCGTTAAATACGATAACTTTCTTGATAGCTTTCTTGACAAATCTAGATAAGTGATACAGTTATATAATTTTCTTTGATCCGGGTATCGGTTTTGTAATAACTACTGTGTGATTTTTCCATTGGTGTTTTAAATGTTGGCGATACTTTAAAATACGAGCAAAGGAAGAGTATTATATTGCATACTTTAAATCTTTAATATCAAATAATGTTGCCAATCACATCACATTACTAGCATTATTATTGACATTGAACTACTTAAGACTTTTATATATAATTTCTTTTGGCATTGATTCCGATTATTAAATGATGGTGAAATATACAGTATGATTCCAATCAAGTTCTTCCGTATTTTATGATAGTAAAACTTTTCACAAGTACTGTAGATATTGACAGTTGCTCGTTTGAAATGTCTATTAAATTGCTTTTGGCTAAGACTTCATGCAAATTCAACTTTAAAACCAAATTGATTTTATTAACAAGGTATTTCAATTTTTTTTTAAATTTAATTGATAAATAATAGTAATAAGATAACTTGTTTTGATGTTTAGGTTGTCTTCAAGCGTTTACAGAAATAATTTCATAACAGAAAATGAACAAAATGTAATTAGAAATTCTTATGAGATTGTTAAAGATTGTGTAACAAGTCACAGTGATGTCAGGTTAAAACCAGTAATGGATCACTATAAACAAGTAATGCTAATAATACAATTCAGTATTTTAATTTTTAAAGACATTGTAGGTTTTAGATTATAATATGTCAACTGGGTTGCACCAAAGAGTTGTATTAACTATAGCTGCTTATAAATGGTTAACTAAAAAACAGACTGCTGAGCAACTTTTCAAAGTTTCCATTTTAGGATGGTGTATTGAGCTGGTAATTTATGCAATTTAAAATAGTAGTCAATTTCATTATTTGTTGATTAAATTTAGCTTCATACTTCAGTTAATGTTTCTGATGACATTGCTGATAACTCAACAATGCGTAGAGGTGCATTGTGCTGGTATAAAAAGGTTAAAAGTTTTATTAATTTACAGTTTGTTTGGAAATTTTGCTGTTAGTTAAATGTAATCAATGAATTTAGGAGGATGTTGGTATTTCCTCTGCTGTGAATGACTTGATGATGTTTCAAAGTGCAATTTACAAAGTGTTAAAGACTTATATTGGCAATGAGAACTATTATTACCCCATGCTGCATCTGTTTATGGAGGTATTGCAATTATTTTATAATTAAATATATAATCGATCAACTGATTAATCTCATTACTTAGGCAATTTCCAACACTTATCATGGACAAACTTTAGATGTCTTGTCTTCTATGAAAATCTCCAAAGGAAAGTTATTTGAGCAAAAATATCACCATGCCATGTGTGATTACAAAGGAACTCTGTATTCATTGTATCTTCCAATGGCATTTGCAATGCTTATGGTAAATTATTTAGCTAAAAAAGCTCAAAATTCAATTTTAGCAAATTAAAAGTTGTTTAATTTATTAAAACTAATGTTGTAGAATGGAATAACTAATCAAGAAATTTATGAAGAAATTAAGCAGAAGATATTTGACACATTTTACTTCTGTTTTGCTCAGGTAAAATACATATTAATTTAAAATGAAGATAATTCATAGTAAGTTTTGTTAAAAGAACGATTACAATGATTGTTTTTCCGATACAAATAAAACTGGTAACACTGGAAATGACATTGAAGAGGGGAAATGCACTTGGTTGATGATAAATGCATTACAAAAGTGTAACGAAGAGGAAAAGAAAGAGTTTCTGGTATAGAAAATGTTTATAAAACTTTAATGTAAATTAAATCAATTTCAATTGTAGTTTATGTATGGAAAAAATAACCAAGAATATATTTCATCGGTGGTTGAAAAGTACAAAAAACTAGGGTTGGAAGACCAATTTGTTGAGTATAGTAAGGAGTTTCCTAGAATTTTACTTGAAGCAGTCAAATCTCTGCCATTACAATTCACAGTCAATGCAGAAACAATTTGCAATTTTATCATGGATATTGTAATAGATAAGAAAAAGTTTGAGAAAAAATGTATAATAGATAAAGTGCAAATTGAAATGAGTAATAATTAAAACAGGGAATAACAGTGTCACTGTAATTTAATTTAAGATACAAAGTTGTAATTTTTATTTTAATGTATAATATTTTATTGTTTTAGATTAATTGATTTACTTTAAAACTTGTTAAATTTAATAGCATTGGTTCTTAAGATATAAATTTTCATCAGAAATAAAAAATCACCAGACTTTGCATTTATGAACTGGATTCATTTTACTTCCGGTGGGACAGTTGAAATCCTTTGCAAATTCTCGAGAGTTTGAAACAGCTCCATTTAATCTGTTTGACAAAATTAGTTTTTAAAATATTTCGTAATATAAACCAAAAAGTAAAAATGCTTAACCTGAATTTGTCGATGCCGTGTTCATCTTCTAATACTTGAGTAATCAAATCAATACGTGTATGTTTACTGCACTGAATCTTTAAACATTTAAATTTAGTTATATTGAATTCCTAATTAGACCATTTTAGTTGTTTACGTTAGCAAAGCTCATCCAAAATAATTGTCTTGCTGTTAAATGTAATCTAGGCAATGTCTTTTCTTCACCATTTTCTTCAACCCATTTTTCATAAGCCTATTTAGACAGCCAATCAAAATTAAAAAACATATTAGTTAGTATGGACGTGGACAAATTTAGTTATTGATGTCATTTATATTGATGTGAACTAAGTCCATTTTGACTTGTGTTATCTTAGCTTTGAATTTTTGTGTAATTTTAATGAAATGTTGAAGACTAAGGTGGATCACGCTCATGTGAACATAATCTACTAATTATTTGTTTTAATTAGTTATAATTACTTTGTAGGCTTCTTTAACTCCTGAATTGTCAGCTATGTTTTCATCTTGTGTTTTAAAGCCGTCTACTTGCAACTTTAAAAGCTAAATGTTACTAATTTAGTCAATTAAATTTTTTATTTTTAAATTTACTGTCGTTTTAGCTAAAGTTAATTTATATCGATCATATTGATTGATTATGCATTTGATTTTATTGGTAAATTTGTCATCAGTTTCTTTCTCCCACCAACCACGACGATTTCCAATATCATCATATTGACTTCCTAATTTAGTCAAATATTTTAGTGTATTATGCCATATTAAAATACGGTTAGTATAGTTTTACCGTGGTTATCAAAGGCATGGGTGATTTCATGGCCAATTATACTTCCAATTCCTCCGTAGTTGAGGTAGCTTGGTCGGTCACTGCTATAAAATAAGCCTTGAAGTATTCCAGCTGGAATCACTATTTTAAATAGTATGTAAAAGTATACATTAGTTTTAAAATACAGTATAATCAGGTTGACTATCATTGTCTTATGAATAAAAATAGTTATATTTACTGATTAAATTTTGTGTTGCTTGATAGAAAGCGTTGACAACCGCTACTTCGCATTCTCTCCAACTGAAAACACAAGAATTAGTTATTAATTAGTATTAAAGTAATTAATTAAAGTGGATGGTTTTACTCCTTTCTTTTATGAGTTTTGTGTAGTTTACTGTATCGATAGTCATCCCAGACTCTTTGAATGGCCAAAGTTGAATAGAAGAATTGATTTTCAATGATATTGAATGGTTCATGAAATTCTTCTAAAGCAGTGTCGTTTAGAAATTCCAATGGATAGGCAATCATTTCCTCCATGGCCAATGCCTATTTTAGTAAATTTCCAATTGAAAATTCCGATATTTAAATTGGTTAAAATTGGAATTGGCTATCAATACTAACTTTGACAATTGCTCTTGATTTTGTTTTTTTGTCCATCCAATCGGCATTTGACAAAATGTTTGCAAACTCCATCCGAATGTCACATACTAATGAATGCACCTAAAATTATAAAAAAATTAGCAATATCTAAAAATGAAAAACAATTGTTTGGAAACTTAAAAATTACAATTGAAATCTTTTTGCCAAACTAAAAAGCAGTTGCAATGGCTAAAAACCACTTTTAACAAATTCTTTGGTACAATTGCAGTGTAAGTGGCTTTTTCTAACGTTGTATGTCATCAACTTACCAATTCTTTTTCGTCCTTGTCCACATAGTTTCTAACGTACATTGCTCCAATTGCACTTTTAAATAGTGATCTTGTTTTTTTCAAACACATTACCCATCTTGGATAACGCACCAATTGGCCAGAGAAAGCCGAGTCATATTTAAACTTAATATTCCTAAATCGGTCATCCAACGTTTCTAAAACAGAGAAAGCCACTCTCCACATTATGTAGTTGGCAATTGTTCTACATTTTACCAAAATCAAATAGCTACAGTACTTATTAAAGTAAATTGATGCTACAATGTTTTTTATAGATACCGTTTAGGTGTCATAGGTAAGAAAATTGACAATTTACTCAAATATATTTGCGAGATAAACACTTGCTGTTTCTTATCGATTACTTCATTTAGTAGCATATTGTTGATGTATTCAACCCAATTCACCTATTAAAAAAGGGCAGAAAAATGATTTTGCATACTAAATTAGGAATTGAAAGCCAAAGTTAGTGTCTAATCATAATTTGGTTTTCTTGATCATTTAAAGGCTTAAATATGAATTTCATTAACAAAATAAATATGCATTGATTGGTAATTAAATGGACTAATTTGGCTTGTTTGTCGGACTAAATTTGGCTTATTTAAAAAGTTTTAATTGTATAAATTTGTGTTTTTTTACATTTGGTGCTACGTTTTGTAGTTCTTCAATTGTGGTTTTTTCTGTTTTTGGTCTCATACCAATCTAATTAACAAATAATTAAAATTAGCCTAATTTGTTTCTAAATTAGACTTGAATTGTTTTTTACTTTGCCTAAATCGATTTCAAATTGAAGGGTTTTAGTGAGTTCTTTTCTGGCATTTCGTGGATTGGCGCCCAAAAGTACAGCCGTGTCAATCATCAAATTTAGATACTTTTGAACGTGACTGCTTTTTAGTCCATCCATCAGGTAACGTCCGGCCAATGAAGCTTCATTAACCTAACATAATTAAAAAAATTATTAATCAATTTTCTATAAGCAAGAAAAAACAATAGTCATTGGAAATAATAAGATTTAGTTTTGTTTTTCCATTACTTATAAGAGTAATTTTTTTACAATTAGATCAATTTTATCCGTGTTATTGTTTTGTTCGTCATTTTACTTATTGCAATTGCATTGTTTTTTATTGAAATAACAAATGTTTTATGTCACTTACTTCAAGGACATAGTTTGTGGTATTTGCTGATTCTACTGCCACTGATACATCAACTATAAAGTTATGTTGAATTCCGAGCTTCCGTAAAGCATAAATAACTTCCGTCCATTCAAAATTTTGTTCAATTTCCTTTGTCCATTTGGGTCCATAAAGTACTGGCCATCCACCCAGATGCTCCAACAACATTAACAAAGGCTTCTCCCTTAGCTGTCTAATCTTAGCTAAAAGGACAAAATGAATAGTACTAATTTAGTATCTTCTGAATCTCATTTTAATTTGAAATTTTAATACGGTATTTACTTTTGCTTACACAAGCTTTGTAATACTGTCTAACTTTACGAAAAGCTTTGTTTTCATTTTTCTTTGCTTTTGTCTCCAAGAGCCTTGAAAACATTAAGAGTCTGTAATAGTTTAAAAGAAATGTTTCTAATTTTGTTTTCAATTACGTCTTAGCTTGTTTAATATCTCATCATCAGCACTTTGAAATGCACTTTGATATGTTGCATCGTCTGGGATTATGGTATTTGCTTCGTATTGTCCACAGGCATATTCGTAGAAATCTTCACAGGGATTAACACGAAAATTTCCGTTTTTTAAGTATTCATTAGCTAAAAATTAAAGAAAATACAAGGATTTTACTTCAACAAAAACTTGAAAACCATGACATTCTGTATTTAATGTATTTTTAGAGTGGTAATTTTGATTTATATCTCAAAAAAGGTTTTTTTTTTCTTACCTATTAAATTGCACGCAGGTGTGTGACAAACGGTATCTACCGGTATTTCATCATATTCACTTTCATATGTAGCTTAGGAGCCAATTATAAATGAAAGAAAAATCAATCTATTTTTAAAATAATATGTTAATTACACGTTAATAAGTCACCTTTTCTGACTCTAACAAATGAGTGTGTTTGATGAGGAATTGCAGTGTACAAACTTAAGATTAGAGCTATGCAAAGTAAAACTGCAAATGACGACAACAACATCCGCCATTTTTCTGAGAAACTTGGAACTTTGCCCCAACTTCCGCCTTTATAGCTTAAAAAATATTTAAATTTACGTCAAACAATCTGTTTTAGTCTTGTACTAAATTTAATTTGAGTAATTACTGTTTTAATGTTTTTAATTTTAACTTTGTGTACTTTTTTGTAATTAGAAAATGTTTTTACAATGTGATCTAGTGACACCTTGTATTGCATGATTTATAATGAGCTAAATACAAGTTTTTTTTATTTATTCACATAACCTTTAATTCAAGAGATGTTGCTGAATTTTTACCAAAAACATTAACAAGTATTTTCATCAGTGTAAGTTTCCTAAATGACATTTGATCCTTCAATTAAAACCAAGATTTTCTTAATTACATATAAAGCACTTATCAATTGTTTTGTTAATTAATTATTTTAACAAATTGTAATTTGACATGTTGAATTACAAAGCCGGATGTTGTTTGGTTTAAAATTACTTTTAATAATTTCATCAGTTATTATTGATTTTTTTATAATATACATTTTTAACACATAATTTAATTTTAAAATTTTGCAACAATGTAAACTTATTACTCAATTGCTACAACAATTAACAAAAACTAAAATATTACATTTGCAATTGATTTAACTGAAAATTAGTTAAATTTCAGCTTGTTATTGTTTATTTTGTTAATACTAAAAAAGTATGCAGATTTATTGTCTTTAAAAATACATAAAAAAAAATCTAGTTACGTGATTGCCACTTACACCATTTTGTTTTTAAAATGTTAAAATACATAAATAGATTTTTCAATTACTATTTTATGAATTAATATTAAGAAACAAAGCCCTTTGTCATTGTGATAACAATAAAATGGCTGGATTGCTTTCCTACTGCTTAAACAGCTGAAAATCAGGCTACTTAGTTACCATTTTAAAAATTGTTTAAAAAGCTAAAATAATCGATAAAATTAACAAATCTACATTTGTTGTTTTATTACAAAAACCCTGGTTTTAAATCTGTTAATTTAAATCATGTAAATGTATTAAAACAATATGATGGCATTAGGTTTCTTAATATTAAATTAGTTATGTTGTCCTTTATAATAGAATGGACACAAACTGTTCAAAAGTAAACTAAAAATTTTTAGCTTTTTAGTTTTTTGTGTTTTGTAATTAGCCTTTGACGTAGTTAACATTTAATGATCATTAAACGACGCACACTTAAACAATAAGCATTTAAAAGTTAGCATTATTAATCTTAATAATAAGTTTTTTAATTTAAATGTTAAAATGTGTCCAACCTGTTTAAGAGCATTGAAGAACTGTTGTTTTCTTTATGAAACTTCAAATGCATTTCAGTTTTATAAATGCAAGATCATAATGATCAGCTAATCAAAACATATTTACTTTTAAACTGCGTAGTGTTTGACTGGCTTTTATTTGCATTTATACATTTAATGTGTCATCGGATATTTAGCCAATTGCCTTTCATTTTGATCAAAATAAACGTAAGAATTCCCAACTAGTCATAAAATTTAGAGAACAAAAAACATAAATTTAACATCTGAAAGTACTGGTGTTTCCAAATTTTGTTAGCAATATATTGTATAGGTCATTTTAGGAAATTTTAAAAAATTTTGATTGCAAAGTTTCAACTTTATTGCAGAATTCTCGATTTGCCCATACAGAGATTGCATAAATGCGTTATTGCAGAACTGGTATCACCAAAGCTTCAAACAATTTTAAATGTGTAAAATTATTTACAAATTTACCTTTTTTTAATAATATTACAAGTTCCCCTTTATATTACTTAATGGTTTTACCCAAATTAATGATTACGTGTCAAGAGATTGCATATGCAATTTCGTTTATTTTTAACTTTTGAAAACAGTGTTGTTGAACAACTATTTAAAATGTATATAAATGAAAGTAAGAATAAATAAAAGAATCATGTAGTGTTTACAGCAGTTACATTTTCCATTTGAGATTGAACCCAGCTATGATAAGAAATAAACCAATTTTCTTTATTTTCTAATAATATTCATATGCTTTGAAAATCTCCAATCAATAACTAAAATTAAACAATGTATCTATAAATGATTTCAAATAATGTTACTTTGAAAACATTGTAATGCAACATTAAACGTGTGACAATGAAATAATTTCGTTTCCGTATTTTGTGTTCAATTCCATTTTAACTAATTTTTTGTACAAAATCATATTTTGTTGAATTGAAAAATTGAAAGTTTTACATCTTAGAATATTTGACGATCAATAAATAAGTAATAAAAAGTACATGTTTAGAATGCCAAATATTTACGACACTTGTTAAGGTCATACTTTTACGATTAATAATGGCAATTACGTTGCCAAAATAAAAATCACATAGCTTTAAAATTATATCAAAACAGTTTTGAAGAATTTGAAAAAAAATCACCAGACTTTGCATTTATGAACTGGATTCATTTTACTTTCGGT
Organism: Helicorthomorpha holstii; assembly: GCA_013389785.1. Classification (NCBI taxonomy): domain Eukaryota; kingdom Metazoa; phylum Arthropoda; class Diplopoda; order Polydesmida; family Paradoxosomatidae; genus Helicorthomorpha; species Helicorthomorpha holstii. The sequence continues at coordinate 3,609,402 of JAAFCF010006680.1, read as the reverse complement.
GGGACAGTTGAAATCCTTTGCAAATTCTCGAGAGTTTGAAACAGCTCCATTTACTCTGTTTGGCAAAATAAGGTTTTAAATTCCTTCTTAATATAAACCAAAAAACAAAAATGCTTAACCTGAATCTGTCAAGACTGTGATTATCTGGTGAAACTATCATAATCATAAACAAAAGCCTATATTTACTGCAACGAACCTTTAAGCATTTCAATTTAGTTTTTTTAAAATCTAAATTAGACCATTTTAGTAGTTTACGTTAGCAAAACTCATCCAAAATAATTGTCTTGCTGTTAAATCTAATCCAGGTAGTGACTTTTCTTCGCCATTTTCTTCAACCCATTTTTCATAAGCCTATTTAGACAACCAGTCAAATTAATGAGAAACATTAATTAGCATGGATTAGTTATACTTACTTTGTAGGCTTCTTGAACTCCTGAATTATCAGCTATGTTTTCACCTTGAGTTTTAAAGCCATCAATTTGCAACTTCAAAAGCCAAATGTTACTAATTTAATCACTTGAATTTTTTATTTTTAAATTTACTGTTGTGGTAGCTAAAGTTAAATTATATTGATTGTATTGATTGATTATGCATTTGGTTTTATTGATAAATTTCTCATTTGTTTCGGGCTCCCACCAATCACGAAGATTTCCAATATCATCAAATTGACGTCCTAAATTAGTCAAATATTTTAGTGTATTTTGCCATTCTAAAATACGTTTAGTATAGTTTTACCGAAGTTATCGAAGGCATGGGTGATTTCATGGCCAATTATACTTCCAATTCCTCCATAGTTAAGGTAGCTTGGTCGGTCACTACCATAAAATAAGCCTTGAAGCATTCCAGCTGGAATCACTATTTCAAATAGTATGTAAAAGTATACATTAGTTTAAATATGTAATTGTTCATAAATAAAAATAGTTTAATTTACTGAATAAATTTTCTGTTGGTTGATAGTAAGCGTTGACAATTGCTATTGAACATTCTCTCCAACTGAAAACACAATTAGTTATTAATCAGTACAAACTGATTTAATGGGACGGTTTTACTCTTTTCTTTGATGAGTTTGATGTAATTTACTGTATTGATAGTCAGCCCAAGCTTTATTAATGGCCAACGTTGAATAGAAAAATTGATTTTTAATAATCTTGAATGAGCCATAAAATTCATCTAAGGCAGTGTCGTTCAGAAATTCCAATGGATAAGCAATCATTTCTTCTATGGCCAATTCCTAGTTTAGCATTTTTTTGCAAATTAGTATTCTGATATACACTAACTATAGATTTTGACACTAACTTTCTTAATTGCTCTTGATTTTGTAACTTTGTCCATCCAATCAGCATTTGATAAAATGTCTGCAAACTCTTTCCGGATGTCACATACTAATGATTGAACCTAAAATTAAAGAAAAATTAGCATTGTTTGAAAATTTAAAAAAAGCCATTGTAATGTTTTGAAACGTAAAAAAGCAGCTGCAGTGGTTGAAAACGAATTTTAATCAATTACACTGCAATTGTACCAAAGAATTTGGCTTTTCTAACGTTATCAACTCACTAATTCTTTTTCGTCTTTGTCCACATAGTTTCTAACGTACATTGCTCCAACTGCACTTTCAAATAGTGATCTTGTTTTTTCCAAACACATTTTCCATCTTGGATAAACCACAAATTGAACTTTGAAAGCCTGGTCATAGTTGAACTTTATATTCCTAAATCGGTCATCCAACGTTTCTAAAACAGAGTAAGCCACTCTCCACATTATGTAGTTGGCAATTGTCCTACATTTTACCAAATCCATTACTTTTCATATTTATTAAAATAAATTAGTACTGCCGTGTTTTATGGATACCTTTTAGATGTCATATCTAGAAAAACAGACAATTTAGTCAAATATATCTGCGAGATAGTCACTTCCTGTTTCTTATCGATTACATCATTTATTAGAAGCATATTGTTGATGTATTCAACCCAATTCACCTAATAAAAATAAAATGACTAAATTAGGCTTGTTTAATGGACTAGATTATTGTTATTTGAATAGCTTTGATTGACTAAATTTGTGGTTTTTTACATTTGGTGCTATTTTTTGTAGTTCTTCAACCGTGGTTTTTTCTGTTTTTTTTATTACAGCAATCTAATTAACATTTAATAAAAATGAGCTTAATTTGAATCTATGTTAGACTTGAATTAATTTTTACTTGAGCTAAATAGGATTCAAATTGAAGGGTTTTTATTAGTTCTTCTTCGGCATTTTTTGGATTGGCGCCTAAAAGTACAGCTGTGTCAATCATTAAATTTAGGTACTTTTGAACGTAAATGCTTTTTAGTCCATCCATCAGGTAAAGTCCGGCCAGTGAAGCTTCTTCAACCTAACATAATTAGAAAAAATTCATTTAATTGGAAGTTAATTTTCTATTAACAGATTTTGAGTAAAAATTGTAAATTAATAATTTTTAAAGCAACAAAGAAACAGAGAAAAATCGTCATTGGAATTAATAAGATTTATTTTCGTTTCTTCACTGCCAATTATTTATACGAGTAATTTCTCCACAAAATCGAAAATACAGGCGATTTTTCCTATTTTCTTTACTTGATTGCCATTTTACGTAATTGCATTGCTATTCATTGAAATTATAAATGTTGCAATTGACTCACCCCTAAGACATAGTTCGTGGTATTTCTTAAATCTACAGTCACTGATACATCGACGAGAATCTTATGTTCAACTCCGAGCTTCCGTAAAGCATAAATAACTTCCGTCCATTCGAAATTCTGTTCTTGTTCTACTGTCCATTTAGGTCCTTCAAGTACTGGCCATCCACCCAGATACTCAAACAACATTAACAAAGGTTTTTCTCTTAGCAGTCTAATCTTGGCTAAAAAGGCAAAATAAATAATACTAATTAATCATCTTTTAAATCCCAATTCAGTTTGAAATTTTAGTATTTACTTTTGCTTACACAAGCTTTGTAATACTGTCTAACTTTACGAAAAGCTTTGTTTTCATTTTTCTCTGCTTTTCTCTCCAAGAGCCCTGAAAACATTAAGATTATGTGCTAGATTTAAAGAAATGTTGATAGTTTTCTTTTAAATTACGTCTTAGCTTGTTTAATATCTCATCATCAGCACTTTGATATGCACTTTTATATTTTGCATCGTCTGGGATTATGGTATTTGCTTCATATTGTCCACAGGCATATTCGTAGAAATCTTCACAGGGATTAACACGAAAATTTCCGTTTTTTCTGTATTCATTAGCTAAAAATTAAAAAAATACAACGATTTTATTTACACAAACAGTTGAAAACCATGACATTCTGTATTTAATGTATTTTTAGGATGTCAGTTATGATTTATAAGCAATTTATATCTCAAACAGGGTTTTTTTTCTCTTACCTATTAAATTGCATGCAGGTGTGTGACACACAGTATCTATTTCATCATATTCACTTTCATATGTAAACTTAGCTGATGAGTCAATTTTACTTTCAGAAACCGCTTTAAAAATGAAAATAAAAGTAATTTAATTTTAAGAAAGTATGTTAGAGGTTAATAAGTCACCTTTTCTGCCTCTGACAAATGAGTGTGTTTGATGGGGAATTGCAGTGTACAGACTTAAAACCAGAGCTATGCAAAGCAAAACTGCAAATGATGACAAAAACATACACCAATTTTTTAAGCAACGTTGAACATTACACCAATTTCTGCTTTTATAGCTAAGGAAAAATAGTTAAATCAAATTTATTGCATGAGTTTATTACTATTTTAGCTTTGTACTAAATTTAATCTGAGTTATTGCTGCCTAAGTTATTTTACAATCAACGTCTTTACTTTTAGCTTTGATTAGGTTATTTGTTTTAAGTGGTTTTAGATGTGTTAGTTACATCCTTGTCTTAAATGACATTGGATCCTTCAATTAAAATCCAGGTTTGCTTAATTACAGTACCTACACAGTAGTTATCAATTGTTTTTGTTAATTAATCATCTTAAGAAATTGCAATGTGATATGTCAAATTACAAAGCCGGATGTTGATTTATATACTATATGGTTGTCCAGTTTATAATTATTTTTATAATGTTATTAGTTATTGATTTTGTGAATAAAATAATTATTTAATTTTGTAACCAATAACACATAACAACATCTTTAAAAGATTCAATGTAAACTTGTCACTTAATTGCTAATTTGCAATCGATTTAATTGAAAATTGGTTAAATTTAAAATTGTTATTGTTTATTTTGTTAGTGTCAGTAAAATAAGTAGATTTATTATGTTTAAAAACACAAAAAAATTATTAATTTAATAATTAAAAATTAAGAATCAATGCACTTTGTCATTATACTGACAATTAAATAAGCGGATTTATTTTTTGTTATTTAAACAACTGAAAATCCGGCTATTCAGTTACCACTTTTAGCTTTTTAATCAATTTTTATTTAATCAATATAATTAACAAATCTAAACTTATCGTTTTGTTATTAGCTTAGAATACAAACAAAGTCTCTAATTGTAATTAGATTTAAAATAGTTAAATTGGTTATCTTAAATCATGTCAATATATTAAAATTCCCAAAATAAATTAGTGGCATTAAATCTCTTAAAGTTAAATTATGTTGCCTTTTGAAATGAAAAAGACACAAACTCTCCATAAGTCAAATAGAAACGTTTAGCATTTGGTTTTTTTTCTGTATTTTAATTAGCTTTTGACGTAGTTAAAATTTTATAACCATTAAATGACTTAAACTAAAACATTAGGCATTTAAAACTTGGCATTACTAATCTAAATGATAACTTTATTCATTTAAATGTTAAATGTTTTCCTACCTGTTTAAGAGCATTGAAGAACTGTCGTTTTCTTTCTGAAATTTATCCAACTTTAAATGCATTTTGGTTTTAAAAATGCAAGAAAATAATAATCAGCTAATCAAAACGCATTCACTTTTAAACTGTTTAGTGTTTGACTGGCTTTTATTTGCATTTATACATTTAATGCGTCATCGGATTTTTAGCCAATTGAAATAAAAGATAACAGCTCCCAATTAGTCATTAAAAAGTACAGGTGTTTCCATATTTGGTTTACAAAATCGAAATTTTTTGAAGCCAATTTGAATTTTACTTTGTTTAAATTTCATGGAAAAATTAGTATGAAAAAATAAATTGTTTGTGTCTTTGCAATGTATGCATTACTAAACTATTCATCCGATCGTCATGAAAATTAATGAACATGATAGGCATATAAAGTATTTAAATATGGGCCCCAGGGCCCCAAACATAAATTTGAATTTTTTACTAGTGAGACACAATTGAAAGCGATATGATAGACTGTTAAGTGTGTTGTTTATAACAAATGTAACGTGGAGCATAATTGAGTTCTCCTATTACTTCACTTTCCAAATCAGTTTCATCTTTTATGCTAACGGTTTGGCTTTTTTCAAATGAGAACGCAGCTGTTTGATGTTTTTAAATAGAAAATTAATAAAAGCTTCAAAATTGTTTAATTTGACTTAAATACTTACGTAAATTTGGATAACTGGCAAGTAATGGTGGGTTGTTTTTATTACTATTAGAAAGATTAGCACTTCCATTTTCAGCAAATACATTAAAGTCTTTCTGTAGTGGTATTGAACCAATTGTTATTGGTACAGTAAATTGCAAGTCTTTAGCTAATAGTCCATCTGGATCCACAGTAAACTATGCAAAAATAACGATGGTACTATGAAAAACAATTAAAATAATGTACATAATGGGTGATTTTCAATATCATAATTGGACGTAACCTAATTAAAATTTAAAATAGGAAATGACCCAAAATACAAATAATCTACAGTATCCACTAACCTCGACAAAATAATCTAAGCTGATTATTCTTTTTAACGTTGAAGCAACTTTTGTAGGTGGCACTGGAGGAATAAGCAGTTTTTCATCTGTCCATTGACCTTTACTTTGCGGTTGAGTGATGCCTCTTTTAACTTGGCAAATGTCTTTTTTTTCAAGTTTAGTGTGGATTCCAGATCGGTAAGTAATAACCTAAGATATAATTAACTTTGTCTATAAATTTTAAAACAAATTCGCGCTAGTAAAATTTATAAAGCTATTGTTAATATTTGTTATGTAGGTTGAAATATCCTTAAGCATATTTACACAGATTAGATTTGCTGTTGAATCACTGATATCAACGTCTGTGGAATTGTTGATTTCTGCTTGAATTTTTATGCTTTCACCAGGGACATATCCTTGCTTGTCTAGTGACATGGTTGCTGTTATCGTCCCACTTTTAAAGCATAACTTTCCCAGACTTTTGCTACTTTGTCTACTGCACGGTTTCTATAACAATGAAAATGGAAACTTAATAATTCTTTTAAAAAGCTTAATCTATAAATGCTTGATAACCAATGTCAAACCCATCTTTTGAATTATGTGTGTAATGCACATAAGCAACCTCATAAAAGCCTTGGCATTGATTTTCACTTTAAAATTAATAGTTTTATACTTCAATTCCTGGAAGTGTGTTTAGATCTAGAAGTTCCAGAATTGTAAACGCAACTTTACATTTGGGATTAATTCTCCAAGGAACAGAAATTTGTGAAGAACATGTATACCGAATATATCCACTGTCACCTTCAAACGAAGATGGCAAATCTGAAGGAAGAATTTGGGAAAATGGATACTCATATTCTCCAGGGTCTAAAGTCATGGTCTCTTCTAATAACAAAGCAAAAAAAGTAACTGTAAAAGCAATTTTAATTTTTATTACAATAAAAGTTTACATTACCTTCATCAGGCGCTCTTAGAAGTGATATTTCAAACTTAAAATAATTGTGAGAATCTTTTCTTCTTACTAAACTGTTGGTCAGTTTTCTTCTTCGTAAACTTGCTTCTAAAGGACGCTTCTCTGTCCATTTTACAAATGCGTTGCCTTCCAATACTAAATTGATTGCTTTTAAAACAAAAATACTATATTAATTGAATTTTTATATTAATAGTATTTGTAGTTACCTTCGACATTTAATTGTTCTTCTAATGTTAAGTGAACTTTTCCACTGATTGTTTGACCAGAATAATAAGTAGATGTTGAGTTATCCAGAGAAATATAATATGACTTAACTCTTACCATTTTCTGTTATAATAAATGACATACAGTATATTGTAACTGCAATCTATCTGAAATTTTGGTTCACAAAGTGTTGCATAACATTATAAACATTTCATGTGAATTTATTTATTTATTGGTAAAACTGATAAAACGTGATGTCAACAATAGATTAGAAATTGATCAGCTGGTTTTAAAGTTCAGGAAGTGAAACCGCATACACGGTATGTATAATGCCACCTAGTGTATGATTGATGTACGAAGTACAACACTTACATTTAAACTAAAGCATGGTGCTGTAATATTTTTTATAAACATTGCAAAAATAAAACTCTGGAACAGTAATCACAATTAAAATAATTTTACTCAATTTAATTGTTGTACAACACAAATTGAATTAATTCGCTTGAATTAAATTTTCTATTGATGTTTAAGCAACAATTGTTTTATTAAAAATGAGCCAATCCAGGTTGAATATCTTGTCATTATTAAAAGGGGAATCAAATACCAAATAGACATTTTGAACCCCAGTTGGTATGTAGCTTAGAAATGTATCTAAAACAAAAAAGTTACACCAATCGCCAGTGGTTCCAGTTTCAATAGTAGCAATCAATTGGCCAGTCTGACTAGCAATTCGTATTTCTGTTTTGGCAAAATGTCCTTGACCATTTCCATCGGCGAATTGAATTTCAACCAGCTCAGGTCCAACAGATCCAAAATCAACGTTGTAAAAAGCAATATAATCGTCATTGTCGATTTCATTCACATAACCACTTCGAATAGCTGGACAAGCCAATGATGTAGCAGTCTCTGTTCCCATGTTAAATGTCATATCCTCCGCTTCTATTCGGCTATATGGGTCCAATGCTGATGTCAAACGGCTATTCAGTCCCACACACAATAAAGTTAACAAGGCAAACATCAAATACATTTTTTATTTGGAAATTTACTAGCTAGAAAGTAACTTGACACACAGTTTTATTTTGGTATTGAAGGTTTATTTGATAACTCATGAGACAAAAACAGGCTATAAAAATCTTATCCAAATTGTCAAAATCACACAAAAAGTTGATAAGATAAATGATGTTCAATGTTATCACAATCGTTGCTGTTAATTTTGTCATCATCAAGTGTTTGTGATTTTCTAGAGTAGTATACTACAGAGTATAGGGCACCAATCAGAAGCGAGGGGCGG
>JAAFCF010006680.1:3561704-3591117 GCA_013389785.1 Helicorthomorpha holstii | reverse complement strand
CCGCCCCTCGCTTCTGATTGGTGCCCTATACTCTGTAGTATACTACTTTCTAGTAATCACCAATGACAACTTTCAGTCAATTGTTTCTAGAAAGATTGATAAATATTTTACTCTTTATAAAAAAGTTGTAAAAGATTGATAAATATTTTACTCTTTATAAAAAAGTTGTAAAATATTTATATAAAATTTGTAAAATATTTTATTTTTTTATGTTTATATTTTACTTTTTATGTTTATATTTTACTGACTTTTTATATGCCACTGCCAAATAAATTGAATTATTAGTAAATGTTTACAAAATAAACTGATTTAGTCTATTCAGCTAAGATAAACCGGTATCAGAAAATGTTTAATATATCTTTTTATTTGACCCAATGCATTAATAAATCATTTACATTAAACTTGTTACCATATAAACCACTATTTTTTTATTAAAACATCCTTTAATATAATTTAATAACTAAAACTTTGAATTAAGGAAAATCAATTTTAACAAAAACATAAAAGTTGGTTAAGGTAACATTTAAACATCGATATGCGTTACCTGAAAATTGTTTAAATGTTTACAGTGTTGTCAGATTGATATTTCTTTTAACAATAACAGTGCTAGATGAACATTAATGTAATGCTGTGTTGGTGTTGGCTGAATTTGAGACATAAATAAGACCAGGACAATACGACAGCTCTTCAATGCACTTAAACAGGTTGGACAAATCTTAATAAACTTAACATTAAAATTGGCAATGCTAAGCTTTTACATGTAATAATGGCTGATCTGTAAACGTTCACATAAAGCAGTTTACTTTTATTTATTTACTAATTTAGTTTTTAAATTGTTTGTTTTGTACTGTAGATTGTCAATATAAAAACTGTAAGTTGGTTCAACCGCCTTTTAAGTAATGTTAGTTTTCTACCATCAAAATGTGTTGCATGTTATTCAATTATTTTATTGTCATCAATTAATCTAGTAATTTAAATTAGCTAATGCAACTAATTTAAATCTATTTAAAATTAGGGTCTTTGTTTAACTTTGCAAATTTTTTCATGCAATAAATTTGACATGACATGACATTAAATTATGTAAATGATGTTCAACTTGTAATTTTACTGGTTTAATAAGAAATGAGATAACATCATCTACGAGTATATAGAACTTAAACAACCATTCAAAATCTTGTTAAATTCACTAAATAGATCAATCTAATGTGTGTACAGTATGGTATTCGTCCATCATTCTACTCCAAAAATAGTTTATATTAATTTTTATGATGGTTTTTACTCAATATGGTTTGTCAATGTGACAGACTGACGTGAAAAATAGTTCTTAACAACAATATAGAAAAAAACCTGTTGCCAAATCAACTTCCGGCTTTGTAATTGAACATATCATATTACATTTTCTTAAAATGATTAATTAACAAAACAATTGCTAATTATTTGTAAATAAGCAAATCGAACTTTTAAATAGAGGATCAGATGTCATTTAAGACAAGGATGTAACTTACACTGCTGAAAATGCTTGTTAATGTTTGTGATAAAATGTCAGCAACATCTACTCAATCAAACGTAGAGTGAATATAAACGACTTCTTATTAAAATAATAATAAACTCATGCAATAGATTTGATTGACAAGAAATTAAATAATTTTTATTATTTACAAAAGTGGAATTTGGTAGAATGTTCGAAGTCGCCCAGAAAAATGGCGGATGCTTTTGTCGTCTTCTGCAGTTTTACTTTGGATTTCTCTTGACGTAAGTCTGTACATTGCAATTAATTACCAAACACACACATTTGTCATAGTCAGTAAAGGTTACTTATTAACCTCTAATTAACATATTATTTTAAAAATAGATTGATTTTTCTCTCATTTATAATTAAAAATGGCTCTTCAGCTACGAATGAAAGTGCATCTAATGAAACAGATACAATGTGTCTGACACCTGCATGTGTTGTAATAGGTAAGAAAAAAAAAATTTTATTTAGCGATGTTTAGTAGGATGTAATGGGCGAGTAGGGGAATAAATGGTTACATATATCATTATAAGGCTGATATAACATCAAAACATTTTATCTAATTTTGTTTGACAAAAAGTTTGCGGAGCACCCTCAATTAAACTTTTAACAATTTAAATGCCCTCTGGTGGGGCATGTACCTCACGTTGGAAAACAGGGGTTTAAAGTCAAGCACTGTACTGTATTAAGGTTAATCAGCAAGAGCTGGTTTTCTTTTTTATTTTAGTACATACAAAGAAAACCAACTAAGAAAATCATCTAAAAATGCATAAATAGTTAATTTTGAGATAATTTTAGCTCCAACAAATTAATATATTTTAGTAACGATAATGTATTTTAAGCACTTCCGCTACTAACTTAAGCATCATATAGTTAACACATTAGTTAACAATAAATTTAGTCAAAAAGTTAGGAGCCTCAAATTTGCAAGTTAGTACATAAAACACAAAAGAGTTTTATCTGACACCCTGTAAGACAGCCATTGAAAATACATGGGGTAATCGTTTTAACGTTTTATTCAAATTAAATGTTTGTACTTTCTTAATTTTTTAGCTGCTGAATACATAAAAAACGCAAATATAAGCGTTAATCCATGTGAAGATTTTTACGAATATGCCTGTGGTCTTTATGAAGCAAATACCATAATCCCAGAAGGTAAATCACTACAAAGTGCATTTCAAACAGCTGAAGATGTCCTAATGCACAAGCTAAAACGTAATCGAAAAGAAAAATATCAACATTTCGGTTAAACTAATACAGAATCTTATTGTTTTCAGAGCTCTTGGAGACAAAAGCAGAGAAAAATGAAAACAAGGCTTTTGGCAAAGTTAGACAGTACTACAACGCTTGTGTAAACAAAAGTAAATACTAAATTTGAGAGATTCTAAATTAGTATTGTTTATGATGTCTTAATAGCCGAGATAAAACTGCTAAAGGATAAGCCTCTAAAAAAGTTGCTAGATCAGCTGGGTGGTTGGCCAGCTGTTGAAGGATTCAATTGGACAGCGGAAAATGAACAAAATTTCAAATGGACGGAAGTTATTTACGCTTTACGAAAACTCGGAAGTGCACATGATTTGCTTGTTGATGTATCAGTGGAATTGGACATAAAAAACAGAACTGCCTATGTCCTTCATGTAAGTTAATTACAGGGAATTATTTATAATTTCTACATAAAATCGTTTAATATAAAGCTGTTAATTATGTTAGATTGCTGAAAGTTCATTGGGCCTGAACAATAGAAGCCAGTTGCTAAAAGGACTAAATGACAGTGAAGTTCAAAAGTACCTAAATTTAATGATTGACACGACTGTACTATTAGGCGCCAATCCACGAAATGCCAAAGAAGAACTAACTCAAACTCTTCAATTTGAAATCAATTTAGCCAAAGTAAAAACCAATTTAAGTCTAATATAGAAACAAATTAAGCTAATTTTGAAATTGAATCTTACTTAGATCATTGAACCCAATGAAGAAAGAGGAAATTTAATTAAAAAGTACAACAGAAAAACGATTGAAGAACTTCAACAATTAGCACCAAATGTAAAAAACACTAATTAAGTCAATCAAACCTTTCAAATAAGCTAAATTTATTCTCCTAAAGTTTACAACAAAGGCAAATTGGTCTTTAAAATTTTCAATTTTTTAAGGAGGCATTTTAAGACACTAACTTTGGCTTTAAATTCTTTATTTAGCTTGCAATAAAATTTACTTTTTTGTTTTTAATAGATTAACTGGGTTGAATACATTAATAATTTGCTTGTAAATGATGTGATCGATGAGAAAAAGGAAGTGATTGTTAGCTCAACAACATATTTGACCAATTGGACTGTTTTACTAAATCAGACACCTAAAAGGTATTTATAAAAATATATGTAGGACTAATTTACTTTAATAAATATGGAACAAATTAATTTTTAGGACAATTGCCAACTACATAATGTGGAGAGTGTCTCTGGATGTTTTAGATAAGTTGGATGACCGTTTTTTGAATATTCAGTTAAACTATTTTAGCCAATCTGTATATAATTCAAGATGGCAAAGTTGTTTGAAAAAAACATGTTCATTATTTGGAAGTGCAATTGGCGCAATGTATGTTAGGAAATATTTTGACAAAGACGCAAGAAAAATGGTCAGTTTAAAATTAAAAACATTAGATTAAACTGCATTTAAACCAAAGTATTTGTTAGAATTGTTATTTTTTTATTTCATGTGGTTTTTAAAGTCTTAAAACAATTGTCATTTACATTGCTAATTAATTTTTTGCATTAGGTATTGTCATTAGTTTTTGACATCCGGAAGGAGTTTGCAAACATTTTGTCAAATGCTAATTGGGTGGACAAAGAAACAAAATCAAGAGCAATCGTGAAAGTAAGTATTGATAGCCAATTTCAATTTTAACCAATTAGATATCAGAATTTTCAATTTACTAAATTAGGCATTGGCCTTGGAAGAAACGATTGCTTATCCATTGGAGTTTCTAAATGACACTGTCTTGGAGGAATTTTATAGCCCATTCTGTATAATTGAAAATCAATTCTTCATTTCAACGTTGGTCATTCAAAAAGTGTGGGCTGACTATCACTACAGCAAATTACACCAAAGTCCTCAAAGAAATGAGTAAAACATCTACCGTATTTTAATTAATAAGTACTGAATATTAACTAACTGTTTTTTAGTTGGCGAGATTGCAACTCAATAGCAACTAGCAATGCTTTTTATTCAGAATCACAAAATATAATTAGTAAATTTTACTTTATGGGTTAATAATAGTCAACCTGATTTTATATTAAAACCAATGTCAGTTTAAGAATTTTTTTTGGGACTAAAAAAGCTATTTGAATTAGCAATTCCTGCTGGAATACTTCAAGGCATATTTTTTGGCCGTGACCGGCCAAGCTACCTCAATTATGGAGCAATTGGAAGTATAATTGGCCATGAAATTACCCATGGCTTTGATGATGAAGGTCAAACTGTATTAATTATATTTTAAGAGTGCAAAATATACTGAAATATTTGGCAAAATTAGGACGTCAATATGATGGTACTGGAAATTTATATAATTGGTGGGAAAATGAAACCAATGAAAACTTCATAAATAGAACCAAATGCATAATCAATCAATACAATCAATATAGATTAGCTTCAGTTAACAGAACAGTAAATATAAAAATAATAAATTAATAACATGACTAATTTGGCTGTCTATTTTGCAGATAAATGGAATAAATACTCAGGGTGAAAATATTGCTGATAATGGAGGAATTAAACAAGCCTACAGAGTAAATATATATTTTAATTAATTAAAATTAATTTTATTAATTTGTAACTTATGTTTACATTCAACATTTCAATGGCTTTTCTTAGCAATGACCTATGTACCTATGACTTTGTTCAAAGTTTTCAAAATCGTCTACAGAACTCAATGTTATTTAAAATTAAAATACTTTTTTCTTAATTCAAACAATACATTGTATATTGTGTGTATAAATAGGCTTATGAAAAATGGGTGGAAAAAAATGGCGAAGAAAAAACATTGCCTGGATTAAATCTAACAGCAAGACAACTATTTTGGATGAGCTTTGCTAACGTAAACCACTAAAATGACGTTATTTATATTTTAATATGGCTAAAAGTAAATGTTTAAAGGTTTGGTGCAGTAAAATTACAGACGAATCCGTAATTTTGAAACGTTTAACTGATGTACACAGTCCTTCAAAATACAGGTTAAACATATTTTATATTTCTAGTTTAGTTTAAACCTACTTTTGATTAATAATATTTTCAATCAGAGTAAATGGAGTTGCTTCAAACTCTCTAGAATTTTCTAAGGACTTTGATTGTCCCACTGGAAGTGAGATGAATCCAGTTGATAAATGCGAAGTCTGGTGATTTTTTCAAATTATTGAAAGTTGTCCTAAAAGATACAATGTTAAAAACATGTGAATTTTGTTTATGTGATATAATTGTCATTGTTTACTATAAACGTATGACCAAAATAACTGTCCAAATTGAACTCGGAATTCACTTTATAACGTCTCTATGTTGGCGTTTCTATGTATTTTTATGACTTTTGCAACAAAAAACTAAGCTATTTGCAAATATTTTATAAACTACTATTTAGCTAATTACACTTTAACACTAAACACACCAATATCTGAAGCCAGCATGTGACACTCATTCATAACATCATTTCATACAGCATTATTTCGTATTGAATCAGCTTTTCAACATGTGTAAAAGTTTGATTGCTGCATATTTTTGGTCCTACATTTTCTATTTTTGCTTTTTATGTTTAAAAACTATTAAATAAATAATATAGTTGAAGCGTTTGACAGAAATATTTAACAAATGTATTTTTGAAAATACACAATTTAGAAGAAATGTATAGTAACAAAACTAACTACTAAAGAAACTCATGAATATTTGCATGAGCTTCAATTAATGCTGGTGGTGGTGATGTAGCAAATGCTGAGTTTCTAGTTTGTTACAATCATCTTCAGAAAAAGACACAAATGTAATGATGCCACTAAATTGTGTAAAGCAGAAATTTTTGTTATTGTGATTTGATAACAATCAACCTGATGAAAAGCACTTCAAAAGTGCATTAAAAATATGTCCGGTTGTAAAAGCACTAAACAAAAGCTATATATAATGCGTACTTCCTTGTAATTCATCATTTTCTTATGGCTTTCAGTACCACTTCTACTGCCTCCACTATCACCACCACTTTTTCCCTTCCTCTGACCACTGCCAATAAATTGAAAAAAGTAACTTTTAAAAAGTATTTAAAGTATTGCACCACCATATTTGCATTATTAGTCACCTTCACCTTGGAGAAATTGAAAATTTTAAAAAAATGGTGCATTTTTTAGAATTGGTGTGCCAACAATATCAACAACCTCATCAGTTTATTACTCCCTACGCTCGGCCTTTAATAAACCCACCCCACTATGCCTGCATGTCCCAACAAGATAGTGGTTGCGAAATACTGTCATCATCAACACTGATTGAACAATTTGAGCTTAATAACCACCACCCTTACCCACCACCATTGGTGCATTGTTGTTGCCGCCACTGAAGGGGAACGTCTCACCCCAGACCCTTGATGCATTTTACCTCCCCCACCCCTGGCCCTACAACAACTGGAAATTTTATGCTGCTTGAAAGCATTTCCTACTAAACAAGCCGCTTATTTTCAACATTTAACCCCTGCTGCCATAGTTAAATGTCGGAATGTTGTCTAAATTATTGCAATGAATTAGCCGATAAAATAGGCTTAAAGTCTGTGAATAAATAAGGGGAAGTTATTTGCTATTTGTCACTCCCTAATGTGTCATGTCCAGTCAAACGTCAACTTATGTCATAGTATGAAAAGTTTATTGGTCCACTATTAACTATTCTAGCTCCTGCCACTTCAGGTTTAGCCTTGGCACTCATTCCACGTTAAAAACAAAATGGATGCTAGTGAATGTGGAGGATTATAATAAAGCCTGCCTTCCCACCTCATCATCACCACCATATCTGCCTACTACTTTAAGCTTAAAAAATTTAGGAAAGCATGGAAAATGCCTAACAAAATTATATGAACCCCTCCATCAATTTAGTCGTCACTCCTTTCCCCTTGGAACAGCTATTATATCAGATGCAAAATCAAATCACCTCACTGCTAGAAAACAAATCGAATTTATCTTTAGCTCATTGTATGCAATTGTACCACGAATTGCTAGGAAAGTTTAATCTAATTTTAGATCAAATACATGAGATTGAAAACACCAGCGGTATTTCTACTATACCTCTACAACAATTATCAACTACTACCAACCATAATGTGTCAACACCCCTGCCCATCACCCCTACCAGGGTCACAGCTCCAGCAGCAGATACAAACCAACCACTAACTATTTTTAACAGCCCTACTAATTACTCTTCTACATCATCATCAGCCACTAGTTTATTATTCAATCATTTTTCTGCCAATAACAAAAAGTAACAAAAAATGGCAAAAAACCAAAATTACTACATCCACGCCTCTGCCCTCCCCCATAGGTCGTTGAAGAAACTTTATCGACAATACCTTTATCATCATTAACATTGGACAACAGCTTTAAAATCTCTCCACCTGCCAATTGTACCTGAATTAAATCAGAAGCCAACATTTAAATCAAAAAGGCTAAGGTGCTTTAAACATTTTACTAAAAAATAAAAAAAATTCACGGCTGTCATCTCTTCACCCAGCTTTATTCCCCATAAAAAATTCCTGATTAAACTTAGTGCAATAATATTATTACCTTATTGTTAACTTTTGAAGTCAGATAAGCAGCTTTAGCAAATGCATAATAATTAATAATGAAAACAGCGGTCTTTATCATTTTACCTGCACTACTTTCTATGATGTATGAATCATAGTTGTTTGTTGAACTATACTCCACTAGATTTCCACAATTGGCAAGAATTAAAGGAATCATTAATAAACATGGTAACATGGAAACTGTTGCGATTGGAGGAAATAAAGCATCAAATTGGTGAATTAAGTAACGTACTTGCTCAGCCTCTTTAGTGAATTTCTTAAACAACTTTTGGCGTTTTATGTTGGAGTTTGTCACAGAAAAATTGGCACGGAATTTATCTAATTTGATTTCAATTATCTCGAGTATTGGTTGGTAAAAGCAGACATAGAATCCTTGAACAAAAAATTTAAAAAAATAAAAACTAAAAAAAACCTGAAAAATTAAAAAAAAAAAAAAAAAGTTAAAAAATAGCAATTGCAATTAATTTTTCTTTATTGCTTATCAAGAAATATCATTAAAAATGTTACTATTTTGTTACTATTTTAAATGGCAATTGATTTTTAGATTGATATTGATTTGCAAAATACTCATGAACATAGTTTGCAGTCTTGTTTAAACAAGTGCTACAGTATATTACGGCTTTGATGACACGCAAGTCGAGTTGGTTCTCAGGTTTACAGCTGTTCAATAAGTCAATAAGTACACTCGTATGAAAATGTTATGCTAGTTAACTACCATATAATACCGGTATGTACTTAAAGTTGAAGTGGTGCACGTCATCGGGGTGATCATGATGTCTGCATGCACTGTTGTTTTCACTGTTTATTATAAAGGCCTTACTGCAAAGTCTACAGTTTATCATGAACTAAAGCTGCAAGTCTCTCGTTAACAAGGTTGAATTTGTGTGTAATTACCAACTCATTGCAACTCAGTCTGATCATCAACTGAAACTGGCATAGTAGTAAGTGTTATTACAGAATATTTTGTTTACAAACATGAACATCACCCGGAATAATTTTGTCTTTAATAAAATTTTCGGCGCTGTTTAAACAGAATAGCGAAATGTGAGCATAACTAAACTTGTTTCGGCAAATGGAAATCAATGTCTCTTCAAAGTAACTACAGTATGTAAGAGTCCTACGCTGTTTAGTCATATTCAAAATGGCTGAGACTCTGGTTAGTCTGTGCCAATTGTACGTCAAAATATTTCAATTTTTTGGCATTAATCTGGCTAAAAAAATAAAACTTACTCGTCGAAACTTTATCAGCATAATTATCAACTTTATATTGGTTTATTTGGAATTGCATTTCATTATGGGAATAATTTATGGAGAAATAGTGCTGTTGAAAGCTTTGTATAAGAAGCAAATCTCCAATTTTAGAAGCGGCGCTGTTTATGAAGAGCTACGGACAAGCATATTATATATGCTCATTCTGACAACTCTTATTCTGCGTTTGTACGTCTTTATTGTAACTGTTACAGCTAACTTGGGTCCTATTTTTGATTTGCCTATTTTTTTGTCTGCCGGACAATCCCGCAAGATCAAGCATAAGGCTCAGCGTAACATTGCAATTGCTATTGTTATATCGGGATTGCATTTGATGGTCATCCTTTTTTCAAGTATTTTGTTGGGCAGCATTTTGTTAATTTTCTTGACAACATTTTTTCCTCACATGTTATTTCAATGCTTGTATTTCAATTTCTACCAATCAATTATGGAAATAGTTAGCGTCAAATTAGACTGCTTCAGCTCCAGTTTAGCTACGACCACATCTAATTTAAGACGCCGGAAGTTATTTAATAAATACGCAAAAGAGTACCAAGCATTACGTCACATGACTAGCCAACTTTACAATTTATTCCACCCAATCAATTCGATTTGTATGTTCCAATGTTTGCTTTACATTGTGATGTCTGTGGTCAACTACGAACTTGATTTGGCAGCCGGGTTAGGTTTCTTATTTTTCTGCGGAAATCACATGTTCAGCTATTATGTTATTATGAAAACTATGCGAATGGCAACAAAATGCAATAATAAAGTAAGTAATTAAATAATAAAATTAGTACTTGCCATCGTTGACTGATGTTTTGCCTAAATTAGATCAGAAATGTCAATTGTTGTTTGGCACAAAACATCATTCAGAATCTTAAACCTGAGTGGCTATTTGCTGAAGATGTCATGGTGATTCTCGATTTTTATGCTACTCAAACTAGTTATTGTTTAAATTAGGAACATTTTACAAAGAAAAAGAAACAGGAAAATTTACAATTATTACTATTTAGTCTCGTTTTGTTTTTTAATTTAGCCTTTGATTGATCAACTGTATTGGATTTCAACTGAGAATGAACGTGAGAATTGGTTTCAGATGTTCAGTTGGTGTGAACCGGATGTTGGAAATATAATTGTGGTAATTTCTCAATGTAATAAAACTAGACATAAAAACCATTAAGATTACTTTTTAGATATTGCAAATGGGCTTTGATATGCGAAACTTTCTTTGGAAAACTATCAATGCATAATGGCTGAAAGAAGAAAACCCAAATTTATCACACACTTTAATTTTCACTTAACCAAAAAGTAATTAATGTTATATTATTATTCAAAGCAAATAAATGAAATGCAACAAAACCTAATTTATTATTGAATGGTTGTGAAAGGCCAATGGGATTGAATTTTTTTTAATAAGAAGTTATTACTGCACAATAATGTCTTTATACGTGTAAGAAGCTTTTAGTCAAGGGCCATTTGCGTAACTGGGTTCAAAAATGTGTCTAACAAATTTTTTTTTTAAAAAAATTGAAAGTGAGATAAAATGTTTGTACTGTATATACAGTAATATGCAGACTTTGAAATCTCAAATGCAGGACGCTCACTTTGTAATGTAGATATCAGTTGAAACTATTTCAATGTAAATTAAATGATCAGTTTTGTGCTCTTTATAAGCAGTTGAATTGTACAGACCACAACACATACTGTACAACTTAATCAATAATATCAGACCTATCAGCAGGTCCTCAGAACGGACAAAAACAAAAAAAAACACCTTTTTCTTTTGCATTTTTATAAAAGAAACGGGAAACATTGCTACTAGAACTGATACTGTTTAGTATCGTTTTTCATTAGCACATTTTTACAACAAAAATATTACCGGTATTTTAATTGATGTTACTTAAACAAAAATATTAAATATTCCAGAATATCAAAACTATTTTTTCAATTAATAAAATATTTAATGAACTTTTTAAAGCTAATTTGGCATATCCTCCGGCTCAGTGACTCATTTTGAAAATGTCTGTTATTCTTTTAGATAATCATTGAATTTTAGATCAATATTGATATTGATTTGCATGTGGTGAATAATTATGAACACAGTTTGCAGTCTTGTTTAAACAAATGCTATGGCTTTGATGACACGCAAGTAGAGTTGGTCTCAGTTATACAGTTGTTCAATAAGTCAATAGTTATACTTATTTGCCAGTTACAGTAATTATTGTGTTTACTTAATGTTAAAACTTAATGTTTACTTAATGTTAAACTGGTACACGAAACCAGGGTGATCATAACGTATGCGTGCACTGTTTGTTTCACTGCCTTGCATAGAAGGTTAATGGCTATAGTCAATTACATAGGCTTTGCAGTAAATGCCTAATTAATAAGGAAGGAATTGTGTGTAATTATCAATTGCCAAGATATGTTAGTTTCAAAATGGTGTGCATACAAATATGAAAATCATTTGGATTAATTTTGACTTTCATGAAAGTGAAGGCGCTGTTTAAACAAAATAGCAATGGGTGGGCTTAACTAAACTTGTATTGACAAATATAAATCGATATGTGTTTTCAAAATAATTATCCTTGTGGAGGTCTTGTGGAAACACTGTTTAGGCATTTTTAAAATGGCTGAGACTCTGGCTAGCCTATGCCCATTGTATGCTAAAATATTTTAGTTTTATGAGATTAATATGTTTAAAAAGTCCAAATACGCTCGCCTAAATTTTATCAGTATAATTATTAATTTAATATTAATTCCCGTTGAATTGTATTTGATTATTGTATTGATTTATGAAGAAATAATGCTGTTGAAATCTTTGTACAAGAAGCAAATTTCCGGTTACAATGACGCCACTGTTTATGAAGAGCTACGAATAAGCATACATTACATGCTCACTTTGACAACTCTTGTCCTGCGTTTGTACGTCTTTATTATGACTGCTACAACTTACCTGGGTCCGAAATTCGAAACTTTTAGCTACAGTTTAGCTATGACCACATCTAAACTTAGACTCCTAAAGTTGTTTACGAAATACGTAAAAGAGGACGAAGAACTACGACACAAGACCAGCCAATTTTATAATATATTCCACCCAATCAATTCGATTTTTATATTTCCATGTTTGCTTTACATTGTAATGTCTGTTGTTAATTGCGAACTTAATCGGGTTATAGGTTTTGGTTTTTTTAATTTTCTGCGGAAGTCACATATTCAACTACTTTGTTTTTATGTAAACTATGCGACTGGCATCGAAAATCAATAACAAAGTAAGTAATTCAGTAAGTAATTAATCAGCAAATGTCATCGTTGACTGATGTTTCTCTTAACTTAGATCACAAATTTCAACTGTTGTTTGACACCGAACATCATTGAAAATCTTAAACCGGAGTGGCTATTTGCTGAAACTGTCATGGTAACTGTCGATTTCTATGATACACAAACTAATTATTGTCTAAATTAGAATTATTTTCTAAAATGAAAAATAATTTTAAAAAATGCACTTTTGCAATTAATATGATAAAGTCTTGTTTCTATATTTTATTTATTTATTGTTTAATCAGCTGTGTTGGATTTCAATCGAGTGACTCTTATGTTTAATCTTGCGGGTTTGTTTTGTGTTCAAAGAAATTGGTAAGTTATAAATGGGACCGAAATTAAATTTAACTGTGACAGTAAACACGTATAAGTGTAATATAGCAGACGTCATTATGGAAAGGAGAAAAAGAAATACAGTAGAGAAATATTGTTAAATGGTACTTCATTGTCAGAGTCTTTATGGTAATAGTGTGATAGCACATATACTTTTTCAGAAGTTCCTGATACCACTAATACAATATCCAAAATAACCCAAATTATTTCCATAATCACACTGATCACTGTTTTGCAATTAAATTTGTAAGTTTTGGTGAGACTTATACCAAAAAACTGAAATATTGTTAAGTACCAATGGCATAAACTGCCCAAAGTCTCAGCCATTTTGAAAGTGAACGAACATTTCTCTACCGGTAGCCATTATTATTATTTTTATAATCAAAATTAATTTAATTTTTGCTATCCTGTTTGTTGTAGTTTCAATGTCAAAGCAAATATAAATCAATGTTAACATCTGTTGAAACTATTACAAAGAAAATATGTTGGAATCGCAACCTATTTAATGAATTTTTGTTTTGTTTTTTATGACATTTAGACTGCAAAGTGGGTTTGTCACTCTTATGATTTATAAATCCAATCAGATGGTTCTATTTTTTACTGAAAGGGCGTTTATACAATTTTATAAAACGTTAGTATTGATTCATTGATCAACTTTAGCTTAGAATTGAGAAATGACTGTTAGATACATGAGCTTTCTTTGTTTTTGATTTCTAATAAACTTTTTTACTGGTAGAAACAAATCGTCATCAATTGTTAACTTACAGTACTGTAGATAACCATCACAACTAACATAACTTAAACTATCAAGAAGATCAATTTCAAGCTGAAAGTCGATACACTAGTTTTCAAATGCAAAAATTTAAATTATAAACTTCAAATCACATTCAGCTAAAATACTAATAACTAACTTAACAATGAATTATTTTCAATGTAATGCAAATGCATTCTATATTTTATTATTCAGTTTGAAATTTGATGATTTTGAAAGAGAATTGAAAGCCGAAATTAGAATAATCAATTTGTGATGTAAATATCAGTTACGATAAATTTGATTGACTTTATATGCAGTTTTATTGAATTTACTAATGTGTGGTGACTAATATCATCGTGAATTATCTGCCTTGAATACTAATATACGAATAAAGAATACTCAAATTGCGTTATCTTAAGTGAATCAAGAAAATGTCATTTATTGCTGTAATTACTTGCAAAATTGATGTTAATATACCGTAATGATTGTTTAGTAACATTATAAAGTATTGTAAAGTAAAGTGAGTTGCGTTTAGTAAGGATAAGTTGACATGATAAACCTATAAAGGTCTGAAAATAAATACAATTTTAATGTTAAGTTTTAATAATAATAATAATTTTGAGCACAATTACCACAAGTATATTGTCAACATCCGGTTCATACTAACTGAACATCTGAAATCAATTTTCACTTTCATTCTCAGTTGAAATCCAATACAACTGATCAATCAAAGCTAAAAAAACAAAATGGGTTATAACTTAAATTTTGAAGAAAATAGTCAATAATTACCATGGCAATCGCCATTTGCTTTAGACGTTTTCGATGATAATCTTTGCCAAACAAGTGTTGAAATCTTTAATCATGTGGCTCCTTTGTTGTTCCTAAATCAGATTGGGATTATCGTTTCCTCTTCAAACAAGGTTGCTTGTAACTTGCTGGAGGAAGATTTTCTTTTGGTTTCTTTTCAGAAACTTTTTGTTTAATAGAAATGTTTTTATTTTGTGCTAAACTTGCTGAATTATGAACACTTTGAAGCCCAAACATGTTCATAAAAGCTTGTTTCGCTTCAGCATCATTGTCATTTCTTTCAGTAATTCGGTCTGAAAGGGCCACTACTTGTAACTCTTGATCAGTTCTCATCTTTTTTTCATCTTCCATCTTGCTTTCAATTCTTCTTCTTGTTAAAACCATTTTAAAATTTAATAATAAATAAATATTTCAAAATGAGGTCCTTACAAATACACGAAAGTTTCACAACTAAAAAACCTGGTATACAAGTTAAGTGAGGGCGTTACTGTCGAGGTACAGCCAGCGCCACTATGTGTGAAAATATTTTACAATTTTAATTAGGACCTTTAAATATGTACAAGGGACTTGTTATATCTTTTTACATGGCCTATGAAATCTCTTAGTAAGTTTAGGAGTTTTATATACTGTATTATTATTATTATTGGGGTTTTGTATGGAGCATTCAGGCATTCAGCCTATGACTCCCCCCTTCCACAGTCTC
Organism: Helicorthomorpha holstii; assembly: GCA_013389785.1. Taxonomy (NCBI): domain Eukaryota; kingdom Metazoa; phylum Arthropoda; class Diplopoda; order Polydesmida; family Paradoxosomatidae; genus Helicorthomorpha; species Helicorthomorpha holstii. Next base: position 3,575,627 of record JAAFCF010006680.1, on the reverse strand, counting down.
ATTTCCACAGTATTATTCAATTTTTGCAACGAAGCCACCGTTCCCCCAACCATTTCCATCCACAGGATGAGTCGGGGGAAGGAATGGATGAAAAAACCCATCATCCATTTCACGTGTTGGCAGTGGTTGGGATTCGAACTCTCAATCTCCCGACTCCCAGTCCACGCTTTTACCGACTGGGCTATTCGACTGCCTCATTGTTTTATATACTGTATTTGTTTAGTTTCTTTAATGACAAAAATTACCAGTAAAGAAACGAGAATAAATGGCATTGCTTACCATGGATATTTGTCTCGTTTCTTTATTGGAAAAATGTTTTCTAAAGAAACTGGAATACATTGCAATTGAAACCAAAGTTTGTTTAAATAAATTTTAGAATGTTTTTATGGATTTTGAACGTTTTACAGTAGTTGTGAGATTCTGGTCTATACGGTGTACTCAACGCCCTGTTATTATATATATATACAGTATATATATAAGTTACATTCAAATACTGGTTTTAGTAAAAACAAAAGCGGCAATAACGAAATGAGACTAAATGGTATCGGTAATAATAGACGTTTTTCCCGTTTCTTTCTTGCAATGACTATAAGTGCTCTAAAATGTTTATTTCAGTGTCTTGTGTCAGCTGCTGATTGGTCTTTTATGACAAATAATTAATTGCTCAATTGTGTGTTTATCTGACCTGTCTAATATATCATGCCATTGTGTAATTTACATTGTAATAAATTCATCTCAAACATAACTTTAATCTAAGTACGTTTTGGCTTTCAATTTGCCTTCAAATTCGTACCAAGTATTTGTTTTTCAAATTTAAGAGTTTCACAACCTTTGGATAAAAATGTTCACCTAAGAAAGGTTGGTTTTTTACAGTTTTTTTATCAAATTTTTTTTTTAATTTTTTTTTAAGCACAACTTTGTTGTTTTCAATTTTTTAGATACTTAAAAGTTTTTCTAATATTAATACCAGCGATTACTATCGGAAATCGTATAGGTAGTTTCAGCCAACCCTCTTTCATGTCTACTGAAACAACATACCGTATAAACTGAGAAACATTTAATGGACTGCTATCTTGTTTACATTGAAATAGTTTTCAACTGACGTTTACATTGCAAACAGAACGTTTTACATTTGGGCTTTCAAAGTAAATACAAAGCCAACTGAATAGTAAAATGTAATCGATCTGTTTTAGCTATAATAATAATAATAGCTATAGAAATGTAGGTCATTTTCAAAATGGCTGTGACTCTGAATAGTTTATGCCAGTTATACTTAACAATATTTCAGATTTTTGGTATAAATTTCACTAGAACCTACAATTTCAATTGCAAAACTGTAATTGGCGTGCTTATAGGGATAATTTTGGTACTTTCGGATATTGCAATCGTGGTAATTGGAACTTATATGGAAGTCTTTTTCTTAATAAGAATCTACAATGACAAAGATCGAAACGATGAATACTGGTATCGACCGAATTCGCTCGCAGCCACTTGGATGCCTGTAATAACGTCTGCGATTTTGCATTTATACGTGTTTACTATCACAGTTACATCCAATCTGGCTCCCATTTTTAATTCACCAATTTCTTTGAACGCCAAACAATCTAGCAAGATCAAACGTAACATTCTCTTCAAAGCTACTCCGGAGATTTTAAAAATTGCAATAGCTTCAGGGATGATGGTCATTGCATTGGTTGAAAAGATGGAAATGCTATTTTCTATGCCTCAATTTCAAGGCATTTATTTCTGCTTTTACCAAACAATACTCGAGATAGTTGAAGTCAGAATCGACAAATTCAGCGCCAGTTTAGCTGCTACAAAATCCAACATAAGACGCCGAAAGTTGTTTAAGAAATTTACTAAAGAGTCTGAGCAACTACGTCACTTAATTCATCAATTGGAAAATTTATTTCCTCCAATAGCAATGATTTGTGCTTTCCCCTGTCTACTACTAATTGCTTTATTTATTTCCAATTGTGGACTTGCTCTAGAGTTTATCTCAACAAGTAACTACGATGAAGAAGCCTTAGCTACAAGTGTAGTTTTCATGTTATTGAGCGCTGGTTACGCTCTTAATTATTATGCATTTGCCAAAGCAGCGTATTTGACATCAAAAGTTAACAATAAAGTAAGTCATACTTTTTAATAGAAATCGTTCGTATGTAGTATACTACGGCCGCCTGGTATAGTGGGCTTATAGCTACAGTCAATGACGTAGACGTAGTAGTAACAGCCCCCTGAACCAGGCAACGACAATACATACTGCACAGTACAAACTAATATCGCGTTCACTCAGTTAAATAATTTTGTAATTGATTGATGTTTAAATAGATTAAAAACTTCAACACTTGTTTGGCTAATAATATCATTGAAAACGTCCAAAGCAAATGGAGATTGCCAGTTGAAGATATCAAAGTAACAATTAGACTAATAACTATTGTATAAAATAGGAATTTTTTTGTTACTTTTTTAGCCTTTGTTTAATCAGCTTTATTGGATTTCAACTGAGAATGGAAGGGAAAATTGGTTTCAGATGTTTTATTGGTTTTATTTAGATGTCGACAACTTACTTTTTGTAATTATAAAATGACAATTATTATTGATAAAAAGTAACATTACAAATATTAAAGTTAAAACTCTTTTCAGATTGTGCCATTGTGTTTTGATCTTCAAAAGTTTTACTTCTCAATGTACCAAAAACAGGAAAGTTAATTCAAGAAATCAACATTCACAACAATCAGTTTACTTGCAAAATCAATGTTAATGTAATGATTGTCTATTAGTATTGTAATTCCAGTAATAAATGACTTTCTCTTGTGAATTGTAACAAACCATAGTCAACGTTGTTTTTTTTATTTAAACTTTTCTTTTTGGACTATTTCTAGTTACATCAAATGTGTTTGAATTTTTAAAAACCAAGACATTGTACATCACAATATTTAAAATTTACGGCATTAATTTGACTAAAAACGGCACTAAACTTTGTTGCAGAGCATTACTTAGGTTCATGATCAACGTACATTTGGTTTCTTATGAAATTCTTGTCATTTTGATTGAAATTTATGGCATTCCATGTTTACTGAAAAACATTTACTACAAGCAACAAATCAATTAATTGATAAATAAATCAATAAGTCAATCATGTGGTCAGCTGTGATTGAATTCGACGTTATTACTAACTGCAGTGGTTGTTAATGTATTGCAATTGAATTTGACAGTTTTAGTGAGATTTATGCCGAAAAACTGAAATTCTGTTGAGTATAAATAGCATAAACTGCCCAGAGTCACAGCCATTTTGAAAACAACAAACATTTTTTAAACTACATTATTATTTTTGTAAACAAAATGAATAAATTACATTTTACTATTCAGTTTGAATTGTATTGGCTTTGAATGCAAATTAAAAGCCAAATGCAAAACTACAATTTTGTAAACATCAGTTGAAACTGTTTTAATACAAATAAGTAGAAAGTCTAATCGATGTAATGGATTTTGTTGTATTGAACATTTGCAAAGTGGGTTTAGTATTCCATTATTTAACATGCCAATCAGAAAGTCCCATAAGTTACTGAAAGGGACTGTTCAAAAGTTAATAAAATGTTAGTTTTTATTCGTATTTAATTTAATATTTTTTTTTGAATTTAAGAAAGCGTTTTAGCATGTATGAGAAATCTTAAGAAGAAACAAAATATTGTTTCAAGTAAATGAGACTAAAATGTATCAGTTTTTAGTTTTTTAGATACACATCGCCATTGGAACTAATTCAAATAGTCACAATAAATTTATTCATAAAACCCCAAAAAAAAAAAAAAAATAAATTAAAAAAAACCAAACATTTTTTTGCATCTGAAGTGGACACCTAGAAATAAAAACAGTTACAATGCATAGAAAAAAACACTTAATAAATTTTACATATAACAATAAGCAAAACAAAATTTACATACAAAAGAAAATAATAAAATGTACATATTAAAATAAATTTAAATATAAAAAAATTATTTACATATTAAAAAAACACACATATTAAAAAAATCTACATATAAAAAATTTACATTACAAGATATACATTTAAAAATTCTACATATAAAAAAGTTTACAATACAAAAATCTACATATAAAAAAGTTAACAATACAAAAATCTACATATAAAAAATTTACATTAAAAAATCTGCATATAAAAACATCTACATAAAAAAAAATACAGTTAACCATGATCACAGCCACTGTAGTTCCTGTTTGATCTTGCTTCTGTATTTCACCACTCTGTTTGGGTCTAGCCCAGTATCTAGACACTTTTTCAATCGACAGTACTTGCAACGTCGATTGCTTTCTGTGACCGGACAGTTCTGGTCACACTTTGGTTCTAATGTTTTCAGGATTTCTCTCCTGAAAAAACATTTGCACGCCTCGCATACTTGTTTCTCGTAGCAGTTGGCCACTTGGGTCATACTGCTGCACACTTCACACAACAAAGGATTTTGAACAGTTGCAACATCTACACTGGCAATTGAAATTGAGCTTGGTTTCTTCTTATCTGTCATGTTCAAACATTGTTTTGTAGTAGCTTCATTCAAACTGGCACTTTCAGTTTCACATGCCTTCATCTTCTTTGTCTTTTCCAAACGAGATTGCGTTTCTCGTTTTCTCTTCAGACTTACTGGCTTGTGACTTTGTGGAGATTGGTTTTTTTTTGGTTTCATCTTCGAAACCTTTTGTCCATTTGAAGTTTTGTAATTCACCACACCTTCTGAATTATTTACACTGGTTAGTCCAAGAATGTTTATAAAGACATTCTTGGCTTCAGTGTCAGCATTATTTCTGTCAGCTGTTTTTTCTGACATTGTCACTAGTTGTAATTCTGTATCCGTTCTTTTCTTCATCTCATTCTCCATCTTGCTTTCTAATAGTCTTCTTGTAAACACCATTTTAAAATCGAGGAAATAACAAAAAAATTTAAAATGTGGTCCTTACGCTAGCACGACAGTGATGCAACTAAAACATAATATGCATCACGATAAGATATATCGATGTAGAGTATCGATATTTCAAAAAACTCGATATTTGGCAGTGCTGCTATGTGGAAACTAGTTTACATTTTTAATTAAACTCTATTTTGATTAAATATAATTTTGTCTTGCATTAAAAATTGTACTCCAGTGTGATCATAAGATATATTTTTACTTGTATTTAATCCTAAACAATACAAAAACAAAAAAATAGGCAAACATTTCCACGCCTTAAAATAAGAATTTGTCTCGTTTATTATTTGTAAACTGTTTTTGAAATGTCTCGAAAACATTCTAATCTTACCGAATCTTTCTAAAACTTATTGTAACATTCTAAAACTCAAAGAAACTTTCTAAAACTCAAACATTCCAAAACTCAGTTAAACGTTCTGAAATTTAGTTTATCTTACGCTATTCTGTTATGGTTACTAAATGCTTGTTTAAAGCGCAGAGTTACCATAGCAACCAATTTTTGTTTGCAATTTATTGTTTTTTTTTTTTCAATGTTTCTGTGAGTTAAATTAAAATACTTGAAAATATATCAATTGATTGAAGTGAAGTAGTGTTGCTGATCTTGTAACTTTACAATCAATTATCATAAGCTCCTAGAAGAAACTTTCTCAGATCATAACCCATTTAAAACATCTGAAAATGAATGTAACTATCACTGTAATGTTGGCACATAATAATGATACAAAGTGATTATAAGACATGTATTAAATTATATTTGATACAGAGTGGACACATATCTTGTGTTCACTCTGCATAAATTATTAATCTTAGTTCAGGTTCAAGTACTGATAATCAATTTGATATAATCAATATGAAAATACGGTTGATCTTTATAGATATGGCTGACTCAAAATGGCTAATGATCTGGTGGTTGCGGATTAATGACATATAAATAACATTTACCACAATTATATTGTCAACATCCAAATAAAACCAATTCTCACTTTCATTCTCAGTTGAAATCCATTACAGCTGATTAATCAAAGGATATGAAAAAACCAGGAATAGGTTAAAAACATTTTGAAGACAATAGAGCTAATAATTACCATGACATCTTCCACTGGCAATTGCCATTTGCTTTGGACATTTTCAATGATATTCTTTCCAAAACAAGTGTTGAAGCTTTTAATCTATTAAAATATCAATCAATAAATCAGTCAGTGTATAAAATCACCCATTATCTTGACAATTTTAAAGAAAAGAAAACCTACTTTATTGTTAACTGTTAATGTAACATATGCTGTTTCGCTAAAAGCATATGAATTGACCAGATATTTTACAAACGTAAAAAGTAAGCCCAAAACATGTACCCAATTTGTTTCACAATGGAACAGAAATATTGCCATTGTTAATATGCATTGCAAGGTGCAAAGAGATGCGATTGGGTGAAATACAGTGTGAATTTGACTTATCATGTGACGTAGTTGATGGTGCTCTTTAGTGAATTTTTTAAACAACTTTCCGGCGTCTTAAATTAGACCTGAAAAAGTCAAATCTGGTGCTGACAATGTCCATTATTCCTTGGTAGAAATAAAAATAAATGCATTGAAATAACAAGTGAGAATAAAATGGCAGAAAGACCAAAGAGTAAACACCCCTACTATAAATACACAAAGAAATCAAATAAATGAATTGCAAAGCTATTATAAGAAACAGAATTATGACTTTGCAGCATATACGGCGCTTTATCTTAAGTGACGTCTCAGTTGTGATGCAAATTGGTAAATCAAATCACTTTTAAGAGCAATGGTGGCAATAAACACGTACAATCGTAAAACAATAACAGATATGGTTGTCATGAACATGACAAAGAGGATAATTGACTAGAACACCTGATTCCTATCTACTGTTTCACCGTGACTGAATTCATCCTCTGCTTGTACTTGCATTATCAATTCTAATTGAAGTGCCATTAATTCAAACGGAATGAAAATGATCCAATACAATTTTTTGGCATTTAATTGGTCACTTTTAGGGAGATTTAAACCGAAGTACTGAAATATTGGTAAGTACAAATGGCATAAACTGCCTAGAGTAACAGCCATTTTGAAAATGACCTACAATGGTTACTGTATAGTTAACTTACAATTGATTATCTTTTGCTGAATAGGAAACACACATGTAGACTTTGAAAGCCCAAATGCAAAACGCCCACTTCATAATATTCACATTGTAATTCTTTCAACAAATGTTTACAAGTATTTCATGTAAGTTATATTCAGTTGTACGCAACTTAGAAATCAATTATTGGTTAAAATAAACATAATAACAGGTCGTAAATGTCACTGAAAAAGACAGAAAAAAATAGGATTTATCGCGAGATCAATCGCCATTATAACTGATACTATTTAGTCTCATTTCTTTATTAAACAAACTTTTTCACTTTTAAATTTATTAGTTTAGTTGATGTGACTTGAAAAAAACTAAACCGGATGTTCAAAACATTCACAACAACTGATTGTATTTCCAGTTTTTGTTTATAATTTATTGTTATTTTTATTATTTTTGGGAGTTTAATCAAAATAGTTTAATAATAAATCAATTGATTGAAGTGGAGTAGTGTTGATTATCTTGAATTTTACAATCAATGACCATAAGCTCCTTGAAGAAACTTTCTCAAATCATAACCCATTTGAACCATCTGAAAATAAATGTGCCATATAAATCACAATGCAATGTTAATAAAAAATAATACAGGGTGATCACAAGATATGTATTAAACTATAATTTATACAGAGTTGACACATGTCTTGTAATTTTCTTAATGTACAAATTGTTGTTTGTCATAGTTCAGCTTTCAATAACAACTTTGATGTCAACAGTATCGCAAATATAATTGATTTTTTGAATTGGCAAACTTTAAATGTCTGTTGACTTAATGATTGAGATACAGTATAAATATGTATTGTTTACCACAATTATATTGTCGACATCCGGTTCAATCCAGTCAAACATCTGAAACCAATCTTCACTTTCATTCTCAGTTGAAATCCAATACAACTGATTAAGCAAAGGCTAAAAAAATCTGTCACTTGAATTGCATACATTTTTGAAAATCACATATTTAAACAAACTTGTAGCATTTGGCAATAGACAATAATTACCATGATATCTTCCACTGGCAATTGCCATTTGCTTTGGACGTTTTCAATGATGCTCTTTGCAAAACAAGTGTTGACGTTTTTTATCTATTTAAAATATCTATCAATAAATCTTTCTTTAAATTTGAAACAGTGATTTACCACTATCTTCATACTGTAATCTTAAAGATAAAAAAACTTACTTCTTTGTTAACTTTTGATGTGATATACGCTGTTTTGCCAATTGCATAACAATTAACCACTTGGTTTCCAAACATCAAAATTATGGCCCAAACTTCTTTCCATTTTGTTTCACAATGGACGAAAAAAAATGCCATTGTAAATATGCATTGCAATGTGCACAGAGATGCGATTGGGTGAAATACAGTGTGAATTTGACTTATCATGTGACGTAGTTGCTGGTGCTCTTTAGTGAATTTCTTAAACAACTTCCGGCGTCTTATATTTGATCTGGTTTGTGATAAACGGGCACTGTAAGAGTCGAATCTGGTGGTGACAATGTCCATTATTGCTTGGTAAAAATAAAAGTAGATGCATTGAAATAACACGTGAGGATAAAATGGTAAAAGTTTTAAACCGGCAACACGTTTACGATAAATAGAGCAAGAAACAATATAAAAGAATTGCAAAGCCATTATAAGAAAGAGAATGATGACTTTGCAGCGTATACGACGCTTGATCTTAAGTGACGTCTCAGTTGTGATGCAAATTGGTAAACCAAAAGCAGAGCTCAAATCAATTTTATGAGTAATTGTGGCAATAAACACATGCAATCGTAGAAAAATAGTTGTCATCAATATCATTGCCATAACAAAGGCGATCATTGTCAAAAAAAGATTCTTTGAATCTAATGTTTCTTTCTGAAGTATTTCTTTAAGTATAAGTCCTTCAACTGCAATTGCGAATGCAAGTACCATCAATTCAATTGGAACTAAAATGGCGTTGAAAATAATTCGATACACTTTTTTGGCTTTAAATTTGCCAGTTTTGGTGAGATTTATGCCGAAACACTGAAATAATATTAAATACCAATGGCATAGTCTACTCAGAGTCTCAGCCATTTTAAAAATGACTAACGTTTCTATGGCTATTATTATTGTAACCAAAACAAATCAATTAAATTGTACTATTCAGTTGGCTTTATAAAAGAGAATTGAAAGCTCAAATGTAAAATGATCACTTTGTAATGTAAATATCAGTTGAAATTGTTATAGCGTAAATAGGATCACTCTCAGGATCAATTTTATACAGTTGTAGTGGTCATACGATTTGGTGGCATCCAATAGTATTGCAGTTCCATCAGTTGGCATCAAAAGTCACTGAATGGGCGTTTTCATGTATAACAAATAAAAATGGTTAGCAATCACTTGTGTCTTTACACAAGTCAAACTCATTTGATATTAGCAATTTAAAAAGAGTTTTTGAAAAGACAACCAATGAAGGCATCCGCTTGAAATTCCGATTGAAATTCTTCAGAATATTATTATTATTTTATTTTATTTTGAATTTTTTTTATTATTTTATTTTAAATTTTTTTTTAAGAAATTATATTGTTTATTTATTATCCTTGTTTATTTTTTAATTTAATTTTTAGTTTTTACAATTTCCTTACCTACAGTAGGAATTCCTATTCCTACCATTACCAATTCAATTTAAAATCAATTAATTTTTATAATATCACAGACATTAGTTTTCTTAATTACTTCTTACTTATCGTGAAATCTAAATTCATTTATATTTACTAGGAAATAATTACTCTTGATACGGTATATAATAAAATAGAAATTGGCATTTGTTAACCTTTACAATATATTGAGTTGTATACACATAGATTAATCGATTGCAATACCTCAACATGACACCATTTATATTCATGTTATTGCACTGGATATTATGGATTGCAATTGATGTTTTGAAGGGCGAAACCTAACACGCGATATTTTCAATTCAATGAAAATTTCTATTTTTATTGAATTAAATTTCCACTTCAATGTCAATCCTTATGAGGATACTTTTGGTCACTTACCGGACATAATGTAGATTCCCATATTCCCTTGTAATAACTGTAATTGACTGTTACTGTATAATTACAAGTCTTATATACAGTAAAAAAAATACCAGCTATTTTCTTGGATGTTTAAATCATCTTTGCAGGAAAGATCTAAGCTTTCACACTAAGTAATATGACATAGTTATTGTATTTACAGAGCAAACATGGCAACTAATTTACAAAAAAAAACAATAAGTCATTCAGTATCTTATTCATTTAGCTAGTATTTTTGAGATCAATTTGAAAATGGCTGAAACTCTGAGCAGTCTTTGCTATTTGTATGTCACAATATTTAAATTTTACAGCTTTATTTTGACTAAAAACGGCACTAAATTTTGTTGCAGAGCATTACTCAGGTTCATGATCAATGTACATTTGGTTTCTTATAAAATTCTTGTCATTTTGTTTGGAATTTATGGCATTCCATGTTTACTGAAAAACATTTACTACAAGAAACAAAACAATAGATACTCACAACGGTTTACCAGCATTGAAATTTTAACATTAGTTATTTCAATTGTTTTATCCACCGCTCTACGAATTTGTGTGTTTATTGCCTCGACTAGAACTGACTTCAGCTCCGTATTTAGCAAGTGTATTGTAGTATCAACTAAGGAATTCCACGCAGTCAGGCAAAAGATGCTCAAAAACGTAAAGTTCTTGGCTATAAGATGGTTTTTCATGTAGCTGTGTTCAAGGCTTTAAATCTCTATCTGATAGATGAATTAGGAACAGGTGTTAATGTAATTTTTACAACGGCTCCACATTTGGTCTTTCAAAGCATTTATTTTTGTTTCTACCAAGCTATAATGGACATTGTCAGCGCCAGTTTAGCAGCAACCAGGTCCAATCTAAGACGTCAGCAGTTGTTTAAGAAATTTATCAAAGAGCATAAGGAACTATGTGACTTAACACTAAAGGGAGTTATAATGACTATGACGGATATAGTTTTTATAACAGAAACTAATTTGTTTTGATTTGTAAGATGGCGAAGAAGATTTTTAAAAATCCAACATCTTTTGGGACAATGTTTTATCATTTATGGGTACCATCTGGTGTTCAGCCAACAAATTCTGAAATTTACTGCGATGCTGAAGACAAAAAATAACTTATATGTGATAAAAAGCTGATACATGACATATGTTTTATAATGCCATAGATATTTTCAAATACATTCCGAATAAGACTGGGTCCGAGAATATTTAATTATTAGGAAAAGGAGTATTTTCTTTTACCACAAGAATTAAGCATTGCTGCGACGCAAATACCTACAAGATGTTTTTCAATGATGTTCTCATTTTATTTGCTAAAAAGGACATTAAAGTAGAAGAAGAAATTTTAATGTCTTACATTAAACATAATTGCTCAAAATTAGAACTAATGGATCAAACATTTAAAGGAAAACTTAGTTGCAATTGCTTTCTGTGTTCCAGATAAAGAAAAATGCAACCTTTAAGGTTGACAGATGGCTAATTAGTGAGCACTACAGAATTCTTGCTGCGGGCCTGCCTAGAAGTTACATTAATTTACAAATTAAAACTTATTTAACATCACAATTTCATGTAAATAAATGATAATTGAAAACTTAAATAGTTTAAACCCATGAAGAAAATACTGAAATAGCAGGAATTTCATATGCAAGCTGTTGATATATAATTTTTGTGCTGAATCTCATTCTTCAATTAAATACAGTATATGCGATTCATTAATTCTGATGAAAATGATGAAATTCCCACTGCATAACCCATTGTAGTTTGAAACAGCTTAACAATGAAATATGACTTATTATTATATGTAGTATTTAACATAATAAATGTTTATACCGTACATTTATAAAGAAATCTTCATTAATTTCTATAACCCAAGCCAATATGAACCAATCGTTACCAGTCAACCGTTTTACAATTATCCATTCCCAAAAATGGAGATGTTCCTAATTTTAATTAAAAGTTTACATTGTTAGATATAGTTTCAAAATCAAACATCTACGGTATTACAAATAAAAAATACGGTAGTAGGTAATTTTTACTTTAAGAAAGTTTGTAATACACAGATTTTCGTGATGCTTGAAAATCAAAGATTTAAATGCTGAGATCATTCGTTGTTTCTGTAAAAATATTTATATAAAAATAAAAACAAAATATTAATCATTTTAACAATCAACTGTTTACCTTTGCATTTACTCTTGCAGCACTAAATATTGCCACAATACTGAAGATAAAAATAACCACAAAATGTGATCGTTCAGTATAAGAATTTAAAAAAGTTTTAAAATCATTACAAATAATGATTGAAGCAATTAAACCAGCAATAGGCAATAAACAAGCAATGGCGTTGTCAAACACTGCAATTGAAAATGCATTGTTAACAGCTTTGCTCAATTTCTCCAATTGTTCATATTTCTTGATTGTAGCTTTGATTGTCTTCATTGCTCTGTAATATGACTTCTCTTTAATTCCTTTTTCTAAATTTGAGAGTTCAATAGAAACAATGTCGGCCATTAAAATGTAAAAACAGCAGCTGTAAAACCGAAAGTCAAAATGAATTGCATAGTAACTAGTAAGTGGTAAAATTAAAAAAAAAATCACAAGAAAAAATTGTGGACCTTGTTCAAGTACTGGTACTATTATTAATGGGAGGAATGCAACGAAGCTGATCATAAACAAAGCAGTTTTTTTATAGGCCAGTTTAGCAGTGTTTGAGTCAATATCAACATCTTTCAGAAGTGAAATTAGTTGGTCAGTGTTGGCAATGTTTAACCATGCTTTCCATGTAAAGCATCCAATTTTGTTTATGGCATTCATTAAAATAAAAGCTGTTTGAAAACGTTTATAACTGTTATCTTGATTGACTACAAAGATATCAGACCAAAATTTTGTTTTTACCAATAAGAATATGTATGTTAAACCCCCACATTGCATATAATGTGGGGTGTGTGCCGCCAAGACTTTGTCAGCTTAAAATATTTGGAGTTATATGGCAATAAGGAGCTGGTATTTAATGCTGTGGGTTTTAACAAGTGAGGGCGGTGGCAGAACCATCAAGACATTCCAGCATTTGGCAACAAATTCAGCATGGCAGAAATGCTGATTGTATGCCACAAGCTGGATCAATACTTGCGTCCGGATGCAGACTATGCTGACAAGGTGAAGAGGATAATGGAAAGCTTTGTAGAAGACATCCAAAAGCAAACAGCAACTTTGCAGTTTAAAATATCACCCCATTTCATACTCGGTTGAGTGTAGAATCTCAGGGTATCCTACAGTCATCACATCATAGTTGTTAACTGTTGGATACAAACTCACGTAATCCACATACTTAATCTGTTCATCAACTTGTGCTTTATAAAACAGTTTTGTAGGAGCTGTACATCCTCCAATGAATGCATCGCTAGGTTTAAGGGTCTTACCTTTGACCAATTTGTGCTGTTATATATCCAACACATTTCTTTATCATCTGCCAGTTCTCGCTCTAGTTCACACTCCCATTTTGTGATCACTATCTATTTCATCTAAACCTATCAGTTTTTCAATTTGAAGGTTAGGTTAGGTTAGGTTAGGTTAGGTTAGGTTAGGTTAGGTTAGGTTAGGTTAGGTTAGGTTAGGTTAGGTTAGGTTAGGTTAGGTTAGGTTAGGTTAGGTTAGGTTAGGTTAGGCTAGGTTAGGTTAGGTTAGGTTAGGTTAGGTTAGGTTAGGTTAGGTTAGGTTAGGTTAGGTAGGTTAGGTTAGGTTAGGTTAGGTTAGGTAGGTTAGGT
>JAAFCF010006680.1:3539913-3551558 GCA_013389785.1 Helicorthomorpha holstii | reverse complement strand
TGGATTGAAAAAACAAATGTGGAATTACTGTAATAACCATAAGAAACATCATTCCACTGATATTTTTCATATCGAGATTTAAAACCAAAAACACAGTTATATGAAAGACAAATCTTATAGCCAGGAATATAACGTTATTGAGCATCTTTTGTCTGATTGCGTGAGATTCCTTGGTTGATACCATAATGTGCTGTTTAAAAACGGAACTGAAGTCAGTTCTAGTCGAGGCAATAAACACACAAAGACGTAGAGTAGTAGATAAAACGACTGGAGTAATTATTGCTAAATATTCAATGTCCATTATTCCTTGGTAGAAATAGAAATAAATGCATTGAAATAACAAGTGAGGATAAAATGGCAGAAAGAACAAAGATGAAACATTCCTACTATTAATACACAAAGAAATCACATAAATGAATTGCAAAGCTATTATAAGAAACAGAATGATGACTTTGCAGCGTATACGGCGCTTGATCTTGAGTGACGTCTCAGTTGTCATGCAAATTGGTGAATCAAAAGCAGAAATCAAATCACTTTTAAGAGCAATGGTGGCAATAAACACATACAATCGTAAAACAATAGCAGATATCGTTGTCATGAACATGACAAAGATGATAATTGACACAAACACCGTATTCCTATCTACTGTTTCACTGTGACTGAAATCATCCTCTGCTTGTACTTCAATTTGAATTGAAAATGCAAGTGCCATCAATTCAAACGGGATGAAAATGGCGTTGAAAATAATCCAATACCATTTTTTGGCATTAAATTTGTCACTTTTAGTAAAATTTAAACCGAAAAACTGAAATATTGTCAAGTACAAATGACATAAACTACCCAGAGTCTCAGCCATTTTGAAAATGACCTTAAATGCTTATACTGTGTATAGCTAACTTACAATTGATTTTTTTTGTTGAATAGGAAACACAGATGTAGACTTTGAAAGCCCAAATGCAAAACGCCCACTTTGTAATATTTTCAACAGATGTTTGCATTGCAATGTGAATAAGAAGATCAATAAGTGTGACAATCAATTTTATGTAAGTTATATTCAGTTGTAACCAGACAGGACACATAATACGCTACTTAGAAATCAATTATTTGTTATAAAAGACCTAACAATAAGTTCAAGAAGTCACTGAAAGGGATAAAATAAACATAGGATTTATCGTGAGACCAATCGCCATTATAACTGATACAATTTAGTCTCATTTCTTTTTTAACAAACTTTTTCTCTTTTTAAAATTATTATTTTAATTGATGTAAATGACTGGAAATCGACTAAACCGGATGTTCAACACTTCCACAGCTAATATAAAATACTTAATTGAATATTTAAAACTAATTTAGTACAAGTTTTGCTGCCGCTCAGTGTTTCTGCCATTTTGAAAATGTCTGTTACTGTTTTAGATTATCATTGATTTTTAGTTCGATATCGATTATTATGTGCAAAATAGTCATAAACACATTTTGTAGTCTTGTTTAAACAAGTGCTACAGTTTGTTATGGCTTTCATGACACGCAATAAGAGTAGGTCGTAATAAACAGGTCGATTCGTTTCAAAATAAAAAAAAAATAATTTCTTAGTCAAAACCTATGTGAAAAATTAGTTACAATTAGCACTCAATTAATTAGGAAACTGTAAGAAGTTTTTATAATTTTATATTTATTTGCTGATGAAATGGCGTTAATGGTCAACAGCTTTTACTAAATTGGATTGACCATTAGACGAGCAGTGTTTTGGTCATTAAAAACATACTTGATATTAGATAGGCTAATTACTGTTTGTATGCATTTAATGAAAAACAATTAACATTCTGTAACTATGGCAACAAAATAACATAAGGTAAAGTTACCATAGCAACTAATTTAAGCTATTTCAATTGAAATGCTTGATAATTAATCCATTTATTATGTGCTTCAATGCTGATCATCGTTTAACTTTACAATTATTGACCATAAGCTCCTCGAAAAAAGTTTTTTAGATCATAACCCATTTGTACCATCTGAAAATTAATGCAGAGTAAATTACACGGTATTGTTTGTACATAATAATTAATTTTAAGTCATCAATGTCGAAAAATACAATCAATCTTTAGAATTAGCAAACTCTAAATTGCCAATAACTTGGTGGTTGCTGATTATTGTTATATCAATATCCTATTTACCACAATTATATTGTCGACATCCGGTTCAATCCAGCTGAACATCTGAAACCAATTCTCACTTTCATTCTCGGTTGAAATCCAATACAGCTGGATAAACAAAGGCTAAAAAAGAAACAAAAATAATTTAAAAGAAAATATCCAATGGTCCAAAAATGGTGATAGAAGAAAATATCCAATAATTACCATGATATCTTCCACTGGCAATCGCCATTTGCTTTGGACGTTTTCAATGATTTTCTTTGCCAAACAAGTGTTGAAACTTTTAATCTATTAAAATATCAATCAATAAATTAATCAAATTCATTAAACAGGATGATTTCTTTACATTTGAAACACTGAATATCAATTTGGATTGACGTTTTCTTAACGTGAAAAGAAATTGTGTTTCATCTTATAAATTCACCCAATATGTTGATAATCTTAAAGAAAAACAAACTTACTTTATTGTTAAATTTTGATGTGACATACACTGTTTCGCCAAAAGCATAACAATTGACCAGATAGTTTCCAAATGCCAAGGCAAATGCCCAGGCCTCTTGCCATCTTGTTTCACAATGGACGAAAAAAAACGCTATTGTGAATATGCACTGCAAAGTGCAAAGAGATGCGATTGGATGAAATACAGTGTGAATTTGTCTTATCATGTGACGTAGTTCTTTGTGCTCTTTAGTGAATTTCTTAAACAATTTCCGGCGTTTTAGATTTGATCTGTTATCAGCTAAACTGGCACTGAAAGAGTCAAATCTGGAGCTGACAATTTCCATTATTCCTTGGTAGAAGCAGAAATAAGTACATTGAAAATACAAATGAGGAAAAGAAAAAAATGGTAGAAGTTTGATAACAGCAACACGTTTACGATAAATAGAGCAAGAAACCATGTAAATGAACTGCAAAGTTATTATAAGAAACAGAATGATGACTTTGCAGCGTATACGACGTTTGATCTTGAATGACCTCTCAGTTGTGATGCAAATTGGTGAACCAAAAGCAGAAATCAAATTGCTTTTATAAGCAATTGTGGCAATAAACACATGCAATCGTAGAAAAATGGCAGTTATCATTGTTAATGTCATGACCATGATGAGAATTGTCAGAAACAAATTCTTGCTATCAACTGTTTCACTGTGAAGTATGTCTTCAAGTACAAGCACTTCAATAACAATTGCGAATGCAAGTACAATCAATTCAATTGGAATCAAAATGGCGTTGAAAACAATCCGATACAATGTTTTGGTTTTAGATTTGTCACTTTTAGTGAGATTTATGCCGAAAAAGTGAAATATTGTTAAGTACAAATGGCATAAACTGCTCAGAATCACAGCCATTTTGAAAATGAAATAAAATGCCAATAGCTAACTTACAATTGATTATTTTGCAATGTTATAAAAAGAACTGAAAAATCATTGAATATTTTGTTATTTAGTTTACATTTGATGACTATCAAAGCAAATTGAAAACATAAATGCAAAACGTTTATTTTCCAATGTAAATATCAGTTGAAAATATTGAAAAGTATATAATCAATTTCATTTAGATACAGTATAAAATTTTATTTTATTGGACAATCCATATTTCATTTTATGTTTTCGTACAATAACTAACTTGCTATTGATTATTTTCATTGAAATGGAAACAATTGCTGACTTTGAGCAGATGACTTTGAAAGCGAATTGAAAGCCCAAATGTAAAACTACAACTTTGTAATGTAAATATTAGTTGAAAACAATGCCATGTAACTAAGACCAATGTTACAATCGATTTCATACATCTTATATGAAGTTTTATTGGATTTTCAAATGGGCGGTGTCCAATAAGTTAGTAATGCAGTTTCATCAGTTGGCATCAGAAGTCACTGAAAGGGCGTTTTTATTTATTAAGTAAAAATGGTTAGCAACCACTTAGTGATTATAATAAAGACAAATTATATTGGGATTTCAATAACGAGGTTTTTTTTATAATCAGAACCAATGCACTCATAAGAAAAGTATCAATATACTGTATACTTATAAGACTAAAATAAGAATAAGATCAGCCAATTTGAATGCCTTGTGTTGTACCGTTTTCGTTTGAGATGCCACAGTGAGCATACTGTATATACTTTCATCTTAACAATTAATATGAAAAGACGCAATTTAATTTTCTTATTTGACTGATTTATTTGTTTTTTTACATATAATTGTGTGCTTTTTAAATATTAAGATGTTTAAGATTGACCAACTTCCGGTAGAAAATCTTATCTTTCATTAAGATTTAGTTTATTTGTTGTAGTGCTATTGATTGTACAGTAGTTTGGATTCTTATAATCATTAAAAAGTTGTAATTATTGTTCAATAGACATTATAACTAATGTTAATTGTGTTTTAGTGTGTAAAACTGCAAATAGCTTGTGGTTTTTTTTAAAGATTTTAACAATGGTAAGTTCTTTTAACTTTTAATCACCGTAACAATATTTTGAGTACATAAACTTTTGAAAATCCGAGCACAAAGGCACAACCTGAAAATAATTGCAGTTTTAATAACAATAATTATTAAAATTTTACATTAAAAATAACTTACAAAAATTAAATTGTCAACATCTAAATCAAACCAATCAAACATCTGAAACCAATTCTCACTTTCATTTTCAGTTGAAATCCAATACAGCTGATTAAATAAAGGCTGAAAAACATAAATAGATTAAAAACTATTGAATAAAATAGTGGCAATAATTACCATGATATCTTCCACTGGCAATCGCCATTTCCTTTGAACGTTTTCAATAATATTCTTGGCTAAACAAGTGTTGAAGCTTTTGATCTATTAAAAAAACAATCGATTAGTATCAAGATTATAAAAGTAGTACTTGGTGAACGGAATATTCATTTGCTGTATACAGTGCATATGGGCACAGCCTAGTAAACTGGGTTACTAATGTTAAGTCTATACATTGTCTTTATCTATAAGCCCCGTTAACTAGGCAGAGGCGTTCACATGATAACGGCTTATGCATAGTTAATAGGTTTTCAGTTTCTTTGAATAGTACACACGAATTTTACGTTTATCTAAATACATTTAGTGCAATATTATTACCTTATTGTTAACCTTTGATGTCACATACATTGCTTTGGCAAATGAATAGTAATTAACAATGAAAACAGCGGTCACTAGCATGTATGCGAAACACTCAAAGACAATGCCAAATTCATATTCACTTTTTGGATTATGTTTTAGGGCAAGTCCACAAGTAGCAATAAATAAAGCAATTAGTAGTACAAATGGTAACAAGAAAACTGTTGCGATTGGGTGAAATAACTTTTTCAATTGGTGATTTAAGTGACGTAGTTCTTCAAACTCTTTAGTGAATTTCTTAAACAACTTCCGGCGTCTTATGTTGGATTTTGTAGTAGCTACATTGGCGCTGAATTCATCGATTCTTATTTCAACTATCTCAAGTATTGTTTGGTAAAAGCAGAAGTAAATGCATTGAAATTGCTGAATAGATAATGCTACAAGACCTCTATCGATAATTGTTCCAAGCATAACCACTAAAACAATCGCAGTTTTTAAAATCTCTAGAATCACATTGATGAGAATGTTACGTTTGATCGTGTGGAATTCTTCAGCGTTCAAAGAAATTGGTAAATTAAAAATGGGACCCAAATTGGATGTAACTGTGACAGTAAACACGTATAAATGCCAAAAAGCAGAAGTCATTATGGACACCAAAGGGACTGACATTGTAATACTGTCAAAACTTATGAATGTGTCAAAGTATTCGTGTATTAGCCATAGTAAATATAGTACAAAAACAGCTCCACATACCACCATTACAACATCAAATAAAACCAAAATGATTCCCATAACAACGCAGATCACTGTTTTGCAATTGAACTTGTAATTTTTAGTGACGTTTATGCCCCAGAACTGAAATATTGTTAAGTACAAATGACATAAACTGACCAGAGTCACAGCCATTTTGAAAATGACCTTAAATGTCCGTGGCTAACTTACAATTGATTATTTTGCACTGAAATGGTAAAAGCATTATACGTTGTATTATTCCGTTTACATTTGGAGACTTTGAAAGCCCAAATGCTGAGCGACCACTTTGTAATGTAAACATCAGATGAAACTATTACTGTTTAAACAGAAGGTAAAATCAATTTCATACATTTTATTTCTATGCCGTTTTATTGACCAGACAATCACCAGACACGCAATTTGAAAATCAATTACAGTGAAATTCGTTTAACACAAAACTAAACTGACCAAAATAACCTTTTTTTTTGTTAAAATCTTTAACTTAAACAAAACAAAATAAAATATTGTAACTAAAAGGACATTTCTTTAAATTTAACATCATTTCAAATAAACTATTAACATTTCATGACTAACATTTATAGGGGTACAGTATTATTATTATTATAGTCAAAACAGATCGATAACACTTTACTATTCAGTTGGCTTTGTATTTACTTTGAAAACGAATTGATTAATTGGTTTTTTTTATACATATAATTGAGTGCTTTTTTAAATATTAAGATGTTTTAGATTGACTAACGTCCGGTTGAAAGTTTTATTTTCCATTGACTAGTTGTTTATTAGTTGCGGTGTTTTTGATTATAAATTAGTTTGCATTCATATAATCATCAACATGTTTGACTATGTGTTTAATAGACATTATAACGAATGGTACTTGTGTTTTAGTGTTTTAGTATGTGAACCTACAAATAGCTTGTTTTTTTAAAAAAAAAGATTTGAACTATTGTAACTTCCGTTAATATTCGGCGGAGGCAGCTGATATTTTGAATACATGAACTTTTGAAAATCCGAGCACAAAGGCACAAACTGAAAATAATTGAAGTTTTAATAATTATTATTATTAAAACTTTACATTAAAAATAACTTACAAAAATTAAATTATCAACATCTAATTCAAAACAATCAAACATCTGAAACCAATTTTCACTTTCATTCTCAGTTAAAATCCAATACAGCTGATTAAACAATGGCTAAAAAAACAAAACAAAAAATTCGATTATAGCTGCAAAATGTGAAGAAAATTTACAATAATTACCTTGATATCTTCCACAGGTAATCGCCATTTGCTTTGAACGTTTTCAATGATATTCTTTGCAAAACAAGCGTTGAAGTTTTTAATCTATTATCATATATAGATCAATTACAAGGATTATTGAACTAAATGAACGCAATATTCGTTTGCAATGTACTGTACAGTACGTATTGGCGTTGCCTAGTTCAGGGGGCTGTTAATACTAAGTCTATATGATTGACTGTAGCATTAAGCCTCGTTTACTAGGCATAAGTGTTCACTAGATAACGGCTTATGCCTAATTAAAGGTTTTCAGTTTCTATGTACAGTAAACACGAATTTTACGTTTATCTAATTAGATTTAGTGCAATAGTATTACCTTATTGTTAACTTTTGATGTCACATACATTGCTTTGGCAAATGAATAATAATTAATAATGAAAACAGCCGTCATTGGCATGTATGAGTAACACTCAATGATGATGCCAAGTTCAGAGTCACTATGTTTCAGTGCAATTCCACAAGTGGCAATAAATAAGGCAATTAATAGTACAAATGGTAACAAACAAACTGTTGCGATTGGGTGAAATAACTTTTCCAGTTGTTTAATTAAGTGACGTAGTTGTTCAGCTTCTTTAGTGAATTTCTTAAACAATTTCCGGCGTCTTATGTTGGATTTTGTAGAAGATAAAGAGGCACTGAAAGCGTCGATTCTCATTTCAACTATCTCGAGTATCGTTTGGTAAAACCAGAAATAAATGCCATGAAATTGCAGAAGAGACCATGCTGAAGCTTCCATAACGATCAGTAATGTATTAATCATAAAACTTAAAACCATTACAGTTTTTAAAATCTCTGAAGTAACTTTGGAGCGAATGCTACGTCTGATCTTGTGCGATTGTTCAGCGTTAAGAAATATTGGAAAATTGAAAATGGGACGCAGATTGAATTTAACTGTGATGAACCACACGTATAAATGCAAAATACAAGAGATCACAACGGATAGCAAAGTGACTGACGTTGTAAAATTGAGAAATTCTAAATATTCGCCAGAGGCTGGGGATTTGTATATTTGTATTAGCAGAAATTGTACGTAATTAGCTCCATTTAGCACTATTACAACATCATATAAAACCCAATTTATTCCCATAATCACGCACATCACGGTTTTGCAATTGAACTTGTAATTTCTAGTGACGTTTATACCGAAAAACTGAAATATTGTCAAGTACAAATGACATAAACTGCTCAGAGTCACAGCCATTTTGAAAATGACCTTAAATGTCCGTAGCAAACTTACAATTGATTATTTTGCACTGAAATAGCAAAAGCAATAAATGTTGTATTATTTTCTGTTTACATTTGGTGACTTTGAAAGACCAAATGCTGTACAACTACATTGTAATGTAAACATCAGTTGAAACTATTACTGTTTAAACAGAAGGCAAAATCAATTTCATACACAGTTTATTTCTATGCTATTTTATTGATCAGACAGTTTAACACAAAACTAAACAGACCAAAATAAACTTTCTTTTTGCTAAAAGATTTTTAACTTAAACTCTAAGAAATGTCGTTTTAGTTAGAATATTTCTTTTTATGTTTCGTTTAACATCATTTCAGATAAACTATTAACGTTTCATGACTAACATTTATATGGGTAAAGTAATATTTTTGTTTTAACCAAAATGGATCGATTACATTTTGCTTTTCAGTTGGCGTTATGTTGACATTTGAAAGCGAATTGAAAGACCAAATGCTGAACCGACAACTATTACAATGTAAACAAGATAGCAGTCTTTTCAATTTCTCTCAGTTTATAAGATGATGTTTCAGTGGACATGAAAGTAGGTTGGTCGAAACTATCTATACAATTTCCAATAGTAATCGCTGGCATTAATCATAGAAAGTATCAAAAAAAAAAAAAAAAATTGAATGCAACAAAGTTATTCTTAAAAAAAAAAACTGACAAAAAAATTGAAAAAAAAAAAAAAAAAACATTTTTTAGGTGAACATTTAATGTATATTCAAAGGTTGTGAAACTCTTATCTTAAGTTGAACGTCAAAACATAAATGGGCCATATACATTTCTTCAGACACTTACAGTATTTTCATTGCAAGAAAGTAATGGGAAAAATGTGTATTATAACTAATACGATTTAGTCCCCCATTTCGTTATCGGCACTTTTGTTTTCCTTAAAATCACTATTTCAATATATGTTAGCTATATAACAACCGGAAGTTGACTACACAGTATGGTCTAGAACAGTGGTTCCCAACCTTTTTTAAACTGCGGAGCACTTTTCTGAATACAAAAATTTTGCGGAGCACCCTCAATTAAAATTTTAACAATTGAAATGCCCGCTGGTTGGGGCATGTACCTCACGTTGGGAAACAGGGGTTTAAAGTCAAGTACAGTATTAAGGTCAGTCAGCAAGAGCTGATCTGCTTTTTCCTTCTTTATTTCGGTACATGCAAAGAAAACCAACTAACATGTGCAACAAAAGGTCCCAAATGAGAGCAAATACAGTACAGTACTGTATTTGATGAGAGTCCTTTAACTAACATAAATTAGACCACAAGGAAATACCAGTACATTTAGCACTTAACACAGTGATGATAAAATACAGACATCGATTAGCATGCATTTTACAATTTGTAACAATACAAGTGTTTTTGTAGAATTATTTATTAAAATTTGAAAAATTGTAAAAAATCTTCACTTGTAAAAAAATTAAAAAAAAAAGAAAAGTTATTTTAGGTACTGTATAATTTTTGGGAGCACTTTCAGAGGGCTTGGGGAGCACTAGTGCTCCCCGGAGCACCGGTTGGGAACCACTGGTCTAGAATCTCACAACTACTGTTAAATATTCTAAAACTTAGTAAAATAAACATTGACTGAGAGGGCGCCATGAGCGCATGATCACACATCATCATTTAACATGAAAAGACACAATTTAAATACTGTATTTTATTTGTCGAAAAATGTGAACATCAAAAATGCTAAATGTAAAAATGGAGTTGCGGACCAAACTGTCAATCAATATTGACCAGCACATCAATCATCAATCAAGGGTTAAATTTCATTTCATAAAGTTCAATGGCGATTTCTATCATTTTTTATTATTATTTTTATTTTGTAAATGTTCAAATATAGAAAATCACCTTATACGTTTGCGTAACAAAAGCGATTGCGTTATTTCCAACAAACGGTTTAGTGTTTACTTAATTTTTAAATATTTTCCATTACGAAACGGTTGCGTGATGCAAACGTAAATGTTACCACTTGTATTAGCTTGTCGTAAAATAAACGTTTTTCTCTGATGTTTCCTTGTGAAGTAAATATTTCAGTGCAATTCGTTCAACTGCAATTGCGAATGCAAGTGCCATCAATTTAATTGGAATCAAAATGGCGTTGAAAACAATCCGATACAATTTTTTGGCTTTAAGTTTGCCAGTTTTAGTGAGATTTAAACCGAAAAACTGAAATATTGTCTAGTACAAATGGCATAAACTGGTCAGAGTCTCAGCCATTTTGAAAATGACTTTAAATGTCCGTAGCCAACTTACAATTGATTATTTTGCACTGAAATGGAAACAACTACTGACTTTGAAAGCCTAAATGTAAAACGACCACTTTGTAATGTAAATATCCGTTGAAACTATTATAATGTAAATAAGACCAATGTCAGTATTAATTCATACATTTTGTGTACAGTTTTATTGGGCTTGCAAATGGTACTTTAAGTCCATCAATCGGTATCACAAGTCACTGAAAGGGCGTTTTCATAAATAAAATAAAATGTATTAATGTATATTATACCTGACACGCAACTTAGCAATCGATTATTTGTTATAACTGACCAATCAGCAGCTGCCACAAGACACTGAAATAGATTTTTTGTTTTGCTGGCACTTTTATCTTCATTGCAAGAAATAAACGGGAAAAATTTCTATTATAACCAATACGATAGTGTAAGGTAGAGTTACCATAACAACCAGTTTTTGTTTATAATTTATTGTTTTTATTTCCAATGTTTCTGTGAGTGAAATCAATTGATAAATATTTTTAAATTATTTTGATTGAAGTGCATTAGAGTTGCTGATCTTGAAACTTTACAATCAATCAATGACCATAAGCTCTTCGA
Source organism: Helicorthomorpha holstii (assembly GCA_013389785.1). Lineage (NCBI taxonomy): Eukaryota > Metazoa > Arthropoda > Diplopoda > Polydesmida > Paradoxosomatidae > Helicorthomorpha > Helicorthomorpha holstii. The sequence goes on along the minus strand of JAAFCF010006680.1, from coordinate 3,540,207 downwards.
AGAAACATTTTCAAATCATAACCCATTTGAACCATCTGGAAATAAATGTACCATATAAATCACAATGCAATGTTAATACATAATACTACAGGGTGATCGCAAGATATGTATCAAACTAAGTTATAATTTATACAGAGTGAGCACATGTCTTGTAATCTTTCCTGATGTCATCAATATCGCAAATATAAATGATAATTTGTAATTGGCAAAGTCTAAATGTCTGATGACTAAGTGAGATTGTATAAATAGTATAAATATGTATTGTTTACTGCAATTATATTGTCGACATCCGGT
>JAAFCF010006680.1:3528775-3539903 GCA_013389785.1 Helicorthomorpha holstii | reverse complement strand
ATCTGAAACCAATTTTCACTTTCAGTCTCAGTTGAAATCCAATACAGCTGATTAAACAAAGGCTAAAAAAGCAAAAATAGACTAAAAACCGCAAAAGTTTGAATAAAATATCCAATAATTACCATGATATCTTCCACTGGCAATTGCCATTTGCTTTGGACGTTTTCAATGATATTCTTAGCCAAACAAGTGTTGAAATCTTTGATCTATTTAAATCAATCAAATGCATTTATAAAGGATAATTTCTTTAAATTTGAAACAGTGATTTACCACTATTTTCTTACTGTAATCTTATCGATAAAAAAAACTTACTTTATTGTTAACTTTTGATGTGATATACGCTGTTTTGCCAATTGTATAACAATTATTCACATGGTTTCCAAACAACAAAATTATAATCCAGATTTGTTCCCATCTTGTTTCACAATGAACGAAAAAAAATGTCATTGTGACTATGCATTGCAAAGTGCAAAGAGATGCGATTGGGTGAAATACAATGTGAATTTGTCTTATCATGTGACGTAATTGCTCGTTCTCTTTAGTGAATTTCTTAAACAACTTCCGGCGTCTTATATTGGATCTAGTCTCAGCTAAACTGGCACTGTAAGAGTCGAATCTGGAGCTGACAATGTCCATTATTGCTTGATAGAAATAAAAGTAGATGCATTGAAAGAACATGGGAGGATAAAAAAGTAGAAATCGCAAACCGTCAATACCTTTACGATAAATACAGCAACAAACAATATAACAGATTTGCAAAGCTATTATAAGAAACAGAATTATGACTTTGCAGCGTATATAACGTTTCATCTTAAGTGACGTCTCAGTTGTCATGCAAATTGGTGAATCAAAAGCAGAAATCAAATCACTTTTATGAGCAATTGTGGCAATAAACACGTACAATCGTAAAAAGATAGCAGTTATTATTATCATTAACATAACAAAGGTGAGCATTTTCACGAAAATACTTGAATCGATTAATCTATTCTTGCGAAGTAATTCGTCAAGTAGAAATCCTTCAACTGCAATTGCAAATGCAAGTACAAACAATTCAATTGGAAACAAAATGGCGTTGAAAACAATTCGATACAATTTTTTGGCTTTAAATTTGTCACTTTTAGTGAGATTTATTCTGAAAAACTGAAATATTGTTAAGTACAAATGACATAAACTGCCCAGAGTCTGAGCCATTTTGAAAATGAGCAACAATACCTATAGCTAACTTACAATTGATTAATTTGCACTGAAATGGCATACGCATTTCATGTTGTGTTATTTAGTTTGACATTTGATGACTTTGAAAGCCCAAATGCTGAACGACGACTTTGTAGTGTAAACATAAGTTGAAACTAAGCTTATTATAGTGTAAATAAGACCACTGTCACTATCAGTTGAAGATTGTTGAAGTCAAACTGGCAATGAACATATTGTATACATTTTGTTGATCAATGCACACAATTGGCTGTTAAGCTCCAACAAATAAAAGCAAACAAATGTATTGTGTACACATGAATTGAAACCTCTAGTTAGTTGACGTATATAAAATGATAACAAAATCGATTTCAAATACCAACGATTGATCAGAAAGTTGAGGTCATTACTACCACGAATGAGATACAAGTCAATAATTTTGATTGGTGCCTTAAATGGTCTTTAAAAGCATCTAAAAAAATTACAAATGTGAAAATTTAAATGGTAAGTTCAATTAAAATGTTTGTATTCATTGTTTGTCTTATTGGAAAATAAACTGAAATTTTCTTAAATGATTTAACACAACTGAAAAATAAGATCAGCTACTTACAATGCCTCGTTTGAAATGGTTTAGTGAGCATATACTCAAATCTTTTAAGAAATAAATTGAAAAGACTTAAGTTAAATGTGTAATTTTATTAATTTTATTGTACATCTAATTGAGTGCTTTTTAAATATTAAAATGTTTTAGCTAGAAAATCATATCTTCCATTAACAGTTAGTTTATTTGTTTTAGTGCTATTGACTACAGTTTGCATTGATTTAATCATCAATATGTTTTGAATAATTGTATAATAAACTTTATAACTAATGTTAACTGTGTTTTAGTGTGTAAACCTAGAAATTGCTTGTGTTTTATTTTTCAATTTTAACTGTATCTAAAAGCTTGTCTGTTGTGATATGTTGAGTAGATAAACTTTTGAAGATCAAAGCATAAAGGCACAATCTGAAAATAATTGCAATTGTAATATTTGTATTGTTTAGTTTTAATAATAATTAATTACCACAATTAAATTGTCAACATCCAATTCAAACCAGCTGAACATTTGAAACCAATTCTCACTTTCATTTTCAGTTGAAATCCAATACAGTTGATTAAACAAAGGCTGAAAAAACAAACAAAAAATAGTTAAAAACTATTGAATAAAATAGCTAATAGTTACCTTGATATCTTCAACAGGCAATTGCCATTTGCTTTGGACGTTTTCAATGATATTCTTAGCCAAACAAGTGTTGAAACGTTTGATCTAAGCAACAAAACATCGATCAATTATTACAGTTTTATCGATTAGTTTTAGTGAATTTACTTTATTGTTAACTTTTGAAGTCAGATAAGCAGCTTTAGCAAATGAATAATAATTAATAATGAAAACAGCGGTCATTATCATTTCATTTGCACTAATTTCTATGTTATATGAATCGTAGTTACTTGTTGAACTATACTCCACTATATTTCCATAATTGGCAAGAAATAAAGCGATCATTAGTAAACATGGGAACATGCAAACTGTTGCGATTGGGTGAAATAAATCATCCAATTGGCGAATTAAGTGATGTAGTTGTTCAGACTCTTTAGTGAATTTCTTAAACAACTTTCGGCGTCTTATGTTGGATTTTGTAGAAGCTAAACTGGAGATGAATTCGTCGATTCTGATCTCAACTATCTCGATTATTGTTAGGTAAAAGCAGAAATAAATGCCTTGAAATTGAGGCATATAAAATTCTGTAAGGCCATGATTTGTAATCAATACAAATGCAATCACCCCTAAAACTAAGGCAATTTTTAAAATCTCTGGGATAACTTTGAAAATAACGTTACGTTTGATCTTGCGGGATTGTTTGGCGTTCAAAGTAATTGGTAAATTGAAAATGGGACCCAAATTAGATTTAACTGTGATAATAACCACGTATAAATGCAAAATAGCCGACGTTATTATGAACAGGAGATATACGGTTACTGAAATTTCGTCAAAGAATATAAATTTGTCTTTGTCTGATCTTTGGTAGATGTCCGATATCAGAAGTAGTCCATCAATACTTCCTGACGTCAATATTATAATATCATTAAAAACCAAAATGAATCCAATAATCACGCAGATCACTGTTTTGCAATTGAACTTGTAGCTTTTAGTGACATTTATACCGAAAAACTGAAATATTGTTAAGTACAAATGGCATAAACTACCCAGAGTAACAGCCATTTTGAAAGTGACCTACATTTTTATAGCTATTATTATTACTATAACTTAAGCCGATCGATAACACTTTACTATTCAGTTTAGCTTTGTATTTACTTTGAAAGCGAATTGAAAGCCCAAATGTAAAACGACCACTTTGTAATGTAAATATCAGTTGAAAATATTACAATGTAAATAAGAGCAGTTTATCATGTGATGTTTCAGTGGACATGAAAGAGGGTTGGCCACAACGATTTCAGTTAGTAATTGCTGGAAAATAACAAATTTATTCTTAAAAATAAAAATAAATAACCAAACAAAAAATAAAAAAAATTGAAAAAAATAATAATAAAAAAAAATTGAAAAAAATAATAATAAAAAAAATTGAAAAAAAATTAATAAAAAAAAAGTTGAAAAAAATAGCAATTGCCATTTTTTTTCCCTTGCTTATCAAGAAATATTATTGAGAACGTTAATTTGTTTTGGCATATCCTGCTTCTCAGTGTCTGCCATTTTAAAAATGTCAGTTACTGTTTTAAATGATTTTTAGATTGATATTGATTTCTATTTGCAAAATAACCATGAACAAAGTTTGTAGTCTTGTTTAAACAAGTGCTACAGTATGTTATGGCTTTGATGACACGCAAGTACAGTTGCTTCTCATTTGTACAGCTGTTCAATAAGTCAATAAGTACATTCGTATGAAAATGTTATGCTAGTTAATTACCGTATCACGTCATCCGGGTGATCATAATGTTTGCGTGTACTCTTTTTTTTCACTGTTTAGCATCAAGACCTTACTGCAAAGTCTACCGTATATCATGAGCTAAAGCTGCAAGTGCCTCATTTACAAGGTTCAATTCGTGTGTAATTACCAACTCATTGCAACTCAGTCGATCATCAAGTGTAATTGGTCTTAGTGTTAAATGCTATTACCGATAATATTTTGTTTACAAACATGAACATCACCCGGGGTAATTTTGTCTTTAATAAATTTTACTGCGCTGTTTAAACAGAATAGCAAAATGTGGGCATAACTAGTCTTGTTTTGGTAAATGGAAATCAATATGTGTCTTCAAGATATTCATCCTTGTAAAGCGTCCTACGCTGTTCAGTCATTTTCAAGATGGCAGAGACTGTGGGTAGTCTGTGTAATTTGTATGTCAAAATATTTCAATTTTATGGCATTAATCTGGCTAAAAAGTCAAACTTCACTCGTCTTAGCTTAATTATCAACGTAATATTGGTTCCCTTTGAATTGTTTTGGATTACAGGATTAATAATGGAAGAAATTGTGATGATGAAAGCTTTGTACAACAAGCAAATCTCTGGTATCAATTACAACACTGTTTTTGAAGAGCTACGAATAAGCATATATTTTATGCTCATCATCACAACTTTTATTCTTCGTTTCTACGTCTTTATTGTAACTGTTAAAACTAACTTGAATCCTATTTTTGATTTGCTTATTTTTCTGTCTGCCAAACAATCTCGCAAGATCAAGCGTAATGCTCAGCGTAACGTTGAAGATGTTCTGGTTATATTGGGAATTCATTTTATGGTCATCATTATTTCAACTATTGTGATGGGCAAATTTGAGTTACTTTTATTGACAGCATTTTTTCCTCACATTTTGTTTCAATGCTTGTATTTCTATTTCTACCAATCAATTATGGAAATAGTTAGCGCCAAATTCGACTTGTACAACTCCAATTTAACTTCTGCTAGTTCTAATTTAAGACGCCAGAAGCTCTTTAAGAAATACGCGAAAGAATATGAAGACTTACGTCACATGACCAGCAAAATTCATAATTTATTTCACCCAATGATTTCGATTTTTATGTTTCCGTGTTTACTTTACATTGAGATGTTTGTGGTCAATTACGAACTTGATTTAGTAACAGGGTTTGGTTTCCTATTTTTCTGCGGAAGTCACATGTTCAGCTATTATGTTTTTATGAAAACTATACGAATGGCATCGAAAGTTAATAACAAAGTAATTAAATAGCTAATTAGTACTTATAAGTTAAGTGGCTGATATTTTGCTTAATTTAGATCAAAAAACTCAACCGGTGTTTGGCACAAAACATCATTGAAAATTTTAAACCTCAGTGGCTAATTGCAGAAAACGTTATGGTAACAGTTAAAGTTTATGATATCAAACTTAGTTATTTCTTAAGTTAGACCTATTTTACATTAATGAAAAGAAACGGGAAAAAACACTATTGCTTTTAATACGATTTAGTCTCGTTTTTATATTTTTTTTTAGCCTTTGTTTAATCAGTTGTATTGGATTTCAACTGAGAACGAAAGTGAGAATTGGTTTCAAATGTTCAGCTGGTTTGAACCGGATGTTGACAATATAATTGTGGTAATTACTAAATCTTACTTAATTAAAGCTAAACATTGTAAGCCATTAAGATACTTTTTCAGATATTGCAAATGGCCTTTGATATGCAAAAATTCTTTTGGAAAATTTACAATGCATAATTACTGAAAACAAAACTCTTTCATTTTCCTTTTTAATTTTTATTTAAACAATGATTGCAATTAACTTTAAATTAATTAGTGTTATATTGTTTTGAAAAGCTAAAAACTAAATTGCAACAACACCAAATTTATTTATATTATTGAAATGCCACATTAATTAATTAATCAATCAAAAATTAGTTTGAAACAACTTCGTAAAATGACTCAAAAAAAATCTTTCTATAGCAGTTCCCATTTGTTATTAACTTTTTCATGATATTCATTGACAAACCATAATTAAACTGTCACGTTTTTAAATGTTAATTGATTTTTAGATTGATATTGATTTCTATGTGCAAAATAGTCATGAACACATTTTATAGTCTTGTTTAAACACTGAAATGCTATGTGATGGCTTTGATGACACGCAAGCCGAGTTGGTCTCAGTTGTACATCCGTTCAATAAGTCAATAGTTGTACTCATTCGCCAGTTAACTACTGTGTTTACTTAAACTTAAACTGGTACATGAACCCCGGGTGATCATATAGTCTGCGTGCACTGTACTTTTCACTGTCTAGTATAATGGGCTTATAGCTATAATCAATGACAAACTTTGCAGTAAGTGCCTCGTTAACCAGGTTGAATTCGTGTTACTAGGTTAGCAGAAAGTGTAATTGGCTTAGTATAAAGTGTTTTGTTTACAAACATGAACATCACCCGGGATAATTGTGGCTTTTATTAAAGTGAAGGCGCTGTTTAAACAAAATAGCATTTGGTGGGCAGAACTATAACTAGTTTTGGTAAATGTAAATCAATACGTGTCATCAAATTAATCATCATTGTACGAGTCCAACACTGTTTAGTCATTTTCAAAATGGCTGAGTCTGTGGGTAGTCTGTGTCAATTGTACGTCAAAATATTTCGGTTTTATGGCGTTAATTTGGCTAAAAAGTCCAAAATCTCTCGTCTCAGCATAATTATCAACTTGATATTGGTTCCCTTTGAATTGTATTTTATTCCTGCATTGAGTTATGGAGAAATAATACTGTTTCAAGCTTTGTACAAGAAGCAAATCTCTGTTGTAAAAGTCGGATCTGTTTCTGAAGAGTTAGAAGTAAGTATATATTTGATGCTGATTCTCACAAGTCTTATTCTGCGTTTGTACGTCTTTATTTGGAGTGTTAAAACTGACTTGGGTCCTATTTTTGACTTTCCTATTCGTCTGACTGCAAAACAATCCCATAAGATCAAGCGTAACGCAAAGTGCAACGTTGCAATTGTTCTTGTTATAGTGGGTTTGAATTTGATGTTCATCTTTTCCGTAAATGTTTTGGTGGAAGTGACTGAGAAGCTTTACTTAGTTATAGGTTTTTCTTACATGTTATTTCAATGCTTGTTTTTATATTTATACCAATCAATAATGGAAATCGTCAACGCCAAATTCGACTTGTACAGCTCTAGTTTAGCTACGACCACATCCAATCTAAGACGCCGGAAGTTGTTTAAGAAGTACACGAAAGAGTACGAAGAACTACGTCACATGACGAGCCAACTTTACAATTTATTTCACCCAATCAACTCGATTTGTATGTTCCAATGTTTGCTGAGTCTTGTAATGTCTGTGGTCAATTGTGAACGTAATCTGGAAAGAGGTTTTTTTTTCTTAATTGTCTGCGGAAATCACCTGTTCAACTATTATGTTTTTATGAAAACTATGCAAATGGCAACACAATTCAATAATAAAGTAAGTAATTAAATAGTTAATTAGTACATTTATTGATTGTGGTTTTGTCTTGTTTTAACTTAGATCAAAAGTTTGAACTGTTGTTTGGCACAAAACATCATTGAGAATCTTAAACCTCAATGGCTATTTGCTGAAGATGTCATGGTAACCATCGATTTTTAGGTTACGTAAACTAGTCATTGTCTAAATTAGAAATATTTCCAAGGACTAAAAAAGAAACGGGAAAATTCAGTATTGCTATTAATCCTATTTAGTCTCATTTCTTTGTTTTATTTAGCCTTTGCTTAATCAACTGTATTGGATTTCAACTGAGAATGAAAGTGAGAATTGGTTTCGTATATTCAGCTGGTTTGAACCGGATGTTGACAATATAATTGTGGTAATTTCTCAATAATCTATTAAAACTAAACATTAAAGCCATTTAAATTATTTTTCAGATATTGCTAATGGGCTTTGATCTGCGAAACTTTTTTTTGAAAACTCCCAATGAATAATTGCTGAAAGAAGAAAAATCAAAACTGTCACAATCTTTAATTTTAAGTGTAATGATGATTGCAATTAACCAAAAAGTAATTACTGTTATATTATTTTACAAAGCAAATAAACAAACTGCAACAAAATCTAATTAATTTATAGCATATTATTGAATGACAGTGAAAGACAAAACTGTCTGAATTTGTATTTTTTTCTCCCAGTTTGAAAATGTCGGTTAGTGTTTTAGATGATCATTGATTTTCAAATCAATATTGATTTACACATGGAAAATAGTCATGAACACATTTTGTAGTCTTGTTTAAACAGTGTTTCAGTCTGTTATGGCTTAGAAGACACGCAAGTACAGTTGGTTCTCAGTTGTACAGCCGTTCAATAAGTCAATAGTTGTACTCATTCGCCAGTTAACTACTGTGTTTACTTAAAATTAAACTGGTACACGAAACCCGGCTGATCATATAGTCTGCGTGCACTGTACTTTTCACTGCCTAGTATACTGGGCTTATAGCTATAATCAATGACAAACTTTGCAGTAAGTGCCTCGTTAACAAGGTTGAATTCGTGTTACTAGGTTAGCAGAAAGTGTAATTGGCTTAGTATAAAGTGTTTTGTTTACAAACATGAACATCACCCGGGATAATTGTGGCTTTCAACAAAGTCAAGGCGCTGTTTAAACAAAATAGCATTTGGTGGGCAGAACTATAACTAGTTTTGGTAAATGTAAATCAATACGTGTCATCAAATTAATCATCTTTGTAACCGTCCAACACTGTTTAGTCATTTTCAAGATGGCAGAGACTGTGGGTAGTTTGTGCCAATTGTACGTCAAAATATTTCAGTTTTATGGCATTAATTTGGCTAATAATTTGACTCAAAATTATCCCACTTAAATTATCACTTACTGTAATTAAATAAAAAGTAATTAATGTTTGATCTTGCAAAGCATATAAATAAAATGCAACAAAACTTATTTATTTTTAACATATTATTAATTGGTTTGTAAAAGGCCAATGGGCATGAATGATAAATTTGATTAATAATTTAAATTGATTTTAGTGAAAAATTAATTTTTTTTTATAAAGTTTATATATGTCAAAACCGATCTGTATATTTAAAAACAAATGTTGGTTTAATGTTTACAGTGTATTTAATAATGTTTAAAATCACATCAATGAGTTGAAATGAATCAAAAATGTTTAATACAAGTTTTGAATACGGATCAGTAATGGCGTGTTGATTAGCAATGCAACGTTCGCTTTATTTAAGTTTGAATATTGCGCGATATTACGTCATGGGCGAATTCAAAACATCGGCTTACAGAGCGGTAACGAGCGCTAAGTAGCATTTGCTAGTTATGTCATTTTGTTTAATGGTGGATTACGTCGTTGGTCGTCAAAATGTCAGTGATTGATTATGTGAATTTTTCATTAATTTTCAGTTAACTTTATTGATTGATTTGACGGATATATTAATGGGTGATAATCAATGGATTGAATTGAAGACTAAATGGCTGATTAATGGATAAAATTCGTCTAAGATGAATCTGATTTCGTTGGATTTTGAAAGGGGATGTAAAGAGACGCCAAAAAGCACGCTATGGATCGGTTGGCCTTAAAACAGTTAGAAAATAAGTTATATTTAATGAGTTTATCTAATTAATCATTGGTTAAAATCAGTCAAATGTTGCGTTAATTACTGGTTCGGAGGAGAAATGAGATGCCAAAAAGCTGTCTTAAAATTATTTGGTAAGTTTCAGTCACTCGTTTAACAAAACTAACTATAAAAAGTTGCTACAAAAACGTCCAACTAATTCATACAATTATATTTTAGCTGAAGAAATGTAGTTTTATTTAAATTTTGTTACACAAATTGCTGTTTGTAACTTTGTAAGCCTGTAGAGTGTGGTTTCTTAGGTAAGCATTGTCTGATGACAAGTCGTGCGACTCTGTCGGCCAACCATCATGTCTCAAGATAATCATGGAAATCAAACACTTGTGAACTTTTAGTGTGCCTTTTAGTGTCTCATAAGTTGTGATAGATAAAATGTTTAGGTAGCATTAATTTCTCGGATGGATTTAAAGTTAAGCTGTTACTGGTTGCTATGAGTCTCTAGGAAATCAAGGGAGAGGAACATGGACAACCCTGGATTTCAATTTGCATCAATCAAATAATAAGTTAAACTATCATTGTTTAATTGCATAATATTATGGCAATGTTTAACTTTTGTGTTGTGGTAACTTGAGATTTAATTCTTCTTGAGAAGAGAATCCAAAATGGTGGTGAAATGCAGTTTCGTAAAATTTTCTTAAGCTTTTATGTGAGAGTTTGTAAAATGTTGACATCTTTAAACGTTTCTTAGTTTTATTTCTCAAGTTTAGTAATCACTGTAATCATCAGAGCTTCAAGAATGATAAAGTAACCATTGCTGAAGATGTTTAGGCTGTTTAACTTGTCGTTTTTAGTGAGAATTATGTCTTCAATTTTATATATCTTTGTGTAGATAGCACTAACTGTCTAGAGTAACCGCCATTTTGAAGATGACCTAAATATCTAGTTATAATTGATTTATATTTCTCCAACTAATAACAAGACGTCACATCTAAATAAACAAACATACTTGTTTGTAAATACTGCTGTGGCTTTGGTAGCCATTGAAATAAAATGGCTGTACAATCGATTGAATGTGCTATTTACAGGACTATAACACACAATGGATACAAGGACAAGGGAAATTTAATCCATGCTAAAATTAAACCGACTTTTTGTGGCTTTGAAAAGCTAATTTTTATAAATTTTAAGTTAATGGTGTTTTTACAGAGCTTAATTTTTTGTATTAGCATTGAGAAAGAAAGTTACTAATGAAGAAGCGAGACTAAATATCATTAGAGCCAATGCTGTTTTTTCCCGTTACTTTCTTTCCATGTTAAAAAAAAGTGCAAATACTGTGTACAGTGGCTCAAAGCCAAAATGATACACTCACTTTTTTAACTGTTG
>JAAFCF010006680.1:3511726-3528375 GCA_013389785.1 Helicorthomorpha holstii | reverse complement strand
CAACAGTTAAAAAAGTGAGTGTATCATTTTGGCTTTGAGCCACTGTAAACACACAGAAATGTTGAAAAATGAGGTGGTCAAATGCAGTCTCGAAAAAAGATCTCTAAGCTTTTATGTAAAAAGTTGTAAAGTATGTAAAAGTTATGTAAGAGTTTGAAAAATGTCTTGACACCTTTAAACGTTTTTTTTAGGATCTTGTGTATCAAGTTTTAGTAATCACTGTAATCATTAGAGCTTCAAGAAAGATACAGTAACTGTTGCTGATATTGTTTCTGCAGTTGAACTTGTTATTTTTAGTGAGTTTTATGTCGTTAAATTTATATACAGTATCTTTATGTAGAGATAGCACCTACTGTCCAGAGTAACCGACATGTTGAAGATGACCTAAATATCTAGTTATAATTGATTTATATTTCTCCAACTAATAACAAGACGTCACATCTAAATAAACAAACATGCTTGTTTGTAAATACTGCTGTGGCTTTGGTAGCCATTGAAGTAAAATGGCTGTACAATCGATTGAATGTGCTATTTACAGGACTATAACACACAATGGATACAAGGACAAGGGAAATTTAATCCAAGCTAAAATTAAAGAGACTTTTTGTGGCTTTCAAAAGCTAATTTTTATAAATTTTAAGTTAATGGTGTTTTTACAGAGCTTAATTTTTTGTATTAGCATTGGGAAAGAAAGTTACTAATGAAGAAGCGAGACTAAATAGTATTAGTGTCAATGACAATCTTTTCCGTTTCTTTTCTCTTCAAGTTGAAAAAAAGTACAAATAGTTGAAACGAGACTATTACGTATCAGTTTTAATGTCTAATATTCCGGTTTTTTCTTTATGAGTGGGACAAATAGTGTTTAAACGTAGAAAATTACCCTGTATAACCTGCAAGTATTTGTGTTTAAAAATATACTGGGTGATTGGTGACAGTGCAACACTTGGAGATTGGTAAACACATATCTAAAGATCAGCTTGTATAAATTCAGAGCATTGTGAAAGATAAAATTACAACCATTCAAAACAGGCACAATTTCTATTCTCCATTTATCTGTTTGTTTTGTTATTCTGGTCAGTGTTATGATGATGACACGCCAGTTAGTAGTTTCATCTAATGGGAAGGTCCTGTTAATCACTCTTAGGGCGTGGAAAGCCATTTGAGTGAAAGTGTAGCAACAGTTTATAGTTGTATACTTTCATTTAATGATGCATCCATCTTGCTGATTGACGTATTTTTTTTGTAGATTTACAAAGGATTCAAAAGTGTCAGCTATGGAAATTTTCATCAAGTGTGTTAATGTTTATGCAAATGGATACGTGACAGTGATTGGATACAGGCAGTGTCATGTTTTTGTGTCATTTTAATGAAGTTTTTGCAAGTTGGATACAACATTACGATGGATTAAGTAATGTAATCTAAGAATTTGGTAAGTGAAAAAAGTTTTATTTTAATTTGATAAGTTAATTTTGGTTAATTTATTGACTGTGCCATAAAGGATGGTCTTCCCATTGACTTGTGTGTTAATTTATAAAGTCGTGTTAAAGTATTTTACTGCCTTGTTTGAGAGGACACTGTGAGCTTACACTTTCACTTTTTGAAAAGACAGTTTTAGTACATGTAAAGGAGGTCTATTTGAATATTAGGACGTTTTAGATTGACTAACTAGTGGTCAGGAATCTTTCAACTTATTTAGTGACTGTATAATTGACTATACAGTAGTTTGCAATATGATCTGCATCGACATGTTATACTGTCACATAAAGTGTAGAGATTGATAGCCACGGTATTTTAAATACATAAACTTTTGAAGATCAAAACACAATGGCACAACCTGAAAATGAAATCATTTTTAGTATTTTTAAAATAAATTTTTAATAATAATAATTACAGCAATTAAATTGTCAACATCCAATTGAAACCAGTCAAACATCTGAAACCAATTCTCACTGTCTTTCTCAGTTGAAATCCAATACAACTGATTAAACAAAGGCTAAAAATATTTTTAAAACAAAAAAGTGATTCAAACTGAAATTTTGAATAAAATAGCCAATTGTTACCATGATATCTTCCACTGGCAATCGCCATTTGCTTTGGACGTTTTCAATGATATTCTTAGCCAAACAAGTGTTGAAATCTTTAATCTATTAAAGTACAGTAAAAACTCTAACACAAAATAATGGAGCACTTGCTAGTAAAAAATACTTACTTTATTGTTAAGTTTTGATGTCAGATAGGCTGCTTTGGCAAGTGCATAATAGTTAATAATATTAGCAGTGCACATTGCCATGTCAAAAACAGACGCTGATATGGTGTTCAGATCGTAGTTACTTGTTGTACTATACTTGAGTACGAGTCCATTAATGGCAATAAATAAGGCAATTAGTAGTACAAAGGGGAACAAGCAGACCGTTGCGATTGGGTGAAATAATTGATCAAGTTGGCGAATTAAGTGACGTAGTTGTTCAGTCTCTTTAGTAAATTTCTTAAACAATTTCCGGCGTCTTATGTTGGATTTTGTAGCTGATAAACTGGCGCTGAATTCGTCGATTCTGATTTCAACTATCTCCAGTATTGTTAGGTAAAAGCAGAAATAAATGCCTTGAAATTGAGGCATGATGTGGTCTCGATCGCAATATTTCTCAAACAATGAAGTTATCTGAAGTATTAAAATTAACGAAATCTTTAAAATCTCCGGAATAACTTTGAAGAGAATGTTACGTTTGATTTTGCGGGATTGTTCAGTGTTTAAAGAAATTGGTAAATAGAAAATGGGACCCAGATTTGATTTAAAAGCGACAGTAAACACGTATAAATGCAAAATACAAGACGTCGGTAATGGCAGGAGAAGTACAAAACTTAGCATACCAGTAAACGAGATAGTAGAATCGTCGAAATCTCGATTTCTGTAGACGTATGAAAGCACTACTTGAAATTTTAAAGATTCAATTACCACTATTACAACATCAACTAAAACCAAAATGATCCCAATAATCAAGCAGATAACTGTTTTGCAATTGAACTTGTAAGTTTTAGTGAGATTTATGCCGTAAAACTGAAATATTGTTAAGTACAAATGGCATAAACTACCCAGAGTCACAGCGATTTTGAAAATGAACTAAAATTTCTATTGTTATTAGTATTTGAACTAAAATGGGATTGAGTTTCCATTGTATTTGCTTTGAAAGAGAATTGAAAGCCTAAATGTAAAACGACAATTTCTTAATGTAAATATCAGTTGAAAATATTACAATGGAAATAAGTTAAGGATATCCAATCGATTTAATGAACTTTTATTTTGTTTTGTTGGAAATTTGGATTTGCAAAGTTGATTTGTCATTGTGATCTATAAAGCCAAGCAGATGGTCCTATAAGTCACTGAAAGGGCGTATTCAAAAGTGGATAAAATGTTAGTTTTTATTCGTATTAACTGCAATAATTTGTTTGGAGTTTAAGAAAACCTTTTAGCAATTATGGGGAATCTTAAGAAAAAAACAAAATATTGTTTTAAGAAAACGAGACTAAATTGTATCAGTTCAAATAGCCATTTGTATCTAGAAAATTAAAAACTAATTCCAATTATCAATAAATTTATTCTTAAAATCCAAAAGAAAAAAAAAATTAAAAAGAAAAAAATTTGAAAGAAAAAAAAAAAATTTCAAAAAATAAAAAAAAAAAAAAAATAAATTTCAAAAAATTTAAAAAAAAATTCAAAAAAAAAAAAAAAATTCAAAAAAAAAAAAAAATTTCAAAAAAAAAAAAAATTTCAAAAAATAAAAAAATAAAAAAGTTTCAAAAAGAAAAAAATTAAAATTTTTTTTTTTTTTTTTTTTTTTTGCATTTGAAGTTGTCACCTAGAATTTAAAAAAATAATTACTTTACATAAAACAAAGCACTTAATACAAATTACATACAACAATGAATATTAACATTAAAAATAAATTACATTAAAAATGAGCAATATAATTTACATTAAAAAATAACATTAAAAAAATACAATATATAAACCAAAACCACCAGCACTATTGTTTGTTGCACATTGTATATTTGACCACGCGATTTGGCTGCAATCCGATGGTCAAGCATCTTTGTAATCGACAGAATCTGCACCGTCGGTTGCTTTCTATGACCGGACAGTTCTGGTCACATTTTGGCTGCATTGTCTTCAGGATTTCTCTCCTGAAGAAGCATTTGCATGCCTCACACACTAGTTTTTCATAGCAGTTGGCCACTTGGGCCCCACTGCCACACACTTGACATAACAAAGGACTTGGGGCACTAACAGTTGCTGCAACTACACTGAAATCTGAAGATTTTGGGTTTCTTTCTTCTGTTTTCTTGAAACATGGCTGCTCATGACACTCCTTTGTTATTGCTAAACCAGACTGGGTTCCTCGTTTCCTCTTCAAACAAGGTGGCTTGTGATTTTGTGGAGCAAGATTTTCTTTGGGTTTCTTCTCAGAAACCTTTTGTTTTATAAAAATGCTTTTGTTTTGTTTCACTTGTCTTTTTGAATCATGAACACTTTGAAGTCCCATCATGCTCATAAAGGCATGTTTCGCTTCAGTGTCATCATTATTCTTGGCAGAAATTCTGTCTGAAAGGGCTTTTACTTTTAACTCTTTATCCATCCTTGTTTTTATCTCGTCCTCTATCTGGCTTTCAATTTTCTTTCGTGTAACAACCATTTTGAAAATTAATAATGAATAAAAATATCAAAATAAGGTCTTTACACGTTCACGAAAGTTTTACAACTAAAAAACTAGTATGCAAGTCGTGAGGGCGTTACTGTCGAGGTACGGGCAGCGCCACCATGTGGGGAAATATTTAATTAAGTCCTTTAAAAAGCATACGGCACTGGTTGTTTTTCTTACATGGTAAATACACTAAGTTTACAATTTTTACGTATTTGTTTTAGTGACAAAAATTACCAGTAAAGAAACGAGAATAAATAGCATTGTTTACAATTGACATTTGTCTCGTTTCTTTACTGACCAATATTTTTAAGTAAAGAAACTGGAGTAAATTGTAATCGAAATGTGACCTAAATATCTAGTTATAATTGATTTATACAGTATTTCACTAACTAGTTACAAGACGTCACATTTGAATCAATAAGCATGGATGTTTTAGCATTCAGCTTGTAAATACTGTTGCTTTGGTGGCCATTTGGCATTTGATGACTTTGAAAATGAATTGAAAGCTCAACAAAGTAGTAAAACGATCAATTTGTTTTGTAAATATCGGTTGAAATTATGACAATGAAAATGCGATCAATGTCAGGATCAATTTAATACACTTTGTTTATACAGTATATGCAGTTTTATTGGATTTGAAAATTGATGGCACTCAATAATATAATTAACTGCAAGGTTATATTGTAAGGAAAATTCAAATGGCCAATCAAAACGTTTTGTGAAGAAAGACAATGTCACTTAATACTGTAATTACAATGCTTTTTAAGTTATTAGTACTAAATAACCATTACATTAACATTTATTTTGTAAGTAAAGTAGTTTCAGTGAGTTTTTCTTCAGTGTTGGTTTCCAATTTGGTATTTTGAGAAGAAAAACTTTTGAAGATCAAAGCACAAAGGCACAACCTAAAGATAATTACGATTTTAATATATTTAATTTGAAGTTTCAATAATAATTAATTACCACAATTAAATTGTCAACATCCAATTCAAACCAACTGAACATTTGAAACCAATTCTCACTTTCATTATCAGTTGAAATCCAATACAACTGATTAAACAAAGGCTAAAAAAGCAAAAATTAGACTAAAAAAAGTTGAAGAAAAAAGCCAATAATTACCATGACATCTTCCACAGGTAATTGCCATTTGCTTTGGACGTTTTCAATAATATTCTTTGCCAAACAAGTGTTGAAATCTTTAATCTATTAAAATATCAAATCAATTTAAAGGATTATACAAGTAATACTGGGTAAACGCAATATTCGTATGGGGAGCCTAGTATAAGGAGTTAATAAAGCTAAGTCTATGACATTGACTCCAGCCATAAGCCTACTTTACTAGGCGGCTAGGTGTACGAAACTTAATGATCCTGTAATTTCCTAGTTAAAGAAACACTTATGCAAAGTCTATGCCATTGACTAGTTACCAGTTCTCAATTCGTATAATTAGTTCACACGAATTTTACGTTCATTTGATTAAATTTAGTGCAATATGTTTACCTCATTGTTAACTTTTGATGTCAGTTGTACAGTTTTAGCAAGGGCATAATAATTGATAAGGTGACTAATACACATTATCCCGTAGTCTAGACACCTGTATATTGTGTCAAAATGGTAGTTACTTGTTGAACTATACACCAGTAGAAGTCCACAATTGGCAATCAATAAAGCAATCAGTATAATCCAGGGAAACAGACAAATTGTTGCGATTGGGTGAAATAAATTACCCAATTGATGAATTAAGTGACGTAGTTGTTCAGACTCTTTAGTGAATTTCTTAAACAACTTCCGGCGTCTTATGTTGGATTTTGTAGCTGCTAAACAGGCGCTTAAATAGTCAAATCTGATTTCAACTATCTCGAGTATTGTTTGGTAAAAGCAGAAATGAATGCTTTGAAATTGAGGTATAAAAAAAATTGGGAAGTAAAATTTTGTGAAAAGTTCAAAGAACAGAAACCCTAAAACTAATACAATTTTTACAAGCTCCGGGATAACTTTGAAGAGGATGTTACGTTTGATCTTGAAGGTTTGTTTGGCGTTCAAAGTAATTGGTAGATTGAAAATGGGACTCAGATTGGATTTAACTGTGGCGATAACCACGTATAAATGCAAAATAGCAGACGTCATTATGGGAAGGAGAAATAGAAATTGAGAAATATAGTCAAATCCGATATCATTCTTGACGTTTTTGTCATAGTAAATGTATCCTAGCGCATTTATTCCTTCAGAAGTTACTGATACCACGATTGCAATATCCAAAATAATCAAAATGATTCCCATAATAACACCGATCACTGTTTTGCAATTGATTTTGCCAGTTTTTGTGAGATTTATACCGAAAAACTGAAATATTGTCAAGTACAAATAACATAAACTGCTCAGAGACTCAGCCATTTTGAAAATGAACTAAAATGCCAATTGATTATTATTGTTGTAACCTAAATCGATCATTTATATTTTACTATTCAATTTGCTTTATGTTTACTTTGAAGGGAAATTGAAAGCCAAATGTACAACTATGTAAACATCAGTTGGAAACACAATGGATTTAATAAAATTTCATTTTGTTTTGTTGGAAATTTAGACAAAGTGAGTAAATGATAAAGTTCAAAAATTTACATTCAGCTAAAATGCCTATAACTAACTTAACAATGGATTATTTTTACTAAAATAGCAAAAGCATTGTATATTTTATTATTCAGTTTTACATTTGGTGACTTTGAAAGAGAATTGAAAGCCAAAACGCAAGACGATCAATTTGTATGAATAATCAATTTTTATACAATTTGATTGGTATACAGAATATGCAGTTTTTTATTGGATTTGAAAATTGATGGCGCTTAATAATATAATGTATTGTTTGAATATAAAGAATATTTAAAACGCCAATCAAAACATTTTGTGAAGAAAGATAATGTCACTTAATACTGTAATTACAATACCTTTTAAGATATTACTAATAAATAACCATGACATTAACATTTAACTTGCCAGTGAAAGTGGTTTTAGTGAGTTTGTCTTCAGTGTTAGTTTGTAATATGATGAATTGAGACGAAAAACTTTTGAAGATCAAAGCACAAAGGCACAATCTGAAAATAATTATTGCAATTTTAATATTTTTAATGTTAAGTTTTAAAATAATAATTACCGCAATTAAATTGTCAACATCCAATTCAAACCCATCAAACATTTGAAACCAATTTTCACTTTCATTCTCAGTTGAAATCCAATACAATTGATTAAACAAGGGCTAAAAAATGGTTTTAATTGTCTTAAATTGAAGAAAATTTAGAATAATTACCTTGATATCTTCCACTGGCAATTGCCATTTGCTTTGGACGTTTTCAATGATATTCTTTGCCAAACAAGTGTTGAAGTTGTTAATCTAAGCAAAAAACAGCAATCAATTTAAAGGATTTTACAAGTAATATTAGGTGAACGCAATATGTGTACGCGGAGCCTAGTAGAGGGGGTTACTAAGGCTAAGTCAATGACATTGATTCCAGCCATAAGCCTACTTGACTAGGCAGCTATGAGTATAATACCCAATGATTAATTCCTAGTGACAGAAAGAATTGTAAGTCTATGCCATTGACTAGTTACAAGCTCCCAATTCGTATAAATAGCCCACACGAATTTTACAATTATCTGATTAAATTTAGTGCAATATATTTACCTTATTGTTAACTTTTGAAGTCAGATGCACAGCTTTAGTAAGGGCATAATAATTAATAAGGTGACTACCGCTCAGTAGCACGTTATATAGACACTTTTCTATGGTGTCCTGATGGTAGTTACTTGTTGAACTATAGACCAGCAGAAATCCACAATTGGCAAGAAATAAGGCAATTAGTATTACCCAAGGAATCAAGCAGACTGTTGCAATTGGGTGAAATAACTTTTCCAGTTGGCGAACTAAGTGACGTAGCTCTTTGGACTCTTTAGTGAATTTCTTAAACAACTTCCGGCGTCTCATGTTGGATTTTGTAACAGCTAAACAGGCGCTGAATTCGTCAATTCTGATTTCAATTATCTCCAGTATTGTGTTGTAAAAGCAGAAATAAATGCATTGAAATTGCGGTATAAAAGAATCGGCGAAATAATAACTTGCGAAAAATTCAAAGAACAGAAACCCTAAAACTATCCCAATCTTTAAAAGCTCCGGGATAACTTTGAAGAGGATGTTACGTTTGATCTTAAGGGACTGTTTGGCGTTTAAAGTAATTGGTAAACTGAAAATAGGGCCCAGATTAGATGTAACTGTGACAGTAAAGACGTATAAATGCAAAATACAAGACGTCATTATGGGAAGGAGAAAAAGAAATGTAGAAAGATTGTCAAATGGGACTTCATTTTCGGTGTCTTTCTGATAGTAAATGTATTCTAGCACAATTACTCCTTCAGAAGTTCCTGATACCACTAATACAATATCCAAAATAACCCAAATAATTCCCATAATCACACAGATTACTGTTTTGCAATTGAACTTGTAAGTTTTAGTGACGTTTATGCCCCATAACTGAAATATTGTTAAGAAAAATTGGCATAAACTGCCTAGAGTCTCGGCCATTTTGAAAATGAACTAACATTTCTCTACCAGTAGCTATTATTATAATTATTTTTATAATCAAAATCAATTGTATTTTTGCTATCCTGTTTGTTGTAGTTTCAATGTCAAAGCAAATATAAAGCAATGTAAATATCTGTTGAAACTATTACAAAGAAAGTAAGTTGAAATCACAATCGATTTAATGAATTTTATTTTGTTGGACATTTGGACAACTGCAAAGTGGGTTGGTTTGTCACTCTATAATTTATAAAGCCAATGAAATGGTCCTATCAGTCACTGAAAGGGCGTTTTTAAAAGTTAATAAAATATTAGTATTGATTCATTGATCAGCTTTAGCTTGAAATCGATCCTCAATCAGTCAGAAATGACTGTTAGATACATGGACTTTCTTTGTTTTTGATTTCTAACAAGCTGAAAGTCGATACACTAGTTTTCAAATGCAAAAATTTAAATCCACATTTAGCTAAAATGCCTATAACTAATTTAACAATGGATTATTGTTACGAAAATAGCAAAAGCATTGTAATATTTTATTATTCAGTTTGACATTTGGTGACTTTGAAAGAGAATTGAAAGGCAAAATGATCAATTTGTAATGTAAATATCAGTTACGATCAATTTGATTGACTTTATATGCAGTTTTATTGATTTTGCTGATGGGAATACTCAAATGGCTTTATCTTAAGTGAAGAAAGAAAATGAACAGTCAATTGGCATCAAAAGTCACTCAAAGGGCGTTTTAGTAAATGAAATAAAAATTATTAGCAACGACTTGTGTCTATAAAAAAGATAAACTCATTTAAAATCAATATGGGGTAAATCAATAATGAACAGAAGAAATACACTCATAAGTATATTTTAAAGCTTTCTTAGATGTTTTAATACAAATGAAGAATTAGATGAGCCATTAGATTGCCTTGTGCTGTACTGTCTTAAGAAGACACAGTCTCATCTGAAGACAATTAACATGAAAAGACACAGTTTAAATGTCTTATTTGACTGATTTATTGGGGTTTTTTTGCATTTAATTGAGTGCTTTTAATTTTAAGATGTGTCAAATCTGATCTTCTATTATTTTTGTAATAGTTGACATTATAACTAATGTTAATTGTGTTTTAGTGTGTAAACCTGCAAATAGCTTGTGTTTGTTTTAAGATTTTGGCCATGTCATCTTCAGTTTTTATTATATCTTGAGAACATAAACTTTTGAAGATCAAAGCACAAAGGCACAACCTAAAAATAGTTGCAATTTTAATACAGTATTTACTGTATATGTTAAATTTTAATAATTAATTACCGCAATTAAATTGCCAACATCCAATTCAAACCAGTCAAACATCTGAAACCAATTTTCATTTTCATTCTCAGTTGAAATCCAATACAACTGATTAAACAAAGGCTAAAAAAAAAAAACAAAAATTGATTAAAAACTTGGTTGGTTGACAAAAACAGCCAATAGTTACCTTGATATCTTCCACTGGCAATTGCCATTTGATTTGGACATTTTCAATGATATTTTTTGCAAAACAAGTATTGAAATCTTTAATCTATTAAAATATCAATTCAGTTACAGGATTATATAGGACATAGATTAAAGTTAGTTTATAAATATTACCTTATTGTTAACTTTTGATGTCACATACATTGCTTTGGCCAATGTATAATAATGACCAATTAAAAGAGCACAGATAATTATGGTATAATCCTTTGCTGCCATGGTATCGTTATAATTGTTTCTGGTTGAACTATACTCAATTGCAAGTCCACAATTGGCAATTAATAAGGGAATTAGTAGCAGACAGGGGAATGCGCAAACCATTGCTATTGGGTGAAATAAATTCTGTAGTTGGTGGCTTAAGTGACGTAGTTGTTCAGACTCTCTAGTGAATTTCCTAAACAACTTCCGGCGTCTTATGTTTGATTTTGTAGCAGCTAAACTGGCGCTGAATTTGTCGATTCTGATTTCAATGATCTCGATTATTGTTTGGTAAAAGCAGAAATAAAAGCCTTGAAATTGAGGTATTGCAAATACTAGAAATTCATAATCTGTAATCAATGAAGTAACCAGATGACCTAAATTTACCAAAAGTTTGAACAGCTCCGGGATAAGTGTGAAGATCATGGTGCGCTTCATCTTGCGGGATTGTTTGCCGTTCAAAGCCATTGATAAATTGAAAATGGGACCCAAATTGAGTTTAACTGTGACCATAAACACGTATAAATGCAAAAAAGTAGACGTAAGTAAGGGCATGAAATATACGGCTATTAAAATATGGTCAAAAGGTAAAGCATTGATATCGTCTGGCGTTTGGTAGGAATGGCTTAGAAGACGTATTGTTGAGGAAATTCCTGGTACCAATATTACAATATCAAATAAAACCAAACTGATTCCCATAATCACACCGATCACTGTTATGCAATTGAACTTGTAAGTTTTGGTGACGTTTATACCAAAAAACTGAAATATTGTTAAGTACAAATGGCATAAACTGCCCAGAGTCTCAGCCATTTTGAAAGTGACCTACATTTCTATAGCTATTATTATTATTGTTATGACCAAAACAGGTCGATTACATTTCACTGTTCAGTTGGCTTTATATTTGCTTTGACGGTGAAACTACAGCCATGTAAACATCAGTCGAAACTATTATATTGCAAACAAGTTGGAATCACAATCGATTTAATGAATTTTTGTATTGTAATGACATTTGGACATTTACAAAGTGGGTTTGTCACTATGATTTATAAAGCCAATCAGATGGTCTCACAAGTCACTGAAAAGGCGTTTTTAAACCTAAATAAAATGTTCGTATTGATTCGTATTTACTGGAATATTTTGTTTGGGAGTTTTAAGATAAAGTTTAAGATGCAAGACGAATTGTAAGAAGGAACTGTCTTGCTAGTTAACTAGGTGATCATTACGGTGATAATGATTAGGGTGATCATCATGTCAGCATGCTCTGTACACTTCACTGGTTGATATATGGGGTTTATAGTTAAGAGTCAGTTACATAGACTTAGCAATAACTGTCCTTCTAACTATGATGAGTCAAAGAGACCAATCTGTAAGCCCAGTTTATTCAATGAAAGGGCTTTTAAGTGACTGAAAATTAAAAATACGTTGACAATGATTTGTTACAATTCAAAAGACAATTTTATTTAATGTTATTACAATACTTAATACGATTATTGCAATTAAAATTTATTTAGCAAATCAAGTGGTTTTGGTGAATTTTTCTTCTGTGTTAGCTTTTACTGTGGTATCTTGAGACCTTTTGTACAGTAGGTCCAAACACAATGGCACAATCTGAAAATAAGTAAAACTTTTCCTATTTTTTAATGTTTAGTTTATATAATAATAAATAATCAATAATAATAATTACCATAACGAAACTGTCATCATCCAATTGAAACCAGCTGAACATTTGATACCAATTTTCACTCTCATTCTCAGTTGAAATCCAATACAGTCGATTAAACAAAGGCTAAAAAGACAAAACAAAACCCTAAAAACTATTGTAGAAAACGTACAATACTTACCATTACAGTGATTTAGTTCTTCAGACTCTTATGATGAATTTCTTAAACAACTTCCGGTGTCTTATGTTGGATTTTGTAGCTGAAATCGTCGAATCTGATTTCAACTATTGTATTTCCTTTGTCATTCTTTTGATGTTCCTCGTTTCCTCTTTAAACTTGCTGGAGGAAGATTTTCTTTTGGTTTCTTGTCAAAAACGTTTTCTCCACCAACAGAAATGTTTTTCTTTGGTACTGAACTTGCTGAATTTGGAACCAGTCCCATCATTCTCAGAAAAGCAATCTTCGCTTCAGCGTCATTCTCATTTCTTTCCGCAATTCGAGATGAAATGGCCTTTACTTCCAACTCTTTATCAGCTCTTATCTTTTTCTCATTCTCGATCTGGCTCTCAATTCTTCTTCGTGTGACAACCATCTTTGAACTCGTTGAATATGAAAAGTATCGTAATAAGGTCCTTACACATCCAAAAAAAGTTTTGCAACTAAAAAAACTAGTATGGAAGTCGTGAGGGCGTTACTGTCGAGTTACGGGCAGCGCCACCATGTGGGGAAATATTTTACATTTTTAATTAGGCCCTTTAAATAGCATAAGGCACGTTTTGGCATATGAAATCTCTTAGTAAATAAGTTTGGAATTTTTTCATATTTGTCTTGTTTCTTTAGTGGAAAAAAATTATTTATAAAAAAACGAGAATAAATTACATTTAGAAATGAAATTGGTAGTGACAATATTTATTGTGGTTTTTTAATTAAAATAATTGACAAATTTAATAAAGTAATTATTTTGAGTAATTGCAGTGCTATAGTTGTAAATTTCTTCTTTAGGTCTTAAAAGTAAATTGCAAAAATAAAGTTTTGAATATCATAACCAAACTGTGAAAGCTGAAAACAAAAAAAAAAGTAATTATAACAAAATATTGGTACCAAATGTTTTGGCAGAAATTTAACTGATTTTTTTTATCGAAATATGATGATTAACAATAATGCTCGTGTACCAATAGTTGCTGAACATTGATATTTACCACAATTAAATTGTCAACATCCGGTTCAAACCAGCTGAACATTTGAAACCAATTCTCACTTTCTTTCTCAGTTGAAATCCAATACAACTGATTAATCAAAGGCTAAAAAACAAAACAAAAAAACTTCAAGTGTGAATTTTGACTAAAATAGGCAATAATTACCATTATATCTTCAACAGGCAATTGCCATTTGCTTTTAACGTTTTCAATGATATTTTTTGCAAAACTGGTGTTGATGTTTTTAATCTATTAAAAATTATTAATCAATTTTATAATTAGTTATTTGGTCTTTTAAGACAAATTAGTATGAAAAATAATTAAATTTTCTTTATGTATTTTTATACATTTAAAGAAACGAGACAAATCTTGCTTTGCAATTTGGTCTTAAGAGGAAATAAATTCGCAGTATTCATGCATTGTACTTACTTTACCATTAACCTGAGATGTTAGATGAACAGTTTGGCCAAAAACCCAGGCGTTGGCCATGTGACTTCCAAACGCCACTAAACGATCTAAAATGCCTCCTTTACTGTCTTCACAATGTACGAAAAACAATGCCATTGTAAAAATACATTGCAAAGTGGAAAGAGATGTGATTGGGTGAAATAAATTATGAAGTTTCTTAGTTAAGTGACGTAGTTCCTTATGTTCTTTAATGAATTTCTTAAACAACTTCCAACGTCTTATGTTGGATTTAGTTGAAGTCAAACTTGCACTAAAAGAGTCGAATCTGGTGCTGACAATGTCCATTATTGCTTGGTAGAAACAGAAATAAATGCTTGGAAAATGCAAATGTGGCATAAGTAGCAGATACACAACAACTACAATGTGTTTAATTTTGAATCCGACGTAGACCACAACAATTAATTGCAATATAATTCCAAGAAAAAGAATTGTGACGTTAAGAAGTATTTTGCGCTTGATCTTATTTGCTTCTTCAACTGACACTCTGATTGGCAAATCAAAAGCTGAAAGAAAATCAGTTTTGCAAGTGAATGTGACGACAAGAAACAGCCATAATCGTAGAAGCAACGCAGATATCAAAGGCATTAAAAATATAATAAATAAAAGTGCCTGAAAATTTTCTTGTTGGTTAAATTGTTCCTTGTGAAAGACGAGCTGCAAGGCATTTATCTCAAGTTTGATTGCAATGCAAATTAGTAGAATTTCAGCTGGAACCGCAATCAAGTTGTAGATGTTTTTGTATAGTTTCCAGAGTTTGTGTAGTTTCCTGTTTTTGGTGAGATTTAAGCCGTATATTTGAAAGATTGTCAAGTACCAATGACACAGTGTGCTCAGATGCTCTGCCATTTTAGAAATGAGATACATTACTGTACGTGATATTATTGCAATCATTGATTTTCAATTTTCATATCTAAGGCAACGACTACACTACACTACACGCACATATACAGTACACAGGGCTAGTTTCAGAGTGTGCGAGGCCCTGTGATGAAACGGTCGATGGGTCTTTCTCGATGTCTTACTTTAAATCAATATTTTAATGCATTTAATTCAGATCTTACATGGGACGAAAGTCTCTGAAGAAACAGTAAGTCCTTTATCATTTTAAAAGATAATGAATTTAAGTAATTCTGTTAATTTTGGATACAAAATTTCTATTTTTGAAGTTTGATCTCTTAGTTTAATGGGCACAATTCAAGGCCTTTTTTGGTTGCACTGTACAGTAGTTAAAAGTTAGCCTTAGTTGTTAAGGCGGAGTAAAAGCGATGAAATGTACTTGTGTAAACATGAGTTGAAACCTCTAGTAACTACTGTATATTCTAGTTAGTTAGTGAAATTGATTTCAAATATTATCGAGTGATTAAAAGATCAATGTATCGCATATGTGGCACCATCTAGTAACTAGTTGAGTTACAACAGTTAAACAGTCTTTTTAAATGTCATTTTTGGTAACAAAATTTAAGGGCGATTATTGTTCAATGAATGACACTATTTATCTATTCTTACATGGTGTATGAAATCTTTTAAGTAAATAAAATTACTTTGCTTTTTTGTCTCGTTTCTTTAGTGACAAAAATTACCAGTAAAGAAACGAGTATAAATAGCATTGTTTACAATTGACATTTGTCTCGTTTCTTTGCTGACCAATATTTTTTAGTAAAGCAATAATTGGAGTAAGTCCAGTTTATTCAATGAAAGGACTAAAAATTAAAAACAAAATACGTTGACAATGATTTCTTACAATTCAAAGGACAATTTTATTTATTGTTGTAGTTACAATACTTTATAATACGATTATTATTATAAAAAAAAATGTCATTTTTGTAGACTGTGGGGCCTCTCAAAGCGTGGGGCCGGGTACGCTGCACCCGCGTTTTTCCGGCCCTGCTTTTGTAGATCAAAACACACAATCACAACCTGAAAATAGATAAAAAAATTTTGGTTTTAATAATACAAAATAATCAGTAATAATAAATACTACAATGAAATTGTAAACATTGGTTCAAACCACCTGAAACCAATTTATACTTTCATTCTCAATTGAAATCCAATACAACTGATTAAACAAAGGCTGAAAAGACAAAAAACTATTAAAGAAAACGTACAATACTTACCATTACAGTGATTTAGTTCTTCAGACTCTTATGGTGAAGTTCTTAAACAACTTCCGGTGTCTTATGTTGGATTTTGTAGCTGAATTCGTCGAATCTGATTTCAACTTCTGTATCTCCTTTTTCACTCTTTTGATGTTCCTCGTTTCCTCTTTAAACTTGCTGGAGGAAGATTTTCTTTGGGTTTCTTATCAGAAACCTTTTCTCCACCAACAGAAATGTTTTTCTTTGGTACTGAACTTGCTGA
>JAAFCF010006680.1:3486818-3511716 GCA_013389785.1 Helicorthomorpha holstii | reverse complement strand
CTTGCTGAATTTGGAACCAGTCCCATCATTCTCAGAAAAGCAATCTTTGATTCAGCGTCATTCACGTTTCTTTTTGCAATTCGAGATGAAAGGGCCTTTACTTCCAACTCTTTATCAGCCCTTATCTTTTTCTCATTCTCAATCTGGCTTTCAATTCTTCTCCTCGTTAAAACCATCTTTGAACTTTCGTTTTGAATATTAAAAGTTTCGAAATGAGGTCCTTACACATCCAAAAAAAAGTTTTGCAACTAAAAAAAACTAGTATGGAAGTCGTGAGGGCGTTACTGTCGAGTTACAGGCAGCGCCACCATGTGGGGAAATATTTTACATTTTGAATTAGGCCCTTTAAATAGCACAAGGGACTTTTTATCTCTTTGTACATGGCGTATGAATCTCTTACAGTAAATAAGTTTGGAATTTTTTAATATTTGTCTCGTTTCATGATAAGGACATGCAATTTAGTGTTAAATTTTAATGAGAAGGCCCAATAAATTACTCTTAGGGCGTGAAAAAGCATTTGAGTGAAAGTGTAGTAACATTTTATACTCTCATTTAATATTGTACACATCTTGCTGATTGAAAGAATTTTTTTGGTATATTTACAAAGGACTTCAAATACGTAAAGTGTCATCAAGAGTCCAAATGGATACGCGTCAGTGGTTGGATACACACAGTGTCATGTTGTTGTGTCCTTTTATTCAAGTTTCTGCAAGTTGGATATACAAGAGTTGTATCATTACGATGGATTAAGTGATGGCATCTACTAAGTTGGTAAGTCAAAACTTTTTATTTTAAATTGATCAATTAATTTTGGTTAGAGTAGAATGACGACTTTGTAGTGTAAACATGAGTTGAAACTAAGCTTAGTTGAAACTAAGCTTATTATAGTGTAAACAAGACCACTGTAACGACCAGTTGGATGTTGTTGAAGCTAAACTGGCTCTTAAAAAGTCGATTCTGGTGCTGACAATGTAGATTATTGCTTAGTAACATCAATAAATACAAAGCGAAGGATAACTTTAGTCATTTATAATGTCTTGTATTGTACTTCCTTGTTTGGGAAGCCAAAATAAACCTATTTTCTCATTTTATCAAAAAAAAAAAAAAAGGAAAGACCCAAGTTAAATGTGCTTGATTTTATTGATTTTTTTATACATTTGTTTGGGAGCTTTTACAGTGTTGAGATGTTTTGGATTGGTTAACTTCCGGTAGAAAATCTTATCTTTCATTGATCTGTTCAGGGTATTTATTTCTCCTTGTGCCTATATTGTACGTCATTGATGAAAATGAATAATTGTACTGTCCAGGGTTCATATACTCGCTTGAATTTCAACATCATCGAAAGGAATTTGTGTGTCCTAAAACATAACAGTTAATATCTATTTCAAAGTCCAAATTACAAATTATGCTAATTAAGTATAAATTTAAACTCCAATTTAATCTAACAATAACTAAGTTAGCGTACTGTTGTATAGCCAGGATATCTTGAGTAGATATACTTTTGAAGATCAAAACACAATGGCACAATCTGAAAGTAATTAAAATTTTAATATTTTTAATGTTCAGTTTTAATAATAATAATTTGGAGTTTAATTACAAAAATTAAATTGTCAACATCCAATTCAAACCAGCTAAACAACTGAAACCAATTTTCACTTTCATTCTCAGTTGAAATCCAATACAGCTGATTAAACAAAGGCTGAAAAAAAAGTAAAAAAAAAGTAGAAAATTTAATAAATAGCCAATAATTATACCTTGATATCTTCCACAGGTAATTGCCATTTGCTTTGAACGTTTTCAATGATATTCTTTGCCAAACAAGTGTTGAAATCGTTAATCTATTAAAAAAACAATCAATTACTGAATTTCTTTTCTATGCTTATTGGCGTGGCCTAGTCGACGGGGTTCCCAATGCTATGTGTATGTAATAGACTGTAGCTATAAGCCCCCTACACTAGGCTGCCGTAATTATAATTTGCACAAACGTTTCTCTATTAAAAAGTATAACTTACTTTATTGTTAACTTTTGATGTCAGATAGGCTGCTTTGGAAAGTGCATAATAATTAGCAATTAATCCAGCACTTAATGCAATGCAATAGACAGCTGTTTGTCTGGTCATCTGATCGTAGTTATCTTTTGGACTATAAATCAGTGCAAGTCCACAACTGGCAAGAAATAAGGCAATTAGAAGTAAACATGGAATTGCACAAACCGTTGCCATTGGGTGAAATAACTTTTCCAATTGACGAATTAAGTGGCGTAATTCTTCAGCCTCTTTACTGAATTTCTTAAACAACTTCCGGCGTCTTATGTTGGATTTTGTAGCAGCTAAACTGGCGCTGAATTCATCCAATTTGACTTCAACTATCTCGAGTATTGTTAGGTAAAAGCAGAAATAAATGCCTTGAAATTGCGGTATGAAGTATTTTACATCGTAGGGATTTGTAATCAATGCTAAGACCAGAAACCCTAAGGCTACCCCAATTTTTAAAAGCTCAGGAATAACTTTGAGGATTATGCTACGTTTGATCTTAAGGGTTTGGTCGGGTGTTAAAGGTAATGGTAGATTAAAAATGGGAGCCAGATTGAATTTAACTGTGATAATAAAGACGTAAAAATGCAAAAAAGCAGATGTTGGTAAAGGCAGGAGAAAAACAACATCTGAAGACGCCGTAAACTGGTACTCATTGGAGGATTTTCGGTTTACGTAGATGTATGAGAACAGCCATTGTATTTCCAAAATTTCAGCGACCAATATTACAATGTCCAAAATAAACACAATAATTCCGAAAATCACGCAAATCATAGTTTTGCAATTGTTTTTGCTAGTTTTAGTGATGTTTATGCCGAAAAACTGAAATATGGTCAAGTACAAATGGCATAAACTGCTCAGAGTCACAGCCATTTTGAAAGTGAGATGAAATGTCGTTAAATAACTTACAATTTATTATGTTTCAATGAAATGGAAACAATTTTTGCAAAAGCACACTGCAACCTGCACAATGGTACAACCTGATCTTAGTTTAATGGGCACAATTGAAGGTCCTTTTTGGTTGCACAGCACTTACATGTAAAACCGGCTCTTGTATTAACTGTATACGTTTTGTTGATCAATGATCACTTAACTTAGTTGTTAAGGCGGAGTAAAAGCAATGAAATGTACTTCTGTAAACATGAGTTAAGCTGTAGTAACTAGAGTCTAGTTATGTAATGTAAATACAGTACAATTAAAGTGAAATTGATTTCAAATATCGGTACTGTATTATCGAGTGATTAAAAGATCGATTAATCCCATATGTGGCACCATATAGTTGAGTTACAACACTTAAACAGAATAAAACAAGGTTTTTAAATGTTATTCAATACTCATTTTGGTAACAAAAGTACAAATAACATAAACTGTTCAGAGTCACAGCCATTTTGAAAATGAGCTACATTTCTATAGCTAACTTGCAATGGATTATATTTCAATTAAATGGAAACAACTGCAAAAACATTACACGTTTTGTTATTCAGTTGACATTGAAAGGGAATTGAAAGCCCAAAATATCAAACGCCCATTTGGTAATGTAAACATCAGTAGAAACTACTGTATTACAATGTAAATAAAATGGCCGTTATTTTTGCTTCTATTTTGCTCAGTTTATCATGTGTTGTTTCGTTGGGTGTGAAAGTGGGTGGAGGGAAACCCGCTTTTATAGTGTCATGGCAAACCTTTGTATTGTCCAAAAGTTTCTGCCATTTTTGGAAATGAACAAAAGCTTACAGTAGTTGCAATCGATTATTTTAACGGAAATGGAGAAAGTGCAAAAGCACTAGTTTGTATTATTTCTTGACTTTGAAAGCCCCAAATGTCAATCGATCATTTTGTAAATGGTATCAGCTGAATTTATTACTGTATTATTGAAACATGAACATAATCAATTTCTATGCCGTTTTATTTGAAAGCTAAAATGACACGCAACTTGGAAATCAATTATAACGAAATCCGATAAACACGAAACTAGCGAGATCAAAATATTTCTTCCTGTTAAAAGAATTTTGTCTTAAACGAATTATACAAAAACCAAAGTTTACTGATTAAAATTACATTGATTTGAGTAATTAATTCAAAATATTAAAGTATTTTCATAAAAACAAACAAAAAATGTATTGAATTGGTATTTGTTTTTATTAAAAAATTTTAAAAAGCATAATTTTTAGTTGAATAAAAAGCAAAATCATTGCACACTTTAATTTTCATTACAGTGGAAACCGTTTAACATGAAACTGCTTAACATAAAATATTTCTGCGGTCCCGATTATCTCCTATATATTTACATGCATTTTTTTAACATGAAAGAAAACCGCTTAACATGAAGATCTCGCTTGTCTGAATAATAGGAAGTGATTCTTTATGAGTGTACTTCACCGATGGCCTAGTATAGAGGGCTTATAGCTAGACTCAATCACATAGACATAGCATTAACAGCCCATATAACTAGGCTGTGTCCAAAATAGTTCAATAAAAAGGCTCAGTTTATGTATTGAAAGGGCATGTTTTTCAGTAAAGAAAATGTTGACATTGATATGTTACAATTCACAAGACAAAGTCATTTAACTCTTTAATTACAATACTTTATAACACTAATAAACTTTTACTTTGCATATCAAATGAGTTTGTCTTTTGTGAATTACTTTTTATGTATGATATCTTGAGAAGGCAAACTTTCGAAGATCAAAACACAAAGGCACAATCTTAAAAAAATGGCAATTTTAGTAATTTTAATGTAAAGTTTTAATAACAATTGTGAGAATAATTACCAGAATTAAATTGTCAACATCCGGTTCAAACCAGCTGAACATCTGAAACCAATTCTCACTTTCATTTTCAGTTGAAATCCAATACAACTGATTTAGCAACGGCTAAAAAACAAAACAAAAAAGAGTTAAAAACGTTTTAATAAAATAGCTAATTGTTACTTTGATATCTTCAACTGGCAATTGCCATTTGCTTTGGACATTTTCAATGATATTCTGTGCCAAACCAGTGTTGAAATCTTTAATCTGTTAAAAAAATCAATGTTAGTTTTTTCTGTACTGTGTTTATTAGCGTTGCCTAGACAACGGGGTTATTAATGCTACGTCTATGTCATTGACTGTAGCTATAAGCCCACTATACTAGGCAGCGTTAGTGTACTACATACGAACAGTTTCTATTAAAAAGTGTGACTTACTTTATTGTTAACTTTTGATGTCAGATAAACTGCTTTGGCAAATGCATAATAATTAGCAATGAAACAAGTAATTGTTACCATAAAACTGGTAGATAAGATTATTGTTTCCAGATCGTAGTTTTCAGCTGAGCTATAGTCAATTACAAGTCCAAAATTGGCAAGAAACAAGGCAATTAGTAGTACAAGAGGAAAAGCGCAAATCATTGCAATTGGGTGAAATAAATGGCGCAGTTTATGAACTAAGTGACGTAGTTGTTCAAACTCTTTAGTGAATTTCTTAAACAACTTCCGGCGTCTTAGGTTGGATTTTGTAGCTGATAAATTGGCGTTGAATTTGTCGATACTGATTTCAATTATCTCGAGTATTGTGAGGTAGAAGCAGAAATAAATGCCTTGAAATTGTGGTATGTAAAATTCTGCATTGTTAGGAAAACCTTCAATATATAAATATAGCATAATCCCAAAGGACATCGTTATTTTTAAAAGCTCCAGAATCATTCTGAAGAGTATTGATCGCTTGATCTTGAGGGATTGTTTGGCGTTCAAAGAATTTGGTAAATTAAAAATGGGACTAAAATTAGATTTAGCTGTAGTAATAAACACGTATAAATGCAAAATGGCCGACATTAACATGGGCATGCGAAATGCAGTATCTGAGATAATCATAAATGTGGAAAAATCCAGGATTTCGGGTTGGTCATGGATGATTGATAGCATTTCCCACTGCTTACAAACTTCATATACAACTAATCCAACATTCACAGAAACCCAAAAGATTCCCATAATCACACAGATTACAGTTTTGCAATTGAACTTGTAAGTTTTAGTGAGATTTAAACCGAAAAACTGAAATATTGTCAAGTACAAATGACATAAACTGCCCAGAGTAACAGCCATTTTGAAAATGCGATAAAATGCCTTTAAATAACTTGCAATTGAATATTTTTCACTGAAATGGAAACAACTACAAAAGAAATACTGTATATAAATTGTATTATTTTGTTGACATTTGATGACTTTGAAAGACCAAATGTAATATGATCATTTTCCAATGTAAATATAACTTGAAATTACAGGTACTACATTGTAAATAAATTGGCAGCACAATAATGATTTCATGATATTGGATATTTAAACCGATTGATCAAAAAATCAATGTAGCTCATATGTGGCGCTTAATACTAATTTTATTTAAGAAAACTCAATGAAAAGACCGCTTTACACTATAAATACAGCTGTTTATTCAAATAGTTACTAGATGGCGCCTCATATGTGTTACATTGATTATCTGATCAATATACAGTACATATTGATCAGATGATCAATGTAACATATACGTGGACAAAATCTAATGACACGCAATTTAAAATTAAGCAGGACAATCGATTATGTGTTTAACTGACCAATCAGAAGGTCTAATAAGTCACTGAAAGGGCGTTTTTCTTCTTTTGGCACTTTTATATTTGTTGCAAAAAAAGAAACGGGAATAATCGTCAATACAACTGATAAGATTTAGTCTCATTTCTTTATTGACATTTTTTTTTTCATTCTTAAAATTGCTATTTCAATTTTTGTTTTGTACGGAACAACCGGAAGTTGGTTAAGCCATATGTTCCAGGATCTCATACCACTATACAGTAACTTTTAGTCTTTTAACGCGAAACGCTCAGGACCGATATTTTTTTACGTGTTAACCGATTTTTGTGTAAAAAAGTGCATACAAAAAATAGTGCTGTATTCACAAATTACTGTCAACGTCATTTATGACTGAAATTACAATACTTTATAATACTAATAAACAATTATATTAACATTGATTTTGCAAGTAAAGTGAGTTTTAGTGAGTTTTATTTCTTGTGTTAACTTTTAATGATGATTCTCGTAAATTGAGAAGAAAAACTTTTGAAGATCAAAACACAAAGGCACAACCTAAAAAGAATTGCAATTTTAATAGTTATAATGTAAAGTTTTTTTTTTTATAATAATAATAAACAACTTACAAAAATTAAATTGTCAACATCCAATTCAAACCAACTGAACATTTGAAACCAATTCTCACTTTTACTTTCAGTTGAAATCCAATACAACTGATTAAACAAAGGCTAAAAAAACAAACAAAAAATAGTTAAAAACTATTGAATAAAATAGCTAATAGTTACCTTGACATCTTCCACAGGTAATCGCCATTTGCTTTGAACGTTTTCAATGATATTTTTAGCCAAACAAGTGTTGAAATCTTTAAACTATTAAAATATCAATCAATTACAGGATAATTGAACTGAATGAACGCGATATTCGTTTGCAATGTACAGTACGTCTTGGCGTTGCCTAGTTCAGGGGGCTGTTAATACTAAGTCTATTTCATTGAATGTAGCTATACGCCCTCTATACTAGGCGGCCGTGGTATACTACATACGAAAAATATCTACCGGTATTAAAAAAGTATGACTTACTTTATTGTTCACTTTTGATGTCAAATAGGCAGCTTTAGCAAATGAATAATAATTGAGAGTTAAACCAGCGCTCAAGAAAATGAAACCAATTGTTGCTATGGCGTCTTCATCGTAGTTACTTATTAAGATATACTTAAGTGCAAGTCCACTACTGGTAATAAATAAAGCAATTAGTAGTAGACTGGGGAAAGCACAAATTATTGCTATTGGAGGAAATAAATTCTGCAATTGGCGAATTAAGTGACGTAGTTGTTCAGACTCTTTAGTGAATTTCTTAAACAATTTTCTGCGTCTTATGTTGGATTTTGTAGCAGCTAAACTGGCGCTGAATTCGTCGATTCTCATTTCAATTATCTCGAGTATTGTTACGTAAAAGCAGAAATAAATGCCTTGAAATTGAGGGAAAGAAAATAGTATTTCCAACCTTCGAACCAATGCAGTGACCAACATCCCTAAAACTATGGCAATCTTTAAAAGCTCCGGGATAACTTTGAAGAGGATGTTACGTTTGATCTTGAGGGATTGTTTGGCGTTCAAAGAAATTGGTAAAATAAAAATAGGACCCAAATTAGATGTAACTGTGATAATAACCATGTATAAATGCAAAATAGCAGACGTTATTACAGGCATCCAAGTGACTATGAGCGAAAACGGTAGAAACAAGTATTCATTTCTTCGATCTCTGATATTGTAGATTCTTATTAAGTAAACGAGTTCCACATAACTACCACTTACCACGATTGCAATATCCGAAAGTACCAAAATGATTCCTATAAGCACACCAATTACAGTTCTGCAATTGAAATGGTAGGTTCTAGTGACGTTTAAGCCGAAAAAGTGAAATATTGTCAAGTACAAACGGCATAAACTGCCCAGAGTCACAGCCATTTTGAAAATGACCTACATTTCTATAGCTATTGTTATTATTATTATTAGAGCCAAAACAGATCGATTACATTTTACTATTCAGTTGGCTTTATGTTGACATTTAAAAGCGAATTGAAAGCCCAAATGTAAAACGTTTAGTTTGCAATGTAAATATCAGTTGAAAAGTACAGTATTTCAATGTAAACAAGATAGCAGTCCATTAAATGTTTCTCAGTTTATACTGTATGTTGTTTCAGTGGACATGAAAGAGGGTTGGCTGAAACTACCTTTACGATTTCCGATAGTAATCGCTGGCTTTAATATTAGAAAAACTTTTAAGTATCTAAAAAATTGAAAACAACAAAGTTGTGCTTAAAAAAAATTAAAAAAAAAATTGATGAAAAAAATTTGATAAAAAACTGTACAAAAAACCAACATTTCTTAAGTGAACATTTTTATCCAAAGGTTGTGAAACTCTTAAATTTGAAAAACAAATACGTGTTAAGAATTTGAAGGCAAATTGAAAGCCAAAACATACAATGACGTAAGTTAAGTATGAGATGAAATTATCAGTTGAAAATATTGTAATGTAAATATGACTAATGTTATGATCAATTTCTTTCATTTTATTTCTATGCCGTTTTATTGAACTGATCACCTTGACACGCAACTTTACAATCAATTACAGTGAAATACCTTTAACACGAAACTAAAGTGACCGAAATGTTTATTCGTGTTAAAAGAATTTTTTTTCTTAAACGAAGCATGCAAAAACAAAAATATTTTCAAATGTTATGCATTTTGTGCATTCACATCTGCATGTATGCATTTAAGTAATAAAAAATTAAATTTTAAATTTATTTTGATAAAAACAAATACTGTAAATTTATTAATGTTTTTGTTTGTTTTCTTGCAAACTTAAAAATGCATAATTTGTGGAAGGTCAATAGGGATGAATTGTGTTTTTTAATAGGAAGTGATTATTACTAGTTGATAGCCTAGTATATAGGGCTTATAGCTTGTGTCAATCACATAGACTCAGCATTGATTGCCCTTATGGCTAGGCTATGTTACTGAAAAGCTCAATAAGAAAGCTCAGTTTATCCACTAAAACGTTCACAGTGATTTTTACAATTTACAAGAGAAAGTCATTTATTACTGAAATTACAAAACTTTATAATACTAATAAACAATCATTACATTAACATTGATTTTGCAGGTAAACTGGTTGTAGTGAGTTTTGTTTTCTTGTATTAACTTTCCTGTTTCTGGTACATTGAGAAGTAAAACTTTTGAAGATCAATACACAAAGGCACAACCTGAAAAAAATGATTCAACTTTAATATTTATAATGTTACTTTTTATCAATAATAATTGTCATTATAATTACAAAAATTAAGTTGTCAACATCTAAATCAAACCAATCAAACATCTGAAACCAATTCTCACTTTCATTTTCAGTTGAAATCCAATACAACTGATTAAACAAAGGCTAAAAAGACATTAAAAAAAAAGTTTAAAAAAAGGTGAATTTTTAATGAAAATAGTTAATAATTACCTTGATATCTTCTACTGGCAATTGCCATTTGCTTTGAACGTTTTCAATGATATTCTTAGCCAAACAAGTGTTGAAGTTTTTAATTTATTAAAATACCAATCAATTACATGATTAATGAACTGAGTGAAAGCAATATTAGTTGCCACTGTATAACACTTATTCCATCTGCCTAATTAAAGGGGCTCTTATTGCTTCGTCTATGTAATTGACTGTAGCTATAAGCCCTCTATACTAGGCAGCCTTAGTGTACTACATACGAACAATCTGTATTAAAAAGTATGATATGACTTACTTTTTTGTTAACTTTGGTTGTCAGAGACGCAGCTTTGGCAAATGAATAATACGTAAGAATGTAACCAGCGCTCAATAACATGGAAGTTACACTTGTTATTATGGCAGTTTCATCGTAGTTACTTTTTGAACTATAATCTAGTGCAAGTTTACTACTGGCAATTAACAAGGCAATTAGTAGTAGACAGGGAAATGCGCAAACCGATACGATTGGGTGAAAGAAATTGTCCAGTTGTTGAATTAAGTTGTTGAAATAAATCGTCATTATAAGTCATACGCTTTAATCTCATTTCATAATTGACACTTTTTTTGTTCATTCTTAAAATTGCTAATTGAATTTTTGTTTGCTACACAACAACCGGAAGTTAGTACAATATATGTGCCAGGATCTCAAACTACTGTTTATTTTTACAAAAAATAGCTTTTTAAATCTGATTAATGTAACTCTCGTATTGGACTATTTCTTGAGGCATCTTAGATAAAATGTTAAAGTGAAGGAAATTTATTACTGAAATTACAATACTTTATAATACTAATCATCAATCATTACATTAACCGTGATTTTGCAATTAAAGTGGATTTAGTGTTGCTTTCTTGTATTAACTTTCCTGTTTCTGGTACATTGAAAAGTAAAACTTTTGAAGATCAAAACACAATGGCACAACCTGAAAAGAATTTCAACTTTAATATTTATAATGTTACTTTTTATCAATAATAATTATCATTATAATTACAAAAATTAAGTTGTCAACATCTAAATGAAACCAATCAAACATCTGAAACCAATTCTCACTTTTACTTTCAGTTGAAATCCAATACAACTGATTAACCAAAGGCTAAAAAAGCAAATATTAGGTTAAAAACTGTGAATTTTCAGTAAAATAGTCAATAATTATACCATGATATCTTCCACTGGCAATTGCCATTTGCTTTGAACGTTTTCAATGATATTTTTTG
Source organism: Helicorthomorpha holstii (assembly GCA_013389785.1). Lineage (NCBI taxonomy): Eukaryota > Metazoa > Arthropoda > Diplopoda > Polydesmida > Paradoxosomatidae > Helicorthomorpha > Helicorthomorpha holstii. The sequence goes on along the minus strand of JAAFCF010006680.1, from coordinate 3,500,373 downwards.
CCAAACAAGTGTTCAAGTTTTTAATCTATGAAAACATTTATTAATTATTACAGTTTTATCGATTAGTTTTAGTTAACTTACTTTGTTGTTAACTTTTGATGTCAGATACGCAGCGTTGGCAAATGAATAGTAATTAATAATGAAACCAGCGCTCAATATCATACAAATTACACTATTTAACATGGCGTATTCATTGTAGTTACTTGTTGAACTAAACTCAAGTGCAAGTTCACAACTGGCAATAAATAAAGCAATTAGTAGTACAATGGGAAATGCGCAAATTAATACGATTGGGTGAAATAATTTGTCTAGGTGACGAATTAAATGACGTAGTTCTTCAGTCTCTTTAGTGAACTTCTTAAACAATTTCCGGCGTCTTATGTTGGATTTTGTAGCTGATAAACTGGCGCTGAATTCATCGATTCTGATTTCAATTATCTCGAGTATTGTTTGGTAAAAGCAGAAATAAATGCCTTGAAATTGAGGCAACAATACTGCATGAACCCATCCAAAAAATGCAGTGACTAGAATCCCTAAAACTAAGGCAATTTTTAAAATTTCCGGGATAACTTTGAAGAGGATGTTACGTTTGATCTTGCGGGATTGTTTGGCGTTCAAAGTAATTGGTAAATTGAAAATGGGAGCCAGATTGGATGTAACTGTGATAAGCAACACGTATAAGTGTAAAATAGCAGACGTCAAAATTGCCATCCAAGTGACTGCAATTGAAAACTGTGGAAACCATACATCGTCGCTTTCTTCTTGGTTTTTGTTCGTGTATGTTAAGGCAATGACTTCTATAAAACATCCAAATAATACTATTACAATATCAACAGAAACTAAAATGATTCCCATAATCACACAGATCACTGTTTTGCAATTGATTTTGCCAGTTTTAGTGACGTTTATGCCGAAAAACTGAAATATTGTCAAGTACAAATGACATAAACTACCCAGAGTAACAGCCATTTTGAAAATGACCTACAATGTTTTTAGTTAACTTGCAATTGATTATGTTTTGGTAAAATGAAAACAACTGCAAAAGCATTGAATATTTTTCTATTCAATTTGCTTTATGTTGACTTTAAATGTGCATTGAAAGCTCAAATGCAAAATAACAAACGGTCAATTTGTAATGTAAATATCAGTTGAAATTATTACAATGAAATGTTAAAATAAATTTTATGCACTTTTATTTGCCATTGTATTGAATAGGTCAGATGACACGCAACTTAACAATCAATTATTTGTTATAATTGATCGTATAAAATACACAATGCCATTTTTCACCATTTTGAAATACAGAGAGAAACTTAATGGCTATGCTGTTCAACCTTTATGGATCCACTGACCACAGTTTGGCAAAAAAAAATTATTGTTTTTTATTATTACTGTATTTATAATTTGTGTAATTTCAATGATAAAGTGAAAAGTAAAACTTTTGAAGATCATAGCACAAAGGCACAACCTGAAGAAAAAAAAAAGCAATTTAGTCGTTTTAATATTAAGTTTCAATAATAATAATTGTCATTATAATTACAAAAATTATATTGTCAACATTCAATTTAAACCAGCTGAACATCTGAAACCAATTTTCACTTTCATTCTCAGTTGAAATCCAATACAACTGATTAAACAAAGGCTAAAAAAGCAACAAAAAAAAACAAAAGACTAAAAAGTATTGATTAAAATAGGCAATGCTTACCTTGATATCTTCCACAGGTAATCGCCATTTGCTTTGGACGTTTTCAATGATATTCTTAGAAAAACAAGTGTTGAAGATTTTAATCTGTTTAAAATATCAATATTCGTTTGTACTGTACAGTATGTCTTGGCGTTGCCTAGTGCAGTGGGCAGTTAATGTTATGTCTATGTAATTGACTGTAGCTATAAGCCCACTATACTAGGCAGCCGATATACTACATACGCTCAATTTCTATTAAAAAATTATGACTTACTTTATTGTTAACTTTTGATGTCAAATAGGCAGCTTTGGCAAATGCATAATAATTAAGAGTGAAAACAGCGCATAACATGAAAATTACACTTGTTGATAAGGCTTCTTCATTGTAGTTACTTGTTGAGATAACCTCTACTGCAAGTCCACAATAGGCTATGAATAAAGCAATTAGTAGCACACAGGGAAATGCGCATACCGATACGATCGAGTGAAATAATTTATCCAGTTGTTGAATTAAGTGACGTAGTTGTTCAGTCTCTTTAGTAAATTTCTTAAACAACTTCCGGCGTCTTATGTTGGATTTTGTAGAAGCTAAACTGGCACTGAATTCGTCGATTCTCATTTCAACTATCTCGAGTATTGTTTGGTAGAAGCAGAAATAAATGCCTTGAAATTGAGGAATAGAAAATAGTGCATCGATGTGGCCAACCAATGCAATGACCATCATCCCTAAAGTTATTGTAATCTTTAAAATCTCCGGGATAACTTTGTAAAGAATGTTACGTTTGATCTTGCGGGATTGTTCAGCGTTCAAAGAAATTGGTAAAGTAAAAGTAAAACTCAGATTAAATGTAACTGTGATAGTAAACACGTATAAATGCAAAATAGCAGACGTTATTACAGGCATCCAAGTGACTGTGAGCGAAAACGGTAAAAACCAGTATTTATTTTTTCGATCTTTGTCATTGTAGATGCCGTTTAAGAAAACGAGTTCTATAGAAGTTCCAATTACCACGATTGCAACATCAGAAAGTACCAAAATGATTCCTATAATCACGCCAATTACAGTTCTGCAATTGAAATTGTAGGTTCTAGTGAGATTTATGCCGAAAAAGTGAAATATTGTTAAGTACAAATGGCATAAACTGCTCAGAGTCTCAGCCATTTTGAAAATGACCTACATTTCTATGGCTCTTATTATTATTATTATAGCCAAAACAGATCGATTACACTTTACTATTCAGTTGGCTTTGTATTTACTTTGAAAGCGAATTGAAAGCTCAAATGTAAAACGTCCATTTGTCAATGTAAATATCATTTGGAACTAATACAATGTAAATAAGATAGCAGTCTATTCAATTTCATTTAGTTTATAATGTGGCATGGAGTTTCTGCTATTTTGACTATGAGCAAAAGCTTAGTTGCAATTGATTAATTTAACAAAAATGGAGAAAGTGCAAAAGCACTATACATTTCAATGCTATGTTTGGGCTTTCAAAGTCATAAAATAATACAAATGTAAAACGTCCAGCTCGCAATGTAAACATCAGTTGAAACACAAGTCAAAATCAATTTCATACATTTTATTTCTATCCAGTTTAACTGGACAAGTCATCTGACACGCAATTTTAAAATCAATTACAGTCAAAGCCGTTTAACACGAAAGTGAAGAGACCATTCGTTGAACAATTCGGCAAAATATACTGACCAAAATGGCGCTGATTATAGAAAATCATATTGAAATTATTAAAAACAATGCAATTTTATTTTTATTTTTACAAAAATAAATTAAAAATGTATTGATTTTGTATTTGTTTTTTATAAATACTATAAACCTAGTATAGAGGGCTTATAGCTAGGTTCTATCACATAGAATTAACCCGAGCAGCCCCTTGGACTAGGCTGTGTGAAGGAATAGCTCACTAAGAAAGCTCAGTTTATTCACTGAAAAGATTTTTATTAAGTGAAGAAAACGTTCATAGTGATTTTTTTATAATTCACAAGACAAATGCATTTAACACTGTTAATGTAATTATTGTTAAGTAGCCAATTAAAGTATTGTAATTAACATTTAATTTGCAAGTAAAGTGGTTTTAGTGAGTTTCGTTTTCTGTGTTAACTTTCATTATTATAAAATGAGAAGTAAAACTTTTGAAGATCAATACACAAAGGCACAACCTGAAAATAAAAAAGTCAATTTAGTTATGTTAATATTAAGTTTCAATACTAATTAGTGTGGTTATAATTACAAAAATTATATTGTCAACATCCAATTCAAGCCAGTCAAACATCTGAAACCAATTTTCCTTTTCATTCTCAGTGGAAATCCAATACAGCTGATTAAACAAAGGCTAAAAAAGCAAAAAAAATACACTAAAAAGTGTTGAATAAATAGGCAATACTGACCATGATATCTTCCACTGGCAATCGCCATTTGCTTTGGACGTTTTCAATTATATTCTTAGCCAAACAAGTGTTCAAATCTTTAATCTATTAAAATATCAATTCAGAACAAGATTATTGAACTAAATGAACGCGAAATTCGTTTGCAATGTATAGTACGTAATGGCGTTGCCTAGTCGGTGGGGCTGCTAATACTACGTCTATGTCATTGACTGTAGCTATAAGCCCTCTATACTAGGCAGCCTTAGTATACTAACTACGAGCAATTTCTATTAAAAAGTATGACTTACTTTATTGTTAACTTTTGATGTCAGATAGACTGATTTGGCAAATGCATAATAATTAAGAGTTAAACCAGCGCTCAATAACATGAAATCTACACTTGCTGATACGGCGTATCCATCGTAGATACTTGTTGAACTATATTTCAGTGCAACTCCACAACTGGCAATTAATAAGGCAATTACTAGGACACTAGGAAATGCGCAAACTATTGCGATTGGGTGAAATAAATTATCCAATTGGCGAACTAAGTGATGCAGTTGTTCAGACTCTTTTGTGAATTTCTTAAACAATTTCCGGCGTCTTATGTTTGATTTTGTAGCAGATAAACTGGCGCTGAATTCGTCGATTTTGATTTCAACTATCTCGAGTATTGTTACGTAAAAGCAGAAATAAATGCTTTGAAATTGAGGCATAGAATCTAGTGATGCTTTCGGTTCAACCAATGCATAGACCAACATCACTGAAACAACCGCCGTTTTTAAAATTTCCGGAATCGCTTTGAAGAGAATTTTACGTTTGATCTTGCGGGATTGTTTGGCGTTCAAAGTAATTGGTAGATTGAAGATAGGACCCAAATTAGACGTAACTGTGATAGTAAACACGTATAAATGCAAAATAGCAGACGTTATTACAGGCATCCAAACGACTGTGAGTGAAATAGCTACAAACCATATATAACCGTTTTGACCGTGGTCAATGTAGATGCATTTTAAGTAAATGACTTCCATAGAAGTTCCAATTACCACGATTGCAATATCAGCAAGTACCAAAATGATTCCTATAAGCACGCCAATTACAGTTCTGCAATTGAAATGGTAGGTTCTAGTGACATTTAAGCCTAAAAAGTGAAATATTGTTAAGTACTAATGGCATAAACTGCTCAGAGTCTCAGCCATTTTGAAGATGACCTACATTTCTATAGCTATTATTATTATTATAGCTAAAAGAGATCGATTACACTTTACTGTTCATTTGGCTTTGTATTTACTTTGAAAGCAAATTGAAAGCCCAAATGCTGAACGTCCACTTTGTAAAGTAAATATCAGTTAAAACTATTACAATGTAAATAAAACTAATGTTATGATCAATTTCATTCATTTTATTTCTATGCCGTTTTATTGGACAGATCACCTTGACACGCAACTTTACAATCAATTACAGTGAAATCCGGTTAACACGAAAGTGAGGAGACCAAAACATTTATTCGTGTTAAAGGAATTTTTTCTTAAACGAAACATACAAAAATATACTGACCAAAATGGCATTGATTAGAGAAAATCATATTACATTTTTCTATTTGAAATTATTATAAGCAATGCAATTTTAATTTTGTTTTTACAAAGACAAATTAAAAATGTATTGATTTTGTATTTGTTTTTAATAAATACTTTAAACCTAGTATAGAGGGCTTATAGCTAGGTTCTATTACGTAGACGTAGCCCTAACTGCCTTTTGAGCTAGGCTGTGTCATCGAATAGTTCAATAAGAAAACACTTCAAAAGACTTTTATTAAGTGAAGAAAACGTTCATAGTGATTTTTTTATAATTCACAAGACAAAAGTCATTCAACATTGTTAATGTAATTAGTGTTAAGTAACCAATTAAAGTATTGTAATTAACATTTAATTTGCAAGTTAAGTGGTTTTAGTGAGTGTCGTTTTTTCTGTGTTAATTTATTCATGATAAATTGAGAAGTAATACTTTCGAAGATCAAAACACAAAGGCACAATCTGAAAATAATGACAATTTAGTAATTTCAATATTAAATTTCAATAAAAATAATCAGTAATAATAATTACCATAAGTATATTGTCAACATCTAATTCAAACCAGCTGAACATCTGAAACCAGTTTTCACTTTTAATCTCAGTTGAAATCCAATACAACTGATTAAGCAAAGGCTAAAAAAGCAAAAAAATAGACTAAAAACTGTTGATAAAAATAGCTAGTACTGACCATGATATCTTCAACTGGCAATCGCCATTTGCTTTGGACGTTTTCAATTATATTCTTTCCCAAACAAGTACTGAAATTTCTGACCTATTAAAATTAAAAAGTTAATGAAAGCAGTGTTTATTTGAATTGTATATTGCCGTTGCCTAGTTAAAGGGGCATTTAATGCTACGACTATGTAATTGACTGTAGCTAGAAGCCCCCTATACTGGGCAGCAGCAGTAAATATAAATTTTGCAAACAGTTGCTAGTGAAGAAGATTCTTAAGTATGACTTACTTTATTGTTAACTTTTGATGTCTGATTCGCTGCTTTGGCAAATGAATAATAATTAATAATCAAACCAGCGCTCATTATCAAGTAACCGACACCCATTTCTATGGTTTTATAATCAAAGTTACTTGTTGAACTATAGTCCAATAGAAGTCCACAATTGGCCAGAAACAATCCAACTATCAGTACAGATGGAAATGCACAAACCATTGCAATTGGATGAAACAATTTATCCAATTGACGAACTAAGTGACGTAGTTGCTCAGTTTCTTTAGTGAATTTCTTAAACAACTTCCGGCGTCTTATGTTGGATTTTGTAGCAGATAAAGTAGCGCTGAATTCATCCAATCTGATTTCAATTATCTCAAGTATTGTTAGGTAAAAGCAGAAATAAATGCTTTGAAATTGATGTATGGAAAATCCAAAACCGCGAAAGCCATAAAGCAATGCTGGAATCTGAAGCCCTAAAATCATCGCCAGTTTTAGAAGCTCCAGAATAACATTGAAGATAATGGTACGTTTGATCTTGACGGTTTGTTCGGGGTTCAAAGTAATCGGTAGATTGACAATAGGACCGAAATTTGATGTAAATGTGACAGCAATCATGTATAAATGAAAAATATCAGATGTTATTAAGGGCAGGATAAGCACCCCATCTGAAACGTCTAAAAATGCGCTATTGGTTGTAAATTCATGTTCCTTGTAGGTGATTGCTAAGCTATTGAGTTCGAAAAAAGTTCCTTCTACAATATGGACAATATTGACAAAAGCCCAAATGATTCCGACAACCAAGCAGATCATTGTTTTGCAATTGATTTTGCCAGTTTTAGTGAGATTTAAACCGAAAAACTGAAATATTATTAAGTACAAATGGCATAAACTACCCAGAGTCACAGCCATTTTGAAAATGAACTAAAATGCCTAAACTACAATTGATTATCTTTGGCTGAAATAGCAAAAGCACAATACATTTTATTGTTCAATTGACATTTGATGACTTTGAAAGTGAATTGAAAGCCCAAATGCAAAATGATTATTTTCTAATGTAAATATCAATTGAATTTATTACAATGAAATGTCAAAATAAAATTTATGCAGTTTTATTTGCCATTGTAGTGGATAGGTCAGATGATAAGCAACCTGACAATCAATTATTTGCTTAACTGACCAATCAGAAGGTCTAATAAGTCACTAAAAGGGCGTTTTTTATTTTTTTGTACTTTTATCTTTGTTGCAAGAAAGAAACGGGAATAATCATCATTGTAACTAACACGATTTAGTCCCATTTCTTAATTGACACTTTTTTTTCATTCTTAAAATTGCAAATTGAATTTTTGTTACACAGCATATTTATTTAAATCTCGATTAATAAGAAATATTGCTTAAACTGAATTTTCTTACTGAAATTACAATACTTTGTAATTACTAATAAACAATTATTACATCAATATTGAGTTTGCAAGAAAAGTGGTTTTAGTAAACATTTTCTTGTTTGTAATAAATTGATAAGTAAAACTTTTGAAGATCAAAACACAATGGCACAACCTGAAAAAAATTATACAACTTTAATATTTATAATCTTACTTTTTATCAATAATAATTGTCATTATAATTACAAAAATCAAGTTGTCAACATCTAAATGAAACCAATCAAACATCCGATACCAATTTTCACTTTTACTTTCAGTTGAAATCCAATACAACTGGTTAAACAAAGGCTAAAAATACCAAAAATTAGTTAAAAACTGTTGATGAAAATAGCCAATTGTTACCATGACATCTTCAACAGGCAATTTCCATTTGCTTTGGACGTTTTCAATGATATTCTTTGCCAAACAAGTGTTGATGGTTTTAATCTAAGCAACAAAACATCAATCAATTACATCAGTGGTCTCCAAACTTTTCAGCCTTAGGGCCATACTGATTACTCCAGTAAGTTCCGAGGGCCAAAACCATATTATCATTGAAAAAAGTTAAAAAGTTGGTGTCTTCCACTCACTTCTAGATGGCAGTAATTGAAATATATAAGAAGACTAGTGGCGCAACCACAAGTCAGTTCCTATGATGATGTTGTGAAATAAAATATTGCGTACCTCTTTAAAACGTGTTTGTGTGTGTTACAATTTAAGACATCTTTGTAACAGTATTTTGATTTTAATTGTTGCTTTTGTGTGTGATTTTGTAATATGGAAAAGAAGCGAAAAATTGATAGTGAATGCAGAAAATTCAAAGATCAGTGGAACATTCAGTATTTCGTAATTGAGTCCAATAACCAGTCGCTATGTTTGATTTCCAATGAAAGCATTGCTGTTCTCAAAGAATATAACATTAAACGTCATTATGAAACAAAACATTTTAAAAATTACTCAAAATATACAGGAAATTTGCGAACAGAAAAATTCGAAGCTATGAAACTGGGATTGAAATCGCAGCAATCTTCATTTACAAAACTCAAAACCCAACAAGAAGTTGCAACTTCATATGTCATTATACTTGTTATAAGTAATCTTTTTATTTAAAATGTTAGTTGGATTCATTTCACTAATTTGTTAGTTATTATATACTGAAGTTAAATTTATGTTTGAAATTTTTTTTTGCTAAAAGGAGTTTACAAGTATGCTAGCTCTCTGCGGGCCGGACAAAATCTGTCCGCGGGCCGCATGTGGCCCTCGGGCCGTAGTTTGGAGACCGCTGAATTACATGAACGCAATATTAGTTGCCACGGTATCAAACGTATTGTTGTTGCCTAGTTGACGGGGCTCTTAATGCTTCGTCTATGTAATTGACTGTAGCTATAAGCCCTCTATACTAGGCAGTCGTAAATATAATTTACATTTACACTTTCTAGTTAAGAAGATTCGTTCAGTATGACTTATTTTTTTGTTAACTTTTGAAGTCAAATAGGCAGCTTTGGCAAATGAATAATAATTGATAAGGGAACCAGCGCCAAATGACACCGAAACCACACTTATTGCTACAGCTTCTCCATTGTAGTTTCTTGTTAAGATAAACTCTAGTGCAAGTCCACAACAGGTAATTAATAAGGCAATTAGTAGCACACAAGGAAATGCGCAAAGCGATACGATTGGGTGAAATAATTTATCCAATTGACGAATTAAGTGACGTAGTTGCTCAGCCTCTTTAGTGAAGTTCTTAAACAACTTCCGGCGTCTTATGTTTGATTTGGTGGCAGCTAAACTGGCGCTGAATTCGTCGATTCTGATCTCAACTATCTCGAGTATTGTTTGGTAAAAGCAGAAATAAATGGCTTGAAATTGAGGCAGAGTCAATATTGTACCGGTCCATCCAAGCAATGCAGTGACCAGATGTCCTAATACTATGGCAATCTTTAAAATCTCCGGGATAACTTTGAAGATAATGTTACGTTTGATTTTGCGGGATTGTTTGGCGTTCAAAGTAATTGGTAGATTGAAAATGGGACTCAGATTGGATGTAACTGTGATAGTAAAGACGTATAAATGCAAAATAGCAGACGTCATTACAGGCATCAAAGTGAGTGCAATTGAAAACAATGGAAGCCGTAAATTATTGTTTTGATCTGGGTTATTGTGGATGGCTTTTAAGAATAGGAATTCGAGATAGCCTACATGTAATACTATAAAAATATCAAATAAAATCCAAATGATTCCCATAACCACACCGATCACTGTTTTGCAATTGAACTTGTAAGTTTTGGTGACGTTTATGCCGAAAAACTGAAATATTGTCAAGTGCAAATGGCATAAACTGGCCAGAGTCTCAGCCATTTTGAAAATGAACTATAAATGGCTATAGCTAACTTACAATTGATTATTTTGCACTGAAATAGCAAAAGCACTTTATTCAGTTGGCTTTATGTTGACTTTGAAAGCGAATTGAAAGCCCAAATGCTGAACGACCACTTTGTAATGTAAACATCAGTTGAAACTATTGCTGTTTAAACACAGACAATCAATTTCATACATTTTACTTCTCTGTCGATTTATTGGACAGGTCATCTGATACGCAATTACAGTGAAAACCGTTTAACACGTAACATTCGAGATCGAGATAATCTTTGTTCGTGTTAAAGGATTTTAAATGAAACATACAAAAAGATTCTTATTAAAAGGACATTTCTTAGAGTTTAACATAAAATAAGATTATTAAAATTTCAGAAACAATGGAAATTTAAATTTTTTTTTAAATAAAAATAAATAAAAAATGTATTGATTTTGTATTTGTTTTCAATAAAAACTTTTAAAATGCAGGATTTTAATTGAAAAAAAAAATTATTATACACTTTAATGATGTTTGCAATTAACTCTAAAGTAATTAATTTTATATTATTTGGAAAAGTAAATAAATAAAATGTAACAACACCTAATTAATTTATTTATCATATATTATTGCAATAGGGATGAATTGTGTGTTTTTTTTTAACAGGAAGTGATTACTGCTGTGTACTACTGGTGCCTAGCCTAGTTGAGAGGGCTTATAGCTACAGTCAATCACATAGACTTAGCATTACCAGCCTCATTAACTAGGCTGTGGCAAAATATAGTCTAATATAAAAGCTCATTTTATCCACTGAAAAGACTTTTTTATTAAGTGAAGAAAACGTTCATAAGATTACATTTCACAAGACAAAAGTCATTTAACACTGTTAATGTAATTAGTGTTAAGTAGTAAATTAAAGTATTGAAATAATTAACATTTAATTTGCAAGTTAAGTGGTTTTAGTGAGTTTCGTTTTCGGTTTGTTAATGTTTATTATAAATTGAAGAGTAATACTTGCGAAGATCAAAACACAAAGGCACAATCTGAAAATAATTGCATTATTAAAAGTTTCAATAATAATAATTATGAGCATAATTACCATAAGTATATTTTCAACATCCAATTCAAACCAGTTGAACATCTGAAACCAGTTTTCACTTTCAGTCTCAGTTGAAATCCAATACAGCTGATTAAACAAAGGCTAAAAAGCAAAAATAGACTAAAAACTGTTGTATAAAATAGGCAACAATTACCATGATATCTTCCACCGGCAATCGCCATTTGCTTTGGACGTTTTCAATGATATTCTTTGCCAAACAAGTGTTGAGGTTTCTGACCTATTAAAATATCAATTAGTTACAAGAATACCAAACTGAATGAACGGAATGTTAATTTGCAAAATTGGATACATATTGGCGTTGCCTAGTAAACGGGGCTCGTAATGCTATGTGTATGTAATTGATTCTAGCTATATGCCCCCTCAACTAGGCAGCCGTAAATAAATATTACACAAAAGCTTTGTATACGTTAATAACAATAATCCATTCAATATTATTTACTTTATTGTTAACTTTTGATGTCAGATAAGCTGCTTTGGCAAATGAATAATAATTTATAATCAAACCAGCGCTCAACATCATAAAACCAGCGCTGATTTCTATGGTTTGATAATCAAAGTTGCTTGTTGAGCTATTGTCCAATAGAAGTCCACAATTGGCAAGAAATAATGCGACTACCAGTACAGATGGAAAAGCACAAACCATTGCAATTGGATGAAATATCTTATCTAATTGGCGAATTAAGTGATTTAGTTGTTCAGCCTCTTTAGTGAATTTCTTAAACAACTTCCGGCGTCTTATGTTTGATTTGGTAGCAGCTAAACTGGCGCTGAATTCGTCGATTCTGATCTCAATTATCTCGAGTATTGTTAAGTAAAAGCAGAAATAAATTCCTTGAAATTTAGGCATAGAAAATCCTAATCCGTTAAAGCCAAAAAACAATGGTAAAGTCTGAAGCCCAAAAACTATCGCCATTTTTAGGAGCTCCAGAAACACATTGAAGAGTATGGATCGCTTAATCTTGAGGAATTGGTCGGCGTTCAAAGATATTGGTAAAATTAAAATGGGACCCAGATTGAATATAACTGTGATAGTAATCATGTATAAATGAAAAATAGCCGCTGTTATTAAGGGCAGTAGAAACACGGCATCTGAAACGTCAAAAAACGCATGATTATCGTTGAATTGATGTACCTTGTAGGTGCTTGATAAAACAATAAGTTGATTAATAGTTCCTTCTAGCAGTATTAAAATATTGAAAATAGCCCAAATAATTCCGACAATCACGCAAATGACTGTTTTGCAATTTAATTTGTCAGTTTTAGTGAGATTTATGCCGAAAAACAGAAATATTGTTAAGTACAAATGGCATAAACTGCCCAGAGTCTCAGCCATTTTGAAAATGACCTACATTTCTATAGCTATTGTTGTTATTTTAATCAAAATGGATCAATTACATTTTGCTATTCAGTTGTTTTTATATTGACATTTGAAAGCCCAAATGTAAAACGTCCATTTGTCAATGTAAATATCAGTTGAAACTATTATAATGTAAATAAAATGGCAGCACAATACATTTTATGTTTTATTTTATTGGACAGATCACCTGACACCCAACTTGAAAATCAATTACAGAGAAATCCGTTTATCACGAAACTGAATATTTCTTTTGGTTAGACGAATGGCATTTCTAAATCATATTAGAATTACTATTTAAATTTTAAAGTACAGTGAATTCTCGTTAACACGAACGCCATTACCAAGAATTTCTCGTTAACACGAAGCAACATTGCAGACCCAAACCACAGTATAGGCTTTCCCATACATTTTTTGTTCGTTAACACGAAGTAAAACCCCGTTAACACGAACAGAATTTGCTTCTCCAAATGAAAAATTGCATTTATCGTCAAAGAAAATGTAGACAAAATCAAAAATATGTGAGTTTGGCTCTAAAAATGTGAGTTTGACTCTAAAAATAAATGTGAGTTTGACTCTAAAATAAAATGTGAGTTTGACTCTAGAAAGTATCAGTTTGACTCTAAAAAATGTCTGTTTGACTCTAAAAAATGGCAGTTTGACTTTAAAATATGTCAGTTTGACTCTAAAAAATGTGAGTTTGACTCTAAAAAATGTGAGTTTGACTC
>JAAFCF010006680.1:3430400-3454192 GCA_013389785.1 Helicorthomorpha holstii | reverse complement strand
CTTTGCAACATTTTAGTTCTCATTTGGCAACATTTTAGTTCTCATTTTGCAACATTTTAGTTCTCATTTTTCAACATTTTAGTTTTCATTTTGCAACATTTTAGTTCTCATTTTGCAACATTTTAGTTCTCATTTTTGCAACATTTTAGTTCTCATTTTGCAACATTTTAGTTCTTGTTTTGCAACATTATAGTTCTCATTCTGCGACATTTTAGTTCTTACTTTGCAACATTTTAGTTCTCATTTCGCAACATTTTAGTTCTCATTTGCAACATTTTAGTTCTCACTCTGCAACATTTTAGTTCTCACTTTGCACTATTTTAGTTCTCATTTTGCAGCATTTTAGTTCTCATTTTGCAACATTTTAGTTCTCTCTTTGCAACATTTTAGTTCTCATTTTGCAGCATTTTAGTTCTCATTTTGCAACTTTTAGTATTCATTTTGCAACATTTTAATTCTCACTTTGCAACATTTTAGTTCACATTATGCAACATTTTAGTTCACATTATGCTACATTTTAGTTCACATTATGCGACATTTTAGTTCACATTATGCGACATTTTAGTTCACATTATTCAACATTTTTAGTTCTCATTTTGAGTGTTTGTCTGCAACAGTTTGATTAATTTTTAAACTGATTTTGTTAATTTCATTTGCTCAAAATGGTCGATTTTAGTTTTTTCAATGCAGCTGTTTGTTAATCGCATTGTTTATGGTGCGTCCTTGTCTGATGTCCATGACGAGCCACAGGTTGACAATTCCTGTTGTATATCAATCAGTTCAGCCGTCTGGATAACCTCAGCTGACTAAGTTATATACTTTTAAAATAAAATAGCGAAAGAAAAGAAAGAAAAAGAAAAATGTTACCTTTAAGAAAAAGAAAAGCTTTTTAGTTTGAGCATGCGCTTTGTGGTTTTTGTGAGCTCTGAAGTGGAATAAAAAAGAAATTGGCTCTTTATATATAGTTTTTTGCCATCATTTTGTTGAAATGAATGGTTGTGAATGCATGTAATACATCATAATTCACCATATTATTTTGCCATTTTAGATTTGTGTCTTTTGTCAGCTTTTTTATTTTATTTTTTAAGAAAATCTTTATTTTTTATACCGGGCGAATTTATAAATTGGGGCTTTTGATTTACAAGTTCCTATGGCGATTTATCTAGTTTTTTATTGACACAAAAAAACAGTACAAATATTGAAATGAGACAAAATACTATTAGTTCCAATGACGATTTTTCCCGTTTCTTTCTTGACATGAAGAAAAAAAGTAAAAAAACAAAGAAACGAGACTAAATTTTATCAGTTACAATGAGGATTTGTCTCGTTTCTTTGTAGTCATGAAGAAAAAAGAACAAAAAAAGAAGTGAGACTCAATATTATTAGTTCCAATAACGATTTTTCCCGTTTCTTTCTTGTCACAAAGAAAACAACAACAAAAAAAATGAAACGAGACAAAATAACATCATTTCCAATGGCGATTTTTCCCGTTTCTTTCTGGTCACTAAAAAACTTTCTAATAAAGAAACGAGACAAAATCTTATAAGTTCCAATGACGATTTTTCCCGTTTCTTTCTTGACATGATGAGAAAAAGTAAAAACAAAGAAGTGAGACTAAATTTCATCATTTCCAATGGCGATTTTTCTCTTTTTTTTTCTGGCCACTAAAAAAATATTCTCTTAAAGAATCGAGACAAAATCTTATCGGTTCTAATGGCGATTTTTCTTGTTTCTTTTTTATACTTGAAGAAAAAAAGTAAAAAACCAACAAATGAGACAAAATAGCATTATTTCCAATGGCGATTTTAGTCACTAAAAAAATTCTAATAAAGAAACGAGACAAAATCTTATAAGTTCCAATGACGATTTTTCTCGTTCCTTTCTTGAAATGATGAGAAAAAGTAAAAACAAAGAAGTGAGACTAAATTTCATCATTTCCAATGGCGATTTTTCCTGTTTCTTTTTTATACTTGAAAAAAAAAAGTAAAAAACCAACAAATGAGACTAAATCGTATTTGTTCTAATGGCGATTTTTCCCGTTTCTTTCTTGTCGCGAGCAAAAAAGCACAAATAAAGAAATGAGACAAAATCTTATCAGTTTTAATGGTTATTTGTCTCAGTTTTTTTTCTTGCTATTAAGAAAAGAGGTTTTCCAATGTAGAAAATCACCCTGTATTATTTGGCTGCTTTTGTGCTAAATTTTAAAGACTATTTTGTAGCTTGAATAAATGGCTAATTTTATTTGTCATCAAAGTTTTTGATTCAATTTTCAGTATTTGACTTGCAATAAAAATAAAAAATTGGAAAATTGCAATTGTATTTGATGTAAAATTTAATGTTGCGTCTGGGATTTGGGATTTAAGATTTTAGTCTTAGAAAAGAAAAAGAAAAATCTGCCTAAATTTTAATTTCATATCTTTCGTCGAAGTTTTTCCTTCAAATCTTGAAAGAAAATAAAAGCGCCATATCTACTTTTCAATTTCAACATCTAATTTTATTGTAAAAAAAAATAAATTCAATAAATTTCTTTTTGGTTGAAGATTTATTGAGTTTTTTAGCTTCAGCCGCCACACATTTCACATTATGCAACATTTCCAAGTGTCTGTTGGATTTTAGTTTTATCTAGGAATCAATATTCAATAACTAAATTTCATAAAATCAATTGCAATATTTATTTGAGCTAATAGAAATACTGTAGCCTTGAGACTTTTTAATATTTGCGCTGTTGTCATGACAACCAATAAACGCCACTTGATGATCACTGATCAACAGAGCCGGCGCAACGTGGGTACTTGCACGTCTACAGGAACGTAAGCCTTACGTCCTCACGTCCAACGGAGCGTAATCTTTTTTTACAATTTTTTGTATCTGACGTAAAAAATTTTTTTTTTTAGGAAAATTTTTTTTTGAGGAAATTGTTTTTTTTTGACCAAAAATTTTTTTTTTGACCAAAATGTTTTTACGAAAATTTTTTTTGACGAAATATTTTTTTTTTACAAAAAATTTTTTTTTGACCAAAATTTTTTTTTTTTACGAAAATTTTTTTTGACCAAAATTTTTTTTTTACGAAAAGTTTTTTTTGACGAAATTTTTTTTTTTTACAAAAAAATTTTTTTTTACGAAATTTTTTTTTTACTAAAATGGTTTTTTTTTTTTTTGACAATTTTTGAACTTGGCCCCCGCGAAAGATCACGCCGGCTATGCTTATCAACCACAATATTTTCAATTTTAGGGTCCTAAATCTTAATTCTAAGGTCCCTATATTCAACTTAGTCATTTTAATACATCGATTTTAGTTTTTATCTATACAAAAAAACCATTGTAGGTTACTTTTATGGGACTATTTACCTGTAGGCCCCAACATACCGAACCACAATCTAATAATATTAATATACACGCACAAACAGGAAGTGTTGATAGAGCAGACAAAGATGGCGACACACACAATAACATCTGAGATCATAAAAGACGTCAATATATTGCTATGTAAAGGAAAGGGGCGTGGCCTGAACAAATAATGAGCGATAAGAGGCGCAAAATGTTGAACGGAAATGGCAACATTTATGTCGTATACCGTACAGTATATTATATATAAAAGACAAGTTCCTCTTTTTTTTACAACACCTTTGTGCTAATACACTGCATAGCTTACATTGTAAGGTCATAAAATACTTGATGACGTCATTTAGGCAAACCATTATTACAGGTTGTTTTTTTATTTTTCCTTCCTTATATTCACAGCAACTGTAACATCAATTAGATTACATTTACACACCAGATGAAAAAGTCATTTTCATTTACAATATATACAGTACAGTACAGTGTAGAGTTAGAAAGAAACACAGAGCGCCATCTATCAACTATGAATTACACATTACATTGCAGCACAGATAAATCATATATTACGTCATCAAGAAGAGTAATTAAAGGATTCATTATGATTATTAAGTTACAGCAAAGTTTTTGCTCATTAAGCTAATTAAATGGCTAGTACGATAAATATGAGAGGAAAGTAGTGTAGGACCAATCGAAACTTGGGATTAGGGCCTTTTGATATGAAATTTATTATCAATTGGGGCCCCAAAAGCCACTTTAGAGGATTTGATATTGGGAATAGTTTGGGTGCAATTTTGTTGGTATTTTTTTTTTTACGTTTTAGTTAACATTTTGCTACATTTAAGATGGTTTTTTGCTACGTTTTAGATGGTTTTTTGCTACATTTTAGATGGTTTTTTGCTACATTTTAGATGGCTTTTTTCTTTATTTTAGAAAGCTTTTTGCTACATTTTAGATGGGTTTTTTTCTACATTTAAGTTGGTTTTTTCTACATTTGAGTTGGTTTTTGCTACATTTGAGTTGGTTTTTGCTACATTTGAGTTGGTTTTTGCTACATTTGAGTTGGTTTTTGTCTACAGTTGAGTTGGTTTTTTCTACATTTGAGTTGATTTTTTATACATTTGAGTTGGTTTTTTCTGCATTTTTGTTGCTATTTTATTATATTTTAGTTAACATTTTGCTACATTTAAGCTAGTTTCATGCTACATTTAAGATTGCTTTTTGCTACATGTTGTATAGCGTTTTGCTACATTTTATATAGCTTTTGGCTACAATTTAGATAGCTTTTTGTTGTATTTGAGTTGGTTTTTTCTACATTTTAGTTAACATTTTGCTATTTTTTGTTGGTTATTTTGTTACATTTAAGTTAGATTTTTGTTATTTGTTATTGATTTTTTTTGCTACATTGAAGTTAAATGTTTGCTACATTTCAGTTCATTTTTTGCTTCATTTTAGTAAATATTTTGGTCGCATTTTATTAAATAGCTACATTTTGTTACATTTCAGTGCATTTTTAATTTTATCCGTTGTCATAGCTAAATCACTTTATATTGTAAATTTGAATTTAGGGTTGAAAGTCGTTGTAATTTGAGAACCTAAATTTGCCAATTGAAATAATCAATAAAGTACTAAATTAAGTGCATCAATTTGTTCGATTGTGGGCGGGATGAGGGAGGGGGGGTAGGGATTTCGATAGAGTGAAGCTTTATTTATTTTTTTTTATTTTTCCTTTCTTGAAAAGCTTTTCAATAAATAACTTTTGGTTGGCGCCATAGCTGATCATTATTTTGATGGAATAAATTTTTAGTGCCAGAGCTTCTTGAATCCTTCTTGCAGCTCTGAAATGTGTGACAAGTAAAGTGTGAATCCCTGGGGATGATTGCACACATGGAAAGTAACTCCACGGTGCACTGCTTATGTACAGTACCATACGATACCATAATATTATATACAGTACAGCTGAGTAAGATACCATACTGTAGATATTGTATGCTTGTTAACCAATTCGTTTTCAATCAAACGATATATGGAGTCAGGGGGTGGCTCCATCACAACCATATTTCCAGGTTCCATCTCGCATGGGAATCCATCTTTAAATGTCAAAGGCATCCTTGATACTTAACAATCATTGATACTTTAACGTTGGCTAAGGCAATTTCAAGGGCCAACAACTAATTTACCACAACATTGCGTTTAAGAAAATCTGTGGTAACAAAAAGTAAAATGTAATAAAAATATCATCTGTAATGCAACAAAATATCATCTAAAATTGTAACTAAAAAGGGAACTAAATTGTAGAAAAATGTGGACTATAATGTTGCGAAAAGTGGACTAAATTGTAGAAAAATGTGAACTAAATTGTAGAAAAATGTGAACTAAATTGTAGAAAAATGTGAACTAAATTGTAGAAAAATGTGAACTAAATTGTAGCAAAATGGGAACCAAAATGTAGCAATATATGAACTAAAATTGATCAAAATATGAATTAAATTTAGAAAAATAGGAATTAAATTTAGCAAAATGTGAACTAAATTGTAGAAAAATGTGAACTGAATTGTAGAAAAATGTGAACTGAAGTGTAGGAAATTGTTAACTAAAAGGTGGCAAAATGTTAACTAAAATGTGGCAAAATGTTAACTATATTTAGCAAAATCTGAAATAAAATGTAACAAAATGTTAACTATATTTAGCAAAATGTGAGTTAAATTTAGCAAAATAAGAACTAAAATTTAGCAAAATAAGAACTAAAATTTAGCAAAATAAGAACTAAAATTTAGCAAAATTTTAACTAAAATTTAGTAAAATTTTAACTAAAATTTAGTGCAAAAAGTGAAATTAACTGTTACAAAAAGGAAACTGAATGGTTGCAAAAAGTGAACTAAAATTTAGCAAAATGTGAACTAAAATGTAGCAAATTGTTAACTAAAATGTAGCTAGATAGTAACTTAAATGTAGCTAGATATTAACTAAAATCTAGCTAGATATTAACTAAAATGTAGCTAAATATTAACTAAATTGTAACAAAATGTGAACTAAGTTGTAGCAAAATGTGAGATTAAATACGATTTAGCCAAATAAGATGTCAAAATATGAACTAAATATGCTAAAATTGGTTTAACTAAAGCTAAATTAAACCATAATTGACCTAATAAATGAACAAATTTGCATTCTTGAAGCAATTTTAATAATAAACCAACCAACCGAGTACAGTACTGTACTGTGTTGACATGGAGGATTACTAGTGCTATTTATTCTCATTTGGTTTATTTAATATCCATCTTTCATTTCTCCTTTTTTGTATTTGTCTGCTATTGTTTACATTGACTGTAGGTTTATGTTTTTTTTAATCATAACGAAACGTAACGTTATTGCGTATAATCGCCTCAGTGTGACGTACATGTAATATGTTCTGGTGTTGTAGCGTAATGATCAGCATGGAAATTAGATATTAATTTTTTTTTCTTCTTTGTTGAAAGTCTCACTGATTGAGTAAAGATTGGGATTGGGTAGGGGTAGGGGATGGGGAGGGGGTGGAGGGAAGGGGGAGGTGGCATGGTATAATGTTGTATTGAGGTCAAATCGAATGCGAACGCGGCTGAAAAGTTAGATGGCGCTGCAAGAACGTTATGTTCACAGAGAGATGGATTTTTTTCCCTTCCTTTTCGATTAGTGGGGCATCTCCATGGCAACCAGCTGCCATCATCCAAAGCCATGACGTCAGCCAACACTTTTATTTATGATCAAGAACAATCGCTTTGCTATTCCACTCGATTATGTTTCAGAAGCAGACGACAATATCGACGACACTTGATGGATTAAAATCTCACAAAGTCTACGTAGAAAACTACAGTACTGAACTGTACAAGAAAAGAGCTCAAAAGATTGCTTTTCAAGTTTAACTTAGCCGTAGGGTCTTTCTTTTAAAGTCACAAACTTAACTACATGTAATTAGCCTTAGACTAGAACGGGTGATTTTAGAAGTTGAAACAGAGAGTTGGTTTTATAGAGGAAGTAAAGAAATGAGACTAAATGTTATGCATTTCAATGGAGATTTGTCTCGTTTCTTTTTTGACATGAAAAAAAATGTTTAAAAAAAAGAAATGAGACTAAATATTATGCATTTCAATGGAGATTTGTCTCGTTTCTTTATTGATATGAAGAAAAATATGTCAAAAAAAGAAATGAGCTAAATCTTATTCTTTTTAATGGAGATTTGTCTCGTTTCTTTTTTGACATGAAAATAATTGGGTCAAAAAAAGAAATGAGATTAAATTTTATCTATTTCAATGAAGATTTGTCTCGTTTGTTTCTTGTCATGAAGAAAATAGTGTCAAAAAAGAAACGAGACTAAATATTATGCATTTCAATGAGGATTTGTCACGTTTCTTTATTGATATGAAGAAAAATGTGTCAAAAAAAAATAAAAGAAATGAGACTAAATTTTATACATTTCAATGGAGATTTGTCTCGTTTTTTTTTTTGACATGAAGAAAAATGTGTTCAAAAAAAGAAATGAGACTAAAGTTTATACATTTCAATGGAGATTTGTCTCGTTTCTTTCTTGTCGTGAAGAAAAAATAAGCCAATAAAGAAATGAGACTAAATCTTATCCTTTTTAATGGAGATTTGTCTCGTTTCTTTTTTGACATGAAGAAAAATATGTCAAAAAAAAATGAGACTAAATTTTATGCATTTTAATGAAGATTTGTCTTGTTATTTCCTTATCATGAAGAAAAAAAAGAGTTAAAAAAGAAACGAGACAAAATCTCATCAGTTCCAATGGCGATTTTTCCCGTTTCTTTCTTGCCATCGCATAAAATCTGTTCCCCTTTTGAAAACCACCTGGGTTATTTGCATTTTTAAATTACTTTTAGCCAGATCTTTATGGGGAGTTATGTAGTCAACGAAATTGCTCGTCTGCTTCAAAGTGTTTTTAGTTTTTAAATGTTGCTTAAACTACAGTACAGTATATACTGAACTGGTTGCCAACCTTTGATATTGCGTTCACTTTTAGCCACTAAATTTGACCTTTCGTTAACATGGCACGCAGACATTGGGCTCATGAGAAACCCTTGTTAAAGAGAAATGCTAAATGCGCATCAATTTGAACTTTTGCTTGTCTAAATACGATTAATTTGATTATGCACATTACGGCGTCTCATACGTTCCAATTATTACGTGTATATAAAATTATATTAAGGAAACCTGCTGGTTGTCATGACAACTGCATTCAATCTCATACATAAACACACCCACAACAATTCCCACATAGGCAAATACAAGTGTATATTTATCATTTAATTTAATATTTGAAGTGAAAGGAAGAAGAAGAAGGAGCTTTGATGATGTTGATAATAAAAAAAAAAAAGCGGAAGTTGAAAAGATGTACGATATCAATCTTAAACACTTAGTGACGTAATGATTCAAGGTGTATGTGTGTGTGTGATTTAAGCCACGCCCAATGTAAACAATTGAAGCGTTAATGTTAAAGTGCGGCGGCTTTCATTCTTTTTTTTTTTTTAGTTTTATTTTTTTTGGTAACCATGGAAACCACATTTTTCTTTTTTTGTAAAATAAAAGAAAAAAAAATTTAAATCAGTGTTCGAATTAGAATACAATTAACCTTCTGACAATTAATTAATTTAATTAATTAATGGAGGGAAATGTGATTGGATTGAGAGTAATTTACTTCTTATCGTTAATCGCCGGAATTTTATGTAATTGGGGAAAATAATTGTCAGTAAAATGGATAATTAAAAGATTACGTGACGTTACGTAATGGAAAATGTGTTTTTTTTTTTTTTTTTTGGGTTATTGTTTTTAGAGTTTTAATGGCCGAAGTGGATTTTTTGATGTTGACAGGTGGGATAATTGGTTCCACATGCCATGAAAAATTTAAAAAATGTGAACTGAAATTTAGCAAAAAATGAACTAAAATTTTGCAAAAAGTGGATTAAAATTTACCAAAAAGAGAACCAATATTGTGCCATATGTGAACTAAATTGTTAAAAAAAAATAAACTGAAATTTAGCAAAATGTGAACTGAAATTTAGCAAAATGTGAACTGAAATTTAGCAAAATGTGAACTGAAATTTAGCAAAATGTGAACTGAAATTTAGCAAAATGTGAACTAAATTGTTCCAAAATGTGAACTAAATTGTTGCAAACAGAGAACTAAAATTCAGCGAAAAGTGAACTAAAATTCAGCGAAAAGTGAACTAAAATTCAGCAAAAAATGAACTAAAATTCAGCAAAAAATGAACTAAAATTTAACAAAATATGAACTAAAATTTAAAAAAATAAAAACTGAATTTTAGCAAAATGAGAACTAAAAATTAGCAAAAAGTGAACTAAAAATTAGCAAAAAGTGAACTAAAAATTAGCAAAAAGTGAACTAAAATTTAACTAAATAACAACATTTTTAGCAAAATGTGAACTAAAAATTAGCAAAATGAGAACTAAAATGTGGGTAAATGAGAACTAAAATTCAGCAAATTGTGAACCAAAAAGTTAAGCTCTTTAACAATTAATTTGATCAATTAATGGGAATTGGATTGAGTACTTATTAATAGTTCTTATCGTTAATCTCCGCAAATGTATGTAATGGGTAAAATTAATTGCCGGTGATTAACCGATTACGTTACGTAACGTAAAATGTACCGTATTGGATATTATGAATTTTATTTTGATCGTTTTAATGGCCGATGTACTTTGTAGATAAGATCGTTAACGTTTTGACGTTGACAGGTGTTGTAATTGACTCCACA
Organism: Helicorthomorpha holstii; assembly: GCA_013389785.1. Classification (NCBI taxonomy): domain Eukaryota; kingdom Metazoa; phylum Arthropoda; class Diplopoda; order Polydesmida; family Paradoxosomatidae; genus Helicorthomorpha; species Helicorthomorpha holstii. Next base: position 3,444,089 of record JAAFCF010006680.1, on the reverse strand, counting down.
TGTCGTGCATGAATATTTGATGTCGTGAAAAATGCATTTTTTATTTTTATTTTGCTGTTCGTCGTCTTTTGATCACGTGATTGTTTTATGTGTCTTTTTTCTGTGTGCATCATTCTGGCTATCTTCACGCTTTTGTGCTTTGTATCTACCCAGCACTTTTTGGATTGCACTGTACTATACTGTACTGTACTATACCGGTACTGTAGTCATAAATTCAGTCTACGATCATCATATGCATGGTCTATGTAGAAAAAGGCGTGGTTTTTAAAGCGTGGTAGAGTAGGAGTGGGCGTGGTCTGTTTATGACCTCTCAACATTAGCAACATCTGCTCGCAAATACAGTGCTTTAAAATTCACTTGTACAAATTTAGTTAGGCCATTGCTTTCAATGATATTAGCTAATAACTTAGACATCAATGGACAAATTTCTCATAGACTTTCATGCTAAATTATATCATAAACTTCAGTGTTAAAACTTCTCATGGCTTTTTTTTTTTTAAGGTTAATATTTTTCCTTAAGTTTTATTGCTTAAAGTTTTCCATTGACTTCAGTGCTACATTTAGTCTCTCATAGGATTCAACTGTGAAATTCTTTCATTGACTTTCGTGTTAAATTATTTTATGAATTTTAAGTTAGATTTTTCTCGTTGACTTTCATGTTATTATTTTCCCATAGACTTTCATGTTATTATTTTCCCATAGACTTTCATGTTATTATTTTCCCATAGACTTTCATGCTAAAATTTTCTCATAGACTTTCAAGTTAAAATTCTGTCATTGATTTTCATGTTGAATTCTCTCATTGACTTTCAAGTTAAAATTATCATTTATTTTCATGTTGAATTCTCTCATTGACTTTCAAGTTAAAATTATCATTTATTTTCATGTTAAATTCTCTCATTGACTTTCATGTTAAAATTCTGTCATTGATTTTAATACTAGAATTTTCTCGTAGACTTTCATGTTAAAATTCTCTCAATGACTTTCATGATAAAATTCTCTCATTGACTTAAATGTTAAAATTCACTCATTGACGTTCAGCTAAAATTCTCTCATTGACTTTCATGTTAAAATTCACTCATAGACTCTCATGTTAAATTTTTTCGTTGACTTTTATGTTACATTTTTCCATTGACTTTCATGTTACATTTTTCCATTGACTTTCATGTTACATTTTTCCATTGACTTTCAAGTAAAATTTTCTCGTAGCTTTTCAATTAAAATGTCTTCATAGACTGTAATGCTAAAACTTTCCCATCGACTTGCATGTTTAATTCTTTTATACACGTCAATGCTAAGTTCTCCTATAGAATCCCTTATTTAACTTCTTTTATCAAATTCCATGTTTAAAAGATCTCCAATAAATCCAATGCTAAAGCAGCTCCTCCAATTCACTTAGACCCAAACATTCATCCATCGACATCAATTCCTACAATTTCCTCCATTGACTCCCACACTAACTTCTTCCCTAACGATTAAAAGCTCTGAATTTCGTTTTTATTTTTGTTTTTTCGTCTGGTAAACTAGCTAAATGTTGATCCTGATACGATGGCATGGTTCCTAAAGCAATTTGTGCGCCGAAATATTGGTTAAAAGTTGATATTATTTGATAAGAAATCGAGTGAGTGAGTGAGTGAGTGCGAGCCAAAAAGCATTTGGACATCTGCTGTTGCCATACAAACACACACGCAGCATGCGGTTGCTATGACAACGTCAGGATGCCAATGCAGCAGCTTGGTGACGTCACTAGCAGTCGACGCCATAAGATTGCTTTGACCTAAATAAGTTTTCTTAGCGCATCTCTTTTTGATCCTTTTTTTTTCTTTCTTTATTTTTTTTTTATTTTTTTACAAAAATTCTCTTCATCTCCATTTCCCGCGCTTCTGTCGATATAGTTCCACTTCCGTCGGCGCCATCAGCCATTGAAAGTCGAGCTATTTTTCAAAGACATCAATGACATTTAGTATGTCTTTTATCGATTTCTTTTTTATTATGTGACAAATATTTTTTATACTTTTTTTTTTTTATTTATTTTCTTTTATAAGTTTAAAGAAGTAAAAATTTGTAGAAGGTGGTGGAGGATTCGTAAGGAAGTGATGGAATCTTAAGATAACATAGAAATGTTATGTTTGTCCAGTGCGGCAGGAAATCGTTATCGGAAACGGAAACTTGACTTTTTTTTATATTTATTTGTGTGTTTATTTATTGGCTCATTAGGAGCATCAATACAATACCTGAGAACACACGTGACAATGGTTGATGAACTGATTGCTTGGGTTGGATTTAAGTTTTATTGGATCGATTGATTGCTCAATCATGTATCAATCAGATAATAATAAGCTTATCGATAAATTGATAAGTAAGTTGACCGAATTCAAGATAACGAAAATGAGCAATTAAAGGTTTCCATTCAAAATGCGACATTTATCTTATTGAGTTTAATGGTAAATTTGTGCCATTGACTATAAGGATAAAAACTCATCATAGACTTTAATGATAACAGTCTCGAATAGGCTTCAAAAATCAATTTCAAAAATTATCAGATAGACATCAATGCCAAATTTGTTTTATTGACTTCAACGCTAAATCTTCCTATAGACTTTCATGTTAAAAATTCTCATAGACTTCCATGTTAAAATTCACTCAGACTTCAATGTAAAATTTTCTCATATACTGTACTTTATTGTAAAATTCTGTCATAGACATGAATGTTAAAATTTACTCATAGACTTTAATGTAAAACTCTCTCGTAGACCTCAACGTTAAAATTCTGCCATAACCATCAATGTTAAAATTTTTCATAAACATCAATGCTAAAATTCTCTAATAGACTTCAATGCTAAAATTCACTCATAGACTTCAATGTTAAAATTCAATCACAGACTTCAATGTTAAAATTCACTCATAGACTTCCATGTTAAAATTTACTCATAAACTTCAATGTTAAAATTTTCTCACAGACTTTTATGTTAAACTTTTTCATAAACTTCAATGTTAAATTTTGCTCATAGACTTCAATGTTAAAATTTCTCATAAACTTCAATGTTAAATTTTTCTCATAGACTTCAATGTTAAAATTTCTCATAAACTTCTATGTTAGAATTCTTTCATAGACTTCAATGTTAAAATTCTCCCATAAACATCAATGATAATTTTTTACTCATAAACTTCAATGTTAAAATTCTTCCATAAACATCAATGTTAAATTTTTTTCATAGGCTTTAATGTTAAATTTCTCTCATAGACTTAAATGCTAAAATTCTCTCATAGACTTCAATGTTACTATTTTGTCATTTACTTTTCCAATGCTGAATTTTATCTATTTATTTTTCATCCTAAAATTCATCCATTTACTTTTAATGCAAATTATTTCCTATTGACTTTCCATGCTAAAATAACATCCCTAAGCCTTCAACACTAAACTTTCTCATATTAAAATTCTCCTAAAGGCTTCAATGCTAAAATTATTTAATCGATTTCAGTGTTAAAATTCTCTCACTGACTTTTCAAGCTCAAATCTCTCAATAGACTTTTATGTTTATTCATGGGCCAATATTTTCCACTTTTATTTCATCTGCCATTCACCGGAAATACGCCAACGGTTATTAAAAGTAAAGTTTGAAAACGTTGCTGTCAACATTTTTCCACCAACAATAATTGCCTTACGACTTTTAAGTTTTAATGGTCTTGGGAGTTTGGTGGGAGGGAGGGTGAAAAATAAATGGGTGAGAAATAAATACAGAAAGATAAAGATAGATGAAAAATCCATCGCTAATGATGTTGAAATACCCTTTGGTGTCAAACCTATTATTGAGAAAGTATCCATTTACCGCATTGTGTCTTTTCTCCATAACAATATTCTTACATGGATATACTGTATAGCCATAAAAGGGCGTGGCCTAATGAAACAATTCCATCATGGATGTCGCATGGAAAGAGAGAGAGAGATGGAGCTGAGACTGAGCGTTGCACACAGATAAGAGCGTTAAAAACGAGCGCTATTGAGTTGAAATGTAAAAGGGATCGGCAAAGGGAAAGGGGGGGCTCTACAATGAAGGGGGCTATGTACGTTTTCAACGTGAGCGACATTCAGATCGATTTGTAGCGCTATTAACCGCTGTAAAACTCAATTGCCAACCTTAAGTTGTACGCGTCCCCATTGCTCAAAAAAGAAGAAGCTCAGCATCTCATCATCTCTCTCTCTTGTTTTGTGGATTTTGCAGCTGTATTACGTCATCATAGGTCGTGTGTGTGCGTGTATACTGAATATATTTAAATGTGTGAATACAATTTACATTAGTAATAATTAATTCAGCAACTTTTAAGTGTTTGTTTGTGGTGCATCGACGAGTAAACTTAAGTTTTTTTCCCGAGTTTCTTCAACCCTCTTTTGATTGGTTGGTGTTGTTAAGAGAGAGTGAGAGTGATAGTAAGAGAGTGAGAGTGAGTGGGGAAAAAGTAGGTCAACATCTTTTAAAAATGTGATGTCATAGCTACGTTGTGTTCATCTTTTTAAAAATACAACAAGAAAATTACTAAAACTGGGTGTGCAATCGTTGTTGTTGCATCATTCTGGTTTGCAGAATTGGAAAAGAGAAAAAAATTGCATCACCAAAAATAAATAAATAAAAAAAATTGTTTTTTGTGTGTGTGAAAAGGAAGTGACGTGATATTTTTGACTTTAAAGAAAACTCAAGTCCGAGTCGGTTTTTTTTTCTTTCCTCTCCCATCTGTGGGGGTTCAAAATGACGACCATGACGCCATTGCTCCAAAGCGATAGCAAACAAAGTCAAGATAGTCAAGTTCAAGATGGTAAGAAAGGGTTAAATTAGTCATCTTTATGTTGAGAAAGATTGTTTTAGTTTTAAGAATTCAGTGGAATTCGTTTAATGCGAACTCGCTTGACATAAAAACTCGGTTAAAGCAAAACAACATTGCGGTCATGGACTAAATTATAGGCATTTGCATACTTTTGTTTTCTGTTAATAAGAAATTGAGAATGTAGATAAAATCTAAATTTAAAAACAAATACAAAATCAATACATTTTTTATTTGTTTTTATCAAAGAAATTTTAAAATTCAATTGTTTGTTTTTTTTTACTTCTATAAATGCATACATGCATCTGTGAATGCACGAAATGCATAACATTTTGAAATGTAAATACGATGAAATTTGTTTGCCACAAACTCGGTTAACACAAAAAACTCGGTTAGCACAAAAGCTCTGTTATAGTACACAACTCGGTTAACACAAAGTACAAAGGCTCGGTTAACACAAAATACAAAAATTCGGTTAACACAAAATGCAAAAGTTCGGTTAATACAAAATGCAACAATTCGGTTAACACAAATTACAAAGGCTCAGTTAACACAAAAATTCGGTTAACACAAAATGTGCAACGATTCGGTTAACATAAAACACAAAGGCTCAGTTAACACAAAAGCTCGGTTAACACAAAATACAAAGGCTCAGTTAACACAAAATGCAAAAACTCTGTTAATACAAAATACAAAGCCTCGGTTAACACAAATTCGGTTAGCACAAAAGCTCGGTTATAGGGCAAAAGCTCGGTTAGCACAAAATGCAAAGCCTCGGTTATTACAAAAACTCTTTTAGTGCAAAACTTCGGTTAACACAAAACATTGCGTTACCCACTGAATAATAAGCATATCCATACTTTTTTTTTAACACGAAACAAAACTTGCTTACCGTGAAAACATTTTCGCTTCCAAAAAAATAAACTACAAAAAATGTAGAGAAAATCAAAATTTGTACAAGTTTTAAAGTTTTTTTTGAAAAAAAAAAAAAAAATACACAAAATCAATACATTTTTTATTAACTTTTATTATAAAAAAAAATTTAAAATTGCATTGTTTTTTACTTAAATGCATACAATGCAGATGTTTATGCACAAAATGCATACGGTAACATTTTGAAATGTAAATAGTCGATCTAATATGATGTAATTAAAAAAAATTTTAACACGAAGAAATATTTCTGATTCAGCAGTTTCGTGTTAAACAGATTCCACTATTTATTTCATTTATTTATTTGTGTAGTTGTGATTTCTTTGTTATTTATTTGTATGTGTTTTGAATTGAAAAGCAACATTTGTGTGTGTACGTGCTGTTGACACAAGTGGATATGTACATGTACATGTATGTGTGTCAGCTGAGCGTGGGTGGGTGGTTTTTTTATAGGTAGAGGAGAGAGAGAGAGGGGGGGGGAGGGTAAGGTTAGGGTTAACTTTTAAAGGGTTTTTGGAATTGGACGGCTGTCATGACAACGTTTGATATTAAACTTCCCTCTTCCTCCTCATCTCAAACGCCTCTTTAGTCTTAAAACGCCCATATCATCCCATCCCACATTTTTGCATCTTTAAATATACAAAGCACTTTTGTCAACACTTACAAGCTGCTCCAATGCATTTGACCTTTAACCTTTCAGCTGCTTTTTAAAAACAAAAATACAAAATCAAGAAGTTGAAATGAATTTTGTTAGTGTTGTTTGTTTGTTTGTTGTTATGAGAGGATTTTTATTATGTAAATTAGTTTGGAGAGTTTTATTATTAATTAAAAGTCACTTCAGCTGTTGATCTCGTTTGACTAATTAAATGCTTTTGGGATTACAATTATTAAATTGGTGTGTGGGTTTTTGTTTTTGTTTTGTATACAGTATATTGAAATACTGTATTTACGTTTGAAAGTTGAAAGCTGAGTTGATTATAAGATTAAGGTCCCGGGAGAGGAGTGGGGATGGGGGTTACATTACTCAGGACAACATATTTATATAACTTGAAGATGAGACAGTTGGTCTCTAATGGAAATAAATAGCTAAAAATAGATTTGATAATTAGATGAAATTTTTTAATTGGGTCAAAGTGATGACGTCCTTGCAAAATTATTTACAATTTTATAATTCAGAAATAAATTTAATTTTTAATCACTTTATGACGTCACTTTTAAGGTTTGTGGAAATGGTCAACATATGTCTTTGTAGACCTTGTAATACTTTTTCATGTGATATACCGGTCAAGTGAGTCCCATAAAAATATCCCAGAGTTTCATGTTAAAAATTATGTCCCAGAAGGTCAGCTAAACATTTTCTCATTTAATTAAAGTTAAAAACTATCCAATAAAGTTCTGTGTTAAAATTATCAAAATTCCTCATAGACTTCAATGCTAAAAGTCACTCATAGACTTCAATGTTAAAAGTCTCTCATAGACTTCAATGCTAAAATTCCTCACAGACTTCAATGTTAAAAGTCACTCATAGACTTTAATACTAAAATTTCTTGTAGATTTTAATGTTAAAATTCTCTCATAGACTTTAATACTAAAATTTCTTGTAGATTTCAATGTTAAAATTCTCTCATAGACTTCAAAGCTAAAATTCTCTCATAGACTTCAATGCTGAAATTTCTCATAGATTCAATGTCAAAAATTCTCTCATAGATTCAATGCTAAAATTTACCATAGACTGCAATACTAAAATTTACCATAGACTTCAATACTAAAAGTCACTCATAGACTTTCAATTTAAAATTCTCCCATTGACTTCAATACTAAAATTTCTTGTAGACTTCGATGCTAAAATTCTCCCATAGACTTCAATACTAAAATTTCTTGTAGACTTCGATGCTAAAATTTCTCTCATAGACTTCGATGCTAAAATTTCTCTCATAGACTTTGATGCTAAAATTTCTAATAGATTCAATGCTAAAAATTCTCTCATAGATTCAATGATAAAAATTCTCTCATAGATTCAATGTTAAAAATTCTCTCATAGATTCAATACTAAAATTTACCATAGACTTTAATACTAAAATTTCTTGTAGACTTCAATGTTAAAATTCTCTCATAGATTCAATACTAAAATTTCTCTCATAGATTCAGTGCTAAAGATTCTTTTATAGATTCAATGCTAAAAATTCTCTCATAGACTTCAATGCTGAAATTTCTCATAGACTTCAATGCTAAAAATTCTCATAGATTCAGTGCTAAAAATTCTCTCATAGATTCAATGCTAAAAATTCTCTCATGTATTCAATGATAAAACTTCTCTCATAGATTCAATGATAAAATTTCTTGTAGACTTCAATACTAAAATTTCTTGTAGACTTCAATGTTAAAAATTCTCTTATAGTCTTCAATACTAAAAGTTTTCTTTAGATTTCAATTTAAAATTAATGAACTTTTATACTAAAAATTCCCCCATAGACTTCTTGAACTCTAAAAGAAATCCCTCACATTTTTCTAGTTAAAATTCTTTCAAACTTTTAACAGTAAAAACCCCCCATCAAATTTTACATTTTGCTTCATAGTTTACAGTACATTTTCCCATAGATTTCAACGTTACCAATTCTCCAATAGACTTTACTTTATAAAGTTAAAATCCTCTTATAAACATAAATGTTAAATTATTCCATTGAAAATGCAATGGCGTATTTTCCCATTGCCTTATATAACATTACAGTATAAGCAAAAAATAAATAAAAATACCTTGTATGGGTGAATGTAGTTAATATTTAAGCATAAAATAGTAAAAGTTATACAGTATAATCGCATTTTATAACCAAAGCAAAATGAAATATTTATCAAACTAAAACCTCCATTATGCTCATAAATGATGAAGCAATATTTTTGTAACAAATGTTGATTTTTTTTAATATTAAATTTATTCAGTGGTTTTATCAGAAGAAGAAAAAAGTTGTTGACATATTTTCAATTTCCATCGTCTTAATATTTTCGTTGCAAATGTTGAGATTAAGACCTGAAAGTGATTTTTTTCTTCCCCTTTCCTCCTTCCTCTCCCTATTTTCCTCTTCACATTCCCTTAAATCTTACATTGGAGAAATGTGCATTTTAATTTCGACACTTATTTCTCCTCCCATCACCATCACTACCACCACCCACAGACAGTCCCACTTTAACCCTTTCATTCCCAGCATGAATATTTTTGGAAAACTGCACTTGACACGGAAATCAATACACGGAAGATGTTTTTCCATCGTTCATTATTAATTTACGTTTTAGGAAACATCGTTTCAACGTATTTCAAGCATTATTTTTTTATACAGAGAACTTGGTAATTAGTCTACAACAGGGATGCACAGACTTATTTAGACTAGGGGCCACTCGGGCAAATCATGAACTGATGGCGGGCCGCCAGAAGCAGGGTCGGCCTTATATGGGGTGCGGGCCCCGCGATTTGGGGGCCCCCAAATTCGACAAATTACCTTTTTTTTTTTTTTTTTTTTTTTTAGATATTTGTTGAAATTTTGAATTTTTTAAAAAAATTTTGTAACTTGCACCCCCCAATAAATTTTAGGGGGCCCCTAATTTAGGCACTGCATACAATCTTTTTTATATTTGGCTAAAATTTACTTGTAGCAACACGTAAAACTGCTTCCAAACTTTCATTTGCAAGGCAGTTTCGATTTTTTGTTTTATTACTATTTAGTTTTGAAAAAGTTTGTTCACATATATAGGTAGAACCAGTCATTAAAAAACGAGACAAAATGACACTGAAACGCATGTAATTTTGTCTCGTTTTTTAATTTTCACTATTTGCATTTACTCATTAAAAAACGAGACAAAATGACACTGAAACGCATGTAATTTTGTCTCGTTTTTTAATTTTCACTATTTGCATTTACTCATTAAAAAACGAGACAAAATGACACTGAAACGCATGTAATTTTGTCTCGTTTTTTAATTTTCACTATTTGCATTTACTCATTAAAAAACGAGACAAAATGACACTGAAACGCATGTAATTTTGTCTCGTTTTTCTATTTTCACTATTTGCATTTACTCATTAAAAAACGAGACAAAATGACACTGAAACGCATGTAATTTTGTCTCGTTTTTCTATTTTCACTATTTGCATTTACTCATTAAAAAACGAGACAAAATGACACTGAAACGCATGTAATTTTGTCTCGTTTTTCTATTTTCACTATTTGCATTTACTCATTAAAAAACGAGACAAAATGCCATTGAATCAAATGCAATTTAGTCTCATTTCAATATTGGCAGTTTTTGTTTTACAAAATGAAATAAACGAGACAAATTGCCATTAAATCACATGTAATTTAGTTTCATTTTGATATTGGCAATTTATTTTATACAAAATGAAATAAACGAGACAAATTGCCATTGAATGAAGTGCAATGTAGTCTCAATTTGATATTTGCAATTTACTTTATACAAAATCAAATAAACAAGACAAATTGCCATTGAGTGAAGTGCAATGTAGTCTCAATTTGCTTTAATTAAATTAGTTTACCTTAGTTTTAAAATAGTGTATTTTGCACGTGGTCAACGTCCTGACTACTTAAAAAGGATGTACGAAAATATTTCCACGTGGTGTATTGCAGGTCACCACTGCAAATTAAATACGAGCTTGTAGTTTGATTTTTTTTTCAAATGAATGAATGGGAAGACGATGTCTCTTGAACTACCTTTAACTTTTTTTTTTGCTATAGAACTAATTGAGCATATTTATGCTATTTAGCATGTTAATTAAGTATAGTTAAGTTGTAAGAATAGCATAAATATGCTACATAGCAAAAATTACTGAGCCATCTGTTGACAACACCATACATTAAAAACAAAAAAAAAATTTTTTTGTCATTTTGGAGGCCCCCTCTATCGCGAGGCCCATAGAAGGCCAGCCCTGCTCGTCGGGCCACCAGAATTTCACCGGCGGGCCGCATGCGGCCCGCGGGCCGCAGTCTGTGCATCGCTGGTCTACAACATTACTTGCTATTCTGGGTGATTTACTACATTGGAAACCGATTTTTTCAATATGGCAAGAAAGTAACGGGAAAAATCGCCATTCGAACGAATACGATTTAGTCTCATTTCTTTTTATATGCAATTTTTTTTTTAATTTTAATTTTTTTTAATTTTAATTTTTTTTAATTTTAATTTTTTAATTTAAATCGAGACAAATCGCCATTAGAACTAACAAAATTTAGTCTCATTTCTTTTTTATGCTATTTATTTCAATTTTTGGAAATAAACGAGACAAATCACCGTTAGAACTAACAAGATTTAATCTCATTTCTTTTTTTATGAAAGTTTTTCAATTGAAGAAAAGAAACGAGACAAATCGCCATTAGAACTAACAAGATTTAGTCTCGTTTCTTTTTTTATGATATTTATTTTAATTTTTGGAAATAAACGAGACAAATCGTCATTAGAACAGATAATATTTAGTCTCGTTTCTTTATTAACATTTTATTTTTCATATATTACAAAATGGGACCTGATCTCATTTTTATTGACATTGTAAAAAACCAGTATATCAATTTAGCCCATTATGCTGACTAAAATTAAGGTTAGTCAAAAATGCCAAAAAAAGAAATGAGACAAATTGCCATTGTTGCTAATGCAATTTAGTCTCATTACATAATTTGCAATAATTCTTCGTTTCTGAATATTAGATCTACGACAAAGTGGGAGGGGGAAGCAACACCCAATCAAAGAAGTCCCTTGTATATATATAAAACATCTGTGTTTTGTTATTAATTAATTAATAAAGCTCCCATAACAAAAAAGCGCTGAGCGTTTTACGTTAACGCGTTATACGCTGTCGATTTTTAATTAGCTTTCGCTCTCTTAGTCTCTCTTTGCGTTGTTTTGTTAAGCTTGAAATTTGGGGGCGGAAATGAGCAGCAGGAAGTGGTTTAAAGTGGACCTTATCAGATTAAAGCAGAAAGTGTCACTAGTCCTTCAAACATAATTACTTAAATTGATCAGAGAGACAGAGGGCGTGGCAATCGCAATATCCTATTGATTTCTATCTGGTTTTTTTTTGTTAAGGCACAAATAGAGCGTGAAAGGCACCACAATCACCACCATCACCACTAGCACTGTGGGCTTGGAGAAAGAATCAATGGCCTAAAGGGCATTTGACACACATAGGGGCAATTACCCGTTTGACGTCATCTGAATTTTTGATGACGTAGTTGAAGGATTTAGATTAGCCTTTGTGTTATTTGTTCAGCGTAATTCGTCACACTCTACTTTTTATCTCATCCTTTTATTTGGACGAAAAGCCTGGGTTTGATGGTTTTCTGTTTGTTTTTAAAAATATACTGTAAAAGAGCTTAACGACACCACGACACCTAGTGGCCAGTCCATGCAGTGAATTAAAGGTCTCCAGGGACTTTTTGATTTATTTTTATTTTGGGTCCTAACCCAAAACAAACCAAACCACTTGACGAATCAGCTGTCGTGACTAAATTTACTTGCTAGGCTTTTACTGCTTAGCAGTTTGACGTTAACTGATTGGAGAGAAATTTATACGCTTACGTCACGCACTTTAAACCGCTTTATGACGTCACGCAAGTTATTCACCTGCTGATATACAGTGCTGTACTTGTATATCTATCCATGTCTTAGGTTTATATGGCGGATTTTCAATGCTTTTCTGCAGAATTAATCAAATGCTTGGCGTTTATCAACCTTTTTTAACCAACGGGCTGATTTTATTTGATTTTATTTAGGATTGAAATTACATTAGTGAACTTTTTTAGTAAAGATTTTGTTCATACCTGGTGATTTTTATAAATTTGAAACACTTTTTTACAGTGATAAGGAATAAGTGAGACTAAATCTCATCAGTTCCAATGGCGATTTGTCTCGTTTATTATTTTATCATAAATAAAAATGTGCCAATAAAGAAACGAGACTAAGTCTTATCAGTTCCAATGTTATTTTGTCTTGTTTTTTTTTTTTAAAGAGGAAAAAGTGTCAATAAAGAGACGAGACTAAATATCATCAATTTCAATGGCAATTTGTCTCGTTTTTTTTTTAAGCCATTAAAACGTTTTTCGATTTTTTTTTAAAAAAAAAATCATACAAAAATTTATTGTGCACGCGGCCTGTCGGTTGCCAATCTCTTTCTACTTTTCCAATATTTATTGATGGCCACACGCAGTGATGCAATTTCCGGTCTGATAAAAGCTAGCGGGAAGTGCTGTCTAAGACTTGAAGCAATTTTAATTAATAGTTGTTGAAGCCCCAATGGTTTTGTACTTTTAATGTTAGAAAAATTGGTACTGTATATGCGAATTTACCTATTTTGTCTATTACTGTAATGTATTAGAGTTTGACATTTGCAAATTGGCAAGATGGAGTTGAATGAAGGTCGATTAAACGACTTAAATGATGAAGCGTTTAAGGAATTTCTCTGTCTTGTTTAGTCTTAAAACATTGTTAAGGATTAACTTACTGTACTTCAACTACCCTTTGCTCTATAATTACGCATGCGCACTAATAAAAAAATGAAAGGGAAGCTGAGCATACCGGTTGTTAGTGTAGCAAGAGAAAGACATGATGGAAATATTTTTCAGTTTTTATGGCAATTTATAGTTGGATTTTCTTGAATTTAGAAATCCAAAAGCCTAAAAGGTAACTTATCAGCTCTATTTTAGTATCAATTAATTAATGAGACAAATTGTCATTGAAGCCAATGTTACTCAGTCTCATCTTTTTAAGAAAAATAATTATACGAGACAAATTGTAATTGAAATCAATGTAACTTGGTCTCATCACTTTAAGAGAAATAAGAAACGAGACAAATTGTAATTGAAATCAATGTAACTTAGTCGCATTGTTTAAAAAAATAAAGAAACGAGACAAATTCACATTGAAACTAATGTAACTCAGTCTCAT
>JAAFCF010006680.1:3416287-3428505 GCA_013389785.1 Helicorthomorpha holstii | reverse complement strand
AAGGACTAAATGAGTTGTTGTAAGGACTAAATGAGTAGTTGTAAGGACTAAATGAGTTGTTGTAAGGACTAAATGAGTTGTTGTAAGGACTAAATGAGTAGTTGTAGTGGCCAAATGAGTAGTTGTAGTGGCTAAATGAGGAGTTGTAGTGGCCAAATAAGTAATTGTAGCATCCTAATAAGTACATTTAATGCCCAAATAAGTAACATTAGCATCCTAATAAGTACATTTAGTGCCCAAATAAGAAACTTTAGTATTCTAATAAGTACATTTCGTGTCTAATATATTGTTTTAGTAAATAAATGAGTGGCTGTAGTTGCTAAGTGAGTTTTAGTAGCCAAATAAGTAATTTTATGGTCTAAATAAATAATTTTAATGTTCAAATGAGGAGTTGTAATGGCCAAATGAGGAGTTGTAATGGCCAAATGAGGAGTTGTAGTGGCCAAATGGGGATTTATAGTGACAAAATGAGTAGTTGTAGTGGCTAAGTGAGTAGTTTCCAAGTATGTGACCAAACAAATAGTTTTTTTTTTTTGGCTAAATAAGTCATTTTAGTGATCATAGAAATCGCTTCAGTGTATAAATTAGCAAGTCTACATGTGTTACTAAATTGTTGAAGTAGTTTATTAACTGTCTAAATTACCAAAAAAAATATTGTCTAATTGACTATTCAGTTTGATACAAATAAAAGTCATTCAGACACAAAAAAAAAATTAAAAATCTGCCATAATGGCTAAATGTTTTGCCAAAGTTTCAGATGACAAAATTTAATGTCTAAAAAATGTCGTGTTAAAAAAATGACTATATTTTTCCATGAAAAAAAAAAAAAAAATCAATATATTCGTGTCTAAAAAAATAGATCTCGCCAGCGGCCAAATGTGTCTAGACATGTCCTTAATTAGTACTAAAAAACAAAAACAAAAAAAAGGCTATACTGTACCATTATAAGTGTATAAAACAGAAGTGGCATATGTGCTTTTAGCCAATCATATACAATGATGTCATATTGATGTAATTGAACATGTCATAATGTTATCAAACGTAACCTCCAACCAAAAAATATAAACTAATCCAATGTGACATTATCAAGATATATCGTGATACACTGTAATATACAAAAGAAAAACATCAACAAAATAAATAAATAAATAAAAAAGTAATAGATAAAACACCTTATGTGTCTATTTTAGGCAGGCGAAAAAAAATAGCAATTTCTAAATGCATTGGTTAATTAAGAAAGCAATTCCTTGGGCCAATTTATTAAATTCTTAAGAAGAAGAATAAGAAGAAAACCTTGTTATGTGTAAAGTTGTGGTGAATAATTAAGTTTGACGTTGTAAGAATATAAAAGTGTCAAGTATGACGCCATGATGACGTCTACATTATTAATTATCATGCGACACAAACAAATAAATAGACTTTGCTTTTGACAGAAACATTCATCATCATCTTAACTCTTATTTTCTTTTAACTAGAAATCAATAAGAAATTTTTAAAAAACAAATGTGTAGTACAGGGTGGTCAGAAGATGTGTGATTATAAATTATGTCGACCGGAAATAAAGAAACGAGAAAGATGTGCGATGAATTACGGTTTCTTTTGGGAGAATTTATTGGCTTTAAAGTAATGAGACAAATATGTATTCGAAGGCATGCGATTTATTCTCGTTTCTTATTTTCTGTTTTTTTTTTTATGATTAAAAATAGGAAAACTAAACTGTACCGGGTGATTTTCTGATTTGTAACAGTGGCTGTTTTTATGGAAAAAACCGGAAATGGAAAAAGTTAAATTTTTTTGAGACAAATCACCATTGGAACGTATGCGATTTTGTCTCGTTTCTTTATTGGTCTTTTTAAAACAAGAAAGAAACGAGACAAATCACCATTGAAATGTATGTGATTTTGTTTCGTTTCTTTATTGGCTCGTTTTTAAATGAAAATAAATGTTTTGAGACAAATCACCATTGGAACGTACGCGATTTTGTCTCGTTTCTTTATTGGTCTTTTTAAGACAAGAAAGAAACGAGACAAATCGCCACTTGAATTGATAAAATTTCGTCTCGTTACTTTATTGGCACTTTTTTAAATGAAAAATATATGTTTTGAGACAAATCACCATTGGAACGTATGTGATTTTGTCTCATTTCTTTATCGGTTTATTAAAACATGAAAGAAACGAGACAAATCACTACTTGAATTGATAAAATGTTGTCTCGTTTCTTTATTGGCTCGTTTTTAAATGAAAATATATGTTTTGAGACAAATCACCATTAGAACTGATGATATTTAGTCTCGTTTCTTTATTGGCACAGTCAAAATGAGTGTTCCTATTTAGAAAATCACCATAAATTTTTTAAAATAATAATTAACAGTTTAATGATAGTTTTTGCATTGTAATTTTAGACAGTTAATGGATGTACAGAGGGGGTGGGAGAAGGAGGAGGATTTATTTGCCATAATAAAATTCCGTAGACAAAATTAATAATAGTAATTAAAAATATTTGAATGTGTAATTAAAATGTTTCTTTGAAGCGACATTTTTTTCTAATTTGGTATTTTTAGATTAAAATTAAAAAGCATTGATGATCATACTGATAAAAAACAGTAACTATGTTTGGTATGGTAATGGTATTGGTATGAAATGGTATTAGGCATATAATGGTATGGTATGAGGTATATACTGTGTTGTCTGCTTTAAATTGTCTGCATAAAATCAACTTATTCTTACTGTACTGTACTGTAGCTTTACTGTACAGTATATGCATCAGTTAATTTTCAATTAAACCTCATGCAATTTACTATCAATCCTCTTTTATGTATAATAAATTAAATATGAAAGGTTAAAGGTGACATTGAATTGAGAAGCCATAATAATGTACACAAAATGCACTTTAAGCAGCAATGATCAATGATCAATCCCGCAAATAGTAGAAAATTTACATAGAAATTGAATTTTTTTATTATTATTATTTTTTTTAGTTTTGAGATTTTATTAAGACAATTTTAGCATCAAAGTTTATGAAAGGAATTTTCAAATGGAAGTCAATGGGTGAAAATGTGACATTGAATGAAAGTCTATGAGTTATTTTTTAACGTGAACGTCTATGACAAGAGTTTAAGATGGAAGTTAGGGATGGACGATATTTCAATATATCGATATAGTGACTCAATGTATCGATATTTTAATATTGGAATTTAAAAACGCATTTTTAGCTTAATAAGATTACTTGTCAACTAAGTAGTGAGACAAATCGTCATTGAAACCAATGTAATTCAGTCTCATCACTTTAAGAAGAATAAAGAAACGAGACAAATCGTTATTGAAACCAATGTAACTCAGTCTCATCACTTTAAGAAAATAAAGAAACGAGACAAATTGTCATTAAAACCAATGTAACTCAGTCTTAACACTTTAAAAAAAATAAAGAAACGAGACAAATCGTTATTAAAACCAATGTAACTTTGTCTCAATACTTTAAGAAAAATAAAGAAACGAGACAAATCGTTATTAAAACCAATGTAACTTTGTCTCATTACTTTAATAAAAATAAAGAAACGAGACGAATCGTTATTGAAACCAATGTAACTTTGTCTCATCACTTTAAGAAGAAAAAAAAACGAGACAAATCGTCATTAAAACTAATGTAACTCAGTCTCATCACTTTAATAAAAATAAAGAAACGAGACAAATTTGTATTTAGATTGATGCAATTAAGTCCCATTTTTTTTTTTGATGAAGTATTTTAAAATATTTCAAACATGAACGTCTATGACAAGAGTTTAAGATCAAAGTCTATGACAGAATGTGGAACTTTTAACATGAAAGTCCACGAAAGAAGTTTACTTTGCAAATATACGATACAATTTTGAACATGAAAGTCTATGAGAGAACTTTTAGCATTACTTAAGAAGTTTCATAAAGAGTTTTAGAGTGTAAATTGATGAGAAATTTGTTGTTGAAAGTCAATGGGAAAAATCTTAACATCAAATATAATGAAATGATGTAATAATCATTACAACTTTTTTTTTGTTACTTTTCTTTTAAGACTTTTTGCTTTTTATCTTTGTGAAAGGAGTTAAAAGTTGTCGAGTATGTTGAAGTTGAGATAACATTTTTGAGTGTAAATGGGTGGTTGAATGAGGTGGGGTGAGAGGGGGGAAGTGGGATGGGGTGAGGAAGACCATTGATTGATGGTGACAGTGCTTCACCTTCAAGTGCCGCCTGCAGGTAGATCAAACCCGCAATACACGAGAGTCTCCCTCATCTTCTTCCCTTTTTCTCATATCCGTTTTCTCTCTATCTTTATCAGCATCCCAGCAGCGTCTTAAATTACTTTCAACTTCTTATTTAGTTACACTCCGGGTGATTTTAAAAATTAGACCACTTTTTTTTTTGCAATGCTAATAAAGAAAACCAAGACTCAATATCATCAATTTCAATTATAGTAATTCACGATTATTACCTTGTCAGCAGAAGAAGAAAAAAAACTGTCAATCAAAAAAAAATCTCATCAGTTTACAGTTGGTTTTGATGGAAATAATGTCATTAAAGAAACGAGACGTGTTATTATCTTGTCTAATGGCGATTTGTCTCGTTTATTTTCGTTACATGAGATGAAAAATTGACAATGAAGAAACGAGATTAAATATTTTATTCAATGAAGATTTTTCCTTGTTTGTTTCTTGTTATTTTTAAATAATTTTTTAATAGAAAAACGAGACTTAGTCTCATCAGTTCCAATGACAAATTTTCCCGTTTTTTTTTATAACCTAAAAGAAAAAATGTCAATAAAAAATGAGACTAAATTTCATCAGTTCCAATGGCGATTATTCCTGTTTCTTTCTAATCAAATGAGGGAAAAAAGGGCAAATAAAGAAACGAGACTAAATTGTATGTATTCCAATGACGATTTTGGTCGTTTCTTTAAAATCAAAGGAAAATGTGCTAATAAAAAAAACGAGACTAAATCTCATCAGTTCCAATGGCGAATTTTCTCGTTTCTTTCTTGATAAAAAAATTAAAAACTGGAAGAAAAAGAAATGAGACTAATTCTCATCAGTTCAAATGGCAATTTTCCCGTTTCTTTCTTGATAAGGAAATTAAAAACTGTAAAAAAAGAAATGAGACTAATTCTCATCTGTTCCAATGGCAATTATTCTCGTTTTTTTCTTGATAAGGAAATTAAAAACTGGAAATAAAGAAATGAGACTAAATCTCATCAGTTCCAATGGCGATTTGTCTCGTTTCTTTCTTGACAAAGAAATTAAAAACTGGAAAATAAAAAAGTGAGAATAAATCTCATCAGTTCCAATGGCAATTATTCTCGTTTTTTTCTTGATAAGGAAATTAAAAACTGTAAAAAAAGAAATGAGACTAATTCTCATCAGTTCCAATGGCAATTATTCTCGTTTTTTTCTTGACAAAGAAATTAAAAACTGGAAAATAAAAAAGTCAGACTAAATCTCACCAGTTCCAATGGCGATTATTCCCGTTTCTTTCTTTCCATGAATAAAAAAGTGGAAATTTAAAAACGAGACTAAATCTCATCAGTTCCAATGGCAATATTTCCCGTTCCTTTTTTGAAAAATAAACGAAACTAAATCTTATAAGTTTAAAGGCAATTTTTTCCCACTTTTATTATTCTTATCATTAAAATTAAGTGTTCCAATACCGAAAATCACCTTGTTTATGAACCTGTACTTGCTTTTGATCTGAATATACCTGCTTTGCTATCAATTATCTTCGCCATACGAGAGCTCCAGTACAGTTCAGTTCAGTACATATATTTTTTTTCTCTTTGTTATTTTTTGGCTTTAACATTATCAAAATGCATGTAATTATTGTGTAAAATGTATTGATTGATTGGGTGACGCCCTTGTAAACAGTATTATTTTGTTTGACAAATTGTTAATTGCTTGTTGACATTGTGTGTGATTTATTAAGAGCCACCGTAAAAAATAGAAAACCAAAAAAAACCAAAAAGAGGCTTATTTTTCTATGATTATTATTTATGGGTTAAGGTGTGGTAAATAATAATAATAATTTTAACATAATTAATTACTGCTCATCCGGCCTTTTAATTAGGTCTTGAAAACTGTCAAAATAATAATAATAGAAAAGAGCCAGCGTATTTTGTTGTGTGGGAGGGTGAAATGAAAGGGGGAGTTTGAAGATTCAAGTCATTTAATTAAGTTGATGTAGTGGGTGAATGTAAGGTAGGTGGGGGTGGGAGGTGATGATGGCTTTACAAAGTTTAGACTTTATCAGTGAATCCATGAGGGTTTGTGTTATCTTAAAGAAAAGATTTATTTAATATAGAAATCCGATTTACGTTGTTAGTAACGTGATTGAAAACGTGAATGTCGGTCAAAAGCTTTATTCACACTGACTATAACGCCATTTTAGCTTTCAACATCTTCCCCTCCCCCCCTCCCCGTCTCCCCCTTTCTGTATTTACAGCTATTCCCAAGTGGTGGGTCGCGAGACTGTTAATCACTTAACACAATGTAATAACAAGACTGAAGCTTAGTTTGTTATAAGGTCTAGAAAAATTATGTTTAAGTTATGTTAATTGCGTTTAAATTTCTTCAATAGACACTCGATTTAGTATTTGCAAAGAAAAATTATTGTAGATTTTAGTATGTACTATTTTGGCATATTTAAAACACATTTAAGCACATTTTTACATCACTTAATAACATGTTAGCACATTTTATCAGCAATTTTGCTTCATTTTAGCACTTTTTAACATTTTTTAGCACTTCAGCGTTATTTCAGAAATTGTTAGCATCTTTTAAAGCCATTTTAGCATCATTTTATGCAATTTTAGCATTATTTTATGCACTTTTAGCATTACTTAATGCAATCTTAGCATCATTTAATGCAATTTTAGCATTATTTTATGCTATTTTACCATTATTTTATGCAATTTTAGCATCATTTAAGGCTATTTTAGCAGCAATTAATACATTTCTAGCTTCATTTAATTTATTTTTGCATCATTTAATACATTTTATCATCATTTCATACATCTTTGCATCTTTTAAGCATCTTCTCATGTATTTTAGTGTCATTTAAATGCATTTTAGCAACTTCTAGTTCATTGTTTAACGCATTTTAGCATCTTATAATACATTTGAGCATCATTTAAACACTCTAACATCATTTTAGCTCACTTTAGTATCATTTAAGCCCATTTTAGCATCTTTAAAGCTCATTTTAGCATCTTTTAAGCTCATTTTAGCATTTTTTAAGCTCATTTTAACATCTTTTAAGTCTATTTTAGCATCATTTAAGCACATTTTAGCATCATTTAAGTCTATTTTAGCATCATTTAAGCACATTTTAGCATCATTTAAGCACATTTTAGCATCATTTAAGCACATTTTAGCATCATTTAAGTACATTTTAGCATCTTTTAAAATCTTATTAAATTGTAGCATTTTTAAAAAATTATTTTGGCATCTTTTAAGGGTTTTTTATCATCTTCTAGAGATCTAGGCATCTTTTAAGTACTTTACAACATCGTCTAAATACATCTAATCATCTTTTAAAGCTATATAGTAATTTTAGAGATTGCCAAGTTAGAGTAAACCACAAAAAGAGAGAAATTGGCAAAATAAAAGTTAAAAACCAATAAAAAAAAAGGCCAAGGCGGCCCGCAGTCTAGAAAGTTTGACAAACTGTATATTCATCGTACATAAATCATGTTTCTTAAAGTCTCGTTTATCCTTCTCTTTGGTGACGTAATTGAACGTAAAATATAAAACGCGTGCGTAATCATAAAAGTCTGAAAAATCCTGACGTCACCAGGTGAAAATATAAATATACCGGTATATAAGAAGAAGAAAAAAATAAAGTAAAAGATTGATCCTTGAGGGAAATAATGTAGCGTACAAAAGCTGCAAAGAAATAATTGGAAATGACTTTCTAATTCCGACATCTTATCTCTAGGGCAGCAACAGTGCATTGTGGGTACACAAATACTAAAAACTCCATTCTCATTTCTTATACAGGGTGATCACTTCTTATACTCAAATAACTATAAGAAACATCATATATCTTAAGAAACTATACTGTAGGATGGACTTAAACGAGGTTCAAACATAAACGAGACAAAAATCAATTCTTAGTTATGCAATTTATTCCCGTTTCTTTATTGGAAATTTTTTAAATAAAGAAACGAGACAAATAAAAATTGTAAGCAATGCAATTAATTCCTGTTTCTTAATTTGCAATTTTTCTTATGAAAAGAAATGAGACAAATCTCCATTGTGAGCAATGCAATTTATTCCTGTTTCTTTTTTTGTAATTTTTTAAATAAAGAAACGAGACGAATATCCATTGTAACCAATACAATTTATTCCCGTTTCTTTTTTAGTAATTTTTTCAAAAATAAAGAAACGAGACAAATATCCATTGTAAGCAATACAATTTATTCCCGTTTCTTTATTGGCAATTTTTTAAATAAAGAAACGAGACAAATGTCCATTTTGAACAATGCAACTTATTCCTGTTTCTTTATTGGAAATTTTTAAAAAATAAAGAAACGAGACAAATATCCATTGTAACCAATACAATTTATTCCCGTTTCTTTTTTAGTAATTTTTTCAAAAATAAAGAAACGAGACAAATAAGAATTGTAAGCAATGCAATTAATTCCTGTTTCTTAATTGGCAATTTTTCTTATGAAAAGAAATGAGACAAATCTTCATTGTGAACAATGCAATTTATTCCCGTTTCTTTTTTTTTTGTATTGTTTTAAAATAAAGTAACGAGACAAATATCAATTGTAAGCAATGAAATTTATTCCTATTTATTCATTATTATTTTTTTCCAATAAACAAAAAACGAGAAAAATATCCATTTTAAGCAATGCAAATATTTTTTATTTTTTTGCCAATAAAGAAACGAGACAAATATTCATTCTAATCAATGCAATTTATTCCCGTTTCTTTTCTTTTTTTTTGTAATTTTTGAAAATAAAGAAACGAGACAAATCTCTATTGTAAACAATTCAATTAATTCCCGTTTCTTTCTTGCCTGCATTTTTACTTGAAAACCTGTATCTTATGATCACCCTGTATACTAGTAAACCACTGGAAGTCTCTATGTATCATGTACAACGTATTATAGTTAACGGGCACGTTAGCTTATTTTGATCTAACACAACTGCGCATGCGTAAACTTTTATATTCTGGATATAACGTACAGTATACGTTGCGTAGACAGATCGATGCTTTTGTGGGTCTATTTACGTCATCATTTTGTCTCTTCCAATAGAAACGCAAAGTAAAACCGGTGCGTCGTCGGGTGTTTGTGTTCTATTGTCACTTTTCAGCCGCCGCCACGCGCCGTGTCGTGCCCGGTTTTTTCCTTTTTCCGCCGCTGCTTTTTCATTTTTTCACGGGGAGGCTGAGTAATATAAAAACGCCCGATAAAGTACGCGCTGTCGCTGCCGAGACAGCAGCATCGAACGCGGCAAAGCAAGGCAAAGCAACGTCGTTACCCGTGTGTGTATATTTTTATCTTTTGGCGTCGTAAAAATTAATTCCTCTTTTTCTTATTCTTCGACTTCCGTCCATCGATCTTCCAATATATAATCAATACACTGTATTAAAAATCTACGTCATCCATTATAAAGTTATAATTTTTAATAGTGTTATATTCCTACAATAATGTTGTTTATGAGTGAACATTATATTATTATGGCAACGTCGATGATGACGTCGTCTACGGCGGCGGCTTAAAGTTGAACGCAATAGGGGGAGAGCGGCAATGGTTACGGCAGCTGCGCAATTTTTGTTCGCCGTAAAAGTGCAGTGATTGGCCGCCGACAAAATATTAAAGTTACCGGCACCAAATAAAAAACAACCCAAAAAAAAAAAAATAAAATCAATCGATAGTTTTAAATTTAACGATGAACGGTCAATCGACAAATGAAGGGGTTGCTGAAGATGGTAAATTAATCATTATTTAGTGTTTTTACTAAAAAAAAAAATTAAAAAGAAAGCGTTTTGATGACGTCATAATGTTTGTTTTTATGGGACAAAAATGCGGCGGACTAAAGTGCAAAACGCCAAAATGAGGCGATTTGTATGCGGTCGATTTAAGTCTGAGCTTATTATATTTGAATAACTTAATCAGAAATCAATTTATAAAAAGGAAAATGATGATTGTGTGTGTGTGTGTTTTGCATATTTAATTTTCAATTTTAGTTTCCGATCCATCAATCTATACTCTTTAAAATGATCACCATCTTACTCTTTCCCGCCATTACTTCTCCCCCACCCCTCCCCTTCCCCCTCAACTTAAAGATTTAAGTTGATCGACCGCATTCAATTACCGAAAGATGGCGCTTTTTTTGCTTAAATGTTTTTCTTTTATAGTTTTTTGCATGTACAAAATTATATGTTTTTTTTATAAATTTTTAGTTATATTTACTTTAAAAGTTTTTTTATTTTTTGTTATCTTTTTATAATTTGTTCTAATTTTATGGGTTTTTGTTTTTATTATTATTATTTCAATTTTATAATTTTCGAGAATTTATTCTAATTTTATCATTTTCTATAATTTGTTCTAATTTTATCATCTTCTATAATTTGTTCTAATTTTATCATTTTCTATAATTTGTTCTAATTTTATCATCTTCTATAATTTGTTCTAATTTTATTATTTTCTATAATTTGTTCTAATTTTATCATTTTTTTTAATTTGTTCTAATTTTATCATTTTTTATAATTTATTCGAATTTTATCATTTTCTGTACATTGTTCTAATTTTATCATCTTCTATAATTTATTCTAATTTTATCATTTTTGTCATTTTTTGTAATTTAATAATATAATTATATATTTTTTTTTATTTATTTATTTTTTAAAACGTTTTACTATTTATTATTTTTTTATTCATTTTTATAACATTTTTTTATTTAATTTTTTAAAAAAATTTCTATATTTTTTTAAACATTTTTTCTATTTGTTTTATTGTATAATTATATCTCTTAATATTTATTTATTTTTGATTATTGATTTTTGTTGATAAATCTAATATCTGAAAATGATTGAAGAAATTATTCAGTTACTTTTGTAGTAGTTTTTTCACTTTAAAGTGACAGCATTTGTAATGTGCGCATGCGTTGATCGTCAATTAAATTGCAGATCTCTTTTACTCCCAACCCTTCCACCCAAACTAACCCAACCCAACCCCCTTCACTTTCGTCTTTACACACACACACACACTCCCGTCCACTTCCACCACCTCATCTCCTTCAGCCATTTCTTACCAAAAGCTACCATTAAGACACATTTACTGTAGAAAAACATAAAAGAAAATATTGAGGACCAAAATGGAGGCGCTTGTGTGTGTGTGTCATACTCGGTGTATGGTAGAATACGGGCCTTATCTCCTTTCTTATTTTTTTTCTTAAAGAAAATATATTATGGCATTATAGATCCGTTGTTGCCTTTTATAATGACGAAAATCAATACTTTTATTTTTCAAGCCATTTACAAACGTTTTCATATTTTTTCTATAAAATTAAATGGGGATTTATTTATTTGAAATGCAGAAGACAAATTTAGGTACTGCAGTTGTCAAATTTAGATTTTTGTGACTAAATTTAGTCTAAGATAAGGTTAATTCATAATAATTGAGACTAATTTCAGTGAATTTTATGCCAAATTTAGATTTTGTGGATAAATTTAGTGTAATAAAAGATCAATTTATAATAATTTAGACTAATTTCAGTGAGTTTTATGTCAAATTTAAGCTTTTGTGGCTTAATTTAGTTTAAGAAAAAGTCAATTAACAATAATTGAGACTAATTTTATTTCAAATTTAGTTTTTTGTGGCTAAATTTAGTCTAAGAGACGGTCCAATTTTAATAATTGTGACTAATTTTAGTGAATTTTCTGCCAAATTATATATTTTCATCGACTTCAATGCTAAACTACTGTATTTAGATTTGCTTGTAAATTTGTGCCATTGACGTGTATGCTAAAATTCTTCCATTGACTATCATGTTAAAATCTTTAATGAAATTTAATAAGTTTCTTTTATAGACTTTCATGTTTAATTCTGCCATAGACTTTAATGCTGATTTTCCCTTTTTACTTTACTAGAATTGTTTTAATTTTTCTATAAATTTCAATGCTTAAAATTCTCGCATAGACTTCAATGCTAAAAATCTCTCTCATAGACTTCAATGCTAACAATCT
>JAAFCF010006680.1:3318650-3330311 GCA_013389785.1 Helicorthomorpha holstii | reverse complement strand
GCAATAACCGGCGATTTTTCACTGATTTCTCGCAAACCGGATGTTAAAAAATAGTGAAATTGACGCCATCTGAGCTACAATACTAATACATTTAATTTGAATACTTAATTTCCTATCTACAAGTTTCTGGGAATGAATAAAACCATAAAAAATAATAATAATCGTAATAACCGGCGGTTTTTCACCAATTTCTCACGAATGGAATTTTTCTAAATAGCGAGCTTGGCGCCATTACATCGACAACACTAATACCTTTAATTTGAGTATTTAATTTCCTATTGACAAGTTTCTGGGAATGAATAAAACCATATAAAAGAATAATAATCGTAATAACTGGCGGTTTTTCACCAATTTCTCACGAATCGAATTTTTCTAAATAGCGAGCTTGGCGCCATTACTTCCACAATACTAATACCTTTAATTTGAGTATTTAATTTATAATGCACAAGTTTAAAGTAATCAATAAAACCATAATAATTAACACTAATTATAATAACCGGCAGTTTTTCTCCCATTTCTTGTGAACCAAATGCTTATCGGTAATGACTAAAAATGTACAACAATAGTGTCAACTTGTAGTTATTCGGCTATTACTCACATACCGGAAGTTAATCGGTAGTAAGTTTGGTGGCATTTGTTAGATTTAAAGCATTGTCTTGGATGCTATAGAGTACAAGAAGATATGTGATAATGAATGCAAAAACCTATATTTAAATTGAAATAATTCAAGTTAATGGGTTCATTTCTATAGCGAAATATTTTTACCTGTAGCACTATATTCTTTTCAATCACATACAGTTTCCATCCGGTTAAAACTGGAGGATCAATTTCAATTAACCAGCTATAAAACTCGGCCATTTCATCAGCCTATTAGTAATAAGTTAAGTCCAATCAATATCCCTTAATTAATTTAATGTATTTTATAATACAGTACTTGGTATTTTGTTTCCTCTTTTTCAAAAAGTTGATTGTTATACAGTAAATCCAATGACGTTTTCACCTATTTAAATTAATAACAATTTCAGAAAGCTAATTGCGTCATTTGTAAGGTTTACTTTCTTAAAAAAATCGGTTTTTCAAACTCAAGAGTCAGGACCCAGTTTTGGGTCACGCATTTGCCATTATTATAAATATACAGTACTTCATTTTAGTATTAAATGATGAGACAAATCGTCATGGAAACCAATGTAACTCAGTCTCATCACTTTAAAGAAACGAGACAAATTGTTATCAAAGCGAATGTAATTGAGTCTCATCACTTTAAAAAGAATAAAGAAATGAGACAAAATGTCATTAAAACCAATGTAACTCAGTCTCATCAGTTTAAGAAAAATAAGTAAATGAGACAAAACGTCATTGAAACTAATGAAAATCAGTCTCATCAATTTAAGAAAAATAAAGAAATGAGACAAATCATTATTGAAGCCAATGTAACTCAGTCTCATCATTTTAAGAAAAATAAATAAACGAGATAAATCGTCATTGAAACTAATGAAAATCAGTCTCATCACTTCGTAAAGAATAAAGAAATGAGACAAATCGTTATTGAAGTCAATGTAACTCAGTCTCATCACTTTAAGAAAAATAAAAAAACGAGACAAATATGTATTTGAATCAATGCAATTTAGTCTCATTTCTTTATAGGTAAAAAGTGAAGTTGTAAATATTCTTGTATGACACAAGGGCATGTTGTCATATGAGACATAAAGTCAAAAATATTAAAAAAAGATATAAATTTTTATCGATAATGATTTCTATTTAGTATATATAAATTTAGGCACGCAATTGAAAGTTTGAGAAACCACTTTAAATCGTATTTAATTCATTAAGTTACCTCATTATTAATTTGAGCAGCTACATTTGCCTTTTTCACAAAAATAATAGTAGTTAGACCAACAAAAAAAGCCGCTTCCCTGTCCAGAAACCAACCGGAAGCAGAACTAAAGTACTCAAAATCCATGGCTCTCAATATCAAAATAACAGTAAACGCTTCAGTGAAATTCCAAATCGCCACAATTTTTCGAAAATTTAAATCAAACAATCGAACGACTTCACAGATCAGCTGATGACGTTGAATAACGATTCGAACGTCACAACAACCATCTACGTCATTAAAACTTTTAAAAATTCCCAAAATGATCTCAGCCGTGACGATGTAATACACAACAAAAACGTACCGGAAACCATGACTGACGAGACTTCCGAAAAGCAAAATGATAAATTTGAACATTGTCTTAGCGTTGTTGCCATCAGTGTCCATGGGAAACAAATTCCATGGGAAAATAGTGTCATTGCTGAGTAAAATTCCAGGGACATCAATTTGACCTTTGTGGTTCACGTTGCTATTGTTCTCGTCATCCGTGGACGCCAATGAAAAAAAGGCAATTGTAATCACCAACATGCAAATCAGATGTTTAACGACCAATTGTCTCAGTGGTTTGTAGCATTTGACGTCAGTTCCGATAATGGCGTTGCAAGCGTCGTTCAACTTCCATAAAAACGCGTTCATTTGGCTTTTGTTCAGCGTAAAGATGGCGTAAGAAGCGTACATTTGCGCGACGTTAACAATGGAGCTGATCACAAAGGACAAATCGGCAATTGTTAGTTCGCTGGACTTGAAGCAAACGTGGACGACAATTACGGTCGTGTAAAGCAAGAGAACTGTGCTGTAGAAAATGAGAATTGAAGCAAACAGGAAGTGACGTATAAGGCCTCTTTGGTGGTCTGCAGTGAGGCTTTTCTCGTCGATTCCAACCATGAATAGTAAAAACCATAGCTTTTTGTATACTGAGCCACAAAATAAAGGCTTTTTGGGACTTTGGCCACTGCAACAAATGACCATCTTTACTGTTTCACTTAAGAAATTTAAATAAAAAAGAAGAAAGTGGTCGACAAATTTAATCAAGTGATTGATTGATTGATTAATTGGTGAGAACAATTTAATCAGCTATTAATGTCAAGTATAATATAATGTTGTTTACATAAACTTGTTTAAGTGTAGTTGTTTACGCACTTAATTTGGTAGATTAAACCGGATGGTCTCTTAAATTGGAACACAGGGTTTCATAGTGGCAAATAAAGAAGCAAGACTAAATAACTTCAGCCCTAATGACGATTTTTCCCGTTTTTTACTTGTCATATTGAAGAAAGAAAATGCGAATAAAGAAACGAGACAGAATTACATTTGAACCAATGACGATTTTTCCCGCTTCTTTCTTGACATTTTGCAAAATAAAATTTCAAATAAAGAAACGAGACTAAATAACATTATTTTAAATGACAATTTTTCCCGTTTTTTTATTGTCAATTTGAAAGATAACAAATGTGAAGGCCAGACAGAATAACATTAAATCAAATGACGATTTTTCCCGTTTCTTTCTTGTAATTTTGTAGAAAAAAGTGCGAATAAAAAAACGAGACTGAATAACATTATTTTAAACGACGATTTTTCCCGTTTCTTTCTTGTCATTTTGAGAAAAACAAGAATGCGAATAAAAGAAACGAGACTAAATAACATTATCTTAAATGATGATTTTTCCTGTTTCTTTTCTGACATTTTTATGAAAGAAAAAAAATGCCAATAAATAAATGAGACTTAATAACATTACTTTCAATGACAATTTTTCCCGTTTTTTTTAATTTCATTTTGAAAGAAACAAAAGTGTGATGGAAGAAACGAGACTGAATTACATTAAATCGAATGATGTTTTTTCCCGTTTCTTTCTTTTATTAAAACTAAAACTTGTTTTCCAATATAAAATCAACTTATTAAAATGATTTTTACTCGTGAACGTTGTAAAGGACCAACACATACGTCAATATACCAGCAAACACCTAAAAAAACATTAACCAATTAGCAATTAGTAAATAATAATTTATGCCATTTGATTAACATTTAAAATGAATCCTTTGTCAATTTTGTATAATTTCCATCCGGTCAGTGATGGAGGATCAACTTCAACTGAATAACGATGAAAGTCAGCCATTATTTCTGCCTATAATTAGGATTTAATTAATGAATGAATTAATAACTAATTAAGATCTTTTACATTGGATTTCGATTTGCCATTTAACTTTGGATGTTTGATGTCTTGTAAAAGATGCAGAGATGTCTTAACCTAATAAGAGCAATTGATAATCATAAAATTTCATTTGACAAAATATCACTTATAGATTTTCAAGACTACATTTTACCAAGTTAAACCTATTTTAGACAACTTAAAAAAAAACCCCAAGAAAATCGTCTGTTTAAGTCTTAGGCTTATACTGTAATTCTCACTTTTTCGTTGATTCCAGCGCCATAATTGGCCCTGGTGATCTGTGTCATTATGGTAGCAACAAGGTAGAAAAGACCTTCCGTTTCAACATCTTGCCATGACGTCACTGTATCTAATTCCAACATTCTCAAAACCAAAATCATAATAAAAGTGTCTGTAAAACTCCAAATTCCCACAATTTCATTAAAAATCTCTTCAAAAAGTTCAACAATTTCGCATAACAAAATGTAACTTTTGAAATTCTTGTTTTTTATAGCTGGATTATGAGTCACAAAACTCGAGTAATTCTTAGTCAGCAACTCAAAATTAGTCCAAATAAGTTTAGCAGTGAACAGATAAAAAACAAGGAAAAACTGGCTGCTCAAAGTGATGGCAGTGGCGCCAACAGCAATAAAACTCATCTCAAGGCTCATCCACAATTCAAAATGGCTACTATTGGCTGATAAAATCGAGGTTCTCCTCAAAATATCTCCCACATTGAACGACTCAGATCTCGATTTCCCTGTTGATGATGACATCATCGTACAAGCATTTACAGAAAAACCAATAACAATTAACACAATGACGAGAATGCATCTCCAGAAAAATCGCCTTTGACCTTTGTAAACTTCACTTTTATCTCCAATGATTTGCACCGAAACTTGGTTCAATTTCAGCAGCAATTCAATCAGTTTCTGTTTCCGGAAAACAAAGATGGCGTAGAGAATTAGCAGTTGGCAAGTGCTGATGACGTTTCCAGTTAAGAAACTTAACTGGGCAATGCTGGGCGCCGAGTTGGAAAAGCAAATGTGAGTTAAAATGACAACCAAATAGAGAACTGTAAACGAGCAGGCGAAGATTTTCATTGAATTGAAGATAAGTCGACGTAGCCAACATTGCTTTTCGATATAATCGGTTTTATCGATTCCAATTACTAATAAAAGGCGCCATAATGAGTTGTACACTGATTCGCTGGATTGAGAAGCAGCACATCCGGTCTTATTAGCTCCCATCTTTACTGTAGTCGTTGATGGTTTAAGTTAGTTATGGGTTAATGCAGTTTAAGAAAAGGCAGTTATATAGTTACAGAATCGATTACACAATCGATTTTTAGTTTAATTATTTAAAGCGATTTTCTACGGTGTATTCATCTAGTATTACGTCACTCAACCACCTTATGTCTGAATAACACCCCCAAGTTAAAAAAATGATGACGAAAAAGAAACGGGAATAAATTGCATTGCTTACAATTGATATTTGTCTCGTTTCTTTATTTTGAAAAAATTACTAAAAAAAGAAATGAGAATAAATTGCATTGCTCACAATTGATATTTGTCTCGTTTCTTTATTTGCAAAAATTACTAAAAAAGAAATGGGAATAAATTACATTGCTTAAAATAGAGATTTGTCTCGTTTCTTTGGTGACAAAAATTATCAATAAATAATCGATTGAAAATAAAGTGTTCCAATTCATCAAACCAACCGGTATATTGTTGTTCCTCCCCTTAATTGTATTGTATAATATTGATTAGCTAATTTTATTGCCCTTGGATGTTGTACAAGACCAAAACATAAGTCAATACATATGCAAAAGCCTACAAGAAAATAAAATCAATTATTGATTATCGATAAGTACAGTATAATTAAAAAATCTAACATTTAATATGAATCCTTTGTCAATTTTGTATAATGTCCATCCTGTCAGTGATGGAGGATCAACTTTTATTGAATAACGATGAAAGTCAGCCATTATTTCTGCCTAAGATTAAGTGTATCATAGTAAGTTACTGTACTTAATCATTAATTCATTAATTAAGATTTTTATACGTCTGATTTTAATTTCTCATCTGAATTTGGCGGTTTGATGTCTTGTAAAAGACGCAGAGATGTCTTAACCTAAAAACCATTTCATCATTTTAATAAATAAATATTAAATTTCAATGTGGTTGTTTTAGGCTGTGACTCGACCAAGCGACTTTTAATCGCCAAAAAGTCTTTTTTAAGAGAAATAACTTTAAAAAACGCAGAATGCTGATCAGCTTTATACAATGATCAGCCCTGATATCAACGAAATTACTTTTTGTAATGGTAACTTATTACATTAACTTTAATACTACAATTTCTCTCATAGACGTCCATGTTAAAAGTCTCTCATATACTTTAATGCTAAAATTTCTCATAGATTTCAATGCTAGATTTCATTGTTAGAAGTCTCTCATAGACTTTAATGCTAAAATTTCTCGTAGACTTCAATGCTAAAATTCTTCCATAGACTTCCATACTAAAATTCTCTCATAGACTTCAATGTTAAAATTTCTCGTAGACTTCAATGTTAACATTTATCTCATGTCAAAATGTCTCATAAACTTGAATGTTAAGATTCTTTCATAGCCTTCAATGTTATATTTTCGCGTAGACTTCAAAGCTGAAATTCTTCCATACACTTTCCATGTTAAAATTACTTCCATAGACTTCCATACTAAAATTCTCTCATAGGCTTCAAAGCTAAAATTTTCTCATAGACTTCTATATTATAATTATAATAAAAACTTCCATACCCAAATGTACTTTTAAGTTTCATAGCTAAATTTTACCAAATAAAACCTATTTTAGTTCCAACTAAAAAAAACTCACATGAAAATGGCATTAAAAATCGCCTGTTTAGTCTGAGCCTTTTAAATCTCACTTTATCATTGATTCCAGCGCCATAATTGGCCCTAGTGATAAGAGCTATAATAGTCACCGTCAGATACAAAACCGCTTCTTTTTCAATATCCTGCAAAGATGTCACCTGATCAAATCCAATAAGTCTCAAAACCAAAATCATAATAAAAGTCTCAGAAAAACTCCAAATGCCCACAATCTCATTAAAAATCTCCTCAAAAAGTTCAACAATTTCGCACAACAAAATGTAACTTTTGAGCTTCCTGTCTTTGATAACCGGATTATGAGTAACAAAACTCGAGTAATTCTTAGTCAGCAACTCAAAATTAGTCCAAATAAGTTTCGCAGTGAACAGATAAAAAATGAGAAAGAAATAATTGCACATTGTAATCGTAATAGATCCAATTGCAATGAAACTCATCTCAAATCCAATCCATCGTCCATAATGTGTACTATTCTCAGCCAAAATGGACGTTTTCTTCATAATTTCTTGCACATCAAACGACCCAATGGACTTTGCTTCAATTCCTTTTGACGTCACCATAAAGCTATACATTGCAAAGAAAATGGTAATCAGCACAATGACCAGAATGCATCTCCAGAAAAATCGCCTTTGACCTCTGTAAACTTCACTTTTATTCCCAATAATTTTGACCGACACACGATTCAACTTTTTCAACAATTCCATCAGCTTCCGTTTCCGGAAAATGAAGATGGCGTAGAGAATTAGGACTTGGCAAGTGATGATGACGTTTCCAATTAAGAAACTCAGCTCAGCAATGCTGGCCGCTGAGTTGGAGAAGCAAATGTGAGCTACGTTGACGAACAAATACAAAGTAGTGTACGAGCAGAAGACGATTTTGATGACGTTGAAGATAAATCGACGTAGCCAACACTGCTTTTCGATATATTCGGTTTTATCAATTCCAACTACCAATAAAAGACGCCATAATGAGTTGTACACTGATTCGCTGGACTGAGAAGCAGCACAGCCAATCTTATTAGCTCCCATCTTTACTGTAGTCGTTGATAGTTTAAGTTAGTTGTGGGTTTTGATGAAGGTATGACAAAGCCATTTATACAGTCAAAAAATCGATCAGAAAATCGATTTGGTTTAATTTGTTTAAGTGATATTTTGCTGTTGACCTGATTATTATGTTGTTGTGTGTTGTTTATAATGCTAATTTTTATGTTTAATTTTATGGATTATTTGACTGAACAGTCATTATATTTTCATTTAATTCAAAAATATCGATAAATCGATTATAAAACCTATTTTATTAAAACTAGTTTACTATCGATTATATGTTTTACAACATATTTCAATATTTTTCAAAAATAAAACCTTTTTTATTCGATTATTGGTTTTTTTTGTTTTTTTGTTTTTTCAATCTAAAAATATCGATATACCGGTATCGATCATAAAATTAATTTTATTGAAACCTAGTTTACTACCGATTAGATGTTTTGCAACATAATTTAATATTTTTTATTCGATTATTGGTTGTTTTTATTTTTTTAGTATTTTGTTAATTTTATTTATCTAAAATTATCGATATATCGATTATATAACTAATTTTATTAAAACCAGTTTACCATCGATTATACGTTTTACAAAATAATTTACGGTAATATTTTTTATTCGATTATTGTTTTTTTTATTTTTTTCATCTAAAAATATCGATATATCGACTATAAAACTAATTTTATTAAAACATGTTCACTATCGATTATGTTTTAGATCATTTAATATTTTACAAAAATAAAACATTTTTTAATCGATTATTCGATTTTTTTTGATGGTATTTTTGTTTTGTTTTTTAATCTAAAAATATCGATATATCGACCATAAAACTAATTTTATTAAAACTATTTACCATCGATGATATGTTTTACAACATAATGTAATATTTTTTAATTACATTTTGTAATATTTTTTAATCGATTATTCGATTTTTATTGCTATATGCTTTTATTTTTATATGCTATTAAATATTTACATGACGTAATCACTCATCTGTTTTACACCTTATTTACAATTTTGACCTTGAATCGCGGTGTTTAAGAACAAGTTTAATCCAATTTAGTTGCCATAGTAACCAAAGCACGTGAAGTAAAACCATTCCAAATGCACAAAACAATTATTAACCTTAATCAAAATTGAGTTTCCATTGGTTACCAACGCTCGTGAATATCAGATTTTGTAAACGTTCTACAGATTTTGAGAACATTCTATATTTAAATTTAAATTCGTGCTCTAATACATAGTATATTTTGTCTTATTGCATGTTGTCTTGAATGCTGTACAACACTAAGACATAAGTTAAAACGTATGCAATTGCCTGAATAAACCATAGAAATGTTACTAAGACGATTATTAGCATATTATTTAGTTAATACCTGAAGCATAATACCCTTACTAATAACATACAATCTCCATCCGGTGATGGCCGGTGGATCAACTTCGATGAAACTGCTGTAGAAATCAACTATTGTGTCCATCTAAGTTTATTTCATTTAAATCATTTGAAGGTTAATTTGATAATTAAAAAAATGCCAAAAAAAAGGTTTACACGGGTGTCTGAGTAATCCATGTCTTTAGCCACATGTAGTAAAATCAATGACGTCTTAACCTACAGTACATTTCAAACAAAATGTTGACACAAGTCCAAATAGGAAAATGGCAAATATTAAAAATGTAAAATTTCAGAAAAAAAAGTTTTTGTAGTGTAAAATGTTGTGCATCTTTTCTTTAAAGTAAAGTACAATAACAAATGAAACGTCAAGTACAATGGCAAATGCAACGTCAAGTGCAATGGTAAATGCAACGTCAAGTACAATAGCAAATGCAACGTCAAGTACAATGGCAAATGCAATGTCAAGTACAATAGCAAATGCAATATCAAGTACAATAGCAAGTGCAACGTCAAGTACAATGGCAAATGCAACGTCAAGTGCAATAACAAATGCAACGTCAAGTACAATGGCAAATGCAATTTCAAGTACAATAGCAAATGCAATATTAAGTACAATGGCAAATATGATGAGAACTCCAATGGCAAATCAGTGTCAATTCCAAAAACCAATGCAATGTTAAGTAATTAAGAAAGAAAAACAAGACTGTGCAAATGACAAACTATTACTTTTTCGTTAATCCCAGCAGCCAGAATTGCCTTGACGCTAAATGCCACAAATGCACTGGCCAAAAACAACAAAGCCTCTTTGTCTAAAAGCCATCTCGAATGCAGTTCTTCAAAATCCATTGCTCTTAACACCAAAATAAAGCTAAAAGTCTCAGCAAAATTCCAAACAGCAAAAATCTCACTGAAAATATTTTCAAAAAGCGCAACAATTTCACACATCAAATGCTGATGTTCAACCGCCTTAATCCGTGTCCCACTATCATTTTGATTTTGTAAACGACAAAAGACAGTGAGTATCAGTTTGGCCGTGACCACATAGTACAACAGAAACGTATAATAGCAAATCATTGAACTTCCGATTCCCAAACAAAGCACAAAAAACTCAAATTTCAAAAACCACTGACCAAAAGATGAGTGTAAATCAAATATATTGGTCTCATTCAACATGGATTCCACATCGATTGACCCAGGACGGTCAGCGTCTTTAGTGTCATCGGTCATTGCAAAAGCGTAAAATAGCACAACGCCCACAAAAATAGTCAGCAAACACAGACGAATAAAGCGTTTTGATTGGGCGTAATTTGGGACCTCAATGCCCATAATTTGGTAACAAGCTTCATTGAGTTTCAGTAGAAATTGGCTCATTTTGTCTTTGCGAAAAGCAAAGATGGCGTACATGACAAGAGCCTGTGAAATGTGGATTACGATATTAGCCAGGAAACTCAGCTCCACGATGGTTATAACTGGGTTAAAAAAGCAGATATGGACAGTGACGATGACCATGTGTGATGTCATCATTAGACAATTGTAAAAAGCAATTAAAGTTATAATTAAACGACGTATAAAGCTTCGATTAACTCCATTTCCGCCGGCGCTTTTTTTAATGGCGTAATTTTTAATGTCGATTCCCACTATCATCAGAATTATCCATAAGGGTCCATATGCATGGTCACAATAGAAAGGTTCAATCGCAGTCATAATTGCACAATTTTGACGTTTTTTTTTTTTAAATTGAGTAATTTCACTAAACAGGAAGTTATTTGAAGAAGAAACTGCTTCTCTGTAACTTTGTAAGGTTGGCTAAGCTTTCTCACTGTATTTTATTATTATAATAATGAGTCGTGTAATATGACGACATTTTTGTTTGTTTTGTAATGACAAATGTGCACACACACACAGCTCAATAATTAACTTGGTTTACTTAATTGATTAGACACACATACATGTATTAAATGTTATACAATGACACGTGAGTGATGACGTAATTCAGCGCAGGAGTCAGGTAGAGAAAGGCCTTCAAAATAGCCATTTGAAGTTTTAGATGCAAACAAATACAAATAGGCATTTCAAATATCTATTTAGCCAGACTTATAGCCACCTATTTGGACACTTTTATTGACACATTCTTTTTTTATTTATAGTAGACATTTATTGGCTTTTTAGACACATTTCTTGGTCAATTAAATACATTTTTTGACCATTTAGACACATTTCTGATCGATTAAACACATTTCTTGATCAATTAGACACATTTCTTGGTCAATTAAATCAATTTTTTGACCATTTAGTCACATTCCTTGGTCAATTAAATACATTTT
>JAAFCF010006680.1:3307890-3318640 GCA_013389785.1 Helicorthomorpha holstii | reverse complement strand
ATTTTTTGACCATTTAGTCACATTCCTTGGTCAATTAAATACATTTTTTGACCATTTAGTCACATTCCTTGGTCAATTAGATACATTTCTTGACCATTTAGTCACATTCCTTGGTCAATTAAATACATTTCTTAACCATTTAGACACATTTCTGGTCAATTAAACACATTTATTGGTCAATTAGACACATTTCTTGACCATTTAGACACATTCCTTGGTCAATTAAATACATTTCTTGACCATTTAGACACATTCCTTGGTCAATTAAATACATTTTTTGACCATTTAGACACATTCCTTGGTCAATTAAATACATTTTTTGACCATTTAGACATATTTCTTGGTCAATTAGACACATTTCTTGGTCAATTAGACACATTTCTTGATCACTAAAACACATTTCTTGACCATTTAGACACATTCCTTGGTCATTTAGACACATTTCTTGATCACTCAGACACATTTCTTGATCACTCAGACACATTTCTTGATAACCAAGACACATTTCTTGACTAATTTAATCACATTCTAGCCTATTTGGACTCACTGCTTCCCAATTTACAGTAAACACATTTTTTTGACTTTTTAGACACATTTCTTGACCATTTAGACGCATTTCTTGACCATTTAGACGCATTTCTTGACCATTTAGATGCATTTCTTGACCGTTTAGCCACATTTATTGATCATTTAGACAAATGTCTTGACTTTTTAAACACATTTCTTGACTTTCTAAACACATTTTTTGATTAAGAAATTTCTTGACCATTTCTTGACTACTTTAGCGACGTTTCTAAACTATTTGGACACATTGCTTCCCTATTTACAGAAGAAGACACCATTCTTGGCTTTTTTTAACATTTTGTACAAAACCGACTATGAAGATATATTTCTTCAAACATTTGTCAAACTTCTTGACCATTTCTACACAATTGCAAGATTCAATGATATAATTTTGTCCAATAAAACGCCAAACATTTAAATAGACAAAATTATATTTTTATGACAATTTAGACAACAACAATGTCGGTTAAAAAAACAATTAGATTATATTATTGAGAAGCTCTCCTCCCCCCGTCTCTTATTAAACTGCGGGCCCAAACTCATTAGGTTGCTCCAGCTAATGGATCAATATCCTTGTCTAATGTAAAAACGTCATAAATTCATTAACGTTGTAACACTAGAGTACGTTACTGCCTTTCCCGCCAGTCGATAACAAGTCATTACTTTAAAAAACCAAATGGCTGAAAGTGAAGAAGCAGACATTTTATCATCATTTTTCCCATTGGCCATCATAGCTCGACTTTTTGGCTATTTCCCATTTACCAATTTAGGCCGACGTAAAATAAACAACGCCGACGCAATTCAACATCAAAAATTGACTTTTGACGTAGCCATTTCCTGTTTTTCTCTAAGCATGATGATCCTAAGTAACGTCTTTTATTTCAACCATTGGACCGGTGACTTCAGCAACACAGTTCGCAGTGTAGTCCACGATTGGTTTTACGGTTTCTACCGCTTGGCCGGCGCCATTTTGTTCATTTACTTCGTCTTGTTCAAGCAAAAAGCCATAACTAACTTGATCCGTAATTTGTGCCGCCTTCACTCGGCCAATCCATGTCTGGGTGAGAATAGCCGGATCCTCAAGACTTTAAGTCGGACCATCGTGGCCGGTTTGCTTATCTTTACGCTCCATTATGCCGTCGTAATCGACACTTACTACACTAAACGATTTAAAGGCTCTTTCGAGCGTTTTACGGTTCTGTACGGCGTCAGTTGCGTCAGTTTCGCGCATAATTTTGTGCCCGCTTTGACCATCTTTATTGGCTATATACTCGTTTGTAACTTTGAACATATGACTGATGATTTGAAGACGTTGAGCCACAGTTATGAGGATGAATCTGAAGGGAATTTTGACAGAAAGTTGAGTGAGATTCGGGGTCGCCATGAGCGCCTGGTCATGCTGGTCGATGAGCTGAATTCAGTGTTTTCGCCATTGCTCATCATTTACGCCATCGCTCAGCTGATGTCTGCTTGTGTCAATGTTTGCGAATTTTGCTTCAGGTTTTTAAGTGGTGACTCAATGTTTTTGCTGGTGAGAGAAGTGGCATATTTAAACATTAGAATTACTCCTCTGGCTATGACTTGTGTTTGTGGGACAAAGTTGACCCGATCGGTTAGTTAAATTTCATTTATTAGCCATTTTAATAAGCCTTTTAACCCATTGAAAGTTGGTTATGACACCATGGCTCGTGAGAAACACCTTAAGCAACAGTAAAATATAAAGTGAACATTAGAGAAATTTTAAATTATTCAAATTCACACATTTGAAAGTCATATTTCAAGTGTTCTAAAGTGAAAATTTAAATGTTCCAATAAAAATACAAAAGCAAAATTCAAAGAAAATTCGAATATTCGAATATTAAAAGCTCAAATATTCAAATCTTAAAAATTGAATAATTAGAATGTTTAAAAAATTTAAAATTCGAATAGAAAAAATTAAAAAATTCGAATATTAAAAATTACTTTAAAAGAAATTGCAATGTTAAAAATTTAAAAAAAATTAGAATGTTAAAACATTTTAAAAAATTGGATTGTTAAAAATTTAAAAATGTTAAAATTTAAAAAAAAATTGGAACGTTAAAATTTAAAAAAAAAATGAAATGTTTAAAATTCAGATTCAGTGTTCTAAAGCCAAATTTCAGATGTTGAAAAATTCCAAATAATAAAAATTAAAATCGTCGGTTCTTTTTTGAATAAACTTACAAATTCACTGACAAATCGAAACTCAATTAATTCTAGCTATTATTTGCCGTTTTAGGCAAACTTAAACCGATCAAGATTCAGTAGTTGTCTCTTTACTCAACTGCCACACGAATCTAAATTCCAGGTAAAAAATATTAATAAATGACGTACTTTATGAATAATTAACATAATTGAGTCTGTAGGTTACAATGTTGCTAACACAAATTCAACGCCGACAAGCCAAAATTAGTGCTAACGGAATTATAACTATCAACAATGGCTTTTTAACTCAGGTTTCTTTTAAAAAACTCAGTGACTTATGACATTTCATGTTCATTTTTGTAATCATTTCCTTGTAGGTGGCTGGGGCTGTACTAACTTACTTCATAGTCATGGTAGAAATGAGTGGATATCAATTAACATGAATTATTATCAACAAAAAAAATTAAAAATTCGAACACTGTACTGTACATTCGAAAACCGAAACAAACTATACGAATAAAAAACACCAGAACTATAAGAACGAAACTCAAAATATTCGAACAACGAAACTTAAAACATTCGAACAAAAAAACTAAAACTATTAGAACAAAACTAAAAATATTCGAACAAAAAAAAAAACTCAAACCATTCGAACAACAAAACTAAAACAGTTAGAATAACACAATCCAAAACTTATTGAAAGAAACTCAAAATATTCGAACAACAAAACTCAAATATTCGAACTTTACATAGAAACTTTTGCTATTAATTATAATAATTCAAATAAAAAGAAGACAATTGTGTATTTTCGCTATTGTCTGCCCAAATATTTATCAACATATTATTAATTGTTTTAATCGATTCATAAACTTGTCATTCAAACAAACAGGTCCGCCAATTCCATTTAATCAACTAAATGCAATCAATTAATTAAGCATTTTCTTGCCTAATATTATTCATTTGTATCCTTTACATCATACGGTTGAAAGCTATCACTTCAAATGGCCGATAAAGACATAATTTCAAAGGCCTTTTACCCACTGGCATTAACAGGCAGAATATTCGGGTGTTTCCCCTTCAACAATTTGGGACACCGAGGAACGGCTCAATCGTCCCAACATCTAAAATTTCACTGGTTTTCAATCGATCTACTTTGGACACTTTTAATGTGGATTTCAATGGCATTTAACATCAGCTGCTACTTCCGCTACCAATATGTCCTATTTGAGAACCTAAGATTCGCCGTCTA
Organism: Helicorthomorpha holstii; assembly: GCA_013389785.1. Lineage (NCBI taxonomy): Eukaryota > Metazoa > Arthropoda > Diplopoda > Polydesmida > Paradoxosomatidae > Helicorthomorpha > Helicorthomorpha holstii. Next base: position 3,314,664 of record JAAFCF010006680.1, on the reverse strand, counting down.
CAACGGTTTTTTCGCTTTTTACCGGGTCAACGCCATCATCATTTTCCTGTACCTCGTTCTCTTCAAACAGCAATCCATCATCACGTTTATCCAGCACGTCAGCCATGTCCACCAACACTCAATTGGCTTCAACTTGCAACGTCGTCGTAGATTAATTGCATTGGGATACACGTTGGCCGTGGAGATAATTGCCGGTGACGTATTATATTGCATCGCCATTGATGGCTACTACGTCAATTTGCCTGTTTTCGAACATTTCCTTGCACTGTTTGGCGCATGCGTGCATTTTACTATTTATAATTACGTAGCCGCTTTCACCGTCTATTTCAACTGCGTCTTCCGCTGGCATTTTGTTAGTTTAGCCGATGAACTCAAAGACCTTTGTCACTCTTATCAATCAATTTCGGACGTGGACAAACGCTTGAGTTTATTGAGACAAAGACACGAACAGCTTATCCGGTTAATTGAAGACTTCAATGACGTCATTTCGCCACTGCTGACAATTTACATGGCCATTCAATCGGCGGCTGTGTGTGCCAATGCCAACGAATTACTAAATAAACAAATTTACGCTGGTGATGATTTCTTAGTCGTCTTAGCCAGAAGGATTATGTTTTTAATGATCAGATTTATACCTTTGATTGTCGTTTGCCTAACATCCAATTCGGTTGCTCAATCAGTAAGATTATTTTTAAAGAAAATTTAAAACAAATCAAAGGATGCAATAGCTAACTAAAAATTAAACATAATTTGAATTGGATTCACTGATCGCTGACGCTTCTATTCAATGCTACAGACATTTGAAAGTAAAGACATTATGGACAATTGCCCTTTTTCAATCGCATTCCATGCACATAATAGCCTCATATTAAAAATAGCATTTAAGGAACTAAATTAAAATATTTTTAATTGAAACTAATTAATTGCCACTCTCCCATTCAGTGATCAAGCTCTTTGGTAATTGAAGTTTTTTAGAGACAATTGCCGTTGTAATTTTCAGTAGTTAATTGATCAAATGATAAAAAAAAATAAACAACATGATCATTAATAAAAAAAATCAAATGTCGAAAAATATCGCCAATTGAAAAAAGCAATTGTCCCCAATGTGATAGCCAGTATCACTGGATAGGACAGCTAGATGCCATTGATTCCAATTCAAAATCTGTTCAAATTCCAAAACACTCTGAATGATATTGCAATTTATGAAAACAATTATTAATTATTGATGTGTTTTTTGATAGGCTCATCTGAATGAAAATGAATTCAACTATTGCTCATTCATTAAACTTTCAATGGAGTCAGAATTTCAAGTAATTTCAAATTAATAAAAAATTCGAAAAATTCCAATAAAGAATTTCTTAATTTTTAACAGATAAATATGCTACTTTTGCAAGTCAAAAGAAGAAAAGCTAAAATTGTAGCAGACGGTTTTTTCACTGTTGATAATCAACTTTTGGCTCAGGTGCCATTTTCTAATCAATAATTAGTACTGCTATTAATTTATTATTGATTTACAGTTAATTGGTTCAGTCGTCACCTACATATTGGTCATGGTCGAAGTTGGTAATCTCAATCAAGTCTAAAACCAAATACTCCATAGACTTTCAATTGATCGGTATTGTGGAAATCGGTGAATATAAAAACAAAATTAATTAAAATAAAAGTCCAAAATGGCTGACATTGATTAATAGTATCGCTATTGCAGTCACTTGTAATTAAATTCCATTAGCAATAAATAAAAAGTGCAATTAATTTGATGACTATCGATTAATTATATGACGTATATTTCCATTAGCATTGCCCATTTGGTTTTTTAAGCTTCAACATTTTCTCCAGTTTGAATTGTTTCAAAAAGATGGAAACCAATGTAATTTTGACGTCATTTTATCCCATCGCTTTATTAGGCCGGATATTTGGCTATTTTCCATTTTGCAATGTTGGTCGTCGATTGCGTCATCATTCTCAGCTAAAGACCAAATGCCCATCAATTTTGGACATTTTGCTAACACCATTTGTATTGGGTGTAATGGCTTTGAGTTGCGCTGCCTATTTTAGGTATTGGTACTTGATAGTGTTTGACAGTCTCAGAAGGACCATTTACAATTGCTTCTACGCTGCCTATCGACTAAACACTTTGGTCATTCTCCTTCAGTTCATCTGCTTCAAACAACACTCAATAGTCTGGTTACTTAAGCGACTAAGTCTCATTGAAAATAATGTGCCCTTTGGACGTTTTAAACTGCCCAAAAAGTCGCTTATTACCTTGAGTTGCACACTGGCAGTGGCAATGGGCACTTTTACAATTGTCTACGCTTTTGGCATTGACACTTACTACAGCCATGATTCGGAATTGGAGCGCTTTTTCTCGGCCACTGGTGCTGGGGCCCAACTGTTTGCCTATAATTTTGTGACCGCTTTAATCGTCTATTTCAACTGCGTGTTACGGTGGCTCTTCAACGGATTATCAACTCAATTAAATCGCGTTTGTTTATTCTACGAAAGCCCAAAATTCCCCGATTATTTAAGCCGGATACGACGACGTCATGAGCAGCTGGTAATGCTGTCTGAAGAACTGAATGATCTTTTATCCCCAATTTTTACTGTTTATATGGTGGCGCAAACAGGCTCTTTGTGCATTAATGTCAATGACGTTGTATTGGCAATTATCGATAAACAATCGAATCTTATATTGATTAGAGCAGTTGTGTTCATGATAATTCGTTTTCTGCCTTTAATGGCGGTTTGTTTGACATCAAATGCCCTTTATCAATCGGTAAGTTTGCGCCCACACACACTCTTATATGTTTATAACGCCATAAAATATCATTAAAATGCAAAACCTCACTAGTTGTACCTTTTTTTTTTTAGGCAAATTTTAATGAAATCAATTTTAATAATTGCTCCTTTCTAAAGACTTCAACCGAGTCTGAGTTTCAGGTATAATACAAAAATTATCAACTAAAATCAAAATTCATTGGTCATTTTTTTTTTAAGATTAATATGCTGCATATTCAAATCAATCGCAGAAAAGCTAAAATTATAGCAGACGACTTTTTCACCGTGGATAATCGATTATTAGCAAAAGTGAGATAGTTAATCACTTTATTATCAATAAATAACATTTTGATAATAATTGGATGCTTTTGTAGATAACAGGCTCCATAGTGACATACACAGTCGTCATGATGGAAGTTGATGGCTAAAATCATCAGCGCACAACTTATAGTAACCACAGCAACAACCGAATTCTTATTTCCAAAACAACAGAGAATTCGAATGTTCAATGACAACAGTTAAACCGAGTTAGAAAAATTCTAGTTTCCTTAGCAACAAAAAAAAACTAATTTTCATAGCAACAAAAAAATTCTACTTTTCATAGCAACAAAACATTCTAATTTTCATAGCAACAAAAAATTCTACTTTTTATAGAAACAAAAAATTCTACTTTTCATAGCAACAAAACATTCTAATTTTCATACCACCAAAAAGTCTAATTTTCATAGCAACAATAATACAGTATCTAATTTCCTAGCCCTTCTAGTTCCATCTTGCTAACACTGTATTAGCAAAATTAAGTTTCCATAGCAACTATTAAAAATAATTTCGATAACATAATCACAAATAAATGGGATACTAGTTACTATAGTAATAGTGTGATTCAATTAAGAAATAATTCACGGAAATACAACGCCCACATACAAAAATCAATTAAGTAATCAATAAATTTAATAATGTATCCGCCCATTAAGTGACATTATTATTTATGAAAGAGTGACACCTATCAACGATTAATTTAGTTAATTTATTTGAATATTCCACTAAATGATTACTTAGTTTTATTACTATTTTTCACATTAGGCAGAAACTTTTAACTGCAATTACTAGTAGAAGTTGGAAAGAAAAGAAAAATTATATCTATAATTTAAATTTAACACCAAAAAAATGCTTAATTGCTGCAAAGGCCAAAGCCATAAGCCTACAAGTCCTTCAGAAGCCCCGTTATTATTTTGTGGCTCCGTTTATAAGAAACTATGGATTTTATTCTACACAATTGGAATCGATGGAAAAAGTCTAATTGCAGATCACCAAAGAAGCTGCTTACGTCACATCCTATTTGCGTTGATTCTGATTTTCTTCAACGCAACTTCCTTGGTATACACGGCCATCATCATTTTCCACGTCTGCATCCTGTCCAACCAAGTGACCATCGCCGATTTGTCCTTTGTAATGAGCTCAGTGGTCAACGTGGCTCAAATGTTCGTCTCTTACGCCATTTTCACGCTCAACAAAAAGCACATGAGCGAATTCTTATGGAAGTTAAACGACGCCTGCAACGCCATTATCGGAACTGACGTCACATACTACAAGGCACTGAAACAGTTTGTAAGCAAATGTCTCATTTGTACGCTGCTTTTCTTACTAACATTCGTGGCAATGGTCGTGTTTGACGACGAAAGAACGGACGTAAGACGCAAAGGGCAAATTGACGTTCAGACGATATTTCTTAAGAACGATACCTACTTCTCTATCGATCCTCAAAGTGACCAGTTTGAACTCACTGTGTTTATATTGTTTTTCGGAAGCACAGTCAGCCATGTTTTCAGATATGTTTTCGTCGTTTATTATTTGGTCACAGCGGAAATCATCTTAACCAATTTTAAAAGCTTGAAAAACCTTAACTTTGACCTTGAAGATGGTGACGTTCGAAATGCAATACAACGTCATCAGCAAATCTGCGAAGTTGTTCGATTGTTTGATTTGAATTTTCGAAAGATTGTGGCCATCTGGAATTTCTCAGAAGCTTTTGGAATTATTCTTATGCTGAGAGCCATGGATTTTCAATACATGAGTCCTGATTGGTATCTCGATAAGGAAGGAGTTTTATTTGTGTTCATAAATTTATTGATATTTGTGACAAAGGCCAATGTGGCTGCTGCAATTAATGATATGGTAAGTTCGAATAAAGTTCAAAATTAATTGACCTTTTTTATCTGATTTTAATCATGTTTTGATTAACCAAATAAAGGTAAAAACATCTTTAGATCTTCTCTATAGAAATGGATGGGAGACTAAAAAGATGGGAAAAGAAGAACCGAGAACTGACGTAAAATAACACTGGAATTTCTTTTATAATATCTACTGACTTTATGAATACCCCAACAAATTAAAACACATTTTTTTTTAAATTAAAAAACAAACATTTCAATTTCTTTTATAATTTTTTTTTCAAATTATCTAGTGACTTTATGAACACCCCTATAAATTAAAACATTTCAATTTCTTTTATAAATTTTTTTTAAAATTATCTACTAACTTTATGAACATCCCTATGCATTAAAACACTTTTTTTTTAATTATCTACTGACTTTATAAACACCCCTATAAATTAAAACATTTTTTTAATTAAAAAAACATTTCAAATTCATTTATAATTTTTTTTAAAATTATCTACTGATTTTATGAACACCCCTATACATTAAAACCTTTTTTTTAAATTTGTTATTGATTTTTAGAATAATTTTATTTTTTTAAAAAAAAAATTAAAATCGTCGACTGACTTTATGAACACCCAAAACAAATTGTATAAATGAGCGCCCTCTATGAGCTAAAACTAAAAATATTGTAAATGCAAATTTACTCAATAACTCATAGAGGGCGCTATATGACCTGTCAAAGCTACTGAATCTATAATTCCAAAGTGGTCTAAGTGCAATTGTGACTTAACCCACTTTGCCACTGAACGACTTAAATTTTAAAATTGTCGACTTACTTTATGAACACCCCTATAATTTAATGATAACATTTTTTAATTTGGTTTACTAATCTTAGGTAGATGAGATGGCCGAGTTTTATAGTCTTTTAGTTAAAGTTGACCCTCCAGTTCTGACCGGATGGAATTTGTATGTAATTGACAAGAACTTAGTACTTCAGGTAAGAAACAAAACAAAAATCAATGTCATTTTAATTAATTAATTAGAAATTCATTATAATTAATTTTGTAGGCTTTAGCATCCATTCTCACTTATCTTCTAGTTTCATATAACATTCGAGATAATGATTTCAGCAACAAATGAAATATTAACATAATTATTCTTCAGTCATAAGACAAAGGTACAAGATGACTTTTGCTTTTTATGAAATTGATAACTTTGCTGAAAAACTATTTTTGTTTTAATTCAAATGTTACTTGACTTTAGTTTTTGTCCTTTTCAACTGACTAAAATGTTAATTAATTGTTGTTTCATGCCAATTTATCAACATTGATAGATGTTTGATCATGTTTCAATAACGAAATAATAAAAAACAGGCCTCAGTGAGCTCACAATACTGGGTTTTTAATAAATTTGTGTGTCTAATAAGCTGTAATGGTTTTGCATGTTATGAAATTTATTTTTTTTAAAAAACATTTAATTTATTTCTACTTTTTTTAAACTATCATTTAGTTCATTAGATTTTAATAAAAGATTTTAAAAAATTGAAAAAAAAATTGTCTTTAAAAAATAATTTAGTTATTGAATAGCAAAGTTGTCAAAGAGGCCAACAGACTCAATGTTGTCTGGAGAAAAATTAAAGTTCAACCATTATAATTATTGTTCTAAAAATTGTTTTAAAAAATTCGAATTTTCCAATTAAAAAAACTCAAATGTCTCATACAGATTTTTAAAATAAAATAAATTTTAAAAATTTAGAAATTCGAATAAATTATTTTTAAAAATTTAGAAATTCGAATAAATTATTTTTAAACATTTAGAAATTCGAATAAATTATTTTTAA
>JAAFCF010006680.1:3289525-3302306 GCA_013389785.1 Helicorthomorpha holstii | reverse complement strand
AATTTTTAATCAAATTCTTAATCTAATTTTTAATCAAATTTTTAATCCATTTTCTAATCTAATTTTTAATCCAATTTCTAATCTAATTTTTAATCCAATTTTAACACAGTCATTTGCATATGTTGTGACGTATGTTCTGGTCTTATACAGCATCCAAGGCAACAGCGACCAAACCTGCAATATCAACAGCTAATCAACAATAACCTATCAATACTTTTATACTAATAATAAACTAACTAAGCCTATCAAACTTATTTAACACACAAAAACAAATTGAAAATCGAAATTTCAAAAAGAGCTTAAGTGACATTTGCCGTTAACATTTGTTCAACATTGTAAGCAATGCAATAAAATATTGTGTCACTTACTCCTTTTTTAAACTCCAACTTCAACATTGCTTATTTTTGACACTGAAATAATAACCAATCAATTAACTAAGAAATAAAATAATAATAAAAAAACCTGACATTTTCGTTGCTAAGAGATCGTGTTTCTACATATTATTTTCCCGCCCAAAATAAACCATCAAAATTTTTCACTTTTAAGAAAATGCTTTTAAGAATAAGAACATCTTTCAAGATCACATAACGGATATGACGAATTCGGCTGTTTACGAGCAGGTTTTTCGTCTGCTTTTCAAACTATTACATTGCATCGGAATCGACAGTTCCAATTTCATTAACAGCATAGAACTAACCGGATGTCAGTCAAAAACTTTAAAAATTCTCCGCGTCACCATTTCCGCCACAATGGTCACCTACATGGTACTTGTCCTGGCCCAAATAATCTACAGCCTTCAGTCCATCGCCGAGCTGGCCTTTCTGGTCCAAACCTTAACTATGACCATACAAACTCTTTTCATGTACGTCATACTATGGCTGCGAAGAAAACAGCTGATCCTTCTGTTTAATAAGCTGGAAGAAGCGTGTATATTGGTGACCGGAAGTGATCCTGAATGCTACAAAAACCATCGCAGATTCGTTTTTTTCACTTTATCGGCCGTGGTGACGCATTTTGTGGTCATTAGTTCAAGTGGCCTCATTCATTATGTAGAAGTGGGAGCTGCTCCAGCTTACGATGGGGAAATTAATCCAATGACAGCGATAAGAGCTCCATATTTGGAGTTCAATCCAGAGATTCAAAGAGTATTTGAACAGGTGGAGACTTTCGTCCTTGGAGCAGCTGTTTTCGTCACTTTTTTTGTGGCTACTATTTTCAAGATCATCTTTTTGTCCATTGTGCAGACCATGTGGAAGAATTTTGATCAGCTTAAAAAGGCGGTTTCTAAGTCGCAAATAGTTGATATTAAGGTTGCTGTCTTTGTGCGTCGACATAACATGTTGTGCGAAGTGGTTTCAGCGTTTCAAGTGACTTTTGGAGAAGTGATAGCGCTCTGGAGCGTTAATCAAATATTTAATACGGTTTTGGCGATTAGGAGTTTGGATATAAAGGTCACTGACCCCAATTGGAGTCCGGATAGAGAAGTGGTGTCCATACTTTTTATGGAAAATGGATTTTTTGTTATTATGGCCATTCTATGCGCTTCAGTTAATGATAAAGTAAGTAGTGGATGAAGGATTAATATAGATATTCAGAAAGTCAGTACACAATTTTAGAATTCAGAAAAAATTAAAAAAAACAAAAAAATTTCATTTTAAAATTCAAAAAAAAAATTTAATTGTTTAAAATTCAAAAAACAAATTAATCCTTTAAAATTGAAAACAAAAATTAATTCTTTTAAATTCAAAAAAAAATTAATTCTTTCAAATTCAAAAAAAACAAATTAATTCTTTCAAATTCAAAAAAAAAATTAGTTCTTTAAAATTCAAAAAAAAAATTTAATTCTGTTAAATTCAAAAAAATAAAATTAATTCTGTAAAATTCAAAAAAAAAATTTAATTCTGTAAAAATTTAAAAAATATAAAAATTCGTTAATATTTAAAAACAGTCTTGTGAAAGGGTGTTCAGAAAGTCAGTAGACAACTTTATAATCAATTTTTTTAAAAATTCGATTAAAATTTTGACAACTATCCATAAAATCAATACACAATTTCGTTACATAAAAAATCAATAATTTTTTTTTAAAATAATAATTTCAATTACACGCCTTTTAATTATGCTAATTTTTAATAACTAAATTTTCAGATTGACACATCTTTATCATTTCTAACTGCAATTGAAACAGAGGCAATTCACAGTGAAACAGTGTTAAATCCCAAGGTAAGGATTTTCTCTACTTCCAGACATTGATGCCTCATAATGACTTCTTATTTCTAATTAACATAATATAATACCTAGGTTAGCATATTGTCAACCTTTTATAGCAACTACATTCAAGTAGATCCACCCAGCATTAGAGCCTGGAATCTTTTCACCATAAGAAAATCCCTCATTCTCAATGTAAGACACTTTCTTACTTTCTTTATAATTAAAAGTGACACAACTCAAAAACATTGACTCAATGGATATCCGAACACAAACTATTTTTTGAGTTGTGTCGCTTTTATATAAAAGGAACATTCTGATATTTCAAATACAAACTTTTAAATTAAAAGTGACATAACTCAAAAATATTGATGCAATGCACATTCGAACACAAACCATTTTTTGAGTTGTGACACTTTTCTACTGTAACTTCACACAGTATTATAACTTTCAGTACTAAAAACATAATCTAAAATAATGTATTTTTTAATAGGCAGCCGCAAGTATCCTGACGTATGTTCTCGTCTTGTATGCAATTTAATTAAAAACAACAATATTGCCATCAAATGTAAAATAAAAGTCAAACGATTATGTGTTGCGTTATAATGCATTGTAAAAACAAAATGACTGTATCGATTAAAAGCGTATCGATTGTTGACATGATTGTTCTATATAATCATTCATGTAGACATGTGTACATCGATTAAAAAAGCATCGATAATCGAACAACTGTTTTCCTCAACTTCTTTTGACACTTTCGACGAAGAAATAAAACGTCTTACAACATATTCACGAATTCAAACGTAATTAAGTAAAGATATTAAATATTTTGGACTTACTTTGTTTCCTTAACGATTCAATTTCTTAGTTGATTTCCTTGGTTTTCCCCGTTGGACTCCACCGTTTCCCCACTCAACGGTTAACTACGTAGCTCTGTTCCGGCATTTCAAACAATCCATAAATCCCGTTTTCATCCATTCACTTAACACACTATTATTAAATTTCATCTCAAGACTTCATAAATTCATAGTTACCAGTTGATTTTACACAAAATAACTAAAAATAAACAAGTATTTTTGACTTTTCACACGCACAGCAAAACGCGATAACAAAAACCTTCGAAAAGCTTCTACAAGCGACTACTAGAGGCAGTGCATGTTCTTTGGCGCGTAATGACGTACGCGGGAGAATTTAAATATTCAAAAATTCTTCTAAAGTAATTACGAAAGCCTGTATAGTCCTTGCTAATATTTTAATCGTTGTTGTTTTATGATTTTTAATTAAAATTACTGTTTTAGCTGCTTTAATAATTATTTTTGAATGCTTTTTTACATAAAATAGTTTTAATATTAAAAGGAAATGTTGTAAGATGACGTTTACACTAGAAAATCGTTTCTCTTTTAATGATTTGAGTGTTGTCATTCATTTTTCACTTTGTTATTGATTACATATAAAATGTTGTTACCCTTGGTGATAAAAAGTGCTTTTAATAATAATAACAATTTGTTTTGATGTTGTCCAATGTATGTTGTGGTTATCAGCAGGGCATTTAATTAAGTAAACGCTTTCAATTTGTTTGATGATGACATCATGACAAGCAGAAATGTCATATTGACATATTGTGTGTGCATTATCGATAATGTGCTGTTTGAAATATTGTTGTATTTGGATTAGAAAAGTGAAGTGGACTATACTGTACACACAGCTCTGTAAATAATGTAACACAGGATATGAATATAATGTAACTTGTTAAATAGAAAATAATTATACTCAGTGTAGTATTATTTATCTGGGGAAAATATTGGAAATGCTCTTGTAAAAAAAAAACATCAATAAATTAGTTTGAGAAATTTTATTAACAGTTTTCTTTTTTTTTTTATCAAAAATATGACTTTTAAGGCGTTTTTTATGGACTAGAAAGGTCAAAGGTTGTTATTTTATTTGTATTTGTCATGGATTAAAAATATGGTGGCTTTATTCATTGCGTGAAATTATCGGTATGTTAAATTTGAAATATTCAACAATTTCAGTATGAAAAATTCCAACAATAAAATTTCAATCTGAAAAATTCCAACAATAAAATTTCAATCTGAAAAATTCCAATATTGAAAACAGGAATATGAAAAAATTCCAACGGTGAATTTTCAGTATGAAAAATTTCAACAGTGAAATTTCAGTATGAAAAATTCCAACAATGAAATTTTTGTATGAAAAATTCTAAGAATGATATTTCAGTGTGAAAAATTCCAAGAATGAAATTTCAGAGTGAAAAATTCCAAGAATGAAATTTCAGTATGAAATATTCCAACAATGAAATTTTTGTATGAAAAATTCCAACAATGAAATTGCAGTATGAAAAATTCCAACAATGAAATTGCAGTATGAAAAATTCCAACAAAGAAATTTTAGTATGAAAAATCACCACAATGACATTTTAGACTTTAAGTATAAAAAAATTAAATATGAAAAATTTGAAAACTAAATTTAAAAAATAGCAACATTCAAAAATGCAAAATATTCAAATAAATTGTGAAAACAAATTGTTGAAAAAAATTTCTTAAAAAATAAAATAACAGATAAAGAGTTTAAAAATTATGTTATTGTAGATAAAATTTCGACAGGTAATTTTGTGCAACTTTTTAAATAACTTAATTAATCAAAGTTATAAAAAAAAATTCAAAATCAGCTAAATAACAATTAGAAATTAATTCCAATGTTAAATTACTAGTGCATATTGTTCGCCAGCTCGTTCATTGCTAAATTTGAATATGAATCACCCAGAACATTAAAAAATCTAACATTTTTTAAAACAAACAAACAAACAAAAAAAAACATTCCTAAAAACTTTTTTTTTGGACATTCCAAACATTTTTTAAAAAACATTCCAAATTTTTTTCTAAACATTCTACAATTTTTTTTTACATTTTAAATCTTTTTTTCAAACAGCTTTTAAATATTCTAAATTGTTAGCATTTAAACGTTTTCGAACATTTTAAACTTTTCTTTAAACACTCGGAACATTTTTTTTAATCTAATTTTTATAAATTAAATTTTTTTTTTAACATTCCAAACAATTTTTAAACATTCTAATTTTTTTTAACATTTAAAGATTTTTCAAACATTCCAAAATAAAAAAAAACTTCAACTATTAAATTTCAAAATGGTTGAGAAAAATTTAAAAAAAAAACATATTATTCGAATTTCGAATAATAATCGATTTGGTCAAAACCAAAATCTGGTTAAAACACCATAGATTGAACTTCCAAAAGCAAATATGATTCTATCAACTGAATAATCGTAATATTTCGTCAAAGTAGACTGCTCATTTTCCGGAAGTTCAAAAACCCCTGAACAATTGCCCTTTCCAACCCACCATTTGTGCATATCCGTATAAGTTTTGGCGGGCATTGAAGAATCATGTAACAATTGACACAAATCACAGAAACGCTTTGATTTATCATAAACTTCGTATTGGCGTTTCCACGCAAAATATTCATTGTACAAAGTGTCATTGGCGTCCAAAAGCTTCAAATACTGCGCCATCTGGTAGGGACTTTCAAAATCATGGACACTGATGTAGGAATGTGGTGGCGCGAAAGAGGCGTAATCTGCACCGCCCATCACAATAGGAACTATATTGTATTTGACCACATTGAACCACTTTTCGGTCACATAGTCGCTGCAAACAGAGTTTTCAAATGATAAATAAAATTTGTATTTGCTGGCCAAGTTCCTGTAGCATTCAAAGTCATTTCCTCTCGGATAGCAGCTGGGAAACTCACTTCCGCAAAGACCAATTACGTCAACTTCTACGTGCTTTTTCAGACTGGCCACGTAGCGATCACGGTGACTAAAGGCGTGGTGACAATTGCTTACTAACCAAGCGGCTAGTTTGGATTTACCTGTAGCGTAGTTCTCTTCCGGTTCTATGGTGGCTTCACGCAGTTTGGTGCTGAAGGCCATCATTGGAATGTCAGAGTCTCGACGGTAAGTCATTGTCCAGTTGAAGACGTTGTTGAATGGTCGAAGATCTAGCCATGTTAGCAATGGCTGCTCGAAAAGGAAAAATATCCAGCGTTGGTCGTAGTAGCGGACAGTGGGCAGATCGGCCGGATTTAAATCTCGAATGTGGAAAATGACCGCGTCCGCTTCGGCAATGCGGCTGCGGTTACTTGTTGTCTCACAACTGGTCACTGCACATTTGCTATTGGAAAAATATAAAAGCAATTTAACATCAAAAGCCAATGGGAGAATTTTTAGTATGGAAGTCTATGGGAAAAACTGTAATGGTAATGTATATGAGAGATTTTAGCATTGAAGTATATGAAGGAATTTTAGCATTGCAGTTTATGAGAGAATTTAGCATTGAAGTCTATGAAGGAATTTTAGCATTGCAGTTTATGAGAGAGTTTCAACATTGAAGTCAACGAGAGAATTTTACATTAAAGTCTATGAAAGAATTTTAGCATTGAAGTCTATGAAACAATTTAGCATTAAAGTCTATGAAAGAATTTTAGCATTGAAGTCTATGACAAAATTTTACATTAAAGTCTATGAAACAATTTTAGTATTGAAGTCTATGACAAAATTTTACATTAAAATCTATGGGAGAATTTTAGCATTGAAGTCAACGAGAGAATTTTAGCATTGAAGTCAACGAGAGAATTTTACATTAAAGTCTATGAAACAATTTTAGCACTGAAGTCTATGACAAAATTTTACATTAAAGTCTATGAAACAATTTTAGCATTGAAGTCTATGAAACAATTTTAGCATTGAAGTCTATGAAACAATTTTAGCATTGAAGTCTATGACCAAATTTTACATTAAAATCTATGAAAGAATTTTAGCATTGAAATCAACGAGAGAATTTTACATTAAAGTTTATGAAAAAATTTTAGCATTGAAATCAACGAGAGAATTTTACATAAAAGTCAATGAGAGAATTTTAACATGAAAGTCAATGAGAGATGAAATAAACTTGATGGAATAAAATTTCTTACTTATCAATAAACGGTTGATGTCCAAATCCAAAACCAAATGTTGGCCACTGGAAAAATCCTGTCCAATATAAAATGACTTTATGAGGTGACCTAGCGACGTCTGGTGGACGCTGTTGGATAATTAACGAGGCTCTTATACTGGAATTCACTTGACATAAATGGACCATGTAAAGTCCCATTGACACTGCCAGGATAAGCAAAATCACTTTCATCCGAGTTGTCTTTCTTCCACCTGTCAACAACAACAATCAACAATAATTATTTGTTCAAAAAAGAAACGAGGCAAATATCAATTGTAAGCAATGCAATTTATTCCCGTTTCTTTATTTGCAATTTTCTCAAATAAAGAAACGAGACAAATTTCCATTTTAAACAATGCAATTTATTCCCGTTTCTTTATAGGCAATTTTTCAAAAAATAAAGAAACGAGACAAAAATGTATTGTAAACAAAGTAGTTCATTTCCGTTTCTTTTTTCATCATTCTGTATAACCGCATATCTTGTGATCACCCTGTTTAAAACACCATTTAATATGTTGAGGCTTGAGTGACACCCTGTATTCCATTGAAAATGCATGTGATAAAGATTACAGGGTGTTGTCGTATTTTGACTTGTAAAAGAAACACCGTCGTTGATTAAATTTTCACCTTTATATTTTGTGTTTCAACAGGTGTTTGTGTGCGTGTAAACGATGTTTATGGCGATGGTTGCTATAAAGATGGTTGCCATTAGAGTTAAAACAACAAAGTGGGTATGTATAAAAGGGATTTGAGGGAGGAAGGGGGGTGGGTAGGTGGACAGGAGGGTGGGTGGGAACTGTGGTTGACATTATTGACTTGCGTTTTTGTAATAAATAATAAAAATCAATATATAGAAAAATATCAGACATAATATCTTAATATTGTGTTTATGAATTATGCATACGATCAACGCATACCTTGTAATCTTCAATGGGGAAGGGCAAAATAATATTAATAATAATAATGGCAACAACATTAATATCAATCAGGATCATAAGAACCCGGGTGATTTAATCAATTGGAGCAATGTTTCTCTTTGTGGTGGAGAAGAAAGATAGCTCTCAGTTAAAAAACGAGACTAAATTGTTTCAGTTTCAATGCTGATTTGTCCCGTTTCTTTCTTAAAAGAGACTAAAAAAATGTAAATACCGAAACGAGACGAACTTTTATATGTTCCAATAGGGTTTTGTCTCGCTATTTTTTTGCTATAACGAAAAACTAGAAAAAAAATAGTAAATAAAGAAATGAGACAAAATCGTATTTGTTTCAATGAGAATTTGTCTCGTTTCTTTTTTTGCCATAGTGAAAAACTAGAAATAAATTTTAAATAAAGAAACGAGACAAAATCTTGTTAGTTCCAATAGGAATTTGTCTCGTTTCTTTTTTTGCTAAAGTAAAAAATTAAAAATAAAATATTTAATAAAGAAACGAGACAAAATCTTATTAGTTTCAATGAGGATTTGTCTCGTTTATTTCTTTCTAAAGTAAAAAACTAAAAATAAAATAGTAAATAAAGAAACGAGCCAAATTCTTATTAGTTCCAATTTAAAATTTAGAACATCGTTTTAAAACGTTCTAAAATTTAAATTATTTTTTTAAAAAAAAAAATTGTAGAAAATGCAGTCGCATAGCAACCAACTATTAGTGAAAAAACATTTGAAAATTTAAATTGAGATTTTAAGATCAAAATAATTCTTTTAAGCACGTGGATTTTAGTATCCATAGTGATGATAGAGCACTCATTCAACAGTACAAAATGGTGATAAACGTTTATTGAGAGGAAGTCGACATTTTTTAACAAAAATTGTTAAAATAATCCCGGATATAAATTTACGGTTATACCGGATGTCAGAATGTTTATAACGGATGCCAACGTTTATTAAAGCTTATTCCAAATCAATACAATACAGGAAAATACCGGTAAAGCACCATTAGATTTGCAGGTTATTTTTAAACGTAATACAAATTTAGCATCAGTGACGCCCTGTATCACATGCATTATGAATGGGTGTTCTACAGGGTGCTCGTTGTTAATTCAAATCTCAAAAAAGTACAATGAACTTGTATTTAAAAAATTGAGAGCTAAGCTTATTAAATTGCCATTAATTAATTAATCATTGTGTTAATGTCATTAAAACTCCATCGTTTTTAATTTTCTATTCTTAAATGTCACTTATGGTTTTAATTTTATAAAAAGTTTAAATTGTTATCTGTTCAATGTTATTATACACGGGTGATTTTCTATTTTAGAACATAGGTTTTTTTTCCCCATGGCAAGAAATAAACGAGACAAATCGTCATTGGAAGTGATGAGATTTTGTCTCGTGACTTTTTTTTTCCACGTGACAAAAAAATTAATGAGACAAATTGCTATTGTAACTGATACAATTTAGTCTCGTCTATTTAATGACAATTTTTTTCCCACATGATAAAACAATTAATGAGACAAATTCTCATTGTAAGTGATGAAATTTAGTCTCGTCTATTTAATAGCATATTTTCCACGTGACAAAAAATTAATGAGACAAATTGCTATTGTAAATGATACAATTTAGTCTCGTTTCTTTAATAGCGCTTTTTCTCACCATGAAATAAAATTAATGAGACAAATTGTCAATGCAAATAATACAAATTAGTCTCGTTTAAATTAATAGCACTTTTTTTAACAAATTGTTATTGGAACTTGTTCAATTTTGTTCCAATTGAGAAATCACCTGTAAAAGCAATGTTTTAAAAAAATACAATCTATCAATAGAAAAAAGAAGAAAGAAAAAAAAAGTATTGGTCTAATCAACATGTTTATATTCAATCGATGTGTTTTTTATCAGATAAATAAATGACAATCAATTATTGCTTTTGTGATTGCAACAAGAAGAACACGTTGAAGTTCACAATCATTTGGTATTTTTAGAGTGTTTCAGTGTTGGGTTATACAGTACAATACAAATCTTATCAGGTCAGGTGGCCTTTGTGTATTTCAAAAAAAAAAATGTATATTCGTATAATGAGATTTAGCTTTCAAAATCGAATATTTTTTATTTTATGTTTCCAAATTATAATACTGAATTCTAAATCAAACTATTAAAAATCGAATGTTTTTATTTCAAATTTCCAAATTCGAATATTTTTTTTTTATTTTAAGTTTATAAATTCGAATATTTTTTTAATTCAAGTTTTCACATTCGAATATTTTTTTAATTCAAGTTTTCACATTCGAATATTTTTTTATTTCAAGTTTTCACATTCGAATATTTTTTTAATTCAAGTTTTCTCATTCGAATATTTTTTTGTTTTAAACTTCCAAATGCGAATAACATTTTCGAATAAAAATTCGAAGTAAATTTTTGAAATTCGAAGGTTTTTAATATAATTTCCAAACTTTTAATTTGTTGCCTAGCTTAAAAGATATACAGTACATTATTACATCATAATGTTAAGGTCATGACTAGCCTTTTTTTATTTTTTGCTTATTTTTCAAGTGTAGTAGTAAATTATCATGTTGTGATGTCAACTATGAACTATGATTTTATCGTGTACTGCGTTCTACCTTTAGCATTTCATGTACATGTATCAAAAAAAACAAACCTCAAACAATATTAAATTAATATTGTTTTCATTGTCATTTAATCTCAGCTAATTTTTCTGTGAGAAACAATATGAAATTTTACACCTTATACTCATTTAAAATTTTTAAATTTCATACTGAAAACACACATAAAAACTTGCTTTGCTTACAATTGATATTTTTCCAGTTTCTTTAATAAGAAAATTACCAATAAAGAAACGGGAATGAATTGCACTGTTTACAATTGACATTTGTCTCGTTTCTTTATTTTTGAAAAATATATTAAAAAATAAAAGGGAATAAATTACATTGCTTACAATTGATATTTGTCTCGTTTCTTTATTTTTGAAAAATTACAAATAAAGAAACGAGAATAATTCGCATTGCTCACAATACATATTTGTCTCACTTCTTTATTTTAGAAAAATTACAAAAAAAGAAACGGGAATAAAATGAATTGCTTAGCATTGATATTAGTCTCGTTTCTTAATTGACTAAAATGACTAATAAAAACCTGATTAAAATTGCATTATTCACCATAAACATACACTAATAAGCACTTCTAATAAGCACCCTGTATAAATTACTCTAAGACACAATCACTAATATCACATCCTCTTATAGAAAAAAAAGCAAGAATTGCACAAGATTGGCAAAAGTAGTCGAGAAAAAAAAAAGCCCAAAAACCACCCTACAGTACAATACAGTAGTTATTTTTCCTCAAACTAACCCAAACTCCATTACAATTGAAATTTGCATACTAATGAATATGCATGACATAATTTTATACTGTAAATTTTTTAAAACTCACCACAACAACAACAAGAGCATAATAACAACCAGCAAAACTGCTTACAATAAAATCCAATTCGAAATTTCATAGTGTCACACTTCACTTTCCACAACTACAGTCAAACAGGTTTTTTTCAGGTTAAACCTTTCTATGTCTTTTCCTTCTTTCTTTCCCTCACTCACAAAACACAACCACAGTTTTAATGGCCGAAAAACTTAATGAAAGAAAAATAAAATAAAAATTTCAAGGACAACACCAAAAAAAAAAAAAAAGTTTTTAGTGAGTGAACAGAGCACCTTTGCACACTGAATGACAATAGGTACGTTTTAGCCAAAGGGGCGGAGCCATCATCACTATTTCATCCATGGACAACTTTAAGATAACTGCACACACATCTCTCTCTCTCTCTTTTAACCGCCCATTTCCCTCCATGACGTCACTTTATTACGAAATAAGAGGTTCAGTGTAGTCGCCACCCATGGTGACTCCCCCTTCACCACCTTCCCTCCCACCCATCTCCACCCACCTATACAAGTGCCTCTTGGGGTGGGATAAAGTATTGTGTTGTAGCATCTACAAGGTGCCTGTAGATGCTAAACTTGCGAGGTTGCTAAAAAATAATGGTGTCACGTGACCAAAATGTAGGAAAGCGTAAAAAGTTTCGCAAAAAGTGTAGCATGTGCAAGAGTAGATGCTAAAAAGAGGACTATTTTGTAGCACAATGTTTAGCCTGGTCGGTACCATCCTACAATACACTGTAGATGCTACAAACACAATGGCAGCCCAAAGTTGTTGTTGTTAGAGAGGTCGGAGATATAGAAAAATGTTTATTTTATGCATTAAAAAATGCAGTAAATGTTATGGTGATATATATTCATGATATTTAAAACATATTACTTTCAATTTGAGTGATAATTGTAATAATGAATTTTATAATAAATGATATAAAATTATAATTTTATAATAAATGAATTTTATAATGAAATTTTGTTATAATTATCATTATGTAATAATTTAAGTTATAATTAAATTGATGAGTAATAATTAAATTTATCACATACAGTGGTTACTGCATGTAATAAATTTAATACAGTTAACAAGTGAGACAAAATCATATTACCGGTAATTTCAATGGAAATTTTTTCCGTTTATTTATTGTCGCAATGAATAATGTTCCAATAAATAAATTGAGACA
>JAAFCF010006680.1:3125974-3143759 GCA_013389785.1 Helicorthomorpha holstii | reverse complement strand
CGATTGGCAAGGTCATAAATTATTCATGGTTAATCGTTTATTTAGATTTGCATTCACAATGATGAGTTTTTGCTGTGGTGAAAGTAGATTAGATTATCCAGAGTCATCATCGCTTATCTCATATAGCTTAGCTTATTTGTTTAGCATAAAAGTCTATGGGAGATTGTAAGATGGAAATCTGTTGTTAAAAGAGAATTTTAGCATGGAAGACTAGGAAGGATTGTTTTAGCATTGAAGTCTATGAGAGAATTTTTAGTATTGAACAAAACTGTCTTAAGTAGCATCTTAGAATGAATATACAGGTTGATCACAAGACATACTGTATGTTCACATATGCATACTAGAAATAAAGAAACGAGACAAATATCAATTGTGAGCAATGAGATTTTTTAACGTTTCTTTAATAGTAAATTTTCAAGAAGAAATAAACGAGACAATTTTCTAGTGTGAACAATGCAATTTATTACCGTTTCTTTTTTAATAAGTTTTTAATAAAAGAAACGAGACAAATTTGTATTGTAAATGATGCAATTTATTCCCGTTTCTTTTTTTTTTTTGATAATTTTTACCAAAATAAACTAACGAGACAAATCGCCATTGGAACTGATGAGAATTAGTCTCGTTTTTTTATTGGCATTTTTCAATGCAATTTATTCCCGTTTCTTTATTAGTATTTTTAAGAATTCGAATTTTTAAATTTGAGAAGTTGAATTTTTAAATTTGAGAATTCGAATTTTTAATTTAGAGAATTCAAATTTTTAAATTTGAGAATTCGAATTTTTAAATTTGAGAATTTAAATTTTTAAATTTGAGAATTTAAATTTTTAAATTTGAGAATTTGTTTTTTTTTAATTTTCGAATAAAGAAATGAGACAATTATCAATGTAAAGCAATGCAATTTATTCCCGTTTATTAAGTTTTAATTTTTTTAATTAAAGAAACGAGACAAGTATCAATTGTAAGCAATGTAATTTATTCCCGTTTCTTTTTTAATTATTTTTTCCAATAAATTATTTTTTCCAAACAATTATTTGTTTTCGTTTCTATAAAAAGTACATGTGATGACGTATCTTATGATGACCCTGTACCATTTACCGTTTGAAAGTCTATAAATATTTCCATTGAGACTTGCTGTATTTTTTCATAACAAAATCATTGGCATTAAAAGCCACAATAATTAATGAAGTTATTTAATTACATTTGTAATTAACGTAAAAGCACATAAAGTACAAGTTGTAATTATTGTGCTGTTAATCCTAGCAACTGGCATTTCATATGAATTATTATTATTGTAATTGTAATGGTGACGTTTTCATTCACCTTGACAGTTTCATTCACCTTCAATGCGAATATTTCAAGTAAATAAGCAATTCCTTGTAAATTCACAAGGTCTACGTACTTTCCATAAGTTCAACTACAATTTCCCGGTTTACAATTTCATTTTTCTTCAAAATAAATTCAAAAAAAGAAACCTGTCTTTAATAGTAACAAGCCACTTCCGGTTGAATCTTGAAATTTCAATAAACACCGGAAATACAGGGTGATTTTACACTTTGCAAAATGTTTAGTTTATTTCGAGAAAGAAACGGAAATAATCGCTATTGGAAGTTGTGAGATTTAGTCTCATTTTGTATTTTTACGTTTTTTGTTTATTGAAAGAAAGAAATGAGACAAATAGTCATTGAAAGTGATGAGATTTAGTCTCATTTTTTATTGTTACGTTTTTTTTGTTTATAGAAAGAAAGAAATGAGACAAATCAGCATTTGAAGTGAAGAAATTTAGTCTCGTTTTTTATTTTTACGTTTTTTGTTTATGGAAATAAAGAAATGAGACAAATCAGCATTTGAAGTGATGAAATTTAGTCTCGTTTTTTATTTTTACGTTTTTTGTTTATGGAAATAAATAACGAGACAAATCGCCATTGGAAGTGATGATATTTAGTCTCATTTCATTTTTGATACATTTTTTGTACTTAGAAATAAATAACGAGACAAATCACCATTGAAAATGACGAAATTTTGTCTCGTTTATTTTTTTTTTTTTGACAAATAGAATGTTCGAAATTTTAAATCACCCGGTAAACATAAAAACAATTTTTTTACAAGCCAATTGTTGTAATTATAAGAAACAAAAAAAGAACAGTCAAAAAGTTAGCGCTAACATTTGAATGTGTTCGAAACAATTTAAAAATTTAATTCATTTCCATAAACGTTGCTCTGACAACTCTTCTATAACACTATAAAATTCAAAATCTTCGAATTTGGGACTTTTCGAATGTTTTCTACCCTTGAATTCTCTTCAGTACAGTACAGTATTTAAACATTCGAATATACCGGTACAGTACAATGTTGATAACGCCAATAGAGACTTTGCTGCGCCTGCGTAGTAAATCATAATTAAAAATAAAATTGCCATGGCAACCGCTAAGGTAAAAATCAGTGTAGAATTTCAGCATTTTCATCAAAGCTTTAAAAGATTGAATAGAAATTAATTACAAATTCATTTGGCTTTTGGAAATCTAATACATCATCATCATCATCATTATTATTATTATTAAAAAATTGTTTACCAAAGCAAAACAAAAAGATTAAATTAAATTTAACCAATCACAGAGATCGTAGGTTTAGTGTAGTCTATTGTAGTGTGTTTAGTACTCTTTAAACTCCCAATCAATTAATCGAAGAGGATTCATTGATCGATTGCTGTACTGCGTGTATTGTACTGTACTGTGTGTTGCTCAGCTGCCAATAATTATCGTTGCTAATAGCAACCACAATTACTTTTAATCTTTCTAAAGCTTTTTTTTCTTTTTTATATATATTTTTGTTTTTGGTCGCCATCGAAACCTCATCAGAGTACAAAGCCCAATTACTGTACCTGTACTGTACGTGCACTGACTAAATCCATCAAAAACAATAAATCAATATTTACAATTTTCAAACTCAAAAAAATAAATAAAAATTAATGATTGTTTATAATGACGTTTTGTGCAACAGCCAAAAACGTTTTCTTTAAAAACGTCTTGAGAATTGTGATACAGTATATAACATTGACATTACATTGACATCGGTTACAACGATTTCTGTTGTACGATGTTATATAGAAATGATGTTATTGAAGTTTGGTTATAACGACAGGTGGCAGTTGCATTGCTGAGTTTCAACCATTGAAAATACGTGGGATGAATGATGGAGGGTGTTTTATTTTTAATATATTTTTCTTTACTCTCCCTCCCATCCCCACACCCCCATCCAACTCTAATTCATAATGAAGTATGATTGAAATAAGGGGGAGTAATGGGCGATACTTTATGTCTGAAAGCTTCGTAAATATAGTCTAATGATCAATTATAAAGACAGACTTAAAACTGCCCAAGGTGGGTACAGAAATAGTTTTAGTTGTTTAGAAATTCTAGTGGTATTGGTTGGTTTTTTTATGTGAAATTATTGTAATTTAAGAAACGAGACAAATGTCAATTGTAGACAATGGAATTTATTCCTGTTTCTTTTTTTGTAAATTTTAAAAATAAAGAAACAAGACAAAAAGTCACAGTAAAAAGTCCAATTTATTCCTGTTATTTTTATTAATTTTTTTTTTAAATAAAGAAACGAGACAAATATCTATTTAAAACAATGCAATTTATTTCTGTTTCTTATTTAGTAATTTTTCAAAAATAAAGAAATGAGACAAATATTCATAGTAAGCAATGCAATTTATTCCCATTTCTTTTTTAGTAATTTCTTTCAAAAATAAATAAACGAGACAAATGTCAATTGTAAGCAATGTGATTTATTCCCGTTACCTTTTTAGTAATTGCTTCAATAATAAAGAAACGAGACAAATCTTTGTAAGCAATGTGATTCATTTCCGTTTCTTTTTTAGTAATTTTTTTAAATAAAGAAACGAGACAAATCTTCATTGTAAGCAATGCAATTTATTCCCGTTTCTTATTTAATAATTTTATTCAAAAATAAAGAAACGAGACAAATGTCAATTGTAAGCAATGTGATTTATTTCCGTTTCTTTTTTAATAATTGTTTCAAAAGTAAAGAAACGAGACAAATCTCCATTGTAAGCAATGTGATTCATTCCCGTTTCTTTTTTAGTAATTTTTTCAAATAAAAAAACGAGACAAATATTAATTGTAAGCAATGCAATTTATTCTCATTTCTTTATTGATACTTTTTCAAAAATAAAGAAACGAGACAAATCTCAATTGTGAGCAATGCAATTTATTCCCGTTTCTTTTTGTTGTAATTTTTCAAAAATAAAGAAACGAGACAAATCTCAATTGTGAGCAATGCAATATATTCCCGTTTCTTTATTGCTAATATGTAATTGTATATTTGAACTCGTATCTTATGTTCATCCTGTCTTTATCCATCAAAATAAAACAGTCCAAAAAAAACGTATACTTTATTACGAAAGATTGCCTATCCATCTTTGGTTATAACGATAACTCTGTTATAACGACACTAATTTAAAGTTCCACTTCGATATCGTTATATTTGGATTTATGTGTCTTTGCAATTGAAATTTTTCTGGGAGTGATGAACTGAGCATTTAGATATGTACTTTTGTAAGAGGCCCTTTTATGCTCTGTTTGTGAACTATAAAGACCCAAAGGCTTTGGGTGTTGTTTTTTTTTTTTTTTTTTTTTTAGGTAAACAAATAAATAATGGAAACAAAGTTCCCATTTCTACATGCTAATTTTTTGTTAGTCAATAAACTCAATGGACTTTCTTGTTTTTGAAAATTGCAATTCGACTGTAAATATTTTTAAGACATTTTTTAACATAAAGAAAGGTTTCTTTTACTTCAATGATAAAATATCTTCTACTGTACTTTCTTGTTAAATTTACTCACTGACATCAATTCTCAAATTCTCCCATTGACTTCAGTGTTAAAATTCTCTCATAAA
Organism: Helicorthomorpha holstii; assembly: GCA_013389785.1. NCBI lineage: Eukaryota > Metazoa > Arthropoda > Diplopoda > Polydesmida > Paradoxosomatidae > Helicorthomorpha > Helicorthomorpha holstii. The sequence continues at coordinate 3,138,837 of JAAFCF010006680.1, read as the reverse complement.
CTTCAATGCTAAAATTCACTCATAGACTTCAATGCTAAAATTCACTCATAGACTTCAATGTTAAAATTCTCTCTTAAAAATTCTCTCATAAACTTCAATGCTAAAATTCACTCATAGACTTCAATGTTAAAATTCACTCATAGACTTTAATGTTAAAATTCTCTCATAGAATTAAATGGAAAAATTCTCTCATAAACTTCAATGTTAAAATTCACTCATAGACTTCAATGTTAAAATTCACTCATAAACTTCAATGCTAAAATTCTCTCATAAACTTCAATGTTAAAATTCACTCATAGACTTCAATGTTAAAATTCACTCATAGATTTTCTCTTAAAAATTCTCTCATAAACTTTAATGCTAAAGTTCTCTCATAAACTTCCATTTTAGAATTCTCCTATAGACGCCAATGTTACAGTTTCTTCATCAGTTTCTCCATCGACTTCAAATGTAAAAATGCCCTATTAATCTTTAGACTAAAATTTTCCAATTAACTTCAAAGTCAAACTAGGTAACTAAAGTAGTTTTGCATTTTTGATGACTTCCTGAGCAGACTCTATGGAAAAACTGTGCCATGAAGTGCAAGTAAATTGATGTCAAAGATTGACCTTAAGAACCCAATTAGGTTACAGCATCTTTTGTGACCACAATGTGCGTCATCTTTTGTTTACTTTTTATGTCTTAGTAGCCAATCAAAACGCTTTACTTTTATAAGATTGCTCAGTTACTGTATAATAAGTCACCGAGTGTTGTTTTTCCCTTAAAAAAAAAGGCCAATTATATTTATAAGAAAAAAATCTTAAAAAATAATGCATTTTGTTTTGTTGATGGGAGAGACCTCTGAGCTGTGGGGAAGGAGATTATTTAGCATTACTTAGTAATCATTGAGCAATGGACGCAATTTTCTTCCTCTTAGAAAATTGAGATGGATATTCGCATTGAAATAATTGGTACAGATGTTGTATTTCTCTTGCTAAGCTTTAGATTTTGGATGACGTATGCTATTTTTAATCAAATGTTATTTTGTTGTCTATGGAGAAATAGTAATGAGCGTGAAATGAAATTGGTGTTGAGAGAGACTGAGAGTAGCGTGACTGCCTTGCCTTGCTTTGCTTGCTTGCGTGTAATATATTCAATCCGATAAGCAAACATAATGGACTAATAACATTGGACTTTGTTCATTTGCTACTTTTGCTTTATACTATACTGTACCGTACATACGATACGGTACTGTAAGCTTAGTCTACAGGTACAGTACACTACTACACCGGTACACATTACACTAGTTCAACCTTGAGGCACATGATTACCACATTCAGTTTACATTTTAAGGAAAAGTTCAATTCATACATCACAGTACAGTAGAGGATATTCCAAGGCATTATTTTTTAAAATTCCAATAGTGTTTTATGGTTTTTAATTATAATAGATTTTTTTATATAAAGTTAGAATATTTGTGGGTTTTTTTTTATTGAAGTTTAGTAGGTCTTTTAATTTTTAAACTTAATTTCGAATATTGTTTTTACAGTTTTTATGTTCGAATAGGTTCACTGTGTTTAAGTTCGAATTCTTTTTTTTTATTTAAGTTTCAATAATTTTTTTTATTTAAATTTGAATGTTTTTTGATATAAAAATTCGAATGTTTTTTGATATTCAAATTGGAAGGTTTTTTTTGTATTAAAATTGGAAGGTTTTTTTGTGTTAAAATTGGAATGTTTTTTTGAATTTGAATGTAATTTTACTTCTTAAAATTTTAAATGTTTTTTTCTTTAAAACTTGAATGGTTTTTTCCCCTTAACTTTGGAATGTTTTTGATTATTAACATTCGAATGGTTTTATTATTTACAGTACATTCGAATGGTTTTATTGTAAATAATAAAACCATGTCGAATGTTTTTTTTTTATCTTAAAATTCAAATTTTTTTCTTCTTAAAATTCAAATGATTTTATATTGAAATTCGAATATTTTATTTATGTTAAAAGTTCGAACATTTTTACATTTATGTTGGGATATTTTTACAGCATACAAAATCTTTGTAATTTTTCTTTAAATTCGAAATTATTTTAAAAATTTAAATAGTTTTGTTTGGAATATAACATGCCTTAATTAATAAAAGATACACATTTATCGTTTTTTAAAACCACAGTGTAGTAATTTTCAATGCAGTGTGCACGTCCCCCTATAGCATTCACCTTGAACACCACTGAATTTGAAAAATTTAAATAGAATAAATTTTTAAACATACAGTAAACAGCCTTATCACCTGCGGGCGAGGGCAAATCAGTGTCGATGTTTCAATATTTGATTAAAAATAAATCGATTTTTTTCTTTCCATGGTTCATCGACAAATAAAAAATCAAACGAATAGCCAATGTAACGTGCTGTTGTTTTGATGACGTTACATTGACGTTGTTATGGTGTCAGCTTGTAAAATGATTTGCTCCCACGTTTTCACTCTTCCCACTCATTGCTTGTGACGTATACGCAATCGATTTTAATGGAACAGGAGCGATGGCAGAATGATGGGAAAAGAGAAAACGGATGCTGTTTAGGTTTACAGAGCAAAAAAAAAAAGACTGTGCCAATTGCGTCCTTGGACTTGAAGGTGGCGACCTCATTCGATTCAACATCCAAACGTATTAGCTATGCACTAGCAAAAGGAAATAGGAAAAATTTAAATAAAAAAGCAACCGATTATTTTACAGGGTGATCACTGATCAGAAATTATGTGCTCAAAAGATTTACAGTAAATGCTGACAATAAAGAAACAGGAATAAATCGCATTGCTCACAATAGGCATTTGTCTTGTTTCTTTTTTTTGACTAAAAACTCTAATAAAGAAACAGGAATGAATTGCATTTCTCAAAATAGAGATTTGTCTTGTTGATAGTTGAACACATATTTTATGATCACCTTGTGATATAGGCTGATATTTACAGTGTAGGTGGGAAGGGTTTACACTTTTCTTCTTAAATTACAGCTTTATGCTTATGAAATGATAACAGGAAAGAGGATTAATCATAATCATCAAAAACACTAATGGAATTTTGAAGGAATATATTATGCAAATTAAATAGCAACAAAAGATCTTTTATAAAACAAAAACATTTATGTTATTATTATTAAGACTTTCTTTTTTATATATATTGGTATTTTCTATAACATTTTGAATTATTGATGATTGGCTGGCTTTAGTTTAAGATGAAAATATACTGTGGTTTTGGTTCAGGTAATTTCATACAGTATTTCATGGTAACTGCTTTAGAAGTTGAGCTTTATAATGTAATTTATGAATACCAAGGGAGTTTTAAAACACTTAAAAGCATTATAGAGGCAATAAATGTTTGCAAACCTTGATATTTAGGTCTGGAAAGATGGGTTTCTTTAGTGCAATAATTGTACTGCAATATGCAATATCTTCCATCAAGCACTTGGTTCACAACATACTAACTAAACAACAAACACCCCCTTTCCAAAATGCATCTAACATAGGACACTTTCTACAAAGTGCATTCACTTTTCAGTGCTCTTGATTTGCAGTGCTGTAAATGTTTAGCACAATTGATCTGCAGGATACTAGATTCATAGCACACTCAATTCAAAACACTCTTAACTTTCTATTTCCTTAATTTGGTGCAATCTTACTTTGCAGTGCACTTAATTTAAAAGGCTCTAATTTTGTATCACACTCAATTGTAAATGGTTTCAACCTTTGAAACATTCAAAATGATGTGCTATTGGTTTTTAGCACACTAAATTTGCAGTGCGCTCAATTCATCATACATTCACTTTGGGGCATATACCATTTACAGTGTTCTAAATTTTAGCACATTTGATATGCAGAGCACTAGATTCAAACCACACTCAATTTTAACTGCACTTGATTTGTAACACTCACTTTGCTGCACAGTCAATATTCAGTTACCTAAATTTCTCACATACTAACTTTTTTGCACACTCAATTTGCAGTGCTCTAAATTTAAGCACACTTGATTTGAAGGGCACTTGATTCATAGCACCCTCAATTTTAAGCTCTTAACTTCCCAGCACACAACCTTTGCTATTTAGCATACTACATTTGCAGAGCACTCAATTCATAGCACACTCAATTTATAGTGAGTTCTAAATTTCAGTTCTACATATGAGCACACTTAATGTGGAAGACACTTGATTTATACCACCCTAAATTTAAAGCGCTTTTAAGCGCAGCAATTACTTTAGAGCATACTTAATTTTCAGAGCATTCAATTCATAGCACCCTTAATTTTGAGTGATTCTAACTTTTAGCACACTTGATTTGCAACACTCAATTTGAAGCACACTCTATTTGTAGTGTTCTAAATTTGAGTACACTTAATCTGCAGAGCACTAGATTCAAAGCACACTCAATTTTCACCACTCACTCTGAAGCACATTTCCTTTTTAGCATTCTAAACTTGGGAATGCTTGATTTTCAAGACACTAGATTCAAAGCACACTCAATTTGTAGTGAGCTTTCAACATTTAGGCTGGGGTCAAGTTATATGATTTTTTATCTCTTTTCTGAAAAAGAGTTTCAGTTTGGGAGAGGTTTTCCAAAATTGACTTCAAATTTTCAAAATAAAGGTGAACTATTGGAGGAGAAAAAGGAGGTTCCTGCTACCAATCTTTTTCTCTTCCTCAATATTGATTGAGGATATCTACTTAACCCTAGCCTCATTGCACTTAATTTTAAGCACAATGAATCTACAGCATACTTACTTCATATTGCACAAAATTCCAAGTTGATTTGATATTTAGTGGTGGAATTTTTCATCCATTTCGTCTCAAGTGAGGAAGGAAATGAATTGAGGAAAGTAAGGGCCATGAAATACCATAGAATTAAACTTCAATTAGTCCTAATTTTACAAGCTCAGTCACTTCTCATGTGCACTTGGTTTACATTTCACTACACCAATCACTCATAAGCAACACTATATGTTTTTCTGATTCTATGAGATTCTATGAGAAATATTGTTGAGAAACTTATTGAATTACCCTAAATGCACTCTTGAATTTCCTTGCATGAATATAAGAAAAGGTCTAAGACACTCAATGAGTGTATTTCTTGGATTCTTTATTAGGTTTCCATAATTATGGTTTCATTTCTTTTAAGTCATCTGAGACATTATTATTTATTAGTACAAAGATGTCAACATTTTCTTGTTTTCTTATGCTGAAAATGTAATTGGAAATTTGTATTTTCTTACTAAAGTATAAGTTTCATGTCTTAGCCTTAGGAATTGACATTTACTTGACAGTGGACTACTTTTACACTATTGTGACAGAAACTTTTTTTCTACTTTTCTATTTGATTATGTACAATGCACACTAAAAAGCACATGAAAGTTTTTTTTCTTGAAGAAATACACACACATATATATACACAGACACATTATCTGCATTTCTATATTTAATATTTAAGCTCCGCCTCTAATACCTTGCGAGGAACATGCATAGCAACTAAAAATGGCGCTAACACGTAAATGTCAAAGGCATTTGTTGCTGCAGTTGAACGTTTAATCGATTGTCTTGTGTTTTGGCCATTGTAATCAGTCAATTGATAACAAATGTCAATTTCAACTAGCACCCTGTATATGTCACGTTGAAAATGCATGAGGTACAGGGTGTCACTGACATAAACTTTACTTTGAAAGTGTTTTGATTGATAGGTTATTAGTTTTTATTGGCTGTGTGTAATTTTCATTGTAGTTATTGATCTGGGTTTGATATTGCTTATTAGCAATCAAAATGACAATATTAGTTTTCTTAGGAATTTCAGTCAGTTATTATTAATTACCGGGTGGTTTTTGAAACTAGAACAACTTGTTTTATTTAAGTGGTAAAAAATAAAGTTGAAAGATTGTCCATTGAATCAGATGAGATTTAGTCTTGTTTCTTTATTGTGCAGTTTGGTTCCTTCATGGCAAGAAAGAAACGGGAAGATTTGATGTAGGTGTTAATGGGATTTAGTCTTATTTATTTATTTTTACAGTTTTTCTTTCCTTTGCTAGAGAATAAATGAGACAAAACGTCTTAAGAATTGATGAGAATTAGTCTCGTTTAGTTATTGACATTTTTATCCATTGCAAATAAATAAACGGGAAAAATAGTCATTGGAACTGATGAAATTTAGTCTCATTTCTTTATTTTAAGTTTTTTTTTCTTCCATTGCATTAAAGAAACGGGAAAAATCGCTATTGGAGTAAATGGAATTTAGTCTCATTCAATTATTTACACTGTGTTTTCCCATTGATAGAAAATTCATGAGACAAATAGTCTTAAGAAATGTTAAGATTTAGTCTCATTTTTTTATTGCTACATTTTTCTTCTAGAAAACCAACAATAAAAATAGCCATTGAATAAGATGACATTGAGTCTCATTTCTTTTCTTTCCATTTCTTGAAAAAATAGATAAGACAAATCGTCTTTGCCGCTGAAGTATTTAAGTCTTCTTTCTCAAAAGTCTTTTTTTTTCTTAGGTAAAATCTTGTGTTTCAATTTCTCAAATCACCTGGTGAACCAGCAGGTGGTAATCGATTATTTTGTAATGAAAATGTAGCTCAAGAAAGCCTTTTTCCTATGCACATAAGAATAACATACAAGAACATCTTTAAATTGCTACTTTATTTTCTTATTGGTTTTTTTTTTCTTTTCTTTTCTTATGTTTTTCAGTTTATTTTCACTTAATTTTAACAGCATGTTCACAATCGATTAGTATTTACTTTTAAATTGGATTTTTAGAAAGCAATAATGTTTTCAGTCTTAATTTTAAGTCAAAAGTACAGTTTATCTTTGCTTTTTTTTCTTCTTTTCATTTGATGTACTTGACATCTTATGAACTAACATTGCTTGTTACTCGATGACCCAGAACTATTGTTCAGTTGTCCATCTGTGTGACATTAATGGATTTGATGAGACTGGAAATAAGAAAATACGACTGAGAATTATAAGAAAGTGATCATAAGATATGTGTTAACATAAACAGTCCATGATGGCAATAAAGAAAAGGAAAGAAATTACAATACTTGGCTTTCAATTTATGGATTTTTCTTTTCTTTATTGACTAAAATTGGCAGTAAAGAAACGGGAAGAAATTTCATTGGTTAATTCGAATTGATCAATTTAAAAATTAAAATGTTACTAAAACATTCTAACTTTATCAATTTAAATATTAAAATGTATTTAAAACATTCGAAACTACCAATTAAACGAAACATTTGAACTTATCAATTTAAAAAGTCTAAAAAAAATATCAAATTCAAAACATTCGAATTGATTAATTTTTTATAAATTAAATATTCGAATTTAACATTTGAACACAAGCTTCGAATTTATCAATTTGATCAAAACGTTCGAATTTATCATTTGATCAAAACATTCGATTTTAAAAATTTTATCAAAACGTTCGAATTTAAAAATTTTATCAAAACGGTCGAACTTCAAAATTAGATCAAAACATTCGATTTTAAAATACCTAAAAAGGAACTTTTGAATATTTGTCTCGTTTCTCTATTTTTTAAAAATTGACAAAAAAGAAACGGGAATAATTTTCATTGCTTACAATGTAGATATGTCTCGTTTCTTTATTTTTGAAAATTTACCCATAAAGAAACGAGAATAAAGTGCATTGTTTAGCATGTACATTTGTCTCGTTTCTTTATTTTATACCGGTACTTGATAAGGAGGACAAGTTTTTAAAAAGCTTGTCAGTGTATGTAGTGATTGCCACCATTCAAAATATTCAGGGGCAAAAGCGCTTTCACTATTTGATGTTGATTATTTATTTATCATTGAAATCTCGTATTGATTTTGCGTTTCTAATCAGAATAAATGGCGTTTCATTGTTCTGGTTGTTTCAACTTGAAGCTTTCACGACATTTTAATTATTCCTCTTAACATTTTATGAGATGAGAAACCTACAGTACAGTACATGAATAATTGATAAGGTGTTCAGAAAGTACCGAGACATTTTTAAATTAAAACATTAAAAAAATGACTCATCCACCATACGTTTGATGTAAATCACGGATTAAAAATAAATTTTAAGTTTTTTTTTTTTTTTTTTTTTTTTTTAAAAAAAAATTTATTTAACAATTTTTTGAAAAAAAAAAAAAAAAATTCTAAAAAAAAATTATAGAAAATATTTTTAAAAAAATTCTTTGTTGACATTGATGCTTTTTTTTTTTTGAAAAACTTTTCAATGTCAACAGAGATTTAAAATCTTAACAAAATGTAATCTTTTAGAATATTTTAAATCTTTCATGCTTTTTAAAATCCAGCATTTGATTGATTGGATTAAGTTTCTCATCTTTTACAGTTGTTTTTTTCTATACAATCTCAATGGACTTCGTGTTTTCAATGTATTTCTATTGAACAACATACAGGGTGATTGTCTAAATTGGAACACAGTTTTCACAAATCCTTATTGAAACTGAAAATTTGAAGTCTCGGTTTTTTATTGGCAGTTTTGTATTATTTGCAGAAAAAAAAGAAATGAGACAAATCTTCATTGAAACGAATGACATGAAGTCTCATTTTTTATTGACATTTTTTCTCCATGGAAAATAAAGAAACGAGACAAATCTTCATTGAAACGAATGACATGAAGTCTCGTTTTTTTATTGACAGGTTTTTTATTTATTGTAAATAAATAAACGAGACAAATCTTCATTGAAACGAATGACATGAAGTCTCATTTTGTATTGACATTTTTTCTCTATGGAAAATAAAGAAACGAGACAAATAGTCATTGAAACGAATGACATGAAGTCTCATTTTTTATTGACATTTTTTCTCCATGGAAAATAAAGAAACGAGACAAATCTTCATTGAAATTGATGACATGAAGTCTCATTTTTTTACTAACAGTTTTTTTCTGTTGTCAAAGAATGAAACGAGACAAATTGTAATTGAAAGTGATTAGATTTAGTCTCATTTCTTTTATTAGCACTTTGTTTTGTCTATTTCATGAAACAAACGGTAGAAATCGCTGTTGTAACCGATTCCCTTTATTGGCGCTGTTAGAAGCAGTGTTCAAATTGATAAAATCACCCGGTAGATTGAGTAGGAGTGGTGGGATAAGGGGTGAGAGGGGGAGAAGTATCAGCTGAACACCAAATGTATGTCGAGACCGCTTTTTCTGCTATTGAAAAAGCATCAAAGTTGTCCTTAATTCCTTTTTTCTCCCCAAAGCGCCGTAGACCAATATTGGTTCAAGTAACCATGGCGACCTGTTGAGGGGAAGGAGGAATGTAACAAGGGTTAGGGGGGTGGCATGGCAATGTGACTGTTGTGTGTGTGTGTGTGTTATGCATATAAACAAGTAAAAGCAGGGAATTGAAAGAATTATACAGCATTTTGTGGCTATCACCAATCCACAGGGTGATCACAAGTTATGTGTTTACACTTTCAAGTTAACAGTGTATGTTGGTCACAAAGAAACAACAACAAAGTCTATGGCAAACAATGAAGTTCCTTTTTATACACGTTTCTTAAATGGGAATAAAAAAACGAGACAAATATCAATTGTAAGCAATGCAATTTATTCCCGTTTCTTGTTTAGCAATTTTTCTAATAAATAAATATCGATTAGTAATCAATGCATTTTATTTCCATCGTTATTACCATCAAGCATTATGCTAACAATTAGCATTGTAGCTAATAAGATTTAGTCTCTTTTCTTAACTGCTGCTTTTAAAAAATTCTTATCAATTCGTCAACGTCAATAGATCAAACGTCTTAAACTTCTGAAACTTGTCAATTCAATGAAATCTCACTTTGGTAAACATAATCCGTGTAAAATACATTAAAATTGCAAAAAGATTAAAGGTCAATGGGTAATTTTTTTATCCTTTTTGTGTAATAATTTATAATCTTAAATTCAATTACCAAAAGTCGTTTGAATTGGTCAAGTGAGATTTCAAAGTGTTTATTCAAAAAGTTCAATGCCAAAAGAAGAAGAAATAAAGAAAAGAAAAGAAGAAAAAAAACTTACATTTCCCAAAGAAAAACATAAATAAATAAATAAAAGTGTTTTGTGTCATTCATGAAACTTTATTTCATTTTCATTCAGATTAAGTCAAGCGCAACTGCCATTGAATTTCTAAGGTCAAAACAGCCAGCATTAAATACCAAATCGATCAATAACGACAACCAAACATCTTTAGTTTTTTTTTTCTTCTTCTACTTTTCTTATTGTTAACTCCACCTTCTTTCATTTCCAGTAAACATCAAAGGATTTTAAATTACAATAATAATAATAAAAAAACCGCCTGTAGATGATAAGATTTGCCAAAACACATTGGAAACTTTTACTTTCATCAACACAAGTTCTTAACAACAGGGTGGTCATAAGATAAGTTATAAGATAGATCATAAGATAACAATAATGGATAGTTATTCCCGTTTCTTAATTGTCAAGTAGAAATAAAAATATCAATCAATAAATTTCATCTTTTCCAATGGCAGCTATTCCTACTACAGTAATTTGTTTCATTAATTAAAAATTATAAATAAAAGTTTTAAAATGAATAGGTGAGACTAAATCTTATTAGTTCCAATGGTAATTATTCCCGTTTCTTTTGTGTTATGTAAAAATTAAATTCTCCATAAATAAATTAGAATAAATTTTACTTGTTGCTATGGCAACTACAGTATTCTCGTTTTTTTGTTGCTATGGTGAAGAAAGTATTATTGTCAATTAATAAATGAGACTAAATCTCATCAGTTCCAATGAAGATTTTTCTCATTTCTTTCTTATCAAGTCGAAATAAAAGTGTGAATAGATAAACGAGACTAAATCTCATTAGTTCCAATGGAGATTTGTCCCATTTCTTTCTTCAAATAAATAAACGAGACTAAATCTCATCAGTTTTAATGGAGATTTGTCTCATTTCTTTCTTATCATGAAGAAATAAAAATGCAACTAAATTAACGAGACTAAATCTCATCAGTTCCAATGAAGATTTGTCTCATTTCTTTCTTATCATGCAGAAATAAAAATGCAACTAAATTAACGAGACTAAATCTGATCAGTTCCAATGGAGATTTGTCTCATTTCTTTCTTATCATGAAGAAATAAAAATGCAACTAAATTAACGAGACTAAATCTCATCAGTTCCAATGGAGATTTGTCCCATTTATTTTTTATCATGTAGAAATAAAAGTGCAAATAACTAAACGAGACTAAATCTAATCAGTTCCAATAAAGAGTTGTCTCATTTCATTCTTATCATGCAGAAATAAAAGTGTAAATAAATAAACGAGACTAAATCTGATCAGTTCCAATGGAGATTTGTCTCATTTCATTCTTATCATGCAGAAATAAAAGTGCCAACAAATAAACGAGACTAAATTTCATCAGTTCCAATGTCGTTTTGTCTCATTACTTTCTTTCCACAGTAAAATAATTATTTTAATTGATAAAATCAATCAGTATAATCCTATAATAACGACTGTCTGAGATAATAATCTTTACTTTACAGTTGAATTACTTTTAACTAGTGAAATTTAATTGGTTCATTACATCAGTGTGTTGTTATGACAATGTGATTTACTGTATGTTAAACAGTCACATGGTGTGAAATGTCATTAACAGCTGAATCATAACAATTAATTAAAAATCCAACTGCATTTTTAAGAGTAATATTTGAAGTAACTTGAGGGACAGAGAGAGAGAGAGTATTTACTGTATTTAATGGTCACATAAAAGTGTCAGAGTTAGTGCCCATTTGATCTATTTGCTGTGCCCATAATGCCATTCCTTATAATCCGATTATTAATTTATTATGTCAGTCAACACATAATATACGTTAATGGATTTGAAGGAGCTTAAATCTGGCGCCAATTGTGTTTATTAGTCCATTCAATGTGTCATCCATTGGACAATAACATTTGACATTTTTGCATTTAGCTTATGGTCGTACAGTATGGTCGCATGGTCGTAGCCAGGTCTGTCTGAGCTTTTTAATGAGAAATACTGGTATTTGAAATTTGAACACAGAAACAATTTAAAATCAATTTTTTTTTTGGTTAAATTTTTTTTTAAAAAAATAAAATAAAAAAATTCAATTTGCTTTTATAAATGAATCATTGCAATTTGATATTCACTTTGAGACATTGATAGGAATGAGCGATATTGGAAAATTTCGATAACTCGATATTATTCAATACCGGTATATTCAATTTCAATATATTTTAGCATTTCAATATTTTTATTGTTTAAGGAAATTTTTAACTTAGTTTTCATGATATCATCTTTTTTTTAATACTAAGTACATGCTCTGACGTCAACATAACTTTTCACCAATAAAGAAATGAGACTAAATTGCATTATTTTTAATACATATTTGTCTCGTTTCTTTATCTTTCTTGAAGTGATGAGACTTAGTTGCACTGGTTTTAATAACGATTTGTCTCGTTCTTTTATTCTTCTTAAAGTGATGAGACTGAGTTCCATTAGTTTAAATAACGATTTATCTCGTTTTTTTATTCTTCTTAAAGTGATGAGAATGAATTACATTGGTTTCAATCACGATTTATCTCATTTATTCTTATTAAAGTGATGAGACTGAGTTACATTGGTTTGAATGACAATTTGTCTCATTTATTCTAATTAAAGTGATGATACTGAGTTGCATTGGTTTCAATAACGATTTGTCTCATTTATTCTTCTTAAAGTGATGAGACTGAGTTGCATTGGTTTCAATAACGATTTGTCTCGTTTTTTTATTCTTCTTAAAGTGATGAGACTGAGTTACATTGGTTTCAATCACGATTTGTCTCGTTTTTTTATTCTTCTTAAAGTGATGAGACTGAGTTACATTGGTTTCAATCACGATTT
>JAAFCF010006680.1:3091842-3125964 GCA_013389785.1 Helicorthomorpha holstii | reverse complement strand
CTTCTTAAAGTGATGAGACTGAGTTACATTGGTTTCAATCACGATTTATCTCATTTATTCTTATTAAAGTGATGAGACTGAGTTACATTGGTTTCAATCACGATTTGTCTCATTATTTTACTTGATTTAATGGAGTTGAGAAGTATTTTTTATTAAGCTAACAATGTATTTTTAAAGTTCAATATTGAAAGTTTCAATATTTGACTATATCGATCACATTGAATATATCGATGTTGATATATTGTATTATTGCTTAGCTATCAGATGTATGGGTGTATAAGAAGGGGTTGAGGATGGGGTGGGGTTGGGTTTGTGATCTTGTTTCTACCCTATGTCATGTGTCATTTAACTTTATCAGACTTTTTTTTTTGTTTTTTGTTGTAAACTGAATTTGTCAATTTGATTTCTTAACTGAAACTGATATTTCCCTCAGAGACTCCACAAGTGAAGCTTTGAAATTTTATGTGATTGATTTACAGCAAAGAAAAAATTGAGCTGGCATTTCATTTCAATATGCGGAAAGAAAATCTCATTTTATTACATAAAAATCTAATATTTCATACATTTATTAAAATAAAAGTAAACAAAATGCTGAAAGTCTCAATATCATTAATTACTAGGACTTTTAATTGGTAAATTGATATGAAGAAATACATCTTTTTTTTGTCAAAAGTAATTTTATGAACTAAGGGCATGCAAAAAGAATTGAGACAATTTTATTATTTGACAGCTTTATTTGTTTCAATTCAAAAGGCACTAAATGTTAATTGATTTTAGTTTTTGTCCTTTTTAACTGACTAAAATGTCAATTAGCTGTTGTTTTATGTTCATTGAATAACATTGATCAATGTTTCAATAAAACAAAATAATAGAAACAGCTCCCTGTAAAGCTGACAACACTGGATACTCAATGGATTTAGACACATTATCTGAAGAAGGGTTAATTTTCACATAAAACATTCCAATTTTAAATTTTCACATAAAATATTCCAATTTGTATTTTTCACATAAAACATTCCAAATTTTAATTTCTAACAAAAAACATTCTAAATTTTAATTTCTAACAAAAAACATTCCAAATTTTAATTTCTAACATAAAACATTCCAATTTTACTTTTTCAAATAAAACATTCTAATTTTAATTTATAACATAAAACATTCTAATTTTAATTTATAACATAAAACATTCTAATTTTAATTTATGACATAAAACATTCTAATTTTACTTTTTCACAAAAAACATTCCAATTTTACTTTATCACAAAAAACATTCCAATTTTACTTTTTTACAAAAAAACATTCCAATTTTAATTTTTCATGTTTCAAAAGGAAAATGCTAAAAACAGTTCTCAGTGAGCTTACTCATTTTGTGTCCTTTTTTTTTTTGTTAGAAAATTAATTAAAAACAAACTAAATAAATTGTAATGTTTTGTAAACTACTAATTAGTTAATTAATCTTTAATAAAAGATTATAAAAAAATTTGAAATGAAAAACAAATTAATTATTGAAAAGCAAAGTTGGTGATTTAATCTGAAAACTTTGTGAACAACCTTTTTACTATTGGCTTTGCAAATGAAAACTTTAAAACTGGCCTAAACTAAACTAATGCAATTAATGATTGGGTTTTCCTTTCGGATTTTTAATTAGCTGTTTACTCTGAAATTGCTAATTAGCGATTGCAAACATGAATTAAGCCTTTGGTCTAAAATGCAAGAGGGTTATCAATGTTACATGTGTAGTGGGCAGTGAACAGTGAGCAGTGGTGGGCAGTTGGGAGAAACATACTGAAGTTGTAATTTCCAATAATCTCATTAAAAACTTAAAGCTGATAGTGTTTTTAAGGGAAGTTAAGAGAAGGAGGGGATAGTGGGGTGTTATTGGGGGGGGTCGTTTACCTTTTGCTAATTTATGACAAGGCATTAAGGGAATTGCTTGATTTACAATCACACACAAGCAATTTATTAATTTATTTATTTTTCCAACTGAGATTAACTAAGTAATCAATGACGTTTTTATAAAAAATGATAAGTTGGTTAATAGAAAATTTAATCTATTATCCAATAACTTAGTGCTGTTTATGTTATCTGAATTATTGATAGGATTTGTTGCAATATATTTGCTCTATTTAGGGCAATTACGTAACTCCTGACAACAGTCGTCGTCGTGATGATGAGCCATTCATCACTACGACGCCCCCCCCCCCCTTTTTTTTTTTTTTTGTATATGTGGCAAAATTAAATGACGAAATCAAAATGATAACATAAATTTGATATCTTTTGTCTGTGATGGTCTTGTTTGCTTGATTATTAACTATAAAAGCATTTATACTGTAGGTGGCGCCTCTAATCAGCGTTTATTTTGATGTATTTATTGGAGGCGATTATGTTAGTGTTACATGTTGATCGCCACTGAGTCATAAATACAGAGAGAAGATTTGTTTGGAAATTTATGAGATAGTTTTGAGAGTTTCTTTGATGTAAAATGGCGGTAGAAGGCTATTGGTGGAACAATTCGAATTTTAGGTTTAGAATTAGAAATATTGGATTGAAATTAGAAAGTTAAAAAGTGCATAAAGAATCACATACTGTAGAGTTCCAATCATTAACGATCCATTCCTCTGTCATATTATTATTATAATTTTTTTTTTACAAATGATGGTATTCGAATTTTCCTAAATTCCAATTAATGGGTTTTCGAATGATTCCAAAATTTAAATAGTGAATTTTTGAATGTTTCTAAAACTTAAATAATTGATTTTCGAATGTTTCTAAAACTTAAATAAAAGATGTTTTCAAAATCTTTATTTAGATTTTAAAAACATCTTTTATTTAAGTTTTAACGTTTTTGCAATTCAAATAAAAGAAGTTTTTAAAATTTACAGAATTGATTTTCGAATGTTTTTAAAATCTAAATAAAGGACGTTTTTGAAATTCAAATAAAAGAAGTTTTTAAAATTTACAGAATTGATTTTCGAATGTTTTTAAAATTTAAATAATGGATGCTTTCAAAATTCAAATAAGGAAGTTTTTTAAATTTAAATACTGTAATTTATTTTCGAATGTTTTTAAAATTCAAATAATTTATTTTAGAACTTTTTTAAAATTTAAATAATTGATTTTCGAATACTGTATTTTTAAAATTTATTTTCGAATGTTTTTATAATGTTTCTAAACTCCATTAAAAAGTTTTTATTACTAAAATAAAACTTTGTTTCCATGGCAACTCGATTCTTATAAATTGAATTTACCATACCAACCAAATGCACGGGAATTTAATTAAAAACTTTCTATACAATTTTCTAAAAATGATCAACTTACATCACTTATTGTTGATTTTTCTCATTTTTAAATGTAAATAGTTTTTTGCATTCAAAGATGTTTAATTATTGTTTGTTTTTTTTTTTTATTTGTTTTGCTAATTTAGGCTGTTTGCTGAGTAAACAAGTCTGCGCAGAAGATGAATGGTGCTACGATGGTAAATACAATAATTTAATTTAATTAAGATTGATTTACTGAATAATTGGAGGTCAATTATACAGTACAGTACGGTACGATACGGTACGGTATGGGATTTTACATTTTGTGATTAATTGTTTTAGATTTCGCTTTTGGCCATTGTATGCCAGCATATAAAAGACTTGACGTAGACGACCTCTACCGGTACGAACTGGAAGCTGATGCTCTCAAGAAACTAGAACACGAATTCAGACGATTGTTTACAGCTGGTAAATTTCATTTAGTTAAAACTATTAACATTATTTAACTATATTAACTGCTGGCAATAAAGAAACGGAAATAAATTGCATTGCTTACAATAGGAATTTGTCTCGTTTCTTAATTTTTGAAAAATTATTAAAAAAGAAACGAGAATAAATTGCATTGCTTACAATAGGAATTTGTCTCGTTTCTTAATTTTTGAAAAATTATTAAAAAAGAAACGGGAATAAATTGCATTGTTTACAATGGATTTTTGTCTCGTTTCTTTATTATAGAAAATTACTAAAAATGAAACGGGAATAAATTGCATTGCTTACAATAGGAATTTGTCTCGTTTCTTTATTTGAGAAAATTACTAAAAAAGAAACGGGAATAAACTGCTTTGCTCACAATTCATTTTTGTCTCGTTTCTTTATTTGAAAAATTACTAAAAAAGAAACGGGAATAAATTGCATTGCTTACTGTAGAGATTTGTCTCGTTTCTTTATTATTGGAAAATTACTAAAAAAGAAACAGGAATAAATTGCATTGCTCACAATTGATTTTTGTCTCGTTTCTTTATTTGAAAAAATTACTAAAAAAGAAACGGGAATAAATTGCATTGTTCACAATTGATTTTTGTCTCATTTCTTTATTTTTGAAAAACTGCTAAAAAAAAGAAACGGGAATAAATTGCATTGCTTACTATAGAGATTTGTCTCGTTTCTTTATTTGAAAAAATTACTAAAAAAAGAAACAGAAATAAATTGCATTGCTTACCATGAATATTTGTCTTGTTATTTATTGCCTGAATATTGAGTATGTAATCTCATATCTTTTGATCACCTTGTATAAAATCAATTAATATTTGTATGTGATTGATGTATTTTAGGTTATCGATGGACCCACAGTTACACTCAATGTATTGTAAAGCAGATGCTGCAGTCATTTCGTCGTCGAAGTGAATTTGACCGAAAACCATGCGATGAAAATGAGGATGAAGATCTGGAAAGAGCGTTGACGTTTTTGGAAGCAAAAGATGAAATTGATCCGAAAGATGTGGCGTTAATTAAATTTGAACCGAGCTTAATTGACCCAGACTCTGAGTACGGAGACGAACTTTACATCCCGTCGACCGAGATGTACAGTCATCTACTTAAACCAGAAGACAATTTAGTTGGAGTTGTGAAACCGTCTGAAACCATCAACTCTAACAAAATTAAAAGTTTGTATTTGACGCCAGAAGACAACAACGAGTGTCAATTTTTAATAATTCTATTATGAGTTTTCCATTTTTTTAAAAGGAAAAAAAGTGGATGATTTTCCGGATGAGAAAGGCAAAACATCTTCAAATAATTTCAAGTTAAATCGACGTTTAACTGATGAGGAATTTTATCAACTGCTTGACATGATTGCATTGGCAACTGAAGATGACGAGTTTCCGGAAATAATAGACTATCCTGCTGCATCTTCCTTGGAGATGGTAATTTAATAACTTTTAATTGAACAGATGAAAACGGGGTTTACAGGGACTTCTATGAGAGAGAAATGTTGGCTTTGAAGTTTATGAACGAATTTCAACATTGAAGTCTATCAGACATATTTTTAGCATTTAAGTCTATCAGACATATTTTTAGCATTGAAGTCTATAAGAAGGAATTTTAGCATTGAAGTCTATGAAGGAATCTCAGCTTTGAAGTCTATAAGAGAATTTGAGCATGGAATTCTATGAGAGAGTTTTAACATTAAATCTATGAGAGAGATTTTTAGCACTGAGGGAGAATTTTATCATTGAATTCTATGAGATAACTTTAACATTGAAGTCTATGAGAGAATTTTTAGCATTGAAGTCTATGAAGGAATCTCAGCTTTGAAGTATATGAGATGATTTTAACATTGAAGTCTATGAAAGAATTTTAGTATTGAAGTCTATGAAAGAATTTTAGTATTGAAGTCTATGAGAGAATTTTAGCACTTAAGTTTATGAGAGAGTTTTAACATTGAAATTCTATGATAAAAGTTTAGCATTGAAGTTCATGAGAGAATTTTAACATTGAAGTCTATGAGAGAATTTTAGCACTGAAGTCTATGAGAGAGTTTTAACATTGAAAGTCTATGAGAAAAGTTTAGCATTGAAGTTCATGAGAGAATTTTAACATTGAAGTTCATGAGAGAATTTTAACATTGAAGTCTATGAGAAAAGTTTAGCATTGGAGTCCATGAGACAGTTTTTTTATTGAAGTCTATGGGAGAAATTTAGCTAGTAAGTAAGTGTATGAGAGACATTTATGCATTAAATTGTGCAAAAAACTTTAGTATTACAGTTTATGGGAGAACTTGAGCTTGGAATTGGGTGTAATAGGAATCTTAGTATTGAAATGTAAAACAGAAATTAACCATGGAAGTGTCATTTTAGTTGTGAAGTCTATGGAAGTTTAAGATGAAAACTGTTCGTACATTTTAAAGAAATGTAGACTTTAGATTTCACAATGGACACTTTTCCTTTTAATCACTACAACAGCACATAAATAACCTTTACACATTACAGAAACTTGGGCTCTAAACTTCACAACCAACAGTTTCCATCTCCAACTGCACATCAGAGTTACCAAAACCCAACTGCCCAACAACTAAAATTTACAGCCACATTTTATAGGGCGAAAATCACACAAAAAACAAGCAAAACTAAAGATCAACAAAACTCTAGCAAGCATCATTTGCCAAAAACTAACAAAAACGTTTTAAGCTGAAAAATCATAAAAAGAATCATTGATATTATTACCATTTAACAGTTTCATTTTGAATTGTAAACCAAGTAGTTCTGACCATGTTTATTTGTTTGTAATTGTCTTTTCCAGGATGATTTAGATGACAAATCGACTTGGTCATTTGCTAAACGTAAAGGTAAATACGATGCTTTGGAAGCAGCACTGTCTGGCAGCGACATCAACGAAAATAGTGGTAGTAAAACAAAATTTCCAAGCTTTTTAAAATTTTAAAAGTTTGTAATTAAACTAATGTTTATTGTTTGTTTTTTAAGACGATTCAAACGGGGATCTTGAGAGCCTCTATTATGGAGAAGACGTACCAAAGCTGGACTCTACTTTTGTCTTTGATCGACCTCATCGTTATGACGTCAAAAAACCTGGTCCTTTTTATAAAGTCAACAATTATATTTTTCAAAAGAGCTCAGAGCAGGAACAACCACAAGTAACCATTGCGTTATAGTCGGGTGATCATAAGATATGGCTTTCACACATCAATGATATGGCAAAATAAAGAAACGAGACAAAAATGCATTGCTTGCAATTAGAGTTTGTCTCGTTTCTTTACATGTTTTTATGTAAATCCATGTCTTGAGATCATTTTGTACTGTTTTTTGCAAAAAAAATTTCAATTAAGAAAGTTTGATAAGTTTTATGTAATTGTTTTTGTGTATTAAATAGGTTGGTTCATCACCTGAAGCTCATATTTTTCAATATCATCCAATGTTTGAGGAAAATGATATGTCACTGGGAACATTTCGGCATTTGCATCATAATAGTCCAGCTGTGGAGTTGACAGCTGAAGGAATGGATCATAAGGACCTTGGTATACTGTACTTCATTTATTACAGCAATATCATTTTCCTATCCCTCATCAAGCTCTTATTAGATTCAGAGGGATTTGGTTTATAAAATTTATAAAAACACTTAAGGTTTTACTGTGTAAAAAAAGAAACGAGACTTAATCTCATTAGTAACAATGACGATTTTTCCCGTTTCTTTCTTGTTATGTAAACAAATGAGCAATAGAGAAACAAGACTAAATTCTATCAGCTGCAATGTGATTTTGCCTCGTTTCTTTCTTAAAACTAACAAAAAAAATGCTAATAAAGAAACGAGACTAAATGTCATGAGTTCCAATGGGGTTTTGTCTCGTTTCTTTCTTATCAGGAAGAAAAAAATTGGCAATAAAGAAACGAGACTAATTCTCATCAGTTGCAATGTAAATTTGTCTCGTTTCTTTCTTAACACTAAGAAAAAAATTGACAATAAAGAAACGAGACTAAATCTCTTCAGTTATAATGGTAATTTGTCTCGTGTCTTTCTTAACACTAAAAAAAAAATGTTAATAAAGAAACGAGATTAATTCTCACGAATTCCAGTGTGATTTTGTCTCGTTTCTTTCTTAACACAAAGAAAACAAATGCAAGTAAAGAAACGAGACTAATTCTCATGAGTTCCAATGGGGGTTTGTCTCGTTTCTTTCTTTTCAGGAAGAAAAAATTGACAATAAAGAAACAAGACAAATTCTCATCAGTTCCAATGTGATTTTGTCTCGTTTCTTTCTTAACACAAAGAAAATAAATTCAAATAAAGAAACGGGACTAATTCTCATGAGTTCCAATGGAGTTTTGTCTCGTTTCTTTTTTATCAGGAAGAAAAAATTGCAAATAAAGAAGCAAGATTAAATCACATCAGCTGCAATGTAATTTTATCTCGTTTTTTTTTGATCAGGAAGAAAATAAAGCCAATAAAGAAACGAGATTAATTCTCATCAGTTCCAATGGAGTTTTGTCTCGTTTCTTTCTTAACAAAGAGAAAAAATGGACAATAAAGAAACGAGACTAAATCTCATCAGTTACAATGTAATTATGTCTCGTTTCTTTCTTAACACAAAAAAAAATGCAAGTAAAGAAACGAGACTAAATCTCATGAATTACAGTAGAGTTTTGTCTCGTTTCTTTCTTTTCAGGAAGAAAAAATGGACAATAAAGAAACGAGACTAAATCTCATCAGTTCCAATGTAATTTTGTCTTGTTTTTTTCTTATCAGGAATAAAAAATTAACAATAAAGAAACGAGACTAAATCTCACCAGTTCCAATGTAATTTTGTCTCGTTTCTTTTTTACCAGGAAGAAAAAATTGGCAATAAAGAAACGAGACTAAATCTCATCAGCTGCAATGTAATTTTGTCTCGTTTCTTTCTTAACACAAAAGAAAAAAAATGTCAATAAAGAAACGAGACTAATTCTCATCAGTTACAATGGAGATTCTTCCCGTTTCTTACTTTCCATTGGATAACTATTGTTCCAAAACTGAAAATCCCCCTGTTTTGTACAGTACAACAGAAAAAGAAATCCATGGTCTTGATTGTAATAATATTAGAAACGTCATGGATTTACCACCAAGCTTTTGGAAAAGATTTTGAAAAGAGCAATTTGTTATCATCTTTTGTCACATTTGTTGTTACTTTTGACGTCCATTATTATGTTTTCTTTTGTGCGATGATGTCTTATAAAAAGGTTGTGACAGTAGAAAGGAAATGTTGTTAAAGAAAAGTTTGAAATTGTGATTGATGTTATCATCAAGCTTTCATTTAATTTCCATCTTTTTACCTTTAAACTCCATCAATATACTGTACCTTTTTTTAATTAACTTTTTATTTTGTGTAGATATTATTAAGAAGGATGAAGACGATTATAATTCAGGGCTTCTTAACCAGTTTGATCCACAATCAGAAAATGTCAACTTTGAAGATACAGCTTATGTCTATCCAACGGATCCACAACATTATTCCATGAATGACAATGGGCTAAGCGAAAGTGTTTTACATTCAATGAGGTACCGTACATCTCAATTTTGAATGTTGGTTATCCCTGTTTTTTTGTAGGATTTAGTTTTTTAGGAACAGAAAACACATGCAATTTCAATGGGAAAGTCTTGCAGTGAAACTAACGATAACGCCTGGTGTTTTCTGCCGGTGAAGTTCATTTTTTCACGGCATAAATGTTTGCATTAAAAAATAACGGGAGTAAATGGCATTGCTTAACATTGACATTTGTCTCGTTTATTAATTTGCAAAAATTACCAATAAAGAAACGGGAATAATTTGCACTGGTAACAATAAACATTTGTCTGGTTTATTTTATTGATAAAAATTACGAATAAAGAAATAGGAATAAATTGCATTGATTACAATGGAGATTTGTCTCATTTGTTTATTTACAAAAATCAGCAATAAATAAATGGGAATGAATTGCATTGATTTCAATGGATTTTTGTCTCATTTCATTTATGGAAAAATTACCAATTAAGAAACGGGAATTAATTGCATTGTTCACAATGGACATTTGTCTCGTTTCTTTATTTTTGAAAAAAATTATCAATAAAAAAACTGGAATAAATTGCATTGATTACAATGGACATTTGTCTCGTTTCTTTATTTGAAAAAACTCATCAATAAAACAAATGACATTTCTTAGAATAAATAATTGTTCCTGTTTCTTTGTTAGCAAAAACTACAAGTAAAGAAACGGGAATAAATCTCACTGTTTACCATATATTTTTATCTCATTTCTTTATTTTTGAAAAATTACAAAAAAAGAAACGAGAATAAATTGCATTGCTTACTATAAATATTTGTCTCGTTTCTTAACGGGTAAAACTCTGCCGTGCGTGGTCCGAACGCAGCCGGCAGAAAACATGAAACATCACTGCATATCTTCTACCTAAAATTGCACGTGTTTTCTGTTTTTTATGAACTTATGAACCAAAATTGAAAATCAAATATCAATAAAAACTTAATAAAGTATTTACAATTGCAGGCGAGACGAAAATGGTAACAAAATGTTAAGAAAAAGTCGTTTCAGAGAAACTCCAAGGTATAATTTTTTAAGACATAACTTACATTGTATCTATTGTCATGTATAAGTAAATGACATTTATCTGTTACAGAAACAACCAAATTATTAATAATCCACAAAACGACTGGAAATCAAATTCAAGAAAAGGTTGGTAAAAAATGTCTCTTAAGAAAGTCAAATCAACTTTTCTTACTTTTTGATGCTATTTTTTTATTTGGAATTTAATTTGCTCTTTTAATTGAATTTTAGAGCCTAGTTATTCAATCGATGACAGTGTCAGTAACCGGAAGCATTCAAATATAATTTATACGCAGCTTCCAAAAGGTGAAAATGCTGCTGTTTTTGTTAATAAATTTGCGATGGCATCAGAAAGTAATTATATTTTTTGCAATAAACTTTTGCCAATCTTAATTATGTTTTTTATACAACTTGGGTGGGGTTTTTTATTTTTTAAATAGATGAAACTAAATCAAAGACCAGTGGTTTGGATATTATTCCTGAGAATGGTTATCAATCCAAATTGGCTGCTGGTGGTCCAGCTGTTGCTGCTGCTTCAATTTTGGAAAATGACTTTGAAATTGTGGATGCAAGTTATGCCTACATCATTGTAGATAAACAGTAAGTTCTTGTTAACAGATTAGTTTTAGTTAATTGTTAACTAGTCTTGGCAATTGCTGTGTATGAATGTGGCTTTTGATTTAAGACATTTGTTGCCTTGGCTTTGAGTGCAAAGTGTCATCTTAGAAGGAAACTAATGTGTATTAATTGATCATAAGATGCTTAACCATGGAAAACCGTTCATGTTAAGTCGAGAAAGCTTTCATGTTAAGCGTTTTCGTGTTAAACGGGTTTCACTGTATTCTTATTGATTTTAGAACATACAGTACAGTACTTTTTTTTTTTTGGTATTTTATCATCTTAAACAATTTTAGAACACAATTTATTGTTTTCTCTTTCTTTTTTTTAAATTGTTCTAAACACTTATGGAACACATTTCATTAAATTCCATTTTAAATTCAATTTTAACTATTCTGATTTTTTTTAAAACACAACTCGTTCTATTCCAACTTATTTTAATCGTTCTCATTTATTTAGAACACACAATTTTCAAAGTATTTTACTATTCTTTTTGGAACACACTTCATTGTATTCCATCAAATTTTAATCGTTCTCATTAATTTTAGAACACATCTCTCATATTTTAAGATTTATTATAAATAGAAATGCTTTCTTCAGTTCTTTTTATTCTTTTTCTTTATTCTGACTAGTGAAAATTGAGTTATATTTTGTACTTTTCTAATTCAAATCTGTATAAAAGAGGGGTCTTGTGTTTAAACATAATAATAATAATCATCATCATCATTCTGTTGACAATTGCGCTTCTGCTGATTGCATTTTTTAATCATGTCTACATTTTGTGTTGACACAAGCTGCTGCTGCTGATGCTGCATTTCATTTATGCACTTGGTTTACTCAAAAAATATACAGTAGCTTTTAATAAATAAATAGAAATGTCTAATGGAATGAAAAGCCACATTTTTATATTTGTAATAAATTTCTCCAACAGTAATATTTAATATATTTGCTCTTCAACATACTTTATGAATGCAAAAGCTTACATTTTTTTTTATTATTAAACAGTTCAGATCAAAAAGTAACAAACATGTAGCGCTCTCTTAAGTATTAATCAAGAGCATTTTGCTGTTAATAAAAGAAATGAGACAAGATATCATTAAGTTCCAATAGCGATTTGTCTCGTTTTTTTTTACATGAGAGAAAAAGTGGTTTCCAATTTCTAAATTTGTTTGTATATGATATAGTTTCTTTTTGATCTACTGGAAAGTTTTCTAAATTGAAAAACTGGTTTTTACAGTTTGTTAAAAAAGAAACGAGACTAAATGTCATTAGTTACAATGGCTATTATTCCCGTTTCTTATTTGACATGGGAGAAATAGTGAATTTCATTTTCTAAAAACAGCTACTTTTTGATCATCATGTAAATTATGTTTAAAAAAAAGTAACGATGTGCACATGAACAAGTAGCGCCCTCTTAAGTATTAATTAAGAGTAATTTCCTGTTAATAAAAGAAATGAGACTAAATAGCATGAGTTCCAATGGCCATTTGTCTCGTTTATTTTTTACATGAAAGAAAAATTGTGTTCCAAAATTCCAAATTGCTAGCATATATGATACAGCTTCTTTTTGATCTACTGAAAATTTTTCTAAATTGAAAAACTGGTTTTTACAGGGTGTTAAAAAATAAACGAGACTAAATATCATTAGTTACAATGGCTATTATTCCCGTTTCTTTTTTGACATTAGAGAAATAGTGAATTTCAATTTCAAAAAACAGTTACTTTTTGATCATTATATAAATATTTGCTTATGTTAAAAATTTCAAATGATGAATGTTGTTTATTAACTAAAACCTGTGGACATTGTCAAGTAATTTAAGCTAAAAATGACATTTTTTTTCTTATTTTTTGTTGTGGAATTTAGATTTGCTGATAAAAATGATGGCATCCATTTTGTAAGGAAACTTGAGTCGCTACTTGAACTTCCCCGGGAGACATTTACAAATATCAGGTACAGCATCTTACTATATATATATATAAATGCCTTTCATTTAATAAAATTAACATTCCGGAATGGCGGTATTAATGACAGAAATGTCTTAAGTAGTAGAAGTAGTAGTAAAAAAATGTCTTATTTTTCAGACAAGAGGGCAATCAAATTACATTCAAAGTCAATCCAAATCCTGCTGAAATGACTGCATCTGACGTCGCCAAAAAAGCTGGTAAGTCTATTGATAAAATTACACTTCCTCTTGTATGTCTGTGCATGTCTCTGTGTGTGTATGTGTTTGTATGGTTCTGTATAATGAAGTCAAAAAGAAACTGAGCAATGTGCTGTGAAACTAAACTTTGCAAGGAAAGAACTGCAAAGGTCTACAATGCTTGTGCACAGTTACATTTTGTACTTGCATATTACTGTATGTATATGTAAAGTTTTTCTAATCAGTTGTCACAAACAGCATATGCATTTTGAAGAAAAGGGGAGTGAGGTGGGGTGGGATGAGAGGGGGTGCAAAAGAGGATTAGTCAGTTGCCAATGACTACATTTGCATACTGTCAAAAGAAATTAGTTTTCATTTTGAGAAATCTACTTTCTCTCTCTTTCTTTCTATGTGGCTCTCCATTTCCTTACTCCTGTGTCATATGGACTAGTGTAGTGTTGAGGGTTACAAATATGCCCTGACGCCTTTTACTCCATATTTTATCTACTGTGGAGTCAATGTAGTGCAATAGGAGCACTTTAACACCGGCTACATCAATAAGTTCATTTCATCTACTCAACACTTATATTAGCTTTGCTTTCAGACTTTAAATCTGAAAAAAAATACTTTAATGAATCTTTATTTGATAACAAAAAAATTGTTGTTGAAAATGAGGGTCTACCCAGAAGTTATAGGTATTAGTTTAATCCTTGTTTGAACTACTGTACATATTTAAAATAACAGAAAAGTAGAACATGGATCTACTGGACTTAAATAAATGGCTATAATGGGCATATTTCAAGGGCTTAGATGACTAATAAGGTGTTCTTAGTCTCCAAGAAGTTATTATGGCCTTTTTTAAAATAGAAAAACAGCTAAATCATAATACTACTTTAAGATGAAAAAGTAGGTTTACATTCAACAAAAATAAAGTCTTCACAGCTCCACATTTGTCGAATAAGTACACAGTTACTATTTGATCTCCTCTTATTCCTATTGTTATGTTTAACTGTAATAACATTGCACACAATATTACTTCCTGATTTAAAAACAAATGAAAATGGCAAGCTTGATCATATTTTTACAGTCACAGCCCAAACAAAAATAAAATCTCTACAGCTCAACAGTTGTCAAAGTTCACATTTACTATTTGATCTTATCAACCTGTATTCTTATCAAGTTTAATTGTAATGACATTGTATGAGATATATCTTGATTTACAAACAAGTGATGGTGGCAAGCTTGACCATTTTTTACCCTAACATCCCAAATAAAAATCTGCAGAATATCAATAGTGCAACAGTTGTCGAATAGGTGCACACTAATTTTTTGATCTTCTATTATTATATGATTCTCAAGGTTAACTGCAATGGTATTGCCTCTTTTGAAAACAGATGATGGTGGCAATCTTGACCATTTTTTGTACTCTCATCTCAAAATAAAATCTGCAGAATATGAACAGTGCAACAGTTGTCGAACAAGTGCACACTTGTTATTTGATCTCTTTTTTTTTCATACTATTCACAGGTTTAATTGTAATGGCATTGCACACAATATTACTTCCTGCTTTAAAAACAAGTAATTGGTGGCAGACTTGACAATTTTTATTTTTTCAACCACAGCGCAACATTTGTTGAATAAGTGCACACTTACTTTTTGATCTCTATTTTTCATCCTATTTCTAGGTTTAATTGTAATGACATTGCACACAATATTACTTCCTGCTTTAAAAATAGATGATGATGGCTTGTTTTAAGTCTATTGAGCAACTACTTTCTCTCTCTCAAAGTTTCTATTGATAAAAGCATATTTTGTTTGAAGTAAATGCAGAAATGATTTTGCAAGCACAGGGGTTGTCTTGACAACTTTGATGTTCATTGTAGTGCAACCTAGGTCACTCAATACATGCTGTTTATGTATATAATAGTGTATTTTATAGCAGGTGTAATTAGAAATATAATGCCAATGCTGCAGTTTCCTTTCTTTTATGTGTATTTTTGCTTTCCTCTCTCTTCTCCCTCTTTCCATCTCCATCTCTCTGCTTTTGCTTCTTTTTTTCATGCATCTTTCTGTACTACATCTCCATTGGCAACGGCTTCCTTTTATTTAGTCAAATATGCATCAATATTTATTTTAAAAGAACAAGCCATCTTTTTCCAATATGATGCTGATTTGCCATTTGATAGCATTCAAAGCTTGCAGCTTTAGTTATAAGAGAGGCAAAATAAAAATGTACAGTGGAAAAAGAAGGTCCCTTGATTCTCTCTCTCTCTCCATCACTGTCTCTTTTCCTTTCCTTTCCTTGATGGTAGAGATATCAATTTTCAATCAACTCTGTATTCAGATATGCCAAATTTCCTACTGTTCCGTCAACAATTTACTTAATTAGAATTCCAGATCGAATTAACGGTGTCAATTGTACTGAATTTTGTGGCTGTTGTACAGCTGCTGGCATCCTTGTGCTTTGCTCTGCTCTACTCTACTCTGTGTATGGTTTGGTACTTTTGCACTGTTTAATATCCCATTGGCAATAAATGATTATTTCCGTCTATTGTGGATTGAAAACTTGTACATCAATGAATGAATAAGAGAGAAAGATGGGGGGTGAGGGAGGGAAGGGAGAGGTGGAACTCATGAATCTATAGAAATCTAATGAAAATGCCAACCCAATGTTGATGAAGAAATATTTACAATTGGGGAAATTTATATGACTTTTTTTCTTCTTCTCTGTTTGAAATGCACTGTACCTTGTGTACTACTGAATGCTTTACTGACATCATTGCAGTAATTCAGCTATTACTCTTGATTAATATTTGCTCTTGTTTGTAGACATTTCAAATAAACAAACTAGGGATTTTCGACTTTTTGATATGGGGGGTGTTCCAGAAGTAATGGGAATGGTTAGAAAGGGGGTTCAAATTTTTGTCTAGAAAAAATAGAGACTGAGAATTACAGTATGGTATTTCACTTGGTTTACTGAGGTCAACACCAGTTGAGTCAGCTACAGGTGTACATGACAACAGAATGATTCAAAACTGATTATGGCATTTGTGACTGGTCTGAGAAATATTTGCAATTTGTCTGAAACATTTCCAATTTGTTTGAAAATCATTTCCAATTTTCCTTAGAATACTCTGAGAAATACAGTAATTTTAATTTGAAAGAGTCATAATTTTTATTTGTTTTTTAAATAATTCCAATTTGTATGAGAACCCTTTATCATTTGTCTGAAAAATATTTCCATTTTGTTTGAGAAATAATTCCAATTTGTATGAGAAACCTTTATCAGTTGTCTGAGAAATAATTCCATTTTTTCTGAAAAATATTTCCATTTTTTCTGAGAAATATTTCCATTTTGTCTGAGAAATATTTGCATTTTGTCTGAGAAATATTTCCATTTTGTCTAATATTTCCACTTTGTCTGAGAAATATTTTGAATTTGAGAAACATTTATGATTTGTCTGAGAAATATTTTCATTTTGTCAGAGAAATATTCTAAATTTAAGAATCATTTACTATTTGTCTGGGAAATATTTCCACTTTGTCTAAGAAATAATTTTAATTTGAGAAACATGTACTGTTTATATGAGAAACATTGTTAATTTGAGAAACATTTACTAATTATATAAGAAATATTTTCAATTTGAGAAACATTTATGATTTGTCTGTGAAATATTTCCATTTAGTCGGTAAAATATTTTGAATTTGAGTAACATTTACTATTTGTCTGAGAAATAGTTTAAATTTCTCTGAGAAGTATTTACTATTTGTCTGAAAAGTATTTACTATGTGTCTGAGAAACATTTACACTTGTCTAAAAAAACCTTTCTTACTAACTTGAGAAACTCTTCCAACTGGTCAAAGGAATATCTTCAACAGATCCAACTAACATTTTTAACTAGTACATGAAATCCACTACATTCAGAGCCCAACTCATCTGGTCTGACCCATGACAATGTTGCACAACAACTATTGGTCTGCTTATGAATGCAATTTTACTATATCCACTTATTTTAAAAATTAAAAAATCTCATACTTGTGTGGCCAGATTATTGCTTACCAAAAAAAAAAACATTATCATACATCTTAGAATCTTTAATTTAACTAAAACATTCTTACTTTCCAAAAGATTTTTAATTTTTTTACTTTATATTTACCTTTCTGTCTTCCTTTTATATTTTATTTCTTTTTTTTTTTTTATTTTTAAGAAGAAATTTCCATAATGGATTGGAAATATTTGCTTTGGTTTTAAATCTGCACTTGGCACTTACTCTTCCATTTTGACGTCGACCTCCCCCTCCTTCTTTTCTTTCTCTTATCCCCCTCTCCCACTTTAACCTCCACTCACCTCCTCAAATGTCTTTTCAAATAAGATCAGTTGCCATTTCCCAAAAACTTTGAAAAGGCGATACTCAAAATCATCAACCTTTGCCTAAGAGAGCAAAGGGATATCGAAATGCGAAAACAAATCCTTCGCAATGGAGGATAAAGCACGTTTGTTGGATAGATAGACTCTCTACCTCAATATACAACACTAAACACAGGGTGACCCTCTACTTTGGAACACTTTGGGTTTGTACTTTCAGTCTATAAAAGAATTGAGACTTATTGTTATGATTTCCATTGACGAATTTTCCAGTTTCTTTATTGGTAAAGATGAAAACGTGAGTGTCAACAAGAAAACGAGACTAAAACTCATCAGTTCCAATGGCGATTTGTCTCGTTTATTTTCTGCAACAGGTAAAAAGTGTCAATAAAGAAATGAGACTAAATCATTTACGTTTCAATGTTATTTTGTCTCGTTTCTTTATTAGAATAGAAGGAAAAAAAGTGCCAATAAAGAAACGAGACTAAATCTCAACAGTTACAATGGCGGTTTGTCTCGTTTATTTTTTGTAACAAGTAAAAAGTGTAAAAAAGTAAACGAGACTAAATCTTGTATGTTCCAATGAAGTTTTGTCTGGTTTCTTTTTTGCCACAATTAAAACAAGTATCAATAAAGAAATGAGACGATTTTTCAACAGTTCCAATGGCGATTTGTCTCGTTTCTTTTTTGCATCAATAAAAAAGTGTCAATAAATTAACGAGACTAAATCGTATACGTTCTAATTACATTTTGTCTCATTTCTTATTCGAATAAAATAAAAAAAAGTGCCAATAAAGAAACGAGACTAAATCTCATCAGTTCCAATGACGAATTTTCCCGTTTCTTTCTTGACATGAAGTTTCAACATTGAAACGAGACTGAATCACATAAATTCCACTGATGATTTTGTTTCGTTTACAAGCTTTTCAAAGGTAAAAAAAAAATTCCCATATGTTCCAATGTATAAAATCACCCGGGGTTATAGCTGAGGGAATACAAATATCTTAATTCCCCGAAATGTTGACGTTTATACAGACTTTCATCCAACTTTTTAGACTCTTTCATTATTTTTTTTTTTTTTTTGTTTTTCTTCAGTACTTACACAAGTTACATGTTGTTATGCTTTAAGATCTTCAATGGATAAAACTTTTTTACTTTTTTTTTTTTTTATTATTTTTTTTGCATAGCAACATTTTGCAATTTAGCCTGAGAGACAGTGCTATTTATTTCATGGCTTTTTATTTTTCAGTTAAAAAAGTAAAAAGTAAAAAATATAGTATTAATCCCATAAAGACTGCATTTAACCTTACTGATCAGGAAAGACCTACAGTTTATACTGTATATACTGTACATTTTTTAAATGATCATATACCTTAAGAGTAGACCTTAAGTTATACTGAAAGGATATCCATTGTTAATGCATTAGATTTAAATGACTGCAAATCTTTAATCAATTACATTTGGTATTAAAGTGTTTTTTAGTGTTTGATTAGATGTGATCAATTAACATGTGTATTGTATTGGTTCATTTGTACAGTATGTGTCATTAAGCTTGCAAAGTGAAATGCACATTAAAGTACTTTACAAAATATACTGTACAGTCTATAGAAAGACTGTAAATGACACCCGTAGGAATGACCCTAGGAATGGTCAACAGGTGATGGAATAATAGAAACAAATGTTGCGAATATACAGTAGTTGTTTCTAAGCTTATTTTTTATTTGGTTTCTTTATTTCTTGCTAGAAAGAAAGTCTAATTATTTTTTATTTTTAAACAGAACGAAATTCTTATAATCTTTTATTTCTTGATAGAACGAAATTCTAATTTTTTAATTCTTGTAAGAAAAAAATTCGAATTTTATTTTAATTTTTTGCTTGAAAGAAATTCTCATTATCGTTTATTTCTTGATAGAACGAAATTCTAATTTTTTAATTCTTGCTAGAAAAAAAATTCGAATTTTATTTTAGTTTTCTGCTTGAAAGAAATTCTAGTTATTTTTTATTTTTAGACAGAACGAAATTTTCATTATCTTTTATTTCTTGATAGAACGAAATTCTAATTTTTTTAATGCTTGCTAGAAAAAAATTCGAATTTTATTTTAGTTTTTTGCTTGAGAAAAATTCTCATTACTTTTTATTTCTTTGATAGAACGAAATTTTTTTTATTTTTTGCTAAAACAAAATTTTAATTTTATTTAATTTTTTGGCTTGAAAGAAATTCAAACTTTTTTTATTTTTTGCTAGAACGAAATTCTATAATTTGTTTTATTTATTGTTAGAAAAAAATTCTAATTCTAATTTTTGCTAGAAAGAAATTTTATAATTTTTTAAAATGTTTTGCTAGAACGAAATTCTATTTTTTTAATTCTTGCTGAAAAAAAAATTCTAATTTCATATTATTTCTTGCTAGAAACAAATTCTAGTTTTATGTTTTCTATTAGAGAGAAATTGTATCTGTTTAGTGATGTCATTAGGGAAAAAAATGTTGGAAACGTTCTAGATATGTTGGCAAAATTTCTAGTAATGTTGGAAATATAGTTTGATCTATTTTTTATTTATTTCTTACTAGAAATAAATTCTTATTTTTTTTTATTCTTATTATTAGATCGAAACCAGCTATTGCTTTTAAAATTTACATGATACAGTGGATTCTCGTTAACACGAACCCCGTTAACACGAATTTCTCGTTAACACGAAGCAACATTGCGGTCCCGAACTACAGTATAGGCTTTCCCATACATTTTTTGTTCGTTAACACGAAGTAAAACCCCGTTTGCACGAACAAATTTTGCTTCTCCAAATGAAAAATTTCATATATCGTCGGCGAAAATGTATAGAAAATCGGGATTTTGTTAAGTTTTAATGTTTTTATAAAAACAAATACAAATTCAATACATTTTTTGTTTGTTTTTATAAAAAAAAAATTCAAATTGAGTTGTTTTTTCTGAAATGCATACATGCATATGAATGCACAAAATGCATAATATTATGAAATGTTAATTTTGTATCTATTATGATGTGAATAATGTTTCAAATATGATGGGAATAGCGAGTTTAAATATGATTTACTCTAAAAAATGTCATTTTGGCCAATATATATTAGATTTTGCATGTGTTCGTTAACACAAAACCCCGTTAACACGAACAAAAATCTCGGTCCCTTCGAGTTCGTGTTAACGAGAATCCACTGTATTTAATAATTGCTGTTTTAATTTTGTCTCAGCACTTTATGAACCTTCTTCATATCAATTTTATTTCATACTAAGTATTAATATTGATAGTCATAGTTAATGGATAAAACCGCAGCCAACATTATAGAATTATAATTTTTTCTTTTAAAAATATAAAGAAATAAAAAGCAAATCTTTACCATAAAAATGTTTATCCATAAAATTTTATGCTTTTAATTAATTTATATTTTTTAAAGCTGAGCCGGTTGTCAACGCTGATGCATATTTAAAATGGTGGGGGAGGAGTAGTAGTAGTAGTAAGGGAATGGGGTGGGGTTTGGTTTGGTGCAGTTGGGTTGTAAGGTCTTTTCTCCCTCCCGCCCAACCTCCACCCCCCATGAAATCTGGCGGCAATAATTAAATTAGTAGCTTTTACAATGTTTACTTGCATTGCCTGGTGTTTACATTAAATTTTAGCTCTTTTGCTTTTCACATACACAACTGTGCATTACCTACACTACACCGGTTGATTTTAAACACTGGAACACCATTTTATACATTAATAATAAACGAGACAAAATGTTGTCAGTTGCAATGGAGATTATTCCCGTTTCTTTCTTTATTAATAAGAAAAAGTGAAGGAAACAAAATAAACGAGACGAAATAGCATGTGTTCCAATGGAGATTATTCCCGTTTCTTTTTTTTATTTTGAAGTAAAAAAGTGTTTATAAAGAAACGAGATTAATTAGCACGTGTTCTAATGGCAATTGTTCCTGTTTCTTTTTCATTATAAAGAAAAAAGTGTTTAAAAAAAAAAACGAGACTACTTATCATGTGTTCCAATGGCGATTTGTCTCATTTCTTTTTGATTATGAAGAAAAAAGTGCCAATAAGTAAATAAGACTATTTAGCATGTTTTCCAATTGCAATTTGTCTCGTTTATTTTTCATTTTAAAGAAAAAAGTGTCTACAAAGAAACGAGACTGATTAGCATGTGTTCTAATAGCAATTTGTCTCGTTTCTTTTTTATAATGAAGAAAAAAGTGTCAATAAAGAAATGAGACTGATTAGCATGTGTTCTAATAACAATTTGTCTCGTTTCTTTTTTATAATGAAGAAAAAAAAAGTCAATAAATCAATGAGACTAATTAGCATGTGTTCCAATGGCAATTTGTCTGATTTCTTTTACATTTTAACGAAAAAAAAGTGTTTATAAAGAAACGAGATTAATTAGCATGTGTTCCAATGGCGATTTGTCCCATTTATTTTTTGGAAATATGAAAAATTGTGTTCCAGTTGAGATAATCACCTTGTTCACATGACTAAAGATTGAAAAGTCTGATAATTGAGGTTATTACCTTTGGTATTTAAGAAACAGGAAGAGAAAAGTTTGATTGAACATTCGTTTCTTCTTTTCTATAAGTCCCATTTAACGTTGTTTCCGGTGCAAATAAACAAACTGCAGTCGAGTATGTATTTGGTGGCTATTTATTATTTACTGTAAGTTAATTGAAGCAAGCGCTGTTGCAAGAAACTAACTTAGCAACAACACAAAAGTCCATCTTTAAATCAGATAAGAACCAACAAGTAGATTATTATATTAAGTATACCTTATGTACTGTACTGTACTGTGTGTGTAGAAGAAAGGTCAATTGCTTTTACAGTGGTCACACCATTGGACATACAGTAACTTTTATTTAGTCAATGTTTGTGTTTGCTAATTTGGTTAAAACTATCAACAAAATGGTTGCCACAAACTTCAAACCTTTTCTAATTGGGCAGTTGGTTTCTTTACAGGGTGATTTTCAAAATTGGAAATTTATCTTCTAAGTGTGAATAAATAAATGAGACGAAATCCTATTAGTTTCAATGGCGATTTGTCTCGGTTCTTTATTGCTATGAAAAAAATGTGCTAGAAAAATAACGAGACTAAATCTCATTTGTTTCAATGGCTATTTTTTCCGTTTTTTTTTTATGAAAGAAAATAAAACGTGAATAGATCATTTTGTAAAATTTAATTTAAGTGACAAGATTTGGGGGGGGGGGGGGGTTTACTGTCATTTAATCTGGCACTTTTTTTGTGTAAAAGACATCAAAATTCATGTAAAAATACTTTTACAAATTCTTACTTGACATAAAATGCTAGACAAATTTTATGACAAGTATTTTTAACCTTTTTCTGGGCAACATCAGTCTGTTGAACTTGTTCATAACATTTAAGAACTAAATTAGTTTAATGGCAACTTTTTTTCTCAATTTTATTAAAGTCTAATTAACTAAATAGCAGTTTACAAAATATTACAAAAAAACTAGTTATTATTTGTTGCAAATATAAAACCTAAAAAGACATAATAGCTTTTTGGACACAAATCCATTGAATATCCAGTGTTGTCAGATCACAAGGACCTATTTTTCTTATTTTGTTATTTAAACATGATTAAACATCCATCAATGTTATTTAATTGGCATAAAACAACCACTAATGGACATTTTAGTCGGTTGAAAAGGACAAAAACTAAAATCAAGTAACATTTGGTGACTTAATTCCCATTTTAGTCAGTTGAAAAGGACAAAAACTAAAATCAAGTAACATTTGGTGACTTAATTCCCATTTTAGTCAGTTGAAAAGGACAAAAACTAAAATCAAGTAACATTTGGTAACTTTTCAATTAAAACAAAAAATGGTTTTTTTAGCAATGTTGTCAATTTCTTAAAAAGCAAAAATTATACAAATTGTTTCTTTCTACAAAAAAATTATAAAATAAGTTCTGGGAAACAAAGAAGAACATGTTAGTCCATGTAGCTCTTGAAATCTGTTCAATAGGGCTCGTGAAACGCGTGCATTGCACCATGTCCACTATGTGTTTAGAGGTCCCATGGTCAATCAAAATTATGAAATTTTTTTTGTTTTTTGGAAAATTTCTGTTATTTTTAGAAAAATTGTAAAATTTTTTTAGAAAAAGTTTAGTAATTTTTTTTAGGAAACAATTTATTTTTAGAATATTTTTGACTTGGTCTCGCAAAATGTCACGCTGGTCTTCAACACAAAACTTAGTTGATCAAAAAACAGCATTGTGGTTCTTTTAAACAACATATGTTTCTTTTAAGACAAAATTCTTTTAACACAAATAAACTTTTTGGTCTCATTCAACATTTCGTGTTAAACGGACTCCACTGTAGTTACATACTGTATAATGTTGAAAAAAGTGAATGCCAAAATGATGCAAAAATCCTGATTTTCAATTGAATGGAGTTTTATTGCATTTGAACATATTGTAAACTGGAAAAAAAAATCAACAGCAAAATGTTTTGTTGAGTTAAATAGAAATTGCAAATGGAGTACAACACATATTGGTATATTGCACTACAGTACAGCACTATACAGTGTCATTGTACTGTAGTAATATACAGTATTGTTGTATATATTTCCAACTTTGACAGGAAAACTTTTATGTTAAAAACTTGGTTGCCAATTTGTTATAATACA
This sequence comes from Helicorthomorpha holstii, assembly GCA_013389785.1. Classification (NCBI taxonomy): domain Eukaryota; kingdom Metazoa; phylum Arthropoda; class Diplopoda; order Polydesmida; family Paradoxosomatidae; genus Helicorthomorpha; species Helicorthomorpha holstii. The sequence continues at coordinate 3,101,839 of JAAFCF010006680.1, read as the reverse complement.
TTATTCAGTCTCAAATTGGTTGACGGAATAAACTTTTTTTTTTAAAAAAAAAAAAAAACATCATTTTCTATTATTGAACATTATTTAAATAAATGTATGAAGTTAAGGATGGCTGTAGAGTATATTTTGAAAGGGAAATCAATATAAAAACATGGATAGTTGCATGTCCCATCCCATCAACATGGAATTATATTATTTAAAAGTCTTTCCTTTGCAGTGGAGAATGGCTTTTGGGTTTCAGTAAATACAGTATGTAAATGATTGTCAAACTTTTGCTCTTAACCCTTCTACCACCAAGTGAATATACTGTATGTGATAACTCATCAACACTTTTCAGCAAATATCTTTGAATTTTGTAATAACTTTTTGTTGTTGAAAACTTGCAGTAGCTATTTGTCATTTAATTAATTTAGCTTACAAATCTGAAAATGATGTACAGATTTTGGCTTATTAAAAAATTAACAAGGGGTATTGGAAATACCCCACTTGGTAGGACATGTACAACATGGATTCCCCTATTAATTTTATGTTCTGTTTTAGACTAAAGACTAAATTTGTTTAACATGAAGAAATTTCTCTGCCCCAACTATTTCGTATTGAACCGCATGACTTTTTGCGAGACCAGATGCTAAAATTGACAGAAAAAATTTCATAAACTTTTTTTTACAAAAACTTTTTTCCTGAAATTATACTTAAAATTTTGCAAAAAAAAAAACCAAGTTTCCTAAAAAAAAAATTAAAAAACTTATAATTTTTGGAAACCATGGGGCCCATTGCACGCGCTGCTCAGTGGGGTTTTCTGGCCTTGTAAATGGGATTCACATTTATAATTAAACAATTGGAAATCCGGAAGTAATTTTTAGAATTGATTGACAAATTAATTATAATTTCTATTTTAAGAAAAATTTCAGTTATATTGTTTCACATTACAATACATACATACAGTATAAATAGGAATTCATTTGAAATTCTCCCAGTCTTAACCATGGAAATAGTGATTTACAATAGGAATTCATTGGATGGGTTTATCAAATTACACAATTTAATTATTTAAGTTTATTTTGTAAAATAAAAAGTTATAGTTGGTTTTGTAAAAAATTATACAGTGTATTATTAAAATAAACATTTCAAGAACAAGATTATTATAAGAGGTTATTGATGAATCTACATGGACATGCACTTCTTATTTTTTTTTCCAGTTTTGTTTTAGGAAATAAGTTTTTTTTGGGTTTAATAAACTGCAAAAAAATTGATTAAAAGCAAAATAGTAAAGAAAGTGTTTAGAGAGATTTATTTTTGGTTACTGCAACACCCACACAACAGGTGTAGAAATTATAACAACAGGTATATTAACCAAAATGCTTTTTTTTTAAACCCAATGCCATTCAAAATGAATGGTTTTCTATACAGGGAGAACAAAAAGTCACTGTGCATCAAATGTGGCACCTACTACTAACTATAGAGCTGGCATGACCTAAGAAATGTATTTTATAAAAAACAAAAAATTGTGTAAAAAAAGCAATTTTTGTAAAAAAAAAAACATAATTTTTGTAAAAAAAAAAAAATATTCTTTATAAAAAACAAATAATCTTTGTAAAAAAAACCAAAAAAGTTTTGTTAATAAAAACCAAAATCTTTAAGTAAAAAAAACCATTATTTTCATAGACCATGGGGCCTTTCAAAACCTAGGACCGGGTTTATGTGAACGCGCTCAACGCGTGTTGCGCTGGCCCCAAATAACTAGTCTAGTTAAGCAGCAGGAGCAAACCAGTAAAATAGTTACTAGCTGTTGTCATATATGATCCATAGTGACTTTCTGTTCTCCCTGTATAGAAAACCATACATTTTGAATGGCATTGTGTAAAAAAAAGCATTTTGGTTAATATTCCTGTTGTTATAATATCTACACCTGTTGTGTGGGTGTTGCAGTAACCAAAAATAAATCTCTTGCAACTCTTTCATTACTATTTTGCTTTCAATCATTTATTTTTTTGCAGTATTTTTAAACCCATAATATAATATAAAGAAACACAAAAAATACCCAACATATTCTTAAAACAAAACTGGGGAAAAAATAGGAAGTGCATGGCAATAAAGCATTGCAATAAAAATACTATTAGCTTAGAAATAGCTTGGTAGCAACAGTGCTTTAGGATAAAAATCTGTTATTTATTGATTTTGGATAAAAGCATAATAGTTTTATGCCATCAAAAGACTAGTTTTCCAGGCAATGTGCAGTGTTATGGACAACCATTGCCTAGCATTCAATGATGATCATGATGATGATGATTAAATAATCCTATAGCTATAACTTAACTTTGCCTTCAGAAAATATTGAAATGAATATGAGCTTAAATAATAAACTCAACAAAAACAAAAATTGTTTTTAAAAAAAGTAAACAGTCTTATTGAGTGATGCTCATTGTCCTTGCTTCATGTTTATCTACTTCTTTGGATTAATATACCTTGAAAAACAGGTCCTTTTAACAGCTTTCTTGTTCTTGTCAATAGTCTTAAGTATTGGTTTCTTGAGATTGTCATCACCTGTTTAACTTTACCTCTTAAATTTCATAAAAACTGCAGTTTTGAATTGTTTGTATCAATTGTTCCCCATATTGTTTTCTGTGTTTCTTCCCTGAAGTTGGTGCAAATAAAACTCCTATGAGATTTGAAGAGAAAATTCTATACAATCTTTTGGGGAACGGTAGCATTTGCTCCGCGGACCGATACCGGTCCATAGAGGGGAGGTTGGGGAATAAGGGGTTAAAGTACCTCATAAGCAACACCATCTAGTGACCAGTTTAACATTTCAATTGCTGCTGTTAAGAAGAGTAAAACAATCTTTGATGATTTTTAAATTCATTAGCTAAAATTACAAATTATTCAAAAATCATTCAACTTATATTTCTAAGGAAAAATATTTTACAAGGATAAGAAAAGGTCAGGGTGATCAGATGGTCTAGTTCACTTAGTGATTCCTAGCGTGTGGTGTATGTCTCACAAGGGGCAATTCGATTGCTCGAAGGGGCAATTTCATTGTTCGAAGGGGCAATTTGAAAATTGATTTTTTCAAAGTTGAAGTTAATTTGATGGAAACTTATAATATGAGGGAGATATAACAAATGTTAGAAGGGCTTAGGTGGGGCATAACACAAAAAAGGTTGGGAACCACTGAGTTAACCTATAATTAGCTTTTGATGGCCTACAAATTCATTAGCAAAAATTACAAATATGGAAATTTAAATGATAAATTTTGATCATAATTTAATTATTATTGTGAAAAACAGTTAAAAAGAAATTTTTAATATTTTTAAATGAATTTTTGGTCATGAAAAGGCGGATTTCCTCTTCCAACAGCTAGATGGGGCCACAATCTTATCTTTTTGATCAGAGATAACCCTGACTTTCTGGTCTAACTTGGTCTTCTTTTCTTATCTAACCAGCCTGATGCTTTTCCTGTAAAATTGACTTATTAACACTTACAAGACCTACTCTATGAGTCCATCACAATGGTCATTTAGCTGTTTAGTTTTATGAAATATTGAAAATAAGTAATTGGTTGGAGCAACTTTACTCTTTCTGAAGTTCAATGCACTGGTTGAAATGGTCTGCTCTGCCACTGTTGATTCACATTTACAGATTTTAATCTTTTATACTGTAGATGCCTGCACTTAAAAGGAAAATATAATGTAGATATTATCAGTTATCAGCACTACAAGCTTCTTTACTTTCACATCTAAAATGTTTATGGATTTCTTTTAATATTTTATTTCAATTCACTACAAAGAAAAGAAAAAAGAAAAGTTTTTTCTTTCTTGATATAAGAATAAAAAAGCAAAGGGGCAAAAATTTAATTACTTGTTTGGCATCAGCAGCTTAAGATGACAGTTTAGTATATGGCTGGTTATTAAGGAGGAGGAGGAGAAAATGATGGTTTATTTATGGGCTTTAAAAGTTCATAAAGTCATGGCAGTGTGTTTCTTTGTTATTTATGGTAAGCATTATGGTATGGTATGCAACCATATGTCCATTGAGCAAGTTCAGTTGTAGGAGAAAATTTGCTTTTATTTATTAACAGTGTGTTTTTTTAAGACATTGACTAAAATCTTTACTTTTTTACTGTTAGAAGAAATTCTTTGATATGTTTTCTCAATATATGAGACTGGTTTATATTGGTTTTAATGGCGATTTGTCTGGTTTCTTTATTTTTATTAATGTGATGAGACTGAGATACATTGCTTTCAATGTCGATTTGTCTCGTTTCTTTATTTTTTTAAATTATTGAGACTGAGTTGCATTAGTTTCAAAGACGATTTTGTCTCATTACTTTATTTTTATTAAATTGTTGAGACTGATTTACATTAGTTTTCATTATAATTTGTCTCATTTCTTTATTTTTTAAAGTGATGAGACTAAGTTACATTAGTTTAAATGACGATTTCTCTCGTTTTTTTATTTTGTAAAAATGATGAAACTGAATTACTTTGATTTCAATGAAGATTTGTCTTATTTCTTTATTTTTAAAATCAGGAAATTGAGTTACATTGCTTTCAATGACGATTTGTTTCGTTTTTTTATTTTAAAGTAATGAGACTGAATTACATTAGTTTAATAAATATTTGTCTCGTTTCTTTATTTTTTTTTAAAGTAATGAGACTTGAGTTACATTTGTTTCAATGATGGTTTGTCTCGTTTCTTTATTTTTTTAAAGTAATGAGACTGAGTTACATTGGTTTGATTAACAATTTGTCTCGTTTCTTTATTTTTAAAGTGATGAGACTCAGTTATATTGGTTTCAATAGCAATATGTCTCATTTCTTTATTTTTTTTTTTTAAACCAAAGGCCTACCCCTACTATAATGCACAATATTACCTCCAGAAAAAGCAAGTCCAACCCTCAAATTGGCTCCAATTCATAGTTCAGACAATCCTGGTTATCTTATTTCCTCTTTTTTCTCCTTTCCAATTGGCTTTTCCACAAACTTCCACTCTTTTGTGACCTTAATAATTGTGCCATTGAGTATTATACATCCAGTACATTACAGTAAGTTAGTGAAAATCGTATTTTCTTTCTACTGTACAGTATATGGCACTGAATAATTTTAAAAACTTTCTCACAGTTCTTCTTAGTCTGATGTAATCATGTAACCAAAGCAGCACTCACTCCATCAAATCGAATTAAACGAAAGAGCAATGGCGGTTATGTCTTAAGAAAGAGAGAGAGAAAAAGTAAGATGGGAATAAGAAAGCACATATAACTGAGGGATTTTTATATATAGACAGTACAGTAATACCATATACTGAGACTTTAAGCTTATGGAAACGTCATGTAAACATTAGTGGTTTTTATCAGGGACAGCAGAGCATTTTAGCAAAAACTTTTTTCCAGGCTCCTTTTGCTTTCCATCTTTGCTCATAAGATTTTGCCGCTCATATCTTCTTCTCTATTTGAAGAAGTTGCAGAAAGGAAAAGTCAATAGTGCAACAAGCAATATGGAGTTTTTAAGTTATACATCTTTTGCTTTTTAATTTCTCTTTTTTAAAAAAGTCATTGATAACCAATAGTTTAGTTGCTTTGAGTTGAAAGAGTTGAGACTTTTGCACTGTGCAAATAAATTTGGAAAAAATTTAAAAAGAAAATTATGTTTTGCATTGCTGTACAATGTAACTTCAACTGTGTACATTTCAAACTACATTTGTAAATAGGTCTGCTTGACTTTTGCAATCTTAAAAAGTCTGTGCAAACTCTTATTTTCATGTTATTATGTTGATATTGGGTGAGTTTTTAAATTTGAATGTGTTTTTTTCTTTATTGATTATAAATAAATGAGACGAATGTTCATTGGAACAAATGAGATTTAGTCTTGTTTATTTATTGTCTTGTTTTTTTGTTTTATTTCTTCGTAACTTAGGAAGAAAGAAAAGGGAAAATAGGTCATTGGAATTGATGAGTTTAAGTCTCGTTTCTTTATTTACACTTTTGTTTTTTTAGTTTTAAGAAAGAAACGAGACAAAACTCCATTGGAACTAATGAGATTTAGTCTCGTTTCTTTATTGACGCCTTTTTTTCTTTATAACAAGAAAGAAACCGGAAGTATTGTCATTGGAACGGTTTACTTTTTAACATTTTATTTTTTTCCTTGAAAAAAAAAAAGAAAGACAAATCGCCATTGAAACTAATAATATTTAGTCTCGTTTCTGTATTAAAACTTGTTTTTTTTTTTAAATTGATAAGAAAATAAAACGAGACAAATCTTCATTAGAACTAATGAGATTTTGTCTCATTTCTTTATTGTGACTTTTTATCTTTGTCAAAAAAATAAGAAACGGGAGAAATCGTCATTGCAACTGATAACATTTAATCTCGCTTTTTCTTTTTTGTATAAACAGTTCTTATAATTTTATAAAATTATAAACTGTTTTCCTTTATACAAATCTTTGTAAATCTTTAGCAAATCTTGGTAAATCTTTAGCAAATCTTGGTAAATCTTTAGCAAATCTTTATAAATCTCTAACACATTTTGGTAAATCTCTAACAAATCTTGGTGAATGTCTAGCAAATCTTGGTAAATCTTTAGCAAACCTTGGTAAATCTCTAGCAAATTTTTGCAAACCTTGGTAAATCTCTAGCAAGTTTTTGTAAATCTTAGTAAATCTCTAGCAAATTTTGTTTTTTTTTCTGTAACTACATTTTTATGTAACCAAAATAATTTCCAATTACTAACATGGCGTCCATCACTCTTTATGACAATTTCCTTTCAACAACAAAGCAAAAATTGTCAATTATTTTATTTTAAAAAAAACCAACAACTTTGTGTGCGCATGCGCTATAATCACATTATAAATGTGTCTGAACATTTTGACATTATTGACATATAAAACAGGAAAACCTCAACGTGTTTACAAGCAGTTTATGCCTCCATTTGAATGCCATTTTTCTTATTTAAATTTTATTTCAATTTCAAAAAAAAAAAAAAAAAATTCAAAAAAATAAAAATGAAAAAGATTATCGATTTTGCTTTAGACTTTTTTTTTTTGAATTTATGAAATGGCAACTGGCAAATGAAATACTTTTTTTTCTTTTTCTTCATCTTCCTCCTTCTTTCCATACTCTGAATGAACTGTTTTGTATTTGCTAAGGGATTTTAGTTGAATTGTGTATGATGTGCTATGGGACCTGATGCTCCGGATTTAATTAAGTTCAATGTGACCAAGAAATCATATTTTTTTTTATTTTTTTTTTTTGGATGTTTAGATTGCTATTTTTTTTTATTTTTTGAACTCTTTTTCTCTGTGAAGTCGATCAATATCTCAATGTTATGTGTGTATTTCTATGTTGTGTGCCCTTTGGTGTTTACTTACGCCTTGTGTGTATTTATGTTTCAGAGAGTCTTAAAGATGAACTGCATAAGATAACGGACAAATCACTGAAATCGACTGGTATTGGAAATAAGGTAGGAAATCCGGTTTCTTTTCTAGATTCAACTTTTATTTGGTTTTATTCCTTATTTACTGTTTATACTGTACATCCGGGTGATTTTCTAAACAAGAAATTACTTTTTTCCTTCACATCAATAATCATTAAAATAAAAAAGAAAAAGAAACGAGAAAAATCGTCATTCGAATTGATGCAATTTTGTCTCGATTCTTTATTGGCACTTTTTTGTTGCAACATTGATAAGAAACAGGAAAATTCGTCATTGTAGCTTATGAGATTTAGTCTCGTTTATTTCTAGGCATTTTATAAATTTTTTTCATGTCAAACAAAGAAGCGAGACAAATCGCTATTCGAACTAATGCAATTTTGTCTCGTTTCTTAATTGGAATTTGTTTTCCAACATTACAATAAAGAAACAGGAAGATTTGCCATTGTAACTGATGAAATTTAGTCTCGTTTACTTCCAGAAATTTTTCTATGTAAAAAAAATAAACGAGACAAATCGCCATTGAAACTCATAATATTTAGTCTCATTTATTTCTAAGAATTTTTATTTTTTTATGGCAAATGAAAAGAAACGGAAAAAATCGCTATTTGAACTAATGCAATTTTGTCTCGTTTCTTTATTGACACTTTTTGCTTGACGCAGAAAATAAACGAGACAAATCTTCATTGTAACTGATGAAATTTAGTCTCGTTTACTTATAAGAATTTATTTTTCTCTTGTCAAAAAAAAAAAAAAAAAAGAAACGGGAAAATTCGCCATTCGAACTAATACAATTGTGTCTCGTTTCTTTATTACAACTAACGAAAAAGTGCTCTAAATATAGGAAAAAAGTGATCTAATTTAGAAAATCACCCGGTATATACAAAAATAAGTAAATGATTGTTGCGTATTCGTTTAACTAAGAAGTTGCGAGTCTCTTTTTGCTTCAAATTGAAAGATATAAGAAAGTAAAAGAAAGATCCAATAAATTAATGATCATTTTATTAAGGAAGAAAGGAGGAGTAAGATTGTGGGGGGGGGTGGTGGGGAACTTACTTATTGAAGAAAGGAGAAGTAGTAGGGGGTGGGGTGGGGGTGTAGGAGGGTGGGAAGAGATCAAATAGTGGTTGTTGCCAACCGAGCAACGAGTTTTTAATATATAAAAGTCAAGTTGCTTTTTCAACCCTTGTGTTTATTGTTAGATGAATTCTTCCTCAACATGGAAAAGCTTTATTGATAAATATTTGGGGAAGCAAAACTTGTTAAAGCAGATCGGATAGTTTCTATGGTTTAAATGCTTAGATTACAATTTGTAATTACTTTTTCACTTCTTTATTTGGCCTTGTTACAGTATCTTCAACCAATTGGTATGGTACGATAATTATGGTACCCGTAGCAAATAGCAAATTAATGATTTGTTATTGTTATTAAATTATCTTTGTTTTTTTTTTTTAAAGTAGAAGTCTGAGATCAAGATTCATTAACTAATTAATTGAAGAATTAAGTTTTTATTAACTGATCATTAGAGAAACTAACTCTACTTGAGTGTTTGTTAAACCAAAACTTTGTAGAACTGATGGTTTGGGAACTATATGTTCTTAGAACTGACTCAACTGAGTGTTTGTTAATCAGAAACGTATTAGAACTGTGGGTTTGATAATTTTATGGTCTTAGAACCAACTCAACTGAGTGTTTGTTAACTGGAACTTTTAGTAATTGAGTGTTTGTTTACTTGAAACTCATGATAACTGAGTATTTGTTAACTAGAACTTGTGAGAACTGAGTGTTTGTTAAGCATTTGTAGTTAGAACCAACTTAACTGAGTGTTTGTTACCTGAAACTTGTGATATTTGAGTGTTTGTTAATTGGAATTTTTTAGAACTGAGAGTTTGGTAAACATTTCTAATTAGAACTAACTTAACTGAGTGTTTGTTAACTGGAACTCGTGATGACTGAGTGTTTGTTAACTGGAACTCGTGATGACTGAGTGTTTGTTAACTGGAACTTATGAGAACTGAGTATTTAATAAATATTTGTACTTTGAACCAAATTAACTGAGTGTTTGTTAACTGGAACTCGTGATAAATGAGTGTTTGTTAACTAGAACTTCCGATAACTGAGTATTTGGTAACTGGAACTCATGATAAAAGAGTGTTTGCTAACTGGAACTTATGATAGCTGAGTGTTTCTTAACTGGAACCTCAGATAACTAAGGGTTTGTTAACTGGAACTCATGATAAATGCGTGTTTGTTAACTGGAACGTATGATAAATGAGTGTTTGTTAACTGGAACTTATGATAACTGAGTGTTTGTTACCTGAAACTTGTGATAGTTGAATGTTTGTTAACTGGAACTTGTGATAGCTGAGTGTTTGTTAACTGGAACTTATGAGAACTGAGTGTTTGGTAAATATATCTCCTTAGAACCAAATTAACTGAGTGTTTGTTAACTGTAACTTGTGATAACTTAGTGTTTTATAGCTGGAACTCATGTTAAATGAGCGTTTGATAACTGGAACTTCCGAAAACTGAGTGTTTGTTAATTGGAACTCATGTTAAATGAGTGTTTGTTA
>JAAFCF010006680.1:3081340-3091832 GCA_013389785.1 Helicorthomorpha holstii | reverse complement strand
TTGTAAACTGGAACTCATGATAAATGAGTGTTAGCTAACTGGAACTTGTGAAAACTGAGAGTTTGGTAAACATTTGTACTTAAAACAGATTCAACTGAGTTTCCACTAACCTAAGTTATTAGAACTAAGATTTAAGTAACCAAAAAATCATCAGCACTGACTCAACCAAATATTTGCTAATCAAAAACTTTTTTAAATTTTTATTTCCGGTTATTGCTTAGTCTTAGCAATTGTACCATGTGTTTCATGTGATGAAATGATGGTGGTGGGAGGACTTTCCACTGATTGGAAACCTGATACCTGATACTCTCAGGTAAAAATCTCCTGAAACTCAAATCTTTTGATGTAAATTTTATTTGTGTGCAAATTGAAATGCAAATGGCCATTGGCACAGTTTCCAAAATAAGATTTTTCCATATAATTTACATTTGCCCAAGTGATAAAGTGATCACCCGGTGTAAATTTTCCTTTAGAAAAAAAGAAAAAGAGTTTTTTTTTCTCAAGTTGATAGATGACTTTGTGAAAAGACATTGGTAAAAAAAATAAAACCACTTTGGTGTTCGTTGCAATTGCCTGATTGGTCACTGACATTGAGTCATTCCCATGAGACTCAATGAACATAATCACTTGATAATGCATAGTAATTGCTTTCAAGTTGTGGCTTAAACTGCTAATGCTAAAGCAAGAAATCAAGTTTCTCAATGGAAATCGATCTACTGTACAAGTAGAAGGTCCTAACTTGGTAAAACTTTGGACCTTAGCTAATCTAAAATCACTTTGGACTAATTAAGAAAGTGTAATTGCTTCTTCTGATTTTAACTGATTGGGTTAAAGGAAGAGGATGAGGATGAGGTTACTACTTATTAATCATTTTAATCTCTTTCATCGATATTTTAGTAATAGTTTACCGGGTGATTTCAGTAATTGAAACACTTTTGATGTTGTTGTTGCTGTTTCAAAGTTGATGAAGAAACGAGACTAAAACGTATGTGGTTTAATAGCGATTTTTTTCGTTACTTTCTTGTCATGGAGAAAAAGTGTTAATAAAGAAACAAGACTAAATCTCAACAGTTCCAATGGCGATTTGTCTCGTTTCTTTCTTGAAATGAGGAAAAAAAGTGTAAATAAAGAAATGAGACTAAATCTCAACAGTTTCAACAGTCCTTTGTCTCGTTTCTTTCTTGCCAAGACAAAACAATGTAGATAAGGAAATGAGACTAAATTTTAACAGTTTAAATGACAATTTGTCTCATTTATTTCTTGCTGTGAAGAAAATAAAAAGCCAATAAAGAAACGAGACTAAATCTCATATGTTCCAATGGCGTTTTTTCCCGTTTCTTTGTTTTTTTTTTTTTTTTGTTAAAAAGAAAAGAAAAATTCTAATAAAAGAACGAGACTAAATCTCATCAGTTCCAATGACAATTTTTACTGTTTGTTTTTGTAGTGGTAAACAAGTTTTAATAAATAAAAGAGACTAAATATCATTATTTCCAATGGCGTTTTTTCCCGTTTCTTTTTTGTCAAGAATAAAAAACATTTTAAACAAAAAACGAGACTAAATATTATCAATTACAATGGCGATTCGTCTTGTTTTTTTTTTGGATTTCCTTAAAGAAGAAAAACCCAATAAATAAACGAGATTAAATCTCACGTGTTGCAATGGCTTTGTTTCCCGTTTCTTTTTCTTGTCAAGAATAAAAAATATGGTTGATAAAGAAACGAGACTAAATTTCATCAGTTCCAATGACGATTTGTCTCGTTTATTTTCTTCAACAAGTAAAAAGTGCCTATAAAGAAATGAGACTAAATCTCATCCGTTCTAATGACGATTTGTCTCGTTTATTTTCTGCAACAAGTAAAAAGTGCCTATAAAGAAATGAGACTAAATCTCATCAGTTCCAATGGCAGTTTTACCAATTACTTTTTAACTTTTAACTGTTAAACTAACACAAAATGTATTGAAATATTTTATCTTTTAAAAAAAAAAAAGTATTGAATGCTTTTAAATCATTAATAATCTTTAATACACGAAGAGTAAATGAGCTTTCTTAAGTTATTTCTTATTAGCAGGAAATATCTTAAGTTAAGTTAGGATGGATCGTTGAAATGGGAAAGTATAATGGGGTGGGGGATGAGGAGGAGGGTGTGTGGATGGGATGTGACGTTTTAATGCAAGTACATTGTAAAAAAATGTGGATTGATGATATATACCGGTATATACTGTAGGAGCAAAGCACTACCCTACTACAGTATTAGCTGAAAACCTTTTTACGGTTGTTAACTTGATCCATTTATCAGTATAGTGTTATATAAAATTGGTAATGGATTGCGCAAAGCAAGGCATAGGCATAGTCATAGGCATGGAATGACAGTCTTATAAGATATAGACACTATTACAGTACAGTATGTGTGTCTGTCTTATGTGTGTGTGTGTCTCAGCTTTCTTCAGCATATTACAAATGGCGAGAGAGAGAGAGAAAAAGTAAGAAAGAGAGACGAGAGACAGAGAGATGACATTGATAATGGTGTCATAGGTAGAGAAGATGAACATGACAGTTAGACATGCGCACTGATGTAGTAAACTGTCAACTCAAATGTATACAACAACATACAAAAAAAAAAAAAAAAAAAAAAAGATAGGAAAAATAACCACTGCGAATTTTCAGCTTCTTTAACCTGAAAAAATAGCATTTACAATGACGTCATAGATACCTTTAAGAAAAAAATTCCCTTCTTTTTTTTATGTGTGAAGATCTTTATTTTAGTGTTTGTTGACATTCTCAGAATAAAAATTGAAACTTAAGCTACTATTTTTTTTTAGGTTTATATTTTTTTTTTGCTATTGTTTTATTTGAAATTTTGATCAGAGTAAGGAAGCCCATAAGTGTGCAGTCAGGCAACCTGAGTCTTGAGGCTGAATTTATTATCTGTCCAGAGTGGTTTTTCTTCTTTTTTTTTATTATTTCAATTGAGGTGAGACAGGGGTGAAGGGAGGTGGGGTGGGTGGGAGAGATAAGGAGGAGAGGGTTAGCTTAATCCACAAGTCATGGGAAATTGGTTTTTGTAGTTCAATTTCTTTAGCTTTTGACAAAATACACCTGATTGTGCAAGTTGTAACTGACAATAACCATTTTGTTTGAAAATTGAGAATGAGATGAGATGGGTAGAATGAAGTTGAAAAATGGAATGAAGTGGAAGAAAATTATAATGGATTAGAAAGAAAAAAAAATAGAATGAAATTGAAGAAGAAAAATAAAGAATGAAATTGAAAAAAATAATTGTAATAGAACAAAATTGCAATAGTGAAATTATAATAGGAACATGAATTTTATTTCCAGTAAAAAGTAGAATGAAATTGCAGTAAGAATTCAAATAATTTTTTAGTAAAAATAAGAATAAAATTTCAATAAGGGTTTGATGGAACTTTCAGTAAAAACTAGAATAATTTTTTAGTAAAAACCAGAATAATCTTTCAGTAAAAACTAGAATAAAATTTAATTAACAATTTTAATGAATATTTAGTAAGAATTGTTGACTTTTTAGTTAAAACTAGACGGTTTTTAGTAAAAATTAAAATTAATTTGTCAGTAAAAACTCGAATTCATTTGTCAGTAAAAACTAAAATTAATTTGTCAGTAAAAACTAGAATTCAATTTAGGAAAAAATTAAAACTAAATTTCTTTAAAGATTAGAATCAACTTTCAGTAAAGATTAGAATTAAATTTCAGTAAAAATTAAAATCAATTTTCAGTAAAAATTAGAATCAATTTTCAAAACAAAATTAAAATCAATTTTCAAAACAAAATTAAAATCAATTTTCAGAAAAAAATTAGAATCGATTTTCAATAAAAATTAGAATGTTCTCATTTAAAAATAGAATAAAATTTTAGTAAAGAGAATTGTAAGGAAAAAAGTAGAATGTTTTCAGTTACAAACTAGAATGTTTTAAAATTCAATAAGAAATTGACTAAACTTTTAGCAAAAACAAGTATAAAACGACCTTAAAAACTAGAATTATGACGACTTATAAAAAATAATAAAATTGCATAAAATTTTTAATATAAAAATCAACTATAATTCATTCAAATTGAACAACTCCTTTGATTTAAGTTTAATAATTTGTATTTTCTTGAAGTAATTTGAAGAAGACTAAAGCTTTGTACAGTACATGTATTTCTATTTCTAATTCGCAAAGAAAAAGAAAATAAGAAAGAAAGAAAAGAAAAAAAGCTTAGATTTCTATTCACATAGTGTAGTGTAAGATACTGTAGATAAATTGTGTGCTGAATAGTGAATAAAAGGGATATGGCGTGACACTTGTCTGTTAACAGCCAAAGCGTATATAATGGAAAAAGGGGTTTGGTAAATGGATGAATGGATGAAGGGGTGGGGTGGAGGGAATTTTAACAGTTTTATTGATGGAGATACAGTAGAGGAAATGCAATGCTATATACATTGTATCTAAACACTTGAAATGCAACAGTGTGTTGCTGTTATACAGTATTACTGTATATAGTGTACGCCCATCAATTGAATTGTGTCATTATGCTCGTTTACTTACTTCATTAAACATTAAATGATACGCTTAAAACGTATAAAAAAAACCATAACAAATTTCTAGTGTTTAGTGATAAAACACGCTTGTCAGTTTTATATAAGAAGTATCATATTAAGAAATGCATACATTTATGTTGTTTTTGTCGCAACAATAACAAATAACAAAACGTTGTAGTTCATCATTTTATAACTCAAATGATACCCGTAGTCCTTAAATCAATAGCCTTAAGTTCAGTTAAGGTACATCAAATATTAATTTACTGTAGTACAGTGTGTTGCAAAGTGAAACTACCAATAGAAATAGATCAATTGGAATCAAGCATAGTTTGAATTTGGAATCAGAATTGGTGGAAAACATTCAAATTTTTTACTTTAAAAATCAAAACATTACAATTTTTCACATTAAAAAAATAAAACATTCCAGTTTTTTTTGCTGTAGAAAATAAAAACATTCTAAATTTTTTGCTGTAAAAAATAAAAGCATTCTAAATTTTATCTTTAAAATGTTTGCATTAAAAAATAAAAGCATTCTAAATTTTATCTGTAAAATGTTTGCATTAAAAAATAAAACATTCTAATTTTTCACTTTAAGAATTTAAAACATTCCAAATTGTCACATTGAAAAATAAAAACATTCTAAATTTTCACATTAAAAAATAAAACATTCCAATTTTTGTAAAAAATAAAAAACAATCTAAGTTTTATCTGTAAAAATTTAAAACATTCTAATTTTTCACATTAAAAATAAAACATTCTAGTTTTTCACTGTGAAAGTTTAAAACATTCTAGTTTTTCACATTAAAAAAAAACATTCGAAATTTTCATATTAAAAAAATAAAACTTTTCAAAATTTTGTTGCAAAAACTAAAATCATTTTAATTTTTCACTTTAAAAATTTAAAAAATTCCAAATTTTCACATTGAAAAATAAAAATATTCTAAATTTTCACATTTTTTGCTGTCAAAATTAAAAACATCTTAATTTTTTTACATTAAAAATATAAACTTTCCAATTTTTTATCTGAAACACAAAAATTTATTACAAATTTACATAAATTATTAAAATTTTAAGATTCTAAATGAATTATATTTGGTAAAATTGGCAATTGTCCATTTTGATTGCTAAAAGGGCTCAACTTGGTCAAAACTTTGGGAACCTCCAAAAACCAATAATACCAATTTAGTACCTGTTTTATCTCTAATTTTGCCATTTGAAGTCTGAAACGTTTTACTTACTAAAAAAAAAAGATAACTTGTCTGTAATGCAATTGTCTTAAAATTTTAAGTTTCAGAGCCTGCAACACCGGATGTAAGCGTCGTAGACTACAAGTTCCAATTACAAATATGCTTAATTTTCATATATCTATTGCAAATAAATTTTGAGTTTATCAAAATCTGCATTATGACGGTTTAGATTGCAAAACGAGACAAATCTCTATTGTAACCAATAGAGATTTGTCTCAACTTTTTAATAACACTACAAAAACGAGACAAATCTTAATTTAAATCGATTCAGCAAATAGCAATAAATATTGGTTTTAATTTAAATGAAGCAATATGAGGTGGGGTTTTTTTTATTTGATCTTAAAGTATTATTAGTTCCTCCTTAAGTTTGTGGTATTATCTCTCTCTCTTTCATCCCATCAAAGTTGTTTACTTAGAAAGAAATGGTAGTAATATTTCTGAAAGCTTTTCAAAATAATATTAAACAATATCAAAGCTTCTAATGCAATGCAATGTAATGTAATGTAGGCTGTAATTTTGCTTGTCGCTTTCCAAAAATGGTTGAAAATCTTCAAAAACGATATTTGATCAGTTATTTTTTAATTAATTCATCGCAAAAGTTTAATTTCAAAGTAAAATAAGGCGCTCTAGTTTTCTAGTCTTTACAGACTTTACACAGTCGACTTATTGCTTATTTTGGGGAATACAAAGTTGTACAAAAGAAAAATAAAAGATGAAGGGGGTGGGGTGATGTGGGGGGGGGTTGGAGTTGAGGGTTGAGAGGGATAACATTGAAACAGCAGCAATAGCAATGATGAGTAAACATTAAGCTTATATGCAGTAATTAAAGCAATGTCAACAAGGCAAAACATATTAATGAGAGAAGTAATCGCTTTTCATCAAACAACTTAAAAATTTCAATTTCAATTTTTTTATTATTTTAGAAAAAAAAGAGGGGTATTTTTTTCTCCTCTTTTTGATTAAAGAGAATTTTGATGTTTGTATAGAAATAGAGAGTGTGTCAAAAACAATGGAGAACAAATTGAAAGTTACAATCAGAAATTTGAATTTTGGAAACCAATTTAGAAACTTGTGGATTAGTAATTTTATTTTTTATAGTAATTTTAGAATGTACAGTATTAGAAGAGTAAATTTAGATTGTTTTAGAGAAATAATTTTAGAATGTTTTTAGAGAAAAATAATTTTAGAAGGTTTTTAGAAAAAAATAATTTTAGAATGTTTTAGGAGAAAAATAATTTTAGAATGTTTTTAGAGAAAAATAATTTTAGAATGTTTTTAGGAGAAAAATAATTTTAGAATGTTTTTAGGAGAAAAATAATTTTAGAATGCAATAAGAAAAATATTTAAATTGTTTAGAGGGTTAATTTAGAATCCTTTATTTTCATAATATTTTAGCAGAATATTTTTTGAATGTTTTAGAAGAATAAAATTACAGAGGAAAATTATTAAAGAAAATGTTTTTTTTTTATTAAATATTATTTAAAAGTTTTGGAATAATGTTATTTCCATTATTAAATCAAAGTTACGTCATACATACTGTATATTTACAAGCATAAAAACTCTTAATAGCAATTGTCCACCATAAAGGGTCATCTTACCTAACCAATGTCCACAAGGGAACATTCAAAGCTCTTAGTTCCTTTTAAAAATGCATTTCTTTAATGTACCTGCTTAATTTATTGCAACAACCTTTTGCCACAACCTGTATAATATGCAAAAGCATGTCTTAGCCATCATCTCATCCCCCCCCACTCAACTTCCCCTTATACTACGTCATCACCACGCTCCTTTACGTAAAATAACGTAACAGCAGCGCGTGCAACGTATCGATCGGGAAAACTTTTCTATATGAAATGCATTGGTTTTAAAACGTTTTATTTCCCCTTTTTCGCTCTCCCCCCTCCCTTTCCCCCCACGTCCCTTACTACTCTTACTTTTACTCCCACCCACCCACCACCTATCCTATTCACACACATACGCTCTCCCTTCATTTCATGTTGTATTGACATACCGCTACTTCTACTTTTCATGAAAACGATAGAGAAGTGTATTTTTGGTTCTCCCCCTCCCCTCCCCCCCCACCAACTACTACTCCATCACCACTACCACCATCACTCCCATCCCCATTGCTTATTTCCTCCCTCCTGTTTTCCTGTTGCCCAGCAACTGCATCGGAGCCGTTAAAAGGATTTGCAGGTGTTTCAGAAATTCACAGTGAGTAACAAATTACTTGTGCTTCGTCGATGAAATGAGTATTCGGTCCGTCGTTATGGTGAACGAAAGAGAGAGACAGAGAGAGAGAGAAAGAGAGAGAGTAGGTGGTTGAGTGGGGGTGGTGGTTAGTGTAGATGGGGGGTGAGGTGAGGTAAGGTGGGGATGGCAGCAGCAATAGTACAGTACATGCTGTAGTGCCTCAATCAACCATCCATATTGTATCCATCTACACTACCACCTCCTCCCACTACAAATACATCTTTCTCCCCTGCCACCCAACTCAATTGCAGCACTAACGCACTATCCCGTTGATCACAATATATGGTTTACATAGATAAACTAGATTTAGAGAAATGAAAATTTATATGGTTAACCATGCAATTTATTCTTGTTTCTTTATTGGCAATTTTGTTGATAAAGAAACGAGACAAATATCAATTGTAAACAATGCAATTTATTCCTGTTTCTTTTTTTGTTAATTTTTGCTAATAAAAAAATGAGACAAATATCAATTGTAAGCGATGCAATTTATTCCCGTTTCTTTATTGGCAATTTTGTTGATAAAGAAACGAGACAAAAATCAATTGTTATCAATGCAATTTATTCCCGTTTCTTTTTTAGTAATTTTTTCAAATAAAGAAACGAGACAAATATCAATTGTGAGCCATGTAATTAATTCCCGTTTCTTTTTTAATAATTTTAAAAATTAAAATAAAGAAATGAGACAAAAATCCATTGTAAACAATGCAATTTATTCCCGTTTCTTTATTGGTTATTTTTATGAATTTTGTAATTTTGAATTTTTAAATGTGGCAATTCAATTTTTTAAATTTTGTAATAAAGAAACGAGACAAATATCAATTGTAAACAATGCAAAATATTCCCGTTTTTTTTTTAGTAATTTTTGCAAATAAATAAACGAGACAAATATCAATTGTGAGCAATGCAATTTATTCCCGTTTCTTTATTGATAATTTTTTCATAAAAGAAATGAGACAAAAATCCATTGAATGCAATACAATTTATTCTCGTTTCTTTATTTCTTTCTCACACTGTATATGCAAACTCGATATCTTATAACCACCCTGTACATACATACAGTATGTACGACTCGTGTCACATTTCCGGTCCATTGAAGAAAGCATGTAGTGTATATTGTACCGTATGGATATATTGGCAAGGCAGATTGGCGCCACAATGTTGTAGCAGACGAATCCGCTGGTTGGTTGAGAAGATGGATTTTGTTTAATGGTGGATAGCAACTAACTTAGACATTTTAACATTTTCTTATTTTTATTTCTTTTAGTTTCTTTAAATATTTTTTTATTTATTTTTTTATTTATATATATTTTTGATGACGTTTACATTCCACTTGGATACATTTTACGTAATTAAAGTTACAGTTGCTTTATTTTTTTTTCTTAATGATTACAACTTTATTTTTTTTATTTCTTTAATTTTTTTTTCAAAGAAAACAAAACAAAAAAATAAATAAATAAATAGAAAAAAAATGCAGTTTTGATAGCTTTTTTTTCTTAGTTTACACTTTGATATTGCTTTTTCCTTAATTTAAAAAATATATTTTTTTTTTTAATTAAAATTTGTTTTTAATTGAGGTTTTTTTTTGTTTTTTGAGGCATGCGCAGTGTGTGGTTGTTGGAAGATGGTAATGGTTGAGGGAATATTTGATAATTACTAAAGAGGTGGTGGGTGGTGGTAGGAGTGAGTGGGTGGTAAGGTGAGGTGAAGATGTAAGTTTTATTTATGATTTTTTTATTATTATTATTTACAGTAGCTAATTGGTTAATTGATGGCTGAATAGTTATTGCCCATTTTGATTAATTTCAAAAATGACATGTAATTTTATTGAATTAGCAATAACTTAATGATGTTAATTATCTAATCGATCTATTTTTAGTTTGATGGCATGTACTGTACCTGCCAAACAGTACAGTAGTAGTCTCTTGTACTAATCATATTTAGTTGATTAGATCGATTTACGATTTGAATAGATGGAGAGAGAAAGCAACAAGAAAAAAAATAAAATATGCAATGTTTACATTGTGAAATTGGCTTGTTTTGGTTTTTCCCTCCACCGATATAATTAACATTTAAATGAGATTTGGAAATATTGGTGGATAAATAACATGGTCTCCACTTCAATTAATTAAGTTTGTCAATGGGAAAATAGTATTGGAAACTGTAGGACTGTGAAGGGTTAAGGGAAAATCAGTAGCTATTGCACTTGCAAATGTCTGAATTCTCATGTAAATGCTTATATTCTTATTGTAAATGTCAAAATGGTCAGTGAAAGTTTTGAAATGGACATTTCAGGTGTCCAAATAGTTATTTCAGGTGTCCAAATAGTTATTTATGTGCTCAAATAGTTAATTCAGATGTCCAAATAGTCATTTATGTGCTCAAATAGTTATTTTAAGTATACAATTGTCTTTGCAAATGGACAAATGGTCTTTCAG
>JAAFCF010006680.1:3063511-3075108 GCA_013389785.1 Helicorthomorpha holstii | reverse complement strand
GTGTAAATGTTAAGATGTACAGTATTTTACGAGATAATTTTTCCTTTGAAAGTTAATGGATAATTTTAGCCTACAAGTTAAGTTATTGGTTAATTTGATTGATTAATATCCCATTTTATTATATTTCATAAATTTTATCATTTCATCTTAGAGTAAATCATTAAGTAATTAAAGATGAAATGATGTATTGTTGTCATGGAAACGCAAACAACTACACTTTATTCTTTTTATTTAAAGAAATTCAAGTATACAAAACTTAACTTAGTAAGTTGATATTTTAATGTAGTTGTTTATTTGGTGATGATTTTGTTGTTGACATGGGTCCTCCTCCTCCTTTTCCCTCCCTCTTCCCCCCCCCCACTTCTTTCTTTAGATTTAAAATCTAAGAAAAAAAAAACAAGTAAATAAGTGTTTCCATTGTAACAGCTGTGTGTTGTGCCAACAGCGTTTTTCACTCAACTTTTTTTTATCTGCTCATAATATGATTAAATTTGATCAAATTTAAGCTTAGATTTTGATTGCTTAAAGGCAAACTGGGCGCGAATTAACTTATTTGACCAAAAAGAAATAAAGTTAGGAAGCTAAAAGAATATTTTCTTTTAAATCTCTAAGGAATAGCTGTATGTTTATGTGTGTGGGACATTAAACTTCTCAGAGACCCAAAGAAAGTCCCTGGGACCAATAGCAATAACAGCATTCAATAAATTTCATTTGTTTACTACAAAATGGCTGAGATATTGGACATATTTAGTGCACTATTTTGAGGATTTAGGTATCTAGTCAATTGAATTTGAGGAAATACAAATAGCCAAATTAAAGGTACTAAAATTATTTATTAAATGGCAACAACTATATTACTCCAACGGTTTTGGTTCGTTAATTATAGGTCAAAATACAGCCTAAATGGCTAAATTAGTAATCTATTTTAGATATTTAGGTGTTTTTCTGATTGAATTTGAGCGAATGCAAATAGCCAGTTTAAAGGTACTAAAAGTATTTATAAAATGGCACCAAATAAATTAGTCCAACATTTTTGGTTCGTTAATTATAGGTAAAATTACAGCCTAAATTTCTAAATTAGTGAACTATTTTAGAACTTTAGGTGTCTAGCTGATAGATCTTGTGAGAATGAAAATAGCCAAATTAAAGGTACTACAATTATCTATCGAATGGCACTAACTATATTAGTCCAACATTTGTGGTTCTTGATTTATAGGTCAAAATACAGTCTAAATGGCTAAATTAGAGCACTATTTTAGAGATTTGGATGTCTAGTTGATTGAATTTGAAAAAATGCAAATAGCCAAATTAAAGCTACTAAAATTATCTATCAAATGCCATCAACTAAATTAGTCCAACATTCTTGGTTCTTGACTTATAAGTCAAAATCCATCCTAAATTGCTAAAATTAATCTCTGTAAACAAAGTCTCTCGACAAAAAACAATGTGTTACGTTACTGGAAACATTTTAAAAACTAAAATGTGTCAGAAAAGCTGTGTAAAAAGTACTAAAATGTGTCAGAGCCACTTTATAAAACCACCCTGTACACTGTAGAGTATTTTGTTCAACGTTTTTGAGTGTCAAAAAAGCAGTGAAACATCAAACACATTGCTAATTTATTGTCTAATTAATTATTAGCCAAAATGCAACTTTATTATTCCGCTTTCCATCGATTTTTTTTATTTTACACAGCAACTTATTTCAACTAACTTAGATACATTTGGAAATTAGTTAATGAAGTTGATTATTTGATGTGAGGAGGAAAGTGGGGGGGTGAGATGAGGGGGGTCGTTTGATCCAGACGAGAACTACAGTACTGTACTGTGGTTTTTATTCAGAGAGGGAAAAGAGGGAATGTAAAAGTGGGGATGTCGATTGAAGCTAAATTATAATGACTGTGTATTTGCCCTTGCAAAAGCATTAATGCCTGAATAAGTAATGGAACGAAGGGGGGGAGGGGGAAGTGGGGTGGGGGGGGGGAGGGGAGGGTCTATAATATATACTAAAGTTTTTGATCGATTTGGGACTCAGTAATAAGCCCTATAGCAAAATCGATCGTTTACCAGTCCAGATGTTGCAGCGCTATAGCGGTTTTCCTACTCTTTTATACATTTTTTTCAATCATCACTTTCAATAAGGGAATAAGTGACATATGCATTTTCAATGCTATAACAATGGAGATTTGATAATGCACTTATTGCTTTCTTACGGAATATTGTGTCACATTTTTGCTAATATGCAAATTTTAGTTTGATGTAAGTTGAAGAGTGGGTTGGGTGGATGGATGGAAAGGTGTGGGTGGTATTTAATTATTATATAGCGTTGTGAGTTTTATATATTATGATACTATGGCGCTCTTATGTGTGTCTTTTGTGCTTTTTTTTTTTTTGGTTATTTTTTTTTCATCTTTCTTTCAATGGGAAGTTTGATAAATTAGTGCAACCTTTCAAATTCTAATAATTGAAGATATTTTAGACAATGAAAAATGTTGTTCAATAAGAAAGGTTTCAGTAGGCAATTGTATGACGTGTCTTCCGGTTATGATTTATGAATTATTATTAGAAAGACAACAACATTCAAAATTTTGCTGCTTTCTTTTTTTTTTATAAATTAGTATTTAGTTTGGTTTCTTATGTGTACATTGACTTAAAAAAATTAAACAAATGATGAAATTGACCAATCACTGAAAAGGAATTTTTGTTTTACGTTTAGTTGTTTATTTTATAGGGTTTTTTTTTACAGGGCAAATAAAGATGTGAGACTAAATAGTATTAGTTCGAATGGCGATTATTCCCGTTTCTTTTTTTGCCATGAGGAAATGTCTCATTATAAAGCTATAAATTATAAAATGTAGTTGGTATGAGCTTCTGTAGTAATTCAAACGACCTTACTGAATTGCCAATAGCTCATCTAATGATGTTTTCATTATTTAAAAACTGACTAATTAAGCCAAAAACAATAATTACATGATTAAAAATGAATTTTGTTGTAATAAGAAAACAACAGAGAAGAAAAGAAAAACATCAACAAGACTTTGAAATGAGAAAGTAGAAAATTGTAAACAAAATTATTATTATTATTAAGGCAAACAAATGACCATGATAAAAGATAAAAGTACCTTTGTATTTAAAAACCCAACTTAAACTTTTAAGTCTTTTTAGCTCAAACAAAGAAATATAATTTTGTTGGCAAACATAACATAAACATTTCTCAAAGATTACAATTTGGTTAAATAAGTTATTAGTGGAACCTGTGGGCTTCAATAAATGCTAATAAGCTAAGGAGAGAGGGGACCGGGGACCAGAAAGAGCAGTTCCAACTTTATAGACTACAATTTCTGTCAAAATATAGAGAATTGATCTATGCTTTTCCAATGAGAAATCAATGTACAGGGTGTTCGTGAATTTGTGGTCAAAACTGAAACTGGTGTTAGAGTGAACTGAAATAAGGTCTGACTGGACCTACAAGTGAGTACCAGGTATACTATGATCAGGGTGGTGTCACATTTGATCGTGGACCAGTTTACATTTGGTAATTTTGCCGTTGACCGGTCAACATTTGATCGTGGGCCGGTTAACATTTGGTAATTTTGCCGTTGACCGGTCAACATTTGATCATGGGCCGGTTAACATTTGGTAATTTTGCCATTGACCTGTCAGCATTTGATCGTGGGCCGGTTAACATTTAATCGTGGGCCGGTTAACATTTCGTAATTTTGCTGTTGACCGGTCAACATTTGATCGTGGATCGGTTAACATTTGGTGGTTTTGTCATTGACCAGTCAATGTTTGATCGTGGACCGGTTAACATTTGGTAATTTTGCTGTTGACCGGTCAACACTTGATCGTGGACCGGTTAACATTTGGTGGTTTTGTCATTGACCAGTCAACGTTTGATCGTGGACCAGTTAACATTTGGTAAATGTAATTTTGTCGTTGACTGGTCAACAGTTGATCGTGGACCGGTTAACATTAGGTAATTTTGTTGTTGACCTGGCAACATTTGATAATTTTACCAGGCCCGGTGAGGCTATTTTACCGTGACTCAGTATCACAATCAGATTTCAAATCAAAACCCAATTGACACTTTAATGTTCCTTGAGCGGACCGGTGCCATTGATCCACAAACCGACACCGGTCTGTAGGCCCGGAGTTGGAAACCGTTGCACTATTATACTTACTGTATTTGTTCATTGCCAACCAATAAGCTTACATAGTGTTAATAGTCAAAAATAAAACTGCTGTTAGATTGAACTAAGCTTAAAATAAGGTTTTCTATTAAAAAAAAAACATGAGAGTCCAACGTTTACCATTAAAAAGTTGTATGGTTTTTAATGTGCACAATAGCCATTTATACAACCATTTGCTTATACTGTATAGATTGATGTATTTGTGTATTGTTTTGGATACTCCAGGCTTAAAATTTTAATTTGCAACCAATTTTGAGAAATTGCCGGTTTCTTAGCAACTTAAATTCCATTTGCTTCAAGGACCATGAAACAAACAAAGTTATGTTGCAAGTAATAACAATCATATTTAATAGATCTACTTATATTTTGTAAACAGAAAAAGCAAACAAAAACCATTTAAATACTTAAAATAAGTCAAATTTAACGAAAATTGAGCAATATATGACTTTAAGCTATGTTTGGGGGATTTTGTTATAGGTACACCCTGTATCCCATGTATTTTCAATGGAGGATATACAGGGTGCTATTAAAAAAATAAAATTTATTTAAATAGAGGTTTTTCAATGGTTAATTCAAATCTTTAAATTTAAAAATTCGAAATTTTACTATTTTTCGTTGCTTAATTCGAATCTTTATACATAATTTAATAAGTTCGAATGTTTACTATTTTTAGTTGGTTAATTCGAATCTTTAAATTCAAAAATTCGAATGCTTACTATTTTTAGTTGGTAAATTCAAGTTTTTAAATTCGAATGCTAACTATTTTTTGTTGGTTAATTCAAATTTTTAAATTGGAATGCTAAGTATTTTTAGTTGGTAAATTCAAGTTTTTAAATTCGAATGCTAACTATTTTTTTGTTGGTTAATTCAAGTTTTTAAATTCCCATATTCGAATTCTTACTATTTCTCGTTGGTTTATTCGAATCTTTATATTTAAAAAATTCGAATGCTTACCGGTAATAATTTTAGTCGGTTAAATCGATTGTTTAAATTTATAAATTCGAATGTTTACTATTTTTCGTTGCTTAATTCGAATCTTTATACTCGTATATAAAAAAAATCCAAATGGTTTTTTTTTTGTTGCAAGGCCTACAGGAGGCCACTAAGTTAAAGAATAGGAAAAGCTTCAATAATTGATAATTAATTATAAAAATTAACTAAAAAAAAAAAAGACAAGAATTGTTATCCCTAAAGCAGATTAATTATTTGGATGTTGGAGTTGCTGTACAACTAAGTACAGTACACCAGTTGCTATACTCAACAGCGTGTCTCTCAGTCGTCCAATAATAATCAAAATGGCTCCAAAGCATATATACAGGACATTACACACAGTAGTACATAGTCTATGAGTCAAAATCATTCATTTCCAATCGCTGGAAATTGCAATCACAAATCGGAAATAAACCCTGGAGAAGAATAATCGTAATTGATTGTTCAAACTTTCATTATATCAATCCCAAATGACAGAAAAAGAAAAACATATAGGTATACGAAAAGCTTTTCTATATTAAGACACACGAATTTACCATGGCAAACGAAACAAACATCGTTTGCAACTCATGGAAAAAGAAAAAAAAAAAAAAAGAAACGAGACAAATCGCCATTAGAACGAATACGATTTAGTCTCGTTTCTTAATTAGCACTTTTTTTTTTCTTGGTTTGAAGAAAATAATTGAACAAAAAACTATTTTGATTTCTACAAAAAATAGAAATAAACGAGAAATATTGCTAATGAGACTCGTAAGATTTAGTCTCGTTTCTTTACTGGAAAGTAACGAGACAAACTGCTATTAGAATTGATAGTATTTTGTCTCATTTCTTTATTACCATGTTTTTTTTTTATCAATTTTTATTTATTTTATCAATGACAAGTAAATAATGGGAAGAAAAGTCATTGAAACTGATGAAATTTAGTCTCGTTTTTTATTGGAGGTTTTTTTTTTAATGACAAAAAAGAAACGAGACGAATTGCCATTGGAACTAATGAAGTTCAGTCTCGTTTCTTTTTTTCTTTTCTTTTGTACTTTTTTTTTCTTTATAATAAAACTAGAAACAGAAGAAAACACAATTGAAACGAATTAGCTTTTTGTTTTGTTTTTACTTTGCGTTTCATTTTCATTGCGTCTCATTAAACAAACGAGACAAATCTCCATTCGATCTCATGACATTTAGTCTCGTTTCTTTGCTGGCGTCTGTAAAACTCAGTGTACCAACTTAGAAAATCACCCGACATATTTTTTTCTGTTTCATATGAAATGAAATCCCATGGGAAAGTTACAATGCTTTTCTAATATTTTGTCTGTGAAATGGCCAAATATAAGTTTATACCGTTGTTTACTTTATACTGATATGTAACTTATACGTTTTCTAGCTCTGGGCTACCGTAACTTTTTTTTTATTTTATTTTATTATCTTATAATTAACAAAAATTTCTTAAATAAATCATTTCATCTTTTGTTATTTTTGAAGCTTAGTAAATGGCAGTTTAAACTTAACTTTCAATCACATAAATGGATTCTTTAATTTATCAAAACATAAGTTTTGGTTTGGGTTTTTTAATACAATTTTATAACTTAAGATTTCAACGTATATTTTTCCTCATAGACTTCCATGATAACATTTCTATCATAGAGTTTTCATGCTAAAATTCTTTCCCATAGACTTTTTATGCTAAAATTTGTCTTATAGACTTTCCTTGCTGAAATTTCTTTCCCATAGACTTTTCATGCTAAAATTATTCCCATTGACTTTCACGTAAAAATCTTTCCCATAGACTTTTCATGTTAAAATGTCTCCCATAGACTTTTTATGTTAAAATAATCTCTCAGAGACTTCAATGCTAAAAACATTTTTTCATAGACTTTCAATGTTAGAATTTTTCCCATAGACTTCCATACTAAAATTTCTCCTATTGATTTTTCATGCTAAAATTTCTTTCGTTGACTTTCATGCTAAAAATTTCTCTTGTAGACTTTTCATGTTAAATTTTCTTTTGTAGACTTTTCATGTTAAATTTTCTTTTGTAGACTTTTCATGCTAAATTTTCTCTCATAGACTTTTCATGTCAAATATTCTCTCATAGACTTTTCATGTCAAATATTCTCTCATACACTTTTCATGGTAAAATTTCTCTTATAGACTTTTCAAGTTAAAATTTCTCTCATAGACTTTTCAAGTTAAAATTTCTCTCATAGACTTTTCATGTTAAAAGGTTTCCCATAGACTTTTTATGTTAAAATAATCTCTCATAGACTTCAATGCTAAAAAAAGTTTTTCATGGACTTTCAATGTTAGAATTTCTCCCATAGACTTTCTATGCTAAAATTTCTCTCATAGACTTTTCTTCATTCACTTTCTATGTTAAAATTCCTTCCATTGATTTCCCATGCTAAAAGTTCTTCCATTGACTTTCCATGTTAAAATTTCTTCCATTGATTTCCCATGCTAAAAGTTCTTCTATTGACTTTCCATGATAAAATTTCTCTCATAAACTTTCCATGCTAAAATTACTCCCATTGACTTTCATCTTAAAATCTTTTCCATAGACTTTCATGCTAAAATTTCTCTCATAGGCTTTTCGTGCTTAAATTTCTCTCAGAATTTCCATACTAAAATCTCTCATAGAATTTCCATGGTAAATATTTTCTCTTATTGACTTGTTTTCCTCCACAAACCAACAACGTTTGGCTTTATAATAAATTAATTAATCTAACTAATTACTTAGTTAAAGATAATGAAAAGTAAAAACCAGTCTAAAACCAATCTGATGTCAAAATAATCAGATTACAAGATGTAAATTCCAATTTTATTAATGGAATTTCATTACTTTGAAAATTTCCTTCATAATAACATAAGCACATGGAGGAATTCTTTTTTTTTTAGCATTAAAAATAAGCATATCCGGTTTAGATAACAGCGACACCATAGGCAAACTTTGCAATACAAAGTACACACAACATCACATACACAAAAATTTAACAAAAAATAAATATAAAGAATTCTTCAACTTTTTATTTATTTATTTTTTAGTGATTAAACAGCAACCTTAAGTTTTCCTTAAATATTTGAACGACAAGGAAATTTTTCTTTTAAGTTATAAAGAAATGTTTAAAGGATGATTGGCGAAATTGGAACCCTGGTTTTTAGTTTAAAAAAAAACGACAATAAAATAACGAGACCAAATTTCATCAGTTTTATTGACTAATTTTATAGTTGGTTTTTTTTTGTCTTGAGAAATTGAAAATCCTAATAAAAAACTGTATACCGTACTAAATTGTATTAGTTTCAATGGCGAGTATTCCCGTTTTTTTTTTGCCTCACAAAAACAAATTCTAGAAAGAAGAAACGAGACAAAATTCTATCAGTTCCAATGGCGATTATTCTCTTTTCTTTTTTCATCACGAAAACAAATTCCAATAAAAAAAAAGAAACGAGACAATTTTTAATGAATTTCAATGGCGATTATTCCCGTTTCTTGTTTTGCAACACAAAAACAAATTCAAAAAAAAGAAAAGAAACGAGACTAAATTCTATTAGTTCCAATGGTGATTATTCCCGTTTCTTTTTCCATCACAAAAACAAATTTCCAAAAAAAAAAAATAAAAGAAACGAGACAAAATTCCATCAATTTTAATGACGATTATTCTCGTTTCTTTTTCCATCACGAAAACAAATTCCTAAAAAAAAAAGAAACGAGACAAAATTCAATCACTTCCAATGGCTATTATTCCCATTTCTTTATTTGTACTGGTTCACCATAGTGCTACAATCTCGATTATCATCCGGTATAGCCATATTCACTTAGGAATTACTTTTTCTAGAGAAACAACATCGATTTGAAGTTGCATTTAAAAAACATACATAAATATAATCGACATTTTTGCCAACAACAACAACATCAAAAAAAAAAAAAAATAGAAAAATAAATAAATAAAAACTAAATAGTAAAAATGAGAAACGCAAAACAAGGTCTTTCTACGTCATCTCCACGTACAATTTTGAAGTGTGTACTGTATGTGTATTCTCTTCAAATGCATACCGGTATATACACACACAGTACAGTACAGTAGTTGTGTGTATATTATTGAAAAGATTGAATCTGAAGACTTACAAATTATATGCGCATTTTTATTAATTTCCGGCATCAACGTTGTCGTCTATATCGATTTGATATTTTTCATCTAAAACTTCCAAGACTTCAACCCACCCACACACACTCCTCCTTCCCTCTCTTACACTCTTATTCACCTTCCCTCCCTCACAAAGCAAATATAAAAAAATGATGCCCAAGCCAGAATTAAAAAAAGAAATGTCCCGCGGCCAATCATCGAATTGCATATTATCCCATGTGGCACTCAAAATTCTCTTGTCGCATATATTCGTGCGGTTTTTAACATGTGTTTCTCCATACAACAAACCGCACGTTATTATGCGACAGGAAAAAAATCATACTAAGCTTTTTTGACATTCGCATGATGTATACATATGTATGCTTTTAAAGGAGGGGGGGACATGTGTAGTATAAAATGGGATTGGTAGAAGTGTAGGAGTGTGTGTGTGGGTGTGGAGGTGAAGAGGGTGGTGGGGGTGGGAGGGGTTAAGAGGGGAAATGGGAATTTTGATATCAAAGTCAAGTTGAAAGCTATAAAAATATGTGAGGGTCGATAGAAGATATGGTATTGCCATCTTTGCTAAGATTTCCATTTGATAAACAAAATCAAAAAGAATAAATATGTACATGTGACGTAATTGATTTTTTTTTTTTTCTCCAAGGATTTTCATCAAACTAAAAGCTTTTTTTTCTTCTTTTTCTGGTTTTTGGGGGATTTTTTTTTTTTTTTTTTTTTGTAATTAAATTTAAAAGTGTGGAAATTTTTAACATTTAAAGTTTTGAGTTTTCTCATTTGGAACACTTCAAATTCGAACATTTTAAAGTTTTGTTTTTGTTTTTTTTTTTTTTTTTTTCAATTGGAACATTTATAATTCGAACATCGAAAGCTTAACTTTCTCTCTATTGAAACACTTAAAATTCGAACATTTTAAAGTTAGTTTTTTTTTTTATTTGGAATATTTAAAATTCGAACATTCGAACAAAGTTTAGCTTTTTTAATAGATTACTCAAAATTCGAACATTTAAAGTTTAAAGGTTTGTCAATTGAAATACTGCTCTGAATTCGAACATTTAATGTTTAATTTTCTCAATTGAATCATTTAAAATTCGAACATTTAGAGTTTTCCCAATTGTAACATTAGAAATTAAAATATTTAAAGTTTAGGTTTTTGATTTGGAACATTTAAAATTTGAATATTTTAAGTTCAGAGTTTTTTTTTTCGATTAGAGCACTAAAAATATTGAATGTTTAACAATAACATTCTACTTTTCTAAATATTTTAAACGGTGATATTCGGTGAAAAAGAATTTTTTTTTTATTTTTGTGATAAACATTCTGAATTGGAACGCAATGAAATTTTCAAAGCTTTTAAATGGAACATGAATCTTCAGTGGCTTTTTGTGATAAGAACAAACATAGAGTTGTGTAATATATTGTGTATGAGAGAAATACTGTAGTGGTTTTGGGTTTTCTTAACACATTTGACTGTATTTTATCATAAAAGCATTAACTTACTAGAATGCGGCGGAAAAAGTAAAGCTCAACAATCGATTGAAATCCCAAATGTTATTCCTCTTACTCTCACTCCCTCTCTTCAATCCTAATAGTCTATTGGGAACTTTGAACTTATTGCATCAACATACAGTACAACCACTTCCTATTTCCTTTAAGCCACAAACCCCATTGCTTTTTTACTGTATAAAAAAAAAGTTTAATGGCAAAATTATGACCTAATTTAGCATTGTGAAATATTAGTTGAAAATTTAAGATGTTTATTTAATTTCAGCCTTAGTTTCACAGTTGACTTTTATTTTATTTCACTCAGCATTTATTTTTTAAGTTCAGAAATTTATTTTTTTTTTAATTTCAGCCTTAGTCTAATTTAAGTCTTAGTTTAACGATATTTATATTTCAGCCTTAGTTTGACTTTATTTAGTTTTAGTCTTAGTTTAATTTCAGCTTTAGTTTAACTGCCTAATTTCAGCCTTAGTTTGACTTTAAGTTATTTAGATTTCAGCCTGAGTTTAACTTTACTTTATTTAAGCCTTAATTTAACGTTTGCTTAATTTTAACCCTAATTTAAATTTACTTAGATTTCAGCTTTAGTTTGACTTTAAGTTATTTAGATTTCAGCCTGAGTTGGACTTTACTTAATTTAAGCCTTAGTTTAAACTGAATTTAGATTTCAGCCTTAGTTTGACTTTACTTAATTTTAGTTTTTGAAATTAAACTGCTTTAGTTTAATTACCTAATTTCAGCCTTAGTTTGACTTTAAGTTATTTAGATTTTAGCCTAA
>JAAFCF010006680.1:3019646-3046965 GCA_013389785.1 Helicorthomorpha holstii | reverse complement strand
CACTAAACTTTGTCATTAAAACACTAAACTTTGTCATTAAAACACTAAACTGTGTCATTAAAACATTAAATGTTACCATGAAAACACTAATTGTCACGAAAATACTAAACTTTGTCATGAAATGTATTACCAACTGTTGTGAAACACAAAATACCAGTAAAACAGTAAACAATGTATATTCATGAAAACTTTAAACAACAAAACACTAAACAAGTTAAACAAATACTAAACACAGTCTGTAAAACATTGTCTGTCAATAAAACAACACGGAAACTTAATTTTTTTCGTAATCGGATTTCTTTTCAAACCGAGGTATTCGTAAAGCGAGGGGGGGGGGAAATTGAGTCAAGTGAATTTTAAATTAGCAAAACTTTATAAAATATTTTTTTTATTTTTAGATATTGAATGCAAAAAAAAAAAAATGATGGTGGTGGTTATGTGGGTGTGTTAGGGGGTGTAGAGGGGGTGGGGGTTGGGTGGGGGTGTAGACAGTATGTAAGGGGCTTCTATGTATAATATAAGTTAGATGAATGCATGTACATGTACTGTTTAGTTGTCACGGTTAAATGAAATAAGAAACTGCAAATCTAATTTCTGAAAATGTTTTAGGTTGCCCTTGGGGTAATACGTTACTCGTATATATACCTACCTAAGCCTACATATACCTATACCTACATATATATATATAGACTTTTAGTACAGTTGAGTTTCCATGGTTTATGAAAGAAAAAGAGAAAAAAAAATAAGAGGGAAAGTTGATCTAATTTCATCGTTTAATTTCACTCGGTTGCATTTTCCCAACACAACACACACACACTCATCTCATAGAGACACACACACACACAGAGAGACAGAAAGACATGTAAGGCAAAGGCAGAAGAAGACTTTTTGGAAATGTGATTCATCAGATTCCTTTTCTCATAGACTCCTTCACAAAAAAAAAGTTTCCACAATTTTAAATGATATCGATTTCTTCCTTTTCTTTAAGACAGTTTTAAAATCCTCCCTCTATTTCCCCCGCCAGGTAAGTTTTTGGAGGGGTGAAATGAGGTGGTAGGAGAAGATGGAGAGGGGAAAGGGGGGAGTGGGAGGTTCCTCTTTTGTGAGATGTTTCTCTTCAAGTGTTCTTATCGGTTTTACCACACATACACATACACACACACACAAAACTGTCCTGACCAAAATAGCATCGTTACCAAAAGCAAAGTGGATATGAATGAATGTCCATTCAACCATAAGACGGTTTTTAAAAAAAGAAAGAAAGAAAGAAATAAAAAAAAATGAAAAACTTCTTGAATATAACAACCAAGTGTTGCGCAAATTCCTCTTTTATCAATCTTTATAATGATATAGCGTTTAATTCCACCTATCAAAAAACTTTCTGCCCACTTTCTTTTTTACTAACTTACACACAAATAATAATAATAATAAGAAAATGATGTACAAAAAAAAATGATGATGCTTTAAGAAATCTAATAAATACATTGAAGAAGCTGGATAATCTTGGAAGAGTTGAAAGGGGTAACTGCCCACTACTTTTTCTTATAAATTCCTAACTTAAAAACAGACATTTTTTGCTATTTTTTATTATTATTATTATTGTGACGTCAGCTTATTTAATTTTGGTTGAAATGTCTTATCAGTTGAGATGAAAATGTGATTGTGTTTTTCAGAGTAACCATAGCAACCATTAATCTAAGTTAGAGCGCTGTTTTTGAAATTTAGGACATATTTTTGGATTTTTTTTTAAAAACTAAAATAGTTCAGGCCATTTATTTAATGTCATCTGATAGACAATTTTAGTATCTTTAGTTTTGATTATTTACATTATAGTCAATTTTAGTCATCTAAGTATCTAAATCTTGAAAATAGTGAGCTAATTTAGCAATTTAGACTGTATTTCGACCTATAACTCAAGAACAAAACAAGTGCTAGTCATATATTTGGTGTCAATGATCGACCAATTTAGTACCTTTAATTTGACTATTTACATTATAGTCAATTTTAGTCATCTAAGTACCTAAATCTTTAAAATAGTGAGCTAATTTTGCAATTTAGACTGTATTTTGTTTTATAACTCAAGAACAAAACAAGTGCTAGTCATATTTTTGGTGTCAATTGATAGACACTTTTAATACCTTTATTTGGACTATTTACATTGTATTCAAATTTAGTCATCTAGGTACCTAAATTCTTAAAATAGTGCGTTAATTTGGCTATTTAGACTGTATTTCGATCTATAATTCAAGAACAAAACAAGTTCTATTTTTATATTTGGTGTCCACTGATAGACAATATTAGTACCTTTAATTTTGCCATTTTCATTTTATTTATATTTAGTCATCTAAATACCTAAATATTGAAAATAGTGAGCGAATGTAGCAATTTAGACTGTATTTTGTTCTATAACTCAAGAACAAAACACGTGCCAGTCTTCTATTTAGTGTCAATCGATAGACACTTTTAATACCTTTATTTGGACTATTTACATTATATTCAAATTTAGTCATCTAAGTACCTAAATCTTGAAATTAGTGAGCTAATTTAGCAATTTAGACTCTATTTTGGCTTATAACTTAAGAACAAAACAAGATCTAGTCATATACTTGGTGTCTATCGATAGATAATTTTAATACCTTTAATTTGGCTATTTGGATGTCCTTAAATTCAAAGAACTATAAGCCTAAATCATTGACAATCTTACTGGTATTACACTAATGTTCAGTGTTTTTTTTTTTAAATCAATACAGTTTTAGTAATTTGTTAATTTTTTGTCATAATTTTATTATTTTTTTTTGCAGTTGCTACATAAGTGAAATTTTTACTATTATCTTATCTATTATTATTATTATTGATTTGTATTGTGATGTTGTTAAGTTAGCTTAAAGGAATTTCTTCATAAGAAAACTAACTTTTTGGTTTAGATAAGATTTCTTAACCAAGCAAGCAAAAAAAAAGCTTTTAATTAATTGTCTGTTGTTCAACAAAAGTCATTTCTTATATAAAGTACAATGACCACCCACTATTGTCATTACATCATTAAAAGAAAATTCTGAAGTGAATCAAGTCCACTTTTTATGTACAAAATGTTATTAAAAAAAGGTAGTGGACTTGAATCTCTTTAGAATTGCGTGTTAACGTAGTTTGCATTGAGTTACAATTCTAGAACGAATCATGTCCACTTTTTAAGATACAAAAAATTAAAATTAGTGGACTTGATTCGATTTAGAATTGCGTGTTAACGTAGTTTGCATTGAGTTACAGTTCTAGAACGAATCATGTCCACTTTTTTAAATTCCAAAAATTAAAATTAGTGGACTTGATTCGATTTAGAACTGCGTGTTAACGTAGTTTGCATTGAGTCACAATTCTAGAACGAATCATGTCCACTATTTTTAAAAACCCATAGACTTTGGTTTTGGTTGTCTGCACTGCACATTTGGCTCTGCAGTACTTTTATCTGCTGTTTGATCGATGAAAGGGTTGATTATATAATTTCTGATGGTCGAGCCGGGTCTTTCTCTCTCTTTCTCTTATTACGTCACCGACTGTTTGGTTGCCGCCGCCGCCATCACTACTGATGATGATGATGATGATTATTGTGACTTAATTAGTGACCTCCCCCACGACCTACATCTCTGTTAATGATGTTTGCTGAAAACCTTTTTCCGGATGCACACGTGTTGCCATGCCATGTCGTGTCTTTAGTTGAAAGTGGGTGAAAAAGAGGGAGTGAAGGGGTGGAAAGGAGAATAGGAGAAAGAGAGGGAGAAACAATATATATTTGAGTGAGTGGGTGGTGCATATTAAGCTTTGATCCCATTCGTCAGTCGCGTTCATACGTGATTTATGCTTGGGCTGAATAATTTTTCATCCTTTATTTTTTTCTACTTTTTCTTCTTCTGCTTTTGCTTCTTCTTCTCTAACGCTCGCTCATTTCCTTTCCTTTGGCATTAAAAACCGCAAATACTTTGTAAACCAAAGTGGCGCTA
Organism: Helicorthomorpha holstii; assembly: GCA_013389785.1. Classification (NCBI taxonomy): domain Eukaryota; kingdom Metazoa; phylum Arthropoda; class Diplopoda; order Polydesmida; family Paradoxosomatidae; genus Helicorthomorpha; species Helicorthomorpha holstii. Next base: position 3,042,973 of record JAAFCF010006680.1, on the reverse strand, counting down.
TTAGACTGGAAATAAATCGTTAATTAATTTTTGCTGATGATTTGATAACAGCCACATGTGCTGAGTAATCACTTGCTGAGTTTTGGCCATCTAATCTCCTCCACCCTCGTCCCCTTTTCCCTTCCACTCCTCCAAACATTTTCCCTTACTCTTAAAAGACATTGAAATGTCGTCATCAACATCATTGCTTTCACAATATTCTCTCCATCCAATAACAATATGGATATTTCATCATTAATACAATATAAAGGTAACTTAGGAGACACAATAAAGCTGTGTTTCCCAACCTTTTTTGTGTTATGCCTCACTTAGGCTTTTCTAAAAAATATTCAGTTACTCTCCCTCCCCTTCCCACTTTCCATATTTCAAGTCGCCAAAACGTCCATTTTTAAATTATTTCTTTGAACAATTGAAATGCCTTTCTGGTGGGACGTGCGCCCTACGTTGAGAAAGACAGCATGAAAGCCAAAATGTGTGAGAATGCCTAGTATAGTCTTAAGGATCCTGAATGCCTTAAATGCTACGTAGAACATATGAACGATATCGATATTTACCAAAAATCGATATATCGACAAATTTTGATTTCGATACTTCTTTTTTTTTTAGTTTTAATTTTTTTTTTAATTTTTGTAGTATTGGTACTTACTTATTTTTTAATTCGATATATCGACTTTAAAAATCGATATATCGAAGAGTTTTGCGTTTCGATATTTTTTTTTTAGTTTTTATTTTTTTTTTAGTTTTTATTTTTTTTTTTTTTTTAAATTTTTGTGGTACTTGCTTATTTTTCAATTCGATATATCGACTTTAAGAATCGATATTCAGTATCGGTTTCAAAATTTCAATACAGTATTTACTGTTTAGCCAATTTTCGATACAACACAGTTTCCAATATCGTAGCACGATATATTCCAGTTCGATATTCATTCCGATATTTCAATATATCGAACTTGATAAAGCTGACTAAAATGTTAATTAATTGTTGTTTTATGTCAATTGATCAACATTGATGGATGTTTGATCAATGTTTCAATAACAAAATAATGAAAAAACAGGTCTTAATTATCTGACAACACTGGATATTCAATGGATTTGTGTGTCTAACAAGCTTTAAAGTCACTTTATGTTAAATAATTTTGCAAAAAAAAAAAAAATTAAAATTTCTTGTAATATTTTGTAAACTACTATTTAGTTAATTAGACTTTAATAAGCAATTAGAAAATTTTAGAAAAAAAAATTGATCAAAAAGTAAGTTAGTTATTGAAAATCAAAGTTGTGAAAGTGTCCAATAGACTCAATGTTGTCTGGTGAGAAGGACTAAGAATGGGATGGGAAAAGAAAGGGTTAAGTAGATTGTGATTTGGGAGAAGAAATAAAAAATGTTGTAGAAATTAAAAAATTTTTTTTTATCAATTAAGGTTGAAGTTCACTGTCTGTCTAGCTGTTACTTATTAAAACACTAAAGTTTGTCATTAAAACACTAAACTTTGCCATAAAAGCACTAAATTTTGTCATTAAAACACTAGATTTTGTCTCGAAAACACTACATTTTGTCTCGAAAACGCTACATTTTGTCATTAAAACATTAAATTTTGTCATAAAGACACTAAACTTTGCCATAAAAGCACTAAATTTTGCCATTAAAACACTAAATTTTGCCATTAAAACACTAAATTTTGTCATAAAGACACTAAACTTTGTCATAAAAGCACTAAATTTTGTCATTAAAACACTAAATTTTGCCATTAAAACACTAAATTTTGTCATAAAGACACTAAACTTTGCCATAAAAGCACTAAATATTTGCCATTAAAACACTAAATTTTGTCATAAAGACACTAAACTTTGCCATAAAAGCACTAAATTTTGCCATAAAAGCACTAAATTTTGCCATTAAAACACTAAATTTGGTCATTAAAACACTAACTTTTGTCATTAATATACTAAATTGATCAAAAAGTAAGTTAGTTATTGAATAGCAAAGTTGTCAAAGTGTCCAATAGACTCAATGTTGTCTGGAGAGAAAAACTAAGAATGGGGTGGGAAAAGAAAGGGTTGAGTTGATTGTGATTTGGGAGAAGAAATAAAAAAATTGTTGTAGAAATTTAAAAAATTTTTTTTTATCAATTAAGGTTGAAGTTCACTGTCTGTCTAGCTGTTACTTGTGTGTAATGTACATGTGATCAGTTTAAGCAAGCGTTAATTTGTACGTAATGAAACATAATATTACATTGAGGGACTGTGATGAAGTGGCCCTTGGGTATTCAAACACTTCATATGCTTCCTAATTTAATTTATTTATTATATGCAAGAGACACGTGATATATTGTATAATATTATATTATCAAAACTCATTTATACCAAATTACACAATTTGTAATTGAACATTTTAATTTAACTTAGTCCATTCAATATACTTTATCAACTGTGGCCAATCTCGGCTTCTGTAAACAACAATGTCAAACGACATCCGGGGTTTTACAATTCATTGGGTTGGTTTATTTATAATATGAAATAGCAATCTCAATTGTTTTCTATATTTAAAAAAATTACTGGTTTTTGATTGTGGAAATTAAGAAACGAGACGAAATTCTATTAGTTTCAATGGAAATGTGTCTCGTTTCTTTATTTGCCATTAGGGGAAAATGTTAATAAAGAAATGAGACAAATTTTTAACAGTTCCAATGGCGATTTGTCTCGTTTCTTTATTGCCATTAGGGAAAAATGTTAATAAAGAAATGAGACAAATTTTCAATAGTTCCAATGGCAATTTGTCTCGTTTCTTTATTGCGATTATGAAAAAAGTGTTAATAAAGAAATGAGACAAATTATCAACAGTTGCAATGGCAATTTGTCTCGTTTCTTTATTGTCATTAGGAAAAAGTGTTAATAAAGAAATGAGATAAATTTTCAGTAGTTCCAATGTCGATTAGTCTCGTTTTTTTATTGCCATTAGGAAAAGGTGTTAATGAAGAAATGAGACAAATGTACATCAGTTCTAATGGCGATTTGTCTCGTTTTCTTTATTGCGATTATGGAAAAAGTTTCAAGAAAAAAATGAGACAACTTTACATGAGTTCCAATGCTGATTTGTCTCGTTTCTTTTTTTGTCATTAGGAAAAAGTGTTCTTTTAGAAATGAGACAATTTCTCAACAGTTCCAATTGCGATTTGTCTCGTTTCTTTCTTGCTATTAGGATAAAGTGTACATAAAGAAATGAGACAAAGTTACATCAGTTCCAATGGCGATTTGTCTTGTTTCTTTCTTACTATTAGGAAAAAGTGTGAATAAATAAATGAGACAAATTTTCAACAGTTCCAATTGCGATTTGTCTCGTTTTTTTTAATTTCCATGAAGGAAAATAAAGTGTTAATAAATAACTGAGACTAAATCTCACCAGTTTCAATTGCTATTTGTCTCGTTTATTTTTTGTCGTAGGCGGGAAAATGCGGTTCCAATTTCTAAAATCATTTGTTTTAAATATTGTTGACTGTGTTTTGGATTTTGAAAGCAAAAATGACGTAATTTCCTGCGCATAATCTGTCATTTTCCACCAAATAACAAGTACTTAATGTCTGGTATATCCTGTGTGTGTGTGTGTGTGTTTATGTGTGTGCAACTATGCATAATATGTAATTCCATTGTTTTGTCACATTCCTTAAATACAATCGACATTTACCCGCCAAAAGTTAACATTTTGCGGGTGTATTTTTCGCAGAGAGAGAAAAAGTCTTTTAAGTAGGATTTAACATTACGCGGATTGACAGATTTCTAATTAACCAGGTTTTCTACTTATGCACAGCAGCAGACACTTATTTCAACTTAAGAATAGAAGGGTGGGAGTGGAAGTGGAAGTGGGTGGATCTAACTATCAAAGTAAAAGCCATTTTGTCTTACACTTTGTCAAAATAAGAAACCAAATACCGTAGTGCCTTTCAGTTATCATTTTAAGGTTAACAAAACAAGTTAAATGCACATTAGAATGGGCGAGGTGTGATCCAAAAGTGAGGACTATCATTTGTTGTTCTTAATAGAATTTACTGTAAATTGTGAATGCATATTTAGAATGTTTGACAATTTGAATTGGTAGAATTCGAATGTTTGAGAAATTGATTTAGAAGAATTCGAATGTTTGAAATTTTTATTTAGAAGAATTAGAATGTTTGAGAATTTGATTTAGAAAAATTAGAATGTTTGAGAATTTGATTTAAAATAATTCGAATGTTTAAAATTTTAAATTTAAAAAGTTAACACGGTTGAGAATTTTATTTAATAAATTGTAAAAAAAAATTCTAATGTCATTTGAAAAATAGGAAAGTTTGAATTAAAAAAGTTATAAAATTTTTTATTATTTTTTTAATAAAATTTTCAAACATTCTAAAAAAAATTGAAAATTTTATTGAAAAAAAATGGGAAAATTTCATTCAACAAATGGGAACATTTCATTGGAAAATTTATTTTGAATAATTCGAATGTTTGAAAATTTAATTTAAAAAAGTTAGAATGTTTGAAAATTTATTTGGAAAATTAGAATGTTTGAAAATTTTATTTGAAAAATTTAAAACTTTGTTTAGGAAAATTAGAATGTTTGAGAATGTTGAAGAACGTTTTAATAAACTTTTTAAATCAACTTCAAATAAAAAAAACCGAATTTTAAAAAATCAGAATTTTCGAATACATTATTTCAAACTGCTATACATTATTTACTTATGGAACAAACCTCGTAAACAAATTCGTATCCCACAGTGGCTCCACCTACGTTAGCAACAGCCGGAAGTTGAACTATTTATTTTCTCTTTTAAACTTAAATTTTTTTTTCTTCTTTTTTTCTTTTTCCATACCGGGTATCTATTAAAAGTAATTTTATTTTTTTGTTGAAATTTGAAATGCGGTTGTCGGCGTTTAAAATATTATTAATTCAGTTGATTAAAGATTTGTATATAAAGTTTGCATATCCACTTCAGCATGAAATTGGAATTTGCTTTTTCTTCAAATGTCACGGCTGTTCAATGGCGGCAAATACACAAACACATAAGAGATAGATAGATAGACAGACAGAGATAGAGAGACAGAAAGATAGAGAGAGAGTAAAGTTCAGCATTTAAATTGGTTTATGGACTGTTCCATAGGTCCCTAAGGGAGCTGAGATCAGGTTTTCTATTTTACAACAGCAAAGGGAAGGGGTGGAGGGTCTATGGGGGGGAGGGGGGTTTGGGCTGATGGAAAATAGAGGGGGGTGGAAGTATTTTTTTATACACAGAGAGTTGTCTCGTATTTCAATCTCATTCTGCATTAATCAGTTGATATGTATATCAATGGAGAGATGTGACGTATAGTGGGGGGGTGGAGGGGAGAGAGAGAGAGAGAGTAAGGGGGAAGAGTAGCTTCATATTTTCTTTTCATTTCATCTATAATTTTGCTCTGTGACGTCATCTTTCCTCTTTTCCAAATTTTTTTTTTTTTTTTTTGAAAGTTTGGATAGAAAATTTAATTTTGTTTAATTATTATTATTATTGGCTATTTTATTATTTAGCTGCAGTGTTGATTAAAATGTTGCATAATTTACATCAGGCTTTTGCTTTGTAATAATTAAAAAAAAGGGGTTTGTAGAGTGTTTCAATAAAGAAATGAGACAAAGTTGCATTGGTTGCAATGGCGATTTGTCTCGTTTCTTTTTTTAAATAAACAAAAAAAAATGTAAATGAAGAAATGAGACTAAATCTCGTTCAAACTAATGGCGAATAGTCTCGTTTCTTTCTTGAAATAAACTAAAAAAAATGTAAATGAAGAAATGAGACTAAATCTCATTCAAACTAATGGCGAATAGTCTCGTTTCTTTCTTGGAATAAACAAAAAGAAAATGTAAATGAAGAAATGAGACTAAATCTCGTTCAAACTAATGGCAAACAGTCTCGTTTCTTTCTTGAAATAAAAAAAATGTAAATGAAGAAATGAGACTAAATCTCGTTCAATCTAATGGCAAACAGTCTCGTTTCTTTCTTAAAATAAAAAAAATTTAAATGAAGAAATGAGACTGAATCGCATTCAATATAATGGCGAATAGTCTCGTTTCTTTCTTGAAATAAACAAAAAAAAAGTAAATGAAGAAATGAGACTAAATCTCGTTCAAACTAATGGCAAATAGTCTCGTTTCTTTCTTGAAATAAACAAAATAAAATGTAAATGAAGAAATGAGACTAAATCTCATTCAATCTAATGGCAAATAGTCTCATTTCTTTCTTGAAATAAACTAAAAGAAATTTAAATGAAGAAATGAGACTAAATCGCATTCAAACTAATGGTAAACAGTCTCGTTTCTTTCTTGGAATACACAAAAAGAAAATGTAAATGAAGAAATGAGACTAAATCTCATTCAATCTAATGGTGAATAGTCTCGTTTCTTTCTTGAAATAAACAAAGAAAAAATTGTAAATGAAGAAATGAGATTAAATCCCATTCAATCTAATGGCGAATAGTCTCGTTTCTTTCTTGAAATAAACGAAAAAAAATGTAAATGAAGAATTGAGACTAAATTTCATTCAAACTAATGGCGAATGGTCTCGTTTCTTTTTTGAAATTAACAAAAAAAATGTAAATGAAGAAATGAGACTAAATCTCGTTTAATCTAATGGCGAATAGTCTCGTTTATTTCTTGAAATAAACAAAAAAAAAGTAAATAAAGTTCTTCTTGGTTTGTTTGTTAGTGATGAGAAGAAATAAGTTGACAAAGTGTTCCAATTTTGAAAATGACCCGGAATATTTTTTGATGTATACAATTTTCCATTAGATGGAAGTTTAATTACATTAGTGAAGCCCTTTGATGTGTGCCCATCTTGCTGTAAAAAGGGGCATAATTTGATTTAGACACACATTTTTGACTGTTAGGTTTTCATAATTGAGATTTAAATATTTAATACAAAAACCAATGAACAAAATGTTTAATGTTTCATGATTATGCAATTGGCATTTTTCAGGCTAATTGCAGACTTTAGTCAAACTTGTTTATTAAAAAGCTTATCAAAAAAATAAATAAATAAAAAGGAAAAAGAATGTCACTGTGGAAATTAATTACAGGAAACTTGAGTTTTCAGGGTTCAAGGTGTGTTCAGAAAGTCTTGAGATTTTTACACAGAAAATTTAAATAATGTACTTCAAATTAGGTTGAAATAATCTAGTAATTCAGTAAAAATGGACTAATTTTCAAAGTTTTATTGTTATTTACTTCACGCGTCATCAAAGGGGTGTTCGTAAAGTCTTGAGAATTCAATGGAAATTCAAATTAATGGAATATCCAAGACTGAAAGACTTAGATTAAAACCTTAGAACCCTTAGTAAAAGCTAATAACCATTTTTTAGTATTAATTAATTAGTTAAAATATTCTTAATTAGTATTGTCTACTTTGTGCGGCTTCAAATGGCGGTTCGTAAAGTCTTGAGATAAATTTAATAATCTAAAGAAAATTTAATTGAAAAGAAAAATGACAGAGTTGTGTCTTTTGTGAACTTTTCTATAAAGTGACAATAATTAAAACAAAATTAATACAATTTTATGCCAATTTATGGAAAATAATTTTTAAATATGAAATTACTGTATAAAATATGGTTACATGTGAGATGATCATATCTAGTCGAGGGTTGTTCATAAAATCATGGGTTAAATTTAAAATTTCATTTTTACTTCATTTTAAATTACGCATTCATAAATTAATGAGTAGCTTTAAAAATTTATAAAAAATTCAAATGAAAAGAGAAATTGATGGGGTTAACATCAAAATGGAAAGGAACAATTAAATTATTTTTAAAAAAATTCTCACATTTTTACTGGTTTTTTGTATTTTTTTAAGAATTTTAGTGTTTTACTACATTGTAAATTACACGTTCGTAAATTAAAGAGTAATTTTAAAAATTTATACAAAATTCAAATGAAAAGAGAAATTGATGGAGTTAACATCAAAATGGAAAGGAATAATTAAATTATTTTTAAAAAAATTTCTGCATATTTTTAAAAAAAAATTTGTTCAAGTGACACATTCAAAATTCAAAGAGTAAAATTTCATTAAAAATTTAAATAAAAATAACAAAAATGTAAAGAAATAATTAAATGTTATTTACAAGGTTTTTTTTAATATTTTACCTGTTAATTTGAATTTTTTTTTTAAGAATTTTAGCATCTTACACCATTGCGAATTGCGCGTTTGTAAATTAACGAGTAACTTTAAAAATTTATATAAAATTTAAATGAAAAGATATTTACATGAAATCAACGTCATTTTGTAGTGTTAGCAATGAATTAATTTTTAAAAATATTTTCCCCCATTTATCATTTGAATATAATTATTTTTAATACTTAAATTAATATCACTACTTTGCGAACACGCTTAACGAGCATTTGAATAGGAGCAGCTTTTCATGTATGTATATGAACTGGTTTGAAAGTTAACACTGTTTTGCACTTGTACTTGAAGCATTATCATTGTATATTGGGTTGCTGTGAAATTAATTGCAATGCACGATCACCTCCATTATGTGATTTGCTGAGATCATCATTTCCATTTAAGAGTGTGGGTGGTTAGGAGGTGGTTGACTGAGTGAGTGATAGATCCATTTGATGCATTTGTCTTTTGTTCAAAAAAAAAAAAAATAAAACAAAAAAAAAATTAAAAATAAATTCCCATGCACTTGTATTAATGAATACGACATCTAAAAATTATTTATCGATTTTTTTTGGTTGTTTTTGTCTTTTCAATAATAATAATAATTATAATCATGATAATCATAATTGCTTGAATGATAAATTTGCAGAATTGACCGCAAAATTAATTATAATTTTGAAAATAAATTGTTTTTGCTAATTAATAAAAATAGCAGTGAAAACGAATTTAAAACGACGGTGACGTATGTATGTGTGTGTGTGTGTATGTGTTGTGTGTTTGTTGGGTTTAGTTTTAATTATCATGGAAATTAGCTGAGACCATTTGCGACAGCAGATTAATGCGCGATTTCCAATTAGTCTTAGAGACATTTAAGAAGCTTAAAAGGCACAGACGGATGTTCTATAGTCCTCTATACACTTCCTGTATATATTTTGCTTTGCTAACTTACTGTAGGTTTTGGCTTTAGCTTTGGCCCTGGATACTTTTTTTTTTCTTCATCTTCTTTCTCCTCTTCTTCTTATTGGTAGATAATGCTGCTCGGTTATATAGTGGCAAAGGCCAAATTATGTGGCTTGAGCTGGATTTCATTTAATTAGTAAACACCAACGGATTACGCGGATACTTCCGGTCTATTCATTTATTTACTTGGAAGAAAAAAAAATTGGTCCACATTTTTATGCATCAAAAAATATTGAAGAACAAAAATCATAGCTGGTTTTTTAAGACCGGAAATAGTTGTTGACAATTTATTTATTTTTTTTTATTTTGAAATGTGGGGAATTAAATATTTTTGGGATTCTTGTTGCTATGGTAACCATACAAAAGAATTTAAATAGAAATCTTTAAAAAATGTATTAACAACAATTGGTTCACGTGAATTTTCGGTGTTGAAATAAATGAGATTATGGTTGCCATAGTAATATCAATGAAATTATTAGTTAAGACATTTTTTTTTAAATATTAGAACAATTGGTTCACGTGACGTTCTTCTTCGTTTGAAATTTGATGTGATTGTCATAGTAAAAAAATAGTTTGAGGAATTTTTAAAAAAAATGAAAACAATTAGTTTATAGAATGAAAAAATTTAGAACAATTAGTTTCTAGAATTAAAAAAATTTAGAACAATTAGTTTCTAGAATTAAAAAAATTTAGAACAATTAGTTTCTTGAATTAAAAAAATTTAGAACAATTAGTTTTTAGAATTAAAAAATCTAGAACAATTAGTTTCTAGAATGAAAAAATTAGAACAATGTTTCAGTTCCTAAAATGTTAAGTGATAGAGATTGTCATATCAACCAAAAAATAAATAAATAAAAGAACAATTTAAAGAATTTTTTTTAAAATTTTAAAAAATGTAAAATATTAGCTCACGTGACTTATTAACGTTGATATAATTATACCTGATAATAATTAGAATAGTCCCCAAAAAATATTTAAAGAAATTAGAAAATATTTTAGAACACTTTTCTCACGTGACTTTGATGTAAAAAAACTAATGTGATTGTGATTAACATACAGTAATTAAGTAACCAAAAAAAAATATTTTAGAACAATGTTTTTGAATCACGTGATATTTGAGCATGTGAATGTTCTCTTTAAAACCGCCATATTGTTTCAGCCATTGCTTTTAATGGACAAAACGCTGCAGAATTTTTAATGTTAATTTTTGTTATTGGAATTGATTGCACAGATTGATTTTTTGTTGTTGTTGTGTGTTTATTTATTCAAAGTTAATGTTTCCCCGGTTGATCAACTGTGGTTCGCAATTAAGTCGACTATTTACATAATTGATGACAAACAATTAAATTGCTTTTGTTTTCAGCTTTTAGAAATAAGCGTTGGTTTTTTTTTTACAAAGCAATATTTAAACCAATGAGATTTCAATTTGGTGATGGGTGGGTAAGAGAGAAGGGTGGCAGGAGGGGGAAGAAGTGTGAGGGAGGGTTCATTTAAAAATAGCAATTAAATCAGTCTTCCGGTTTTCAATGGGAAATAGTAAAGAGATTTTCAACATTTCTTTGAAGTTGTAAAATAATAGTAAGAAAAGAGCAAATATAAGACTCGTTTCTTTATTTGTTTTAAAGTGATGAGACTGAGTTACATTGGTTTCAATAACGATTTGTCTCGTTTCTTTATTCTTTACAAAGTGATGTGACTAAGTTACATTAGTTTCAATGACGATTTGTCTCTTTTCTTTATTTTTCTTAAATTGATGAGACTGAATTACATTGGTTTCAGCGACAATTTGTCTCATTTTTTTAATCATCTTAAAAGTTATGAGTCAGAGTTACATTGGATTCAATAACGATTTGTCTCGTTTCTTTAATCATCTTAAAAGTAATGAGACTGAGTTACATTTGTTTGAATGACAATTTGTCTCATTACTTAATTGATAATTTATTGAAATAGAAGAGGTATCTTATATCCTCATTTTTTTCTTTTGAATACTGTTTACTGCGCAGACTCAACTTTGCTTTCCGGTTTAGTTTTCTTAAATGAAATAACTTAATAGGTTAAATTCAAGCAGCAATTTGTTTGTTTTTTTTTTCTTTATTTTGACACAAAGACAAATTTATGCGATGTGTTTTGCTTTTTATGTTAAACTTGTTGCTTTCATGGATATTTTATCACTGTTTTCAGATATTTTTCTTAAAGATTTAATGGTATTATGCGATAGGTTTTGCTTTTTATTGTAGGTATAAATGTGAATTCTTGATCTTACAAAAATGTATTGATTTTTTTTAAATCTTTTTGAGAAATTTACCAGATTTCTGTCTGAAAAGATTCAGTTTTTCAGTGTGAAATTTTCAGATTTTATGTGTGAAAAGGTTTAAATTGTTTGTGTGAATATTTCCAGGTTTATGGTGTGAAATTTTCCAGATTTTCCAGGTGACATTTTATACTTTTTTCTGTGTGAAAATTTCCAAATTTTACATTTGACATTTTTTATTTTTTCTGTTTGAAAATTTCCATTTTTTCTGTCTGAAAATTTCCATTTTTTTCTGTCTGAAAATTTCCAGATTTTAAATGTTAAATTTTCTACTTTTTTTGTGTGAAAATTTCTAAATTGTACATTTGAATTTCTACATTTTTTAGTGTGAAAATGTCCAAATTTTTCTCTGTGAAAATTTCCAGATTTTACTTGTGAAATTTTCTACTTTTCTACTAAATTTCGAGATTTTTCGTGCGAAAAGTTTCATTTGTTTCTAGTAAAAGTTCTAGATGTTAAGTGTGAAATTTCCAAATTTTTTATAGTATGAAATTTCCTGAATTATCTGTCTGAAATTTCCCAATCTGAAAGTTTCAAAATATTTATGAAATTTTCTTATTAAGAATCTTCTCTGTATTTTTTACCTTTTCTAATTTTCTGCAAAACTTTAGCGTTTTTATACGAACTTTCTTTCTCTACATTGCAACTTATTGTTTCTTAATGAAACTTCTCTTGTTCATCTAAAACTTTCTTTTATTCATCAAATCTTTTTATTTCTCATTGAATTCTAATCAATTGATAATTGAACCAAGTAAATTGCAGTCTTAATTATCTAGTTTATTTCTATTTGTGTGCATAATCGATCCAACATACTGAAGTTCCATCTATAAATTTCACACACACAAATAGTGTTATTATTTGTATTTAATTGTCACTGAATAAGATGCCTGTAAATACGTTATTTTTGTATAGGAAAAAGAAATAGGACTTATATACTTAAAAATTATGTTTAACAGGGTTTATGGGGGGTGGGATTTTGTCAACTTCATACATTACTACAGTATTTGTACATCCAAAATATACTTGAATGTACATACAGTACATGTGTGTGTAAACGTCATGTCAACACGTGTAAAACATGCGATTAACATTTTTACTAGACACATTTCGCCATTTAATCCTCCAAATTCCATCGTGTCTATTGGAATGACAGTATTTTACGTGTTTATTAATATCGATTGGGTTGAGAGACATTTTTTCCCTCCCTCATCTTTCTTTTATCCATCTCCATCCTTCTGTCTACGTGAGTGGAAGAAGAGAAGACGAGATTTTGAGCGAACGAGACGGAGCGAGTTAGTTTTCAGGTGTCACAAATATCAAATTGTGGTCGCTAAGATTATTTTGGCAGACCCTTTAGGCAAGTTCAGGACTTTACGTCTTTACAGTTCACCCCAACCACTACTTCCCATCCTTACACCACCCACTCACCCATTTCCTCCTCAAACTCTTATATTAAGGCATTCAGGCGATTGGACCAAACACACACACACACACACATACGCACATATGGTTTGGTCTTTGTGGATTTTCAAAACAAAAATGACTTTTGGCCTCTGCGCAAATACAAGGGAAAAACGATCAAAGTCACTCTGGTGGTGGCTTTTTTATTATTATTATTATTTTTGTCCGTTCGATTAACTAATCTCAATTCGTGGTTGCTATGGGAACTCAAACTTATCATTAGGTATTGTTTTTCCCAGTTTGAATTCTAGAATGTTTTCGACGCTAACTGACTTTTGGTTGCTATGGTGACTGAAATTTGTCAATTTTGTTCATTTGAATTTTAATTTTTTTGCACTTTTAAATATTGGTTGCTATGGTAACCAAGACTTATCATTAAGTATTCTTTGCCTGATTTTGAATTCTAGAATGTTTTCGACGGTATTTGACTTTGGTTGCTATGGTAACTGAAATTAGTGAGTTCAATTTTAGTTCTAAGTGAAAATGTTTTTCGCTCTTTTGAGGCTAGGTTGCTATGATAACCAAAATTTGTAAATTTTTATGATAAGAACTTTAATTTTTAGAATGTTTTTTTTTATTTTTAAAAACTTTGTTGCTATGACAACTTATTTGGTTTTTATTCTAATTTTAAACATTCAAATGATGATATTTTATTAGGAACATTTTTTGTTCTCTTTTTAAAACTAATTATTTTTATTCTATTTTGGCAGCACTTTTTTTTCAGTGTCAGTAAAAAGATGGGACAAATTTCCATTGTAGCTGATGTGATTTTGTCTCGTTTATTTATTAGCGTTTTTTAAAATTTAGAACATTTAGTGGTTCCCTTTCCTCCTCCTTCTATTAGTCAGAAGCCTTTTTGAAGTGCCCTGGTGTTCATTTTCTTTATGCAAATGAATCTACATGTGTCAGTGTCGCATAACTTACATTGTGATAAATGTCATAATAATAAAGCGCTTTTTAAAAAGCAGTTGAAAGTACATAAAAGCCAGCATCATTTTTAGCCGCCAAAAAACATATTTTTGCAGGCGTTAAATGGACGTAAAACAGAGATTGAAGCTGGCGTAGTAATCATTTTTCGTCCAAAATTATCAAATGCGACATCATCATCGTCGTCATCCACGTAATAGTACAAAGCTCCATCGCTCTATACAGCAATTTCATGACACGCTATTTCCTGTTCCTTGGTTGGTTGTTGTTGTTTTTTTTTTGAAGTATTGATCCCCTTTGGTCTACAGAAGCTTTGTGGTGGGTGAACACTTACTATACCGGCTGATTTTATGCATTGGAACGTGGTTGAGTTTTTTTAAGATAGAAAATAAAGAAATGAGACAAAATGGTATCAGTACTTATGGCGATTTTTCCTGTTTCTTTTTTTTTGTTAAGGAAACAAAAAGAGACAGTTTCATCAGTTTCAATGGAAATGTTTTCTGTTTCTTTTTATTGTAATAAACACAAAAAAAGTAAATAAAAACTGAGATTAAATTTCATCTCTTCCAATGACGAATTGTCTCTTTTCTGTTTTGATTAAAAAAGAATAAGTGCACAAAAAAAAGAAATGAGACTAAATATCATTGATTGCAATGAAGAACTGTCTCTTTTAGTTTTTGTGAAGGAAAAAAAAAGTGTCAATGAGGAAACGAGACCAAATCTTATCAGTTTTAATGAAGATTATTCCCTATTCTTTATTGTTATGACAAAAAAGTAAAAAAAAAATATAAAATGAGTTTAAATATCATTGGTTGCAATGGTGAATTGTCTCATTTCTTTCTTGACTTATAAAAAAGTGCCAAAAAGCAATGGTGAATTGTTTCTTTTTTTCTTTAGTGATTAAAACAAATGCAAAAAAAAAATAAATGAGACTAAATATCATTGGTTGCAATGGTAAATTGTCCCATTTCTTTCTTGAGAATTAAATAAAAAAAAACAAAAAAGAAAGAAATGAGACTAAATATTATTTGTTCCAATTATGAATTGTCCCATTTCTTTCTTGACTAATAAAATAAAAAAGGCAAGAATAATTAACGAGACTAAATATCATCTGTACTTATGGCAAAATTTCCTATTTCTTTATTGTCAAGGAGACAAAAAGTGCTAATAAGTAAGAAGAAGACTAAATCACATCTATTCCAATAATAATTAGTCTTTTTTTAGTCATTGAAAAATAGTGTAAACCCTGAAAAGAGACTAAATATCACCTGTTAACATGGCAAATTATCCTGTTTCATTTCTGCCATTAAAGAAATACAAAGTGCTAATAAAGAAATGAGACTAAATCACATCAAATCCTATGGCGATTCGTTTCATTCGAGTATTTTTTATCACTGAAAAACAGTGTCAATTCAGCAGCTTTTTGCGAGACTAAATAGCATCAGTTCTTATAGCCAATTATCCTGTGTGAAAAAAAGTATCTTGAGATCATAAAAAATTACTAAAAAAAACAAACGAGACTACATTGAATTGGTTTGAATGTCGTATATTCCCGTTTCATTTTTCTTTCTTTTTTGCTAAGATGAAAGAAGTGTTTTTTTTTTCTTGTTGTTTTTTGTGGAAAATCACCCGGCTTAAGGGTCTCAGATAACATTGAGACCTGTTGGATGAAGTTAGTGAAACATTAACTGAAACCGTTTTTTTACAGACACGACAGCAGCTAAGTTACGTCTAGCTACTTAACCTCCATTTATTTTACACGACATTTTTTTTATTTTTTTTACTAAGAAAAGAAAAAAAAAAGATTTTATTTTACAGAAGGAAGAAGAAGAAGAAAAAAAAAGCATCTTTTTGATTTATATACTGAGTTACATTATATAATATACAGGTATAAAGACGTTATAGTATTAAGTAACATGGCAGTAAAGAGAAAGAGATATCTATCTTGTATTCCCTTAACCCCTCCCTTCCCTCCTCTTCCTCCCTCCACCCACACACACCCCTTCCTCACCCTTTGCCACCCACCCACCTCATCTCTATATTCACTGCAATGGCCCAGGGCATTTTGATGCAAACTGTTTTATTATTTTATCGATGGTAATGCCCAAGTTTTTTATTTTATTTTTTATTTTTGGGATGTCTTTATTTTTAAAGTGAATTCTCCTTTTTTTTTCTTTTTTTTTTTTTTTGCCTTGAAGTCATAGAAGACAAACATTGATTGTGCTACAAATTATTTAAAGTAAAAAAAAATTGCTGTCTTGTATATTTTTTTTTTTATCTTTCTGTCTTTCTCACCATCATTTTCCCATCCCATAACAAACTAAGCTTAATCCATCTCCCACTCTTCAATTGGATATTCTGTGTATGTGGGGGAAAAAAAAGCAATATAATTTATTGAGTGGAGGAAAAACGTTTATGTAATATTTTATTATGAATAATTTCAAAGTATAAGTTTGTTGGTGGCACAATACCATGCACAACACACAACACAATGTTGATGAAGTGTAATGTAAAGTGCCATTTATTGTGGAGAAAAATAGTATAATGTTAGGGTTGCTTGGTGTTGTGGTATGGAGTTGAGATGTGTTTATGGTAATTAACTTTCATTTCCATTAACCATTAACCATTACTATTACTATTTCCCATTCCCATTATAATTATAAAAATGTTAAAGAAGCGATGACAGCGGTTCGCAAATGCTGGTTCACGGGAATAATTTGTCGCTTCGAATAAATGATAGATTTTAAGAAAATTAGTTAATTAGCAATTAATTATTTTGAAGCAAAAATTGTTAATAATTTTTTAAAAGTTCCAGTTGCAAATTGAGAGATTTTTTACTGGTCTGTGAAATATTATCGGGGCAATGGGAATTTTTGTCGCTTTGCAAAAGCGATATTTTTAATTACTAATAAATTAATCAATTACAAATTATAATTTTTGATTTAAACTTAAATTATTTTGAAGCAAAAATTATCAATAATTTTTGTAAAAAATAATAAAGTTCCAGTTGCAAATTTAGAGATTTTTTGCTGGTCTGTGGTAATGGGAATTTGTGTCGCTTCGCAACAGCGATATTTTGAAATACGGTAAATTAATCAATTAATTTTTAATTGCAAATCAATTACTTCTAAGCAAAAGTTTTTATTAATTTTTAAAAAGAAAAGAAAGTTCCAGTTGCAAATTGAGATATTTTGTACTTGTCTGCTGTGAAATATTATTCGATCAATGGGAATTTTTGTGGCTTCGCAAAAGCGATAGTTTTAATGAAATCAGCCAATTAAAAATTGTTATTTTGTTAAAAGCAAATTTGTTATTTTGAAGAAAGAAAAAGGAATTTTCAAAAAAAAAGAGGAAAATTTGAGTTACAAAATTTGAATATTCTTCCTCATCTGCAAGTGCAAAGTGACATTTGCACCAAATCTCAATTCTAAAATTGGTATTTTAAATCTAAACTGTAGTATAATTTTGTATTATGCAATTTGGAATTGCTTTCCTGTTGCTGGCACTGGCTTTGGCACTGACACTGGCATTGGCATTGGCACTGCAGTTGTTTTGTTGCAAAAGCAGCTTTCTTTCTGTAGTGCTATTTATTTATTAATGCAATGGAGTGGAGTGGCGTGTTAGATTGAAGTAATGAGGGTACATTATGCAGAGTAAAAACCATTATGTGCGAGTTGAATTACACGAGTAATAAAGTTTCAATATATTAAATTAGTCTTTACTTGTTGGCATGTGTTAAAGAATAGAAAAGAGAGAATACTGGATATCTAAAAACTTGATCTATGCTGCTGCTGCTGTTGATGCTTCCACCATTTTCCCTTTTCCAATGCTGCTGCTTCTGCTGCTAACAAGTGGCGGATTTTATGGTTTCTATACATGCAACTACATTTGTACAGGATGTCACCTTAAAGTTGAAATGGTAAAAGATGGAGAAAAATGTTAAGTAGAATACAGTGGATTCTCGATAACACAAAGCGACATTACGGTCCCGAACAACAGTATCTGCATTATCATATATATATTTTGTTCGCTAACACACGCAGGAAACCCTGTTAACACGAACTCTTTTTGCTTCTCCAAATAAAAACTTTTTTTACAGTATATTATATTTTGCATGTGTTCGTTAACACAAAACCTCTTAACAAAAGTCATTGGGGCGAAGAAAAATCTTGGTCCTGTCAACTTTGTGTTAACAAGAATTCACTGTATTTGTAGATTTTGAAAAGGAAAATTCTCTGGTAAAAATTACTAAAATGGTAAAATTTACTATGTTTTGTTTTTTATATATTTTTTTTGAAATTTGATCGTGAGCGAGTTTTGCGTGTTATCGTGGACTTGGTCCCACGTTTTGAGAGGCCCCACAGTCTGAAAAATTTATTCTTGGTTTTTTTTAGGGTGTTTTTTAAATTTGTAAAACAAAAACATCTTATTTTTAAGACAATTTGTATTTAAGACAATTTTTGAACTTGACCTCGCAAATGGTCACGCTTACTCTGCCCCAGATGGACAGAAGTCTTAACAAATTGCAATTGGTTTTGCAGAATAAGAAGATGAAGAAAACAGAGAATCTTGGTTTTTTAATAAGATTTTTAACAAGACACTGTATGTTCTCATGAATTGCTGATTGTTTAATGTGAAACTGAGTCTTACAGAGAAAGCTTATGCAGGGGCCACTTTGTTTTTTATATTACAGTATTTGGTAATATAGATGAATTCTGAAGATTACTCAATGGATTTTTTATTATTCAGTGGGGCAATTAATTATAAAGTAGTTTTGTATTTGACATATGTTTTAATCTTATACAAGTTTCTCAGAAAAAAACTTAACTTATTTAAAATGTTTTGGAATTTATTTGAAGCTTTTTTTTGGTGAGGGTCAATTTTATAACAGTTCAATCACAAAATATATAGGAAATTAGTCAAAGGGCATTTTGTCAATTCCTAGGTCCATCTATTAGCAACAATTTTAGTATTTAACATTTGTCTTCATCTTTCTCAGTTTTTAAGTAAATCTTGTTTTCAACTACTATTGCTAGAGCTGTGTGATGATTTAAAATATGGACATCGATTTATTGAATGTGCTATATCGAACTGAATATTGATTTCCAATACTTTAATATGTCGAATCAATATATCAATGTTGGAATTTAAAGACACATTGGTAGCCTAACAAGAACTTTTATCCACTCCATTCTAGTATCAATTAAATAATCAGACAAATGGTTATTGAAGACAATGAAATTCAGTCTCAACACTTTGAAAAACTAAAAAAATGAGACAAATCGTGATTGAACCCAATGTAATTCAGTCTCATCATTTTAAAAAATTAAAGACATAAGACAAATCGTTATTGAAACCAATGTAATTCAGTCCCATCATTTTAAAATAAAGAAATGAGACAAATGTGTACTTAGAACGATGCATTTTAGTCTCACTTTTTTTTTAGTAAAAATGTGAAGTTGCAGATTTTTTATTTAATTGACAATAGGGCATAAACTAAGTTAATAATTCTTTTATAGAAAAATATCAACATTTTTCAATATTGCTAAGCCCTTACAAATGTGCCCCTTTCATTCTAATTTACTGCCATCCATCCATGTCATGCAAGGAAGGCGCATACAGGGGCCGCTTTCAAATCTTCTCACACAACTCAATATTCCTCAATATACAAAATTTCCCAAGAATTATATGGCAATGGGCATTTGACCATCAAATACATTCTTACAATGGCTATAATTTTTGTATTTGTCATAACTCTCCATCTTTTACAGTTTCCCAGAAAAACACACCTCTGTTTTATGCCCCTTCATGGCGTAGCACCTAAGCATTGCAAGGAAAGCAGCTTTAAAGGGGTCGCTTTCCACAATTAAACACACAACAATATTTATATATTTTTTTATTAATAATGGGCAATAATTCTCAATGGGCATTTTACCATATCAAATATGCCCTTACATTAGCTACTAATTTCTATACTTGCTATTTGTCTTCGTCTCTTTGTGTACCATTTGTATAAGAAACACAAGATCCAATTTACTTGAAGATTAACACCCCTGTATGTGAACAAATTCTGCAGGTTGCATTTGTAAGTGATGATATTGTGAGTTAGGTATATTATAGAGTCAGTGGGATGCTGGCAGTATTTTACTGCATTTTCCTCCCTCGTCCCTCTCTTTTTCATTTCCCCTCTTCTCTCTTTTCTCCCCTTGCAACCATTTTACCTTTTATAATATTCCCACCATCCTTTCTATTTCATTTCATCCCTTGGTTTGATTGGGTCGATGGAATCCCCCAAAATTGAGCTTAGGTGATGTTGGTGGTTGTGTTTGGTGCTCTCTCTCTCTCTTTTACTTTGTGTGTGCAGTCTCTCTCTCTCTCGCAAACTTCACTTGCTCACATCCAAAATGCAATCTTCCAGTTTCAGCATCAGCAAAATCGAAAGACAAGCACGTTTGATGCTTATTCGTTATGTTCACTTTGAAGCCTTGTGTGTATATATTTTCTCTCTGTCTGTGTGTGTCTACTTACTCAATGTGTATTGGTGTGTGTATATACATATATATGCAGCTGGCAGGCATATTAAAGGCTATGGCAAACAACCTGTAAGCACGAACACAAGAAAGAAAGAGGAGAAAAAAAAAACAAGGGCTGGTTTTTTTTTTACGTTGCTCCAAAAGATGCTTTAGGGTATTTTGATGGAAAACACACAAAGGAAAAATTGATGGGGAAAAAAAATTTTTTTTTCCATGGAATATTATTTTTTTTATGGAAAATTTAAGGCAGTTTTTTTTTTTTTGGAGAGAGATTTTGTCAACATGTGTCCAATGTTCAAAGTTGTCGGTCATTTTTTTTATTACCGTGAAACTTTGTATTTTTTTTTGGTTTTTTTTGCTGTAAAAATATCATTATTTGCTGCAAAATTGGAAAACGTTTGTCACCGGATGGACTATTACGGTAGTTTCCGGTTTGATGGTAATTTGTTTTTCCACATCCATGCACTTAACGACGCTGCTGCTGCTGCTGTTGCTTTTACCGTTGACGTGCGCAGCTTCTGCTACCGCGAAAAATGAAAATGAGTGATGCCGTGGAAGGTGAGAGATTTACGGCAGAGGAAGATGTGTC
Source organism: Helicorthomorpha holstii (assembly GCA_013389785.1). NCBI lineage: Eukaryota > Metazoa > Arthropoda > Diplopoda > Polydesmida > Paradoxosomatidae > Helicorthomorpha > Helicorthomorpha holstii. Next base: position 3,022,039 of record JAAFCF010006680.1, on the reverse strand, counting down.
GTCCGTCGCATTGATGGATGGTTGATTGGCTGGTTGGTTAGTTGATTGGGACTTTTGAAAAATGCGGATTGTGGATCTTTGGGTTCTCTGTGATGGGTAAATACGTCATTTAATGTAAACAATAAATTGTCATTTACTGTGATGGATTTATTTCTCAGTATTTTTTATATTTTTATTTGGTTTTTATTGATTTTTTTTAGGGAAGTTAAATAGCAAGTCAGCAAAATATGATAATAATTTTGCTGCATTTTAAATTATATTTGATAGTATTCATTTTTTAAAAAAGAAAAAAAAAAGATTTTGAATTCATCTTAGTTTTTTTTTTTTTTTGATTTTCCAAATTTATCTATCCAGAATGATGCTATTTTTAACTTTAGCTGAGTTAAAGAGAAACAGCTATTATTTATAGTGCCATTAATAATTTTTAATGCACATAAAATTATTTTTATTTGTTATTCTTATTATTAAAAATAATTAATAGTTTAGTTAATGGTAACATAAACCAATATGTTTTTAAGAAATTTGATATTACATTATTATTTGCAAAATAGTTTAAAGATTTTGTGCTAAACAGATTATAAAATGAGGTATAGTTTAGCCAAAGCTTTGAATGGCCATTATTTTACCATCTAGAATTTTAATGATATGATGGAGGTAGCGAAATTTCTCGCCATAGCGATAATCGGCTTTATTATCGCGATTACCATGATAATGTAGTACCGGTATCATTTAATGCTGTTTAGATATCAGATATTGCTCTTACTAGATATAAAAAATGCAACAAAAAATGTTAAAAATCAATTTTTAAAAAATGGAGTAGAAATATTATTATTCTTAGCGGTCGATGTCGTAAAACGAAGAAATGCTGCGAGTACCGATAAGTTTGCGCTTATTAATTTTGCGATCTTATATTTTTTAAAAAAAAGTTTCAAAAGCTAATTTGTAATATATTTATTTATTTCTAAATTAATTGCTAGAATAGGATTTTTGTTTTATTTTTTTTTTCCAAATTATCAAGCCAGAATGATGTTTTTTTTACCTTTAGTTGTTTCCCTTTAACTTTTTGTTTATTCTGTCATTAATTTTTAATTCATCATGCTGTTTCTTGTTTATTTTTTGGAGGGAGAACATGCTTACAAATTTATTACATTTTTTTTCTTTGGTGGATATACTGTATGATTAATCTGGCATTACATTTGCAGTTACATACAGTACAGTAAGAATCCCTTATTTTAGTAAAAAACCAAAAAAAAAAAAATTAGAAGATCACAATGTTGAAAATTAACAATGTATTTAATTGGAATAATCGAATGGTTGATTGATGGAGCTTCTTCTCCTCTTCTGCAACAGTATGTTTAAAATCGATTAGAATTGATGGCTGTAAATATCAAATGAAAGCCATCTATCGATTTGAAGAGAAAGATAGAGATAGAAGAAAGCAAAAAAAAAAGAGAGGAAATTGAATAGAATTTTTAGTTGTCATTGTGTCATCAAATCTTTTCAGAGATCGGCTTTGGATTTATTAGAGTAAATATGAGTACATTTTGAATGACAGTGGATAGGATAGGATGATGATGAGGAGAGGGAGGAGGAGGAGAACAGGGATGGGATGAAAAGCAGAAAGAGAAAAGGATTAACTAGGAAACCATATTTTTCAATAATGAAAATGTTGGAAAGGATATAGTATGGTTTGATAGAGAGAAAGAATTTTTATTTTCAAGTAGACAATTACAATAAAAGCAAACCTTTTTTTTTTCTTACACTATTATTTCTTGTTTAACTATTACATCTCACTTACAATTTGTGTTTACACAGCTAAACAAACAGTTACATTGCTTGTTACATATAGAAAAAAAACCCCATCACTTGTCATAGGATTAAACTATCCACTTATTTGTTGATTTTGTTCGCATAGAATTGTCAATTTTGGGGTAATTTAATTAATAAATGGAATTTTATGTTTAAATTCAAGATTTTTTGATGAAATTGATGGTTTAGTTATTTATTAAAAATAATTAAGAAATTTATAAAGTGAAAATGACATTGAATTTGATCAAAGAGCCATATTTTAATCCACATGAAGTAATTTGCAACATAAATATTTTAAAAACATAAAAAATTTTTTAAATTTTTAATTAAACTAAGAAAGACAATTGCTATGTGGAATTAAAGAAATTTTAATGTTACTTATTTCCACTCAAGATTCAGTTAAATGACTCCAATATTTGTTGAACCAAAATTATTCTCGAATAATATTTTTAAAAAATGAAAAATAAAATTTTTATTAATATTCAATTTAAAATATTTGACTAAACTATTAATGGACTACGTAAAGTAAAAGGTAGTTTTTTTTTCTTATAATTGCGATTGCGGTTAATCAGATTCGACATTTA
>JAAFCF010006680.1:2992145-3019546 GCA_013389785.1 Helicorthomorpha holstii | reverse complement strand
TAAATGTCGAATCTGATTAACCGCAATCGCAATTATAAGAAAAAAAACTACTTTTACTTTTGTAGTCCATTAATAGTTTATAGTTAATTAATTTAAATTGAATAATAATAAAAATTTTATTTTTCATTTTTTAAAAAGATTATTCTAGAATAATTTCAATTCGACAAATATGGATGTCTTTTAACCGAATCTTATGGGAAATATGTAACATTACAATTTCTTTAATTTCACATAGCAATTGTCTTTCTTAATTTAGTTTAAAATTTATAAAAAAATATTTATGTTGCAAATTACTTAATGTGGATTAAAATATGGCTCTTTGATCAAATTCAATGTCATTTTCACTTTATAACTTCCTTAATTATTTCCAATAAATAACTAAACCATCAATTTCAACAACAAAAATTTAACTTAAACATAAAATTCCATTTATTAATTAAATTACCCTAAAATTGACAATTCTATGTGAACAAAATCAACAAATAAGTGGATAGCTTAATCTAATGACAAGTGATGGGGTTTTTTTCTATATGTAACAAGCAATGTAACTGTTTGTTTAGCTGTGTAAACACAAATTGTAAGTGAGATGTAATAGTTAAACAAGAAATAAGAGTGTATGAAAAAAAGGTTTGCTTTTATTGTAATTGTCTACTTGAAAATAAAAATTCTCTCTCTCTATCAAACCATACTATATCCTTTCCAACATTTTCATTATTGAAAAATATGGTTTCCTAGTTAATCCTTTTCTCTTTCTGCTTTTCATCCCATCCCTGTTCTCCTCCTCCTCCCTCTCCTCATCATCCTATCCTATCCCCTGTCATTCAAAATGTACTCATATTTACTCTAATAAATCCAAAGCCGATCTCTGAAAAGATTTGATGACACAATGACAACTAAAAATTCTATTCAATTTCCTCTCTTTTTTTTTTTGCTTTCTTCTATCTCTATCTCTCTCTCTTCAAATCGATAGATGGCTTTCATTTGATATTTACAGCCATCAATTCTAATCGATTTTAAACATATTGTTGCAGAAGAGGAGAAGAAGCTCCATCAATCAACCATCTGATTATTCCAATTAAATACATTGTTAATTTTCAACATTGTGATCTTCTAAATTTTTTTTTTTTTTTTTTGGATTTTTACTAAAATAAGGGATTCTTACAGTACTGTATGTAACTGCAAATGTAATGCCAGATTAATCATACAGTATATCCACCAAAGAAAAAAAATGTAATAAATTTATAAGCATCTTCTCCCTCCAAAAAATAAACAAGAAACAGCATGATGAATTAAAAATTAATGACAGAATTAACCAAAAGTTAAAGGGAAACAACTAAAGGTAAAAAAAAAACATCATTCTGGCTTGATTATTTGGAGAAATAAAATAACACAAAAATCCAATGCTAACAATTAATTTGGAAATAAGTAAATATATTACAAATTAGCTTTTGAAATTTTTTTTTTAAAATATAAGATTGCAGAATTAATACGCGCAAACTTATCGGTACTTTTAGCGTTTCTTCACGACATCGACCGCTAATAATATTTCTACTCCATTTTTTTTTAAATTGATTTTTAAATTTTTTTGTTGCATTTTTTATATCTAGTAAGAGCAATATTTGATATCTAAACAGCATTAAATGATACCGGTAATGCATTATCATGGTAATCGCGATAATAAAGCCGATTATCGCTACGGCGAGAAATTTCGCTACCTCCATCATATCATTAAAATTCTAGATGGTAAAATAATGGCCATTCAAAGCTTTGGCTAAACTATACCTCATTTTATAATCTGTTTAGCACAAAATCTTTAAACTATTTTGCAAATAATAATGTAATATCAAATTTCTTAAAAACATATTGGTTTATGTTACCATTAACTAAACTATTAATTATTTTTAATAATAAGAATAACAAATAAAAATAATTTTATGTGCATTAAAAATTATTAATGGCACTATAAATAATAGCTGTTTCTCTTTAACTCAGCTAAAGTTAAAAATAGCATCATTCTGGATAGATAAATTTGGAAAATCAAAAAAAAAAAAAAACTAAGATGAATTCAAAATCTTTTTTTTTTCTTTTTTAAAAAATGAATACTATCAAATATAATTTAAAATGCAGCAAAATTATTATCATATTTTGCTGACTTGCTATTTAACTTCCCTAAAAAAATCAATAAAAACCAAATAAAAATATAAAAAATACTGAGAAATAAATCCATCACAGTAAATGACAATTTATTGTTTACATTAAATGACGTATTTACCCATCACAGAGAACCCAAAGATCCACAATCCGCATTTTTCAAAAGTCCCAATCAACTAACCAACCAGCCAATCAACCATCCATCAATGCGACGGACGACACATCTTCCTCTGCCGTAAATCTCTCACCTTCCACGGCATCACTCATTTTCATTTTTCGCGGTAGCAGAAGCTGCGCACGTCAACGGTAAAAGCAACAGCAGCAGCAGCAGCGTCGTTAAGTGCATGGATGTGGAAAAACAAATTACCATCAAACCGGAAACTACCGTGATAGTCCATCCGGTGACAAACGTTTTCCAATTTTGCAGCAAATAATGATATTTTTGCAGCAAAAAAAACAAAAAAACAAAGTTGCACGGTAATAAAAAAAATGACCGACAACTTTGAACATTGGACACATGTTGACAAAATCGCTCTCCAAAAAAAAAAAAAACTGCCTTAAATTTTCCATAAAAAAAAATAATATTCCATGGAAAAAAAATTTTTTTTTCCCCCATCAATTTTTCCTTTGTGTGTTTTCCATCAAAATACCCTAAAGCATCTTTTGGAGCAACGTAAAAAAAAAAAACCAGCCCTTGTTTTTTTTTTCTCCTCTTTCTTTCTTGTGTTCGTGCTTACAGGTTGTTTGCCATAGCCTTTAATATGCCTGCCAGCTGCATATATATGTATATACACACACCAATACACATTGAGTAAGTAGACACACACAGACAGAGAGAAAGTATATACACACAAGGCTTCAAAGTGAACATACTGCGAATAAGCATCAAACGTGCTTGTCTTTCGATTTTGCTGATGCTGAAACCGGAAGATTGCATTTTGGATGTGAGCAAGTGAAGTTTGCGAGAGAGAGAGAGAGACTGCACACACAAAGTAAAAGAGAGAGAGCACCAAACACAACCACCAACATCACCTAAGCTCAATTTTGGGGGATTCCATCGACCCAATCAAACCAAGGGATGAAATGAAATAGAAAGGATGGTGGGAATATTATAAAAGGTAAAATGGTTGCAAGGGGAGAAAAGAGAGAAGAGGGGAAATGAAAAAGAGAGGGACGAGGGAGGAAAATGCAGTAAAATACTGCCAGCATCCCACTGACTCTATAATATACCTAACTCACAATATCATCACTTACAAATGCAACCTGCAGAATTTGTTCACATACAGGGGTGTTAATCTTCAAGTAAATTGGATCTTGTGTTTCTTATACAAATGGTACACAAAGAGACGAAGACAAATAGCAAGTATAGAAATTAGTAGCTAATGTAAGGGCATATTTGATATGGTAAAATGCCCATTGAGAATTATTGCCCATTATTAATAAAAAAATATATAAATATTGTTGTGTGTTTAATTGTGGAAAGCGACCCCTTTAAAGCTGCTTTCCTTGCAATGCTTAGGTGCTACGCCATGAAGGGGCATAAAACAGAGGTGTGTTTTTCTGGGAAACTGTAAAAGATGGAGAGTTATGACAAATACAAAAATTATAGCCATTGTAAGAATGTATTTGATGGTCAAATGCCCATTGCCATATAATTCTTGGGAAATTTTGTATATTGAGGAATATTGAGTTGTGTGAGAAGATTTGAAAGCGGCCCCTGTATGCGCCTTCCTTGCATGACATGGATGGATGGCAGTAAATTAGAATGAAAGGGGCACATTTGTAAGGGCTTAGCAATATTGAAAAATGTTGATATTTTTCTATAAAAGAATTATTAACTTAGTTTATGCCCTATTGTCAATTAAATAAAAAATCTGCAACTTCACATTTTTACTAAAAAAAAAGTGAGACTAAAATGCATCGTTCTAAGTACACATTTGTCTCATTTCTTTATTTTAAAATGATGGGACTGAATTACATTGGTTTCAATAACGATTTGTCTTATGTCTTTAATTTTTTAAAATGATGAGACTGAATTACATTGGGTTCAATCACGATTTGTCTCATTTTTTTAGTTTTTCAAAGTGTTGAGACTGAATTTCATTGTCTTCAATAACCATTTGTCTGATTATTTAATTGATACTAGAATGGAGTGGATAAAAGTTCTTGTTAGGCTACCAATGTGTCTTTAAATTCCAACATTGATATATTGATTCGACATATTAAAGTATTGGAAATCAATATTCAGTTCGATATAGCACATTCAATAAATCGATGTCCATATTTTAAATCATCACACAGCTCTAGCAATAGTAGTTGAAAACAAGATTTACTTAAAAACTGAGAAAGATGAAGACAAATGTTAAATACTAAAATTGTTGCTAATAGATGGACCTAGGAATTGACAAAATGCCCTTTGACTAATTTCCTATATATTTTGTGATTGAACTGTTATAAAATTGACCCTCACCAAAAAAAAGCTTCAAATAAATTCCAAAACATTTTAAATAAGTTAAGTTTTTTTCTGAGAAACTTGTATAAGATTAAAACATATGTCAAATACAAAACTACTTTATAATTAATTGCCCCACTGAATAATAAAAAATCCATTGAGTAATCTTCAGAATTCATCTATATTACCAAATACTGTAATATAAAAAACAAAGTGGCCCCTGCATAAGCTTTCTCTGTAAGACTCAGTTTCACATTAAACAATCAGCAATTCATGAGAACATACAGTGTCTTGTTAAAAATCTTATTAAAAAACCAAGATTCTCTGTTTTCTTCATCTTCTTATTCTGCAAAACCAATTGCAATTTGTTAAGACTTCTGTCCATCTGGGGCAGAGTAAGCGTGACCATTTGCGAGGTCAAGTTCAAAAATTGTCTTAAATACAAATTGTCTTAAAAATAAGATGTTTTTGTTTTACAAATTTAAAAAACACCCTAAAAAAAACCAAGAATAAATTTTTCAGACTGTGGGGCCTCTCAAAACGTGGGACCAAGTCCACGATAACACGCAAAACTCGCTCACGATCAAATTTCAAAAAAAATATATAAAAAACAAAACATAGTAAATTTTACCATTTTAGTAATTTTTACCAGAGAATTTTCCTTTTCAAAATCTACAAATACAGTGAATTCTTGTTAACACAAAGTTGACAGGACCAAGATTTTTCTTCGCCCCAATGACTTTTGTTAAGAGGTTTTGTGTTAACGAACACATGCAAAATATAATATACTGTAAAAAAAGTTTTTATTTGGAGAAGCAAAAAGAGTTCGTGTTAACAGGGTTTCCTGCGTGTGTTAGCGAACAAAATATATATATGATAATGCAGATACTGTTGTTCGGGACCGTAATGTCGCTTTGTGTTATCGAGAATCCACTGTATTCTACTTAACATTTTTCTCCATCTTTTACCATTTCAACTTTAAGGTGACATCCTGTACAAATGTAGTTGCATGTATAGAAACCATAAAATCCGCCACTTGTTAGCAGCAGAAGCAGCAGCATTGGAAAAGGGAAAATGGTGGAAGCATCAACAGCAGCAGCAGCATAGATCAAGTTTTTAGATATCCAGTATTCTCTCTTTTCTATTCTTTAACACATGCCAACAAGTAAAGACTAATTTAATAATTTGAAACTTTATTACTCGTGTAATTCAACTCGCACATAATGGTTTTTACTCTGCATAATGTACCCTCATTACTTCAATCTAACACGCCACTCCACTCCATTGCATTAATAAATAAATAGCACTACAGAAAGAAAGCTGCTTTTGCAACAAAACAACTGCAGTGCCAATGCCAATGCCAGTGTCAGTGCCAAAGCCAGTGCCAGCAACAGGAAAGCAATTCCAAATTGCATAATACAAAATTATACTACAGTTTAGATTTAAAATACCAATTTTAGAATTGAGATTTGGTGCAAATGTCACTTTGCACTTGCAGATGAGGAAGAATATTCAAATTTTGTAACTCAAATTTTCCTCTTTTTTTTTGAAAATTCCTTTTTCTTTCTTCAAAATAACAAATTTGCTTTTAACAAAATAACAATTTTTAATTGGCTGATTTCATTAAAACTATCGCTTTTGCGAAGCCACAAAAATTCCCATTGATCGAATAATATTTCACAGCAGACAAGTACAAAATATCTCAATTTGCAACTGGAACTTTCTTTTCTTTTTAAAAATTAATAAAAACTTTTGCTTAGAAGTAATTGATTTGCAATTAAAAATTAATTGATTAATTTACCGTATTTCAAAATATCGCTGTTGCGAAGCGACACAAATTCCCATTACCACAGACCAGCAAAAAATCTCTAAATTTGCAACTGGAACTTTATTATTTTTTACAAAAATTATTGATAATTTTTGCTTCAAAATAATTTAAGTTTAAATCAAAAATTTTAATTTGTAATTGATTAATTTATCAGTAATTAAAAATATCGCTTTTGGGAAGCGACAAAAATTCCCATTGCCCCGATAATATTTCACAGACCAGTAAAAAATCTCTCAATTTGCAACTGGAACTTTTAAAAAATTATTAACAATTTTTGCTTCAAAATAATTAATTGCTAATTAACTAATTTTCTTAAAATCTATCATTTATTTGAAGCGACAAATTATTCCCGTGAACCAGCATTTGCGAACCGCTGTCATCGCTTCTTTAACATTTTTATAATTATAATGGGAATGGGAAATAGTAATAGTAATGGGAAATAGTAATAGTAATGGTTAATGGTTAATGGAAATGAAAGTTAATTACCATAAACACATCTCAACTCCATACCACAACATCAAGCAACCCTAACATTATACTATTTTTCTCCACAATAAATGGCACTTTACATTACACTTCATCAACATTGTGTTGTGTGTTGTGCATGGTATTGTGCCACCAACAAACTTATACTTTGAAATTATTCATAATAAAATATTACATAAACGTTTTTCCTCCACTCAATAAATTATATTGCTTTTTTTTCCCCCACATACACAGAATATCCAATTGAAGAGTGGGAGATGGATTAAGCTTAGTTTGTTATGGGATGGGAAAATGATGGTGAGAAAGACAGAAAGATAAAAAAAAAAATATACAAGACAGCAATTTTTTTTTACTTTAAATAATTTGTAGCACAATCAATGTTTGTCTTCTATGACTTCAAGGCAAAAAAAAAAAAAAAGAAAAAAAAAGGAGAATTCACTTTAAAAATAAAGACATCCCAAAAATAAAAAATAAAATAAAAAACTTGGGCATTACCATCGATAAAATAATAAAACAGTTTGCATCAAAATGCCCTGGGCCATTGCAGTGAATATAGAGATGAGGTGGGTGGGTGGCAAAGGGTGAGGAAGGGGTGTGTGTGGGTGGAGGGAGGAAGAGGAGGGAAGGGAGGGGTTAAGGGAATACAAGATAGATATCTCTTTCTCTTTACTGCCATGTTACTTAATACTATAACGTCTTTATACCTGTATATTATATAATGTAACTCAGTATATAAATCAAAAAGATGCTTTTTTTTTCTTCTTCTTCTTCCTTCTGTAAAATAAAATCTTTTTTTTTTCTTTTCTTAGTAAAAAAAATAAAAAAAATGTCGTGTAAAATAAATGGAGGTTAAGTAGCTAGACGTAACTTAGCTGCTGTCGTGTCTGTAAAAAAACGGTTTCAGTTAATGTTTCACTAACTTCATCCAACAGGTCTCAATGTTATCTGAGACCCTTAAGCCGGGTGATTTTCCACAAAAAACAACAAGAAAAAAAAAACACTTCTTTCATCTTAGCAAAAAAGAAAGAAAAATGAAACGGGAATATACGACATTCAAACCAATTCAATGTAGTCTCGTTTGTTTTTTTTAGTAATTTTTTATGATCTCAAGATACTTTTTTTCACACAGGATAATTGGCTATAAGAACTGATGCTATTTAGTCTCGCAAAAAGCTGCTGAATTGACACTGTTTTTCAGTGATAAAAAATACTCGAATGAAACGAATCGCCATAGGATTTGATGTGATTTAGTCTCATTTCTTTATTAGCACTTTGTATTTCTTTAATGGCAGAAATGAAACAGGATAATTTGCCATGTTAACAGGTGATATTTAGTCTCTTTTCAGGGTTTACACTATTTTTCAATGACTAAAAAAAGACTAATTATTATTGGAATAGATGTGATTTAGTCTTCTTCTTACTTATTAGCACTTTTTGTCTCCTTGACAATAAAGAAATAGGAAATTTTGCCATAAGTACAGATGATATTTAGTCTCGTTAATTATTCTTGCCTTTTTTATTTTATTAGTCAAGAAAGAAATGGGACAATTCATAATTGGAACAAATAATATTTAGTCTCATTTCTTTCTTTTTTGTTTTTTTTTATTTAATTCTCAAGAAAGAAATGGGACAATTTACCATTGCAACCAATGATATTTAGTCTCATTTATTTTTTTTTTGCATTTGTTTTAATCACTAAAGAAAAAAAGAAACAATTCACCATTGCTTTTTGGCACTTTTTTATAAGTCAAGAAAGAAATGAGACAATTCACCATTGCAACCAATGATATTTAAACTCATTTTATATTTTTTTTTTACTTTTTTGTCATAACAATAAAGAATCGGGAATAATCTTCATTAAAACTGATAAGATTTGGTCTCGTTTCCTCATTGACACTTTTTTTTTCCTTCACAAAAACTAAAAGAGACAGTTCTTCATTGCAATCAATGATATTTAGTCTCATTTCTTTTTTTTGTGCACTTATTCTTTTTTAATCAAAACAGAAAAGAGACAATTCGTCATTGGAAGAGATGAAATTTAATCTCAGTTTTTATTTACTTTTTTTGTGTTTATTACAATAAAAAGAAACAGAAAACATTTCCAATGAAACTGATGAAACTTTGTCTCTTTTTGTTTCCTTAACAAAAAAAAAAGAAACAGGAAATATCGCCATAAGTACTGATACCATTTTGTCTCATTTCTTTATTTTCTATCTTAAAAAAACTCAACCACGTTCCAATGCATAAAATCAGCCGGTATAGTAAGTGTTCACCCACCACAAAGCTTCTGTAGACCAAAGGGGATCAATACTTCAAAAAAAAAACAACAACAACCAACCAAGGAATAGGAAATAGCGTGTCATGAAATTGCTGTATAGAGCGATGGAGCTTTGTACTATTACGTGGATGATGACGATGATGATGTCGCATTTGATAATTTTGGACGAAAAATGATTACTACGTCAGCTTCAATCTCTGTTTTACGTCCATTTAACGCCCGCAAAAATATGTTTTTTGGCGGCTAAAAATAATGCTGGCTTTTATGTACTTTCAACTGCTTTTTAAAAAGCGCTTTATTATTATGACATTTATCACAATGTAAGTTATGCGACACTGACACATGTAGATTCATTTGCATAAAGAAAATGAACACCAGGGCACTTCAAAAAGGCTTCTGACTAATAGAAGGGGGAGGAAAGGGAACCACTAAATGTTCTAAATTTTAAAAAACGCTAATAAATAAACGAGACAAAATCACATCAGCTACAATGGAAATTTGTCCCATCTTTTTACTGACACTGAAAAAAAAGTGCTGCCAAAATAGAATAAAAATAATTAGTTTTAAAAAGAGAACAAAAAATGTTCCTAATAAAATATCATCATTTGAATGTTTAAAATTAGAATAAAAACCAAATAAGTTGTCATAGCAACAAAGTTTTTAAAAATAAAAAAAAACATTCTAAAAATTAAAGTTCTTATCATAAAAATTTACAAATTTTGGTTCTCATAGCAACCTAGCCTCAAAAGAGCGAAAAACATTTTCACTTAGAACTAAAATTGAACTCACTAATTTCAGTTACCATAGCAACCAAAGTCAAATACCGTCGAAAACATTCTAGAATTCAAAATCAGGCAAAGAATACTTAATGATAAGTCTTGGTTACCATAGCAACCAATATTTAAAAGTGCAAAAAAATTAAAATTCAAATGAACAAAATTGACAAATTTCAGTCACCATAGCAACCAAAAGTCAGTTAGCGTCGAAAACATTCTAGAATTCAAACTGGGAAAAACAATATCTAATGATAAGTTTGAGTTCCCATAGCAACCACGAATTGAGATTAGTTAATCGAACGGACAAAAATAATAATAATAATAAAAAAGCCACCACCAGAGTGACTTTGATCGTTTTTCCCTTGTATTTGCGCAGAGGCCAAAAGCCATTTTTGTTTTGAAAATCCACAAAGACCAAACCATATGTGCGTATGTGTGTGTGTGTTTGGTCCAATCGCCTGAATGCCTTAATATAAGAGTTTGAGGAGGAAATGGGTGAGTGGGTGGTGTAAGGATGGGAAGTAGTGGTGAGGGTGAACTGTAAAGACGTAAAGTCCTGAACTTGCCTAAAGGGTCTGCCAAAATAATCTTAGCGACCACAATTTGATATTTGTGACACCTGAAAACTAACTCGCTCCGTCTCGTTCGCTCAAAATCTCGTCTTCTCTTCTTCCACTCACGTAGACAGAAGGATGGAGATGGATAAAAGAAAGATGAGGGAGGGAAAAAATGTCTCTCAACCCAATCGATATTAATAAACACGTAAAATACTGTCATTCCAATAGACACGATGGAATTTGGAGGATTAAATGGCGAAATGTGTCTAGTAAAAATGTTAATCGCATGTTTTACACGTGTTGACATGACGTTTACACACACATGTACTGTATGTACATTCAAGTATATTTTGGATGTACAAATACTGTAGTAATGTATGAAGTTGACAAAATCCCACCCCCCATAAACCCTGTTAAACATAATTTTTAAGTATATAAGTCCTATTTCTTTTTCCTATACAAAAATAACGTATTTACAGGCATCTTATTCAGTGACAATTAAATACAAATAATAACACTATTTGTGTGTGTGAAATTTATAGATGGAACTTCAGTATGTTGGATCTATTATGCACACAAATAGAAATAAACTAGATAATTAAGACTGCAATTTACTTGGTTCAATTATCAATTGATTAGAATTCAATGAGAAATAAAAAGATTTGATGAATAAAAGAAAGTTTTAGATGAACAAGAGAAGTTTCATTAAGAAACAATAAGTTGCAATGTAGAGAAAGAAAGTTCGTATAAAAACGCTAAAGTTTTGCAGAAAATTAGAAAAGGTAAAAAATACAGAGAAGATTCTTAATAAGAAAATTTCATAAATATTTTGAAACTTTCAGATTGGGAAATTTCAGACAGATAATTCAGGAAATTTCATACTATAAAAAATTTGGAAATTTCACACTTAACATCTAGAACTTTTACTAGAAACAAATGAAACTTTTCGCACGAAAAATCTCGAAATTTAGTAGAAAAGTAGAAAATTTCACAAGTAAAATCTGGAAATTTTCACAGAGAAAAATTTGGACATTTTCACACTAAAAAATGTAGAAATTCAAATGTACAATTTAGAAATTTTCACACAAAAAAAGTAGAAAATTTAACATTTAAAATCTGGAAATTTTCAGACAGAAAAAAATGGAAATTTTCAGACAGAAAAAATGGAAATTTTCAAACAGAAAAAATAAAAAATGTCAAATGTAAAATTTGGAAATTTTCACACAGAAAAAAGTATAAAATGTCACCTGGAAAATCTGGAAAATTTCACACCATAAACCTGGAAATATTCACACAAACAATTTAAACCTTTTCACACATAAAATCTGAAAATTTCACACTGAAAAACTGAATCTTTTCAGACAGAAATCTGGTAAATTTCTCAAAAAGATTTAAAAAAAATCAATACATTTTTGTAAGATCAAGAATTCACATTTATACCTACAATAAAAAGCAAAACCTATCGCATAATACCATTAAATCTTTAAGAAAAATATCTGAAAACAGTGATAAAATATCCATGAAAGCAACAAGTTTAACATAAAAAGCAAAACACATCGCATAAATTTGTCTTTGTGTCAAAATAAAGAAAAAAAAAACAAACAAATTGCTGCTTGAATTTAACCTATTAAGTTATTTCATTTAAGAAAACTAAACCGGAAAGCAAAGTTGAGTCTGCGCAGTAAACAGTATTCAAAAGAAAAAAATGAGGATATAAGATACCTCTTCTATTTCAATAAATTATCAATTAAGTAATGAGACAAATTGTCATTCAAACAAATGTAACTCAGTCTCATTACTTTTAAGATGATTAAAGAAACGAGACAAATCGTTATTGAATCCAATGTAACTCTGACTCATAACTTTTAAGATGATTAAAAAAATGAGACAAATTGTCGCTGAAACCAATGTAATTCAGTCTCATCAATTTAAGAAAAATAAAGAAAAGAGACAAATCGTCATTGAAACTAATGTAACTTAGTCACATCACTTTGTAAAGAATAAAGAAACGAGACAAATCGTTATTGAAACCAATGTAACTCAGACTCATCATTTTAAAACAAATAAAGAAACGAGTCTTATATTTGCTCTTTTCTTACTATTATTTTACAACTTCAAAGAAATGTTGAAAATCTCTTTACACTATTTCCCATTGAAAACCGGAAGACTGATTTAATTGCTATTTTTAAATGAACCCTCCCTCCCACTTCTTCCCCCTCCTGCCACCCTTCTCTCTTACCCACCCATCACCAAATTGAAATCTCATTGGTTTAAATATTGCTTTGTAAAAAAAAACCAACGCTTATTTCTAAAAGCTGAAAACAAAAGCAATTTAATTGTTTGTCATCAATTATGTAAATAGTCGACTTAATTGCGAACCACAGTTGATCAACCGGGGAAACATTAACTTTGAATAAATAAACACACAACAACAACAAAAAATCAATCTGTGCAATCAATTCCAATAACAAAAATTAACATTAAAAATTCTGCAGCGTTTTGTCCATTAAAAGCAATGGCTGAAACAATATGGCGGTTTTAAAGAGAACATTCACATGCTCAAATATCACGTGATTCAAAAACATTGTTCTAAAATATTTTTTTTTGGTTACTTAATTACTGTATGTTAATCACAATCACATTAGTTTTTTTACATCAAAGTCACGTGAGAAAAGTGTTCTAAAATATTTTCTA
Source organism: Helicorthomorpha holstii (assembly GCA_013389785.1). NCBI lineage: Eukaryota > Metazoa > Arthropoda > Diplopoda > Polydesmida > Paradoxosomatidae > Helicorthomorpha > Helicorthomorpha holstii. Next base: position 3,006,324 of record JAAFCF010006680.1, on the reverse strand, counting down.
ATTTCTTTAAATATTTTTTGGGGACTATTCTAATTATTATCAGGTATAATTATATCAACGTTAATAAGTCACGTGAGCTAATATTTTACATTTTTTAAAATTTTAAAAAAAATTCTTTAAATTGTTCTTTTATTTATTTATTTTTTGGTTGATATGACAATCTCTATCACTTAACATTTTAGGAACTGAAACATTGTTCTAATTTTTTCATTCTAGAAACTAATTGTTCTAGATTTTTTTAATTCTAAAAACTAATTGTTCTAAATTTTTTTAATTCAAGAAACTAATTGTTCTAAATTTTTTTAATTCTAGAAACTAATTGTTCTAAATTTTTTTAATTCTAGAAACTAATTGTTCTAAATTTTTTCATTCTATAAACTAATTGTTTTCATTTTTTTTAAAAATTCCTCAAACTATTTTTTTACTATGACAATCACATCAAATTTCAAACGAAGAAGAACGTCACGTGAACCAATTGTTCTAATATTTAAAAAAAAATGTCTTAACTAATAATTTCATTGATATTACTATGGCAACCATAATCTCATTTATTTCAACACCGAAAATTCACGTGAACCAATTGTTGTTAATACATTTTTTAAAGATTTCTATTTAAATTCTTTTGTATTGTTACCATAGCAACAAGAATCCCAAAAATATTTAATTCCCCACATTTCAAAATAAATAAATAAGTTGTCAACAACTATTTCCGGTTTTAAAAAACCAGCTATGATTTTTGTTCTTCAATATTTTTTGATGCATAAAAATGTGGACCAATTTTTTTTCTTCCAAGTAAATAAATGAATAGACCGGAAGTATCCGCGTAATCCGTTGGTGTTTACTAATTAAATGAAATCCAGCTCAAGCCACACAATTTGGCCTTTGACACTATATAACCGAGCAGCATTATCTACCAATAAGAAGAAGAGGAGGAAGAAAATGAAGAAAAAAAAAGTATCCAGGGCCAAAGCTAAAGCCAAAACCTACAGAAAGTTAGCAAAGCAAAATATATACAGGAAGTGTATAGAGGACTATAGAACATCCGTCTGTGCCTTTTAAGCTTCTTAAATGTCTCTAAGACTAATTGGAAATCGCGCATTAATCTGCTGTCGCAAATGGTCTCAGCTAATTTCCATGATAATTAAAACTAAACCCAACAAACACACAACACACACACACACACACACATACATACGTCACCGTCGTTTTCAATTCGTTTTCACTGCTATTTTTATTAATTAGCCAAAACAATTTATTTTCAAAATTATAATTAATTTTGCGGTCAATTCTGCAAATTTATCATTCAAGCAATTATGATTATCATGATTATAATTATTATTATTATTGAAAAGACAAAAACAACCAAAAAAAATCGATAAATAATTTTTAGATGTCGTATTCATTAATACAAGTGCATGGGAATTTATTTTTAATTTTTTTTTGTTTTATTTTTTTTTTTTGAACAAAAGACAAATGCATCAAATGGATCTATCACTCACTCATTCAACCACCTCCTAACCACCCACACTCTTAAATGGAAATGATGATCTCAGCAAATCACATAATGGAGGTGATCGTGCATTGCAATTAATTTCACAGCAACCCAATATACAATGATAATGCTTCAAGTACAAGTGCAAAACAGTGTTAACTTTCAAACCAGTTCACATAATGTACACGAAAAGCTGCTCCTATTCAAATGCTCGTTAAGCGTGTTCGCAAAGTAGTGATATTAATTTAAGTATTAAAAATAATTATATTTAAATGCTAAATGGGAGAAAATATTTTTAAAAATTAATTCATTGCTAATTCTACAAAATGGCGTTGATTTCATGTAAATTAGTTTTCATTTAAATTTTATATAAATTTTTAAAGTTACTTGTTAATTTACAAACACGCAATTCGCAATGGTGTAAGACGCTAAAATTCCAAAAAACAGGTAATTCCAATTAACAGGTAAAATATTTAAAAAAAACCTTGTAAATAACATTTAATTATTTTTTTTTCATTTTTGTTATTTTTATTTCAATTTTCTATGAATTTTTAAAATTACTCTTTGAATTTTGAATGTGTCACTTGAAGAATTTATTTTAAAAAAAAACTTGGAATTATTGGAAAAAATGCGGGAAATTTTTAAAAAATAATTTAATTATTCCTTTTCATTTTGATGTTAACCACATCAATTTCTCTTTTCATTTGAATTTTATATAAATTTTTAAAATTACTCTTTAATTTATGAACGTGCAATTTTCAATGGAGTAAAAAGCAAAAATTCCTAAAAATATAGAAAGTACCAGTTAAAATATAAAAAAATCGGATAAAAATAATTTAATTATTTCTTTCCATTTTGATGTGAACCCCATCAATTTCTCTTTTCATTTGAATTTTCTATAAATTTTTAAAGTTACTCTTTAATTTATGAACACGTAATTTAAGATGAAGTAAAAATTAAATTTAATCTGTGATTTTATGAACAACCCTCGACTAGATATGATCACCTCAAATGAAACCACATTTTATAATTTAAAAATAATTGGCATAAAATTGTATTAATTTTTGTAATGTTGTTTTAATTATATTATTGTCACTATATAGAAGTCTTCATAAAATAAGAAAACAATTGGAGAAAATACATTGAAAATTTAATTAAAAAAATAAATTTTTGGAGGAAAAAAAAATATTTAATTATCTTACACATTCTATCATTTTACTTTTCAATTGACTTTTCTTTAGATTATTAAATTTATCTCAAGACTTTATGAACCGCCATTCGAAGCCGCACAAAGTAGACAATACTAATTAAGAATATTTTTAACTAATTAATTAATAATAAAAAATTATTATTATTATTAGCTTTTACTATGTTTTAATTTACTCTTCCAAGTCTTTCAGTATTGAATCTTCCATTTATTGGAATTTCCATTAAATTATCAAGACTTTATGAACACCCCTTAAAAAATGACGCGTGAAGTAAATAACAATGAATTGCTAAATTAGTAAAAATTTTACTGTGAGACTAAATTATTTCAACCTAATTTGAAGTACAATATTTAAATTTTCAGTGTAAAAATCTCAAGACTTTCTGAACACACCCTGAAAACTTAAAGTTTCCTGTAATTAATTTCCACAGTGGCATTCTTTTTCCTTTTTATTTATTTATTTTTTTGATAAGCTTTTTAATAAACAAGTTTGACTAAAGTCTGCAATTAGCCTGAAAAATGCCAATTGCATAATCATGAAACATTAAACATTTTGTTCATTGGTTTTTGTATTAAATATTTAAATCTCAATTATGAAAACCTAACAGTCAAAAATGTGTGTCTAAATCAAATTATGCCCCTTTTTACAGCAAGATGGGCACACATCAAAGGGCTTCACTAATGTAATTAAACTTCCATCTAATGGAAAATTGTATACATCAAAAAATATTCCGGGTCATTTTCAAAATTGGAACACTTTGTCAACTTATTTCTTCTCATCACTAACAAACAAACCAAGAAGAACTTTATTTACTTTTTTTTTGTTTATTTCAAGAAATAAACGAGACTATTCGCCATTAGATTAAACGAGATTTAGTCTCATTTCTTCATTTACATTTTTTTTGTTAATTTCAAAAAAGAAACGAGACCATTCGCCATTAGTTTGAATGAAATTTAGTCTCAATTCTTCATTTACATTTTTTTTCGTTTATTTCAAGAAAGAAACGAGACTATTCGCCATTAGATTGAATGGGATTTAATCTCATTTCTTCATTTACAATTTTTTCTTTGTTTATTTCAAGAAAGAAACGAGACTATTCACCATTAGATTGAATGAGATTTAGTCTCATTTCTTCATTTACATTTTCTTTTTGTGTATTCCAAGAAAGAAACGAGACTGTTTACCATTAGTTTGAATGCGATTTAGTCTCATTTCTTCATTTAAATTTCTTTTAGTTTATTTCAAGAAAGAAATGAGACTATTTGCCATTAGATTGAATGAGATTTAGTCTCATTTCTTCATTTACATTTTATTTTGTTTATTTCAAGAAAGAAACGAGACTATTTGCCATTAGTTTGAACGAGATTTAGTCTCATTTCTTCATTTACTTTTTTTTTGTTTATTTCAAGAAAGAAACGAGACTATTCGCCATTATATTGAATGCGATTCAGTCTCATTTCTTCATTTAAATTTTTTTTATTTTAAGAAAGAAACGAGACTGTTTGCCATTAGATTGAACGAGATTTAGTCTCATTTCTTCATTTACATTTTTTTTATTTCAAGAAAGAAACGAGACTGTTTGCCATTAGTTTGAACGAGATTTAGTCTCATTTCTTCATTTACATTTTCTTTTTGTTTATTCCAAGAAAGAAACGAGACTATTCGCCATTAGTTTGAATGAGATTTAGTCTCATTTCTTCATTTACATTTTTTTTAGTTTATTTCAAGAAAGAAACGAGACTATTCGCCATTAGTTTGAACGAGATTTAGTCTCATTTCTTCATTTACATTTTTTTTTGTTTATTTAAAAAAAGAAACGAGACAAATCGCCATTGCAACCAATGCAACTTTGTCTCATTTCTTTATTGAAACACTCTACAAACCCCTTTTTTTTAATTATTACAAAGCAAAAGCCTGATGTAAATTATGCAACATTTTAATCAACACTGCAGCTAAATAATAAAATAGCCAATAATAATAATAATTAAACAAAATTAAATTTTCTATCCAAACTTTCAAAAAAAAAAAAAAAAAATTTGGAAAAGAGGAAAGATGACGTCACAGAGCAAAATTATAGATGAAATGAAAAGAAAATATGAAGCTACTCTTCCCCCTTACTCTCTCTCTCTCTCTCCCCTCCACCCCCCCACTATACGTCACATCTCTCCATTGATATACATATCAACTGATTAATGCAGAATGAGATTGAAATACGAGACAACTCTCTGTGTATAAAAAAATACTTCCACCCCCCTCTATTTTCCATCAGCCCAAACCCCCCTCCCCCCCATAGACCCTCCACCCCTTCCCTTTGCTGTTGTAAAATAGAAAACCTGATCTCAGCTCCCTTAGGGACCTATGGAACAGTCCATAAACCAATTTAAATGCTGAACTTTACTCTCTCTCTATCTCTCTGTCTCTCTCTATCTATCTATCTGTCTATCTCTCTCTTATGTGTTTGTGTATTTGCCGCCATTGAACAGCCGTGACATTTGAAGAAAAAGCAAATTCCAATTTCATGCTGAAGTGGATATGCAAACTTTATATACAAATCTTTAATCAACTGAATTAATAATATTTTAAACGCCGACAACCGCATTTCAAATTTCAACAAAAAAATAAAATTACTTTTAATAGATACCCGGTATGGAAAAAGAAAAAAAGAAGAAAAAAAAATTTAAGTTTAAAAGAGAAAATAAATAGTTCAACTTCCGGCTGTTGCTAACGTAGGTGGAGCCACTGTGGGATACGAATTTGTTTACGAGGTTTGTTCCATAAGTAAATAATGTATAGCAGTTTGAAATAATGTATTCGAAAATTCTGATTTTTTAAAATTCGGTTTTTTTTATTTGAAGTTGATTTAAAAAGTTTATTAAAACGTTCTTCAACATTCTCAAACATTCTAATTTTCCTAAACAAAGTTTTAAATTTTTCAAATAAAATTTTCAAACATTCTAATTTTCCAAATAAATTTTCAAACATTCTAACTTTTTTAAATTAAATTTTCAAACATTCGAATTATTCAAAATAAATTTTCCAATGAAATGTTCCCATTTGTTGAATGAAATTTTCCCATTTTTTTTCAATAAAATTTTCAATTTTTTTTAGAATGTTTGAAAATTTTATTAAAAAAATAATAAAAAATTTTATAACTTTTTTAATTCAAACTTTCCTATTTTTCAAATGACATTAGAATTTTTTTTTACAATTTATTAAATAAAATTCTCAACCGTGTTAACTTTTTAAATTTAAAATTTTAAACATTCGAATTATTTTAAATCAAATTCTCAAACATTCTAATTTTTCTAAATCAAATTCTCAAACATTCTAATTCTTCTAAATAAAAATTTCAAACATTCGAATTCTTCTAAATCAATTTCTCAAACATTCGAATTCTACCAATTCAAATTGTCAAACATTCTAAATATGCATTCACAATTTACAGTAAATTCTATTAAGAACAACAAATGATAGTCCTCACTTTTGGATCACACCTCGCCCATTCTAATGTGCATTTAACTTGTTTTGTTAACCTTAAAATGATAACTGAAAGGCACTACGGTATTTGGTTTCTTATTTTGACAAAGTGTAAGACAAAATGGCTTTTACTTTGATAGTTAGATCCACCCACTTCCACTTCCACTCCCACCCTTCTATTCTTAAGTTGAAATAAGTGTCTGCTGCTGTGCATAAGTAGAAAACCTGGTTAATTAGAAATCTGTCAATCCGCGTAATGTTAAATCCTACTTAAAAGACTTTTTCTCTCTCTGCGAAAAATACACCCGCAAAATGTTAACTTTTGGCGGGTAAATGTCGATTGTATTTAAGGAATGTGACAAAACAATGGAATTACATATTATGCATAGTTGCACACACATAAACACACACACACACACACAGGATATACCAGACATTAAGTACTTGTTATTTGGTGGAAAATGACAGATTATGCGCAGGAAATTACGTCATTTTTGCTTTCAAAATCCAAAACACAGTCAACAATATTTAAAACAAATGATTTTAGAAATTGGAACCGCATTTTCCCGCCTACGACAAAAAATAAACGAGACAAATAGCAATTGAAACTGGTGAGATTTAGTCTCAGTTATTTATTAACACTTTATTTTCCTTCATGGAAATTAAAAAAAACGAGACAAATCGCAATTGGAACTGTTGAAAATTTGTCTCATTTATTTATTCACACTTTTTCCTAATAGTAAGAAAGAAACAAGACAAATCGCCATTGGAACTGATGTAACTTTGTCTCATTTCTTTATGTACACTTTATCCTAATAGCAAGAAAGAAACGAGACAAATCGCAATTGGAACTGTTGAAAAATTGTCTCATTTCTAAAAGAACACTTTTTCCTAATGACAAAAAAAGAAACGAGACAAATCAGCATTGGAACTCATGTAAAGTTGTCTCATTTTTTTCTTGAAACTTTTTCCATAATCGCAATAAAGAAAACGAGACAAATCGCCATTAGAACTGATGTACATTTGTCTCATTTCTTCATTAACACCTTTTCCTAATGGCAATAAAAAAACGAGACTAATCGACATTGGAACTACTGAAAATTTATCTCATTTCTTTATTAACACTTTTTCCTAATGACAATAAAGAAACGAGACAAATTGCCATTGCAACTGTTGATAATTTGTCTCATTTCTTTATTAACACTTTTTTCATAATCGCAATAAAGAAACGAGACAAATTGCCATTGGAACTATTGAAAATTTGTCTCATTTCTTTATTAACATTTTTCCCTAATGGCAATAAAGAAACGAGACAAATCGCCATTGGAACTGTTAAAAATTTGTCTCATTTCTTTATTAACATTTTCCCCTAATGGCAAATAAAGAAACGAGACACATTTCCATTGAAACTAATAGAATTTCGTCTCGTTTCTTAATTTCCACAATCAAAAACCAGTAATTTTTTTAAATATAGAAAACAATTGAGATTGCTATTTCATATTATAAATAAACCAACCCAATGAATTGTAAAACCCCGGATGTCGTTTGACATTGTTGTTTACAGAAGCCGAGATTGGCCACAGTTGATAAAGTATATTGAATGGACTAAGTTAAATTAAAATGTTCAATTACAAATTGTGTAATTTGGTATAAATGAGTTTTGATAATATAATATTATACAATATATCACGTGTCTCTTGCATATAATAAATAAATTAAATTAGGAAGCATATGAAGTGTTTGAATACCCAAGGGCCACTTCATCACAGTCCCTCAATGTAATATTATGTTTCATTACGTACAAATTAACGCTTGCTTAAACTGATCACATGTACATTACACACAAGTAACAGCTAGACAGACAGTGAACTTCAACCTTAATTGATAAAAAAAAATTTTTTAAATTTCTACAACAATTTTTTTATTTCTTCTCCCAAATCACAATCAACTCAACCCTTTCTTTTCCCACCCCATTCTTAGTTTTTCTCTCCAGACAACATTGAGTCTATTGGACACTTTGACAACTTTGCTATTCAATAACTAACTTACTTTTTGATCAATTTAGTATATTAATGACAAAAGTTAGTGTTTTAATGACCAAATTTAGTGTTTTAATGGCAAAATTTAGTGCTTTTATGGCAAAATTTAGTGCTTTTATGGCAAAGTTTAGTGTCTTTATGACAAAATTTAGTGTTTTAATGGCAAATATTTAGTGCTTTTATGGCAAAGTTTAGTGTCTTTATGACAAAATTTAGTGTTTTAATGGCAAAATTTAGTGTTTTAATGACAAAATTTAGTGCTTTTATGACAAAGTTTAGTGTCTTTATGACAAAATTTAGTGTTTTAATGGCAAAATTTAGTGTTTTAATGGCAAAATTTAGTGCTTTTATGGCAAAGTTTAGTGTCTTTATGACAAAATTTAATGTTTTAATGACAAAATGTAGCGTTTTCGAGACAAAATGTAGTGTTTTCGAGACAAAATCTAGTGTTTTAATGACAAAATTTAGTGCTTTTATGGCAAAGTTTAGTGTTTTAATGACAAACTTTAGTGTTTTAATAAGTAACAGCTAGACAGACAGTGAACTTCAACCTTAATTGATAAAAAAAAATTTTTTAATTTCTACAACATTTTTTATTTCTTCTCCCAAATCACAATCTACTTAACCCTTTCTTTTCCCATCCCATTCTTAGTCCTTCTCACCAGACAACATTGAGTCTATTGGACACTTTCACAACTTTGATTTTCAATAACTAACTTACTTTTTGATCAATTTTTTTTTCTAAAATTTTCTAATTGCTTATTAAAGTCTAATTAACTAAATAGTAGTTTACAAAATATTACAAGAAATTTTAATTTTTTTTTTTTTTGCAAAATTATTTAACATAAAGTGACTTTAAAGCTTGTTAGACACACAAATCCATTGAATATCCAGTGTTGTCAGATAATTAAGACCTGTTTTTTCATTATTTTGTTATTGAAACATTGATCAAACATCCATCAATGTTGATCAATTGACATAAAACAACAATTAATTAACATTTTAGTCAGCTTTATCAAGTTCGATATATTGAAATATCGGAATGAATATCGAACTGGAATATATCGTGCTACGATATTGGAAACTGTGTTGTATCGAAAATTGGCTAAACAGTAAATACTGTATTGAAATTTTGAAACCGATACTGAATATCGATTCTTAAAGTCGATATATCGAATTGAAAAATAAGCAAGTACCACAAAAATTTAAAAAAAAAAAAAAAATAAAAACTAAAAAAAAAATAAAAACTAAAAAAAAAATATCGAAACGCAAAACTCTTCGATATATCGATTTTTAAAGTCGATATATCGAATTAAAAAATAAGTAAGTACCAATACTACAAAAATTAAAAAAAAAATTAAAACTAAAAAAAAAAGAAGTATCGAAATCAAAATTTGTCGATATATCGATTTTTGGTAAATATCGATATCGTTCATATGTTCTACGTAGCATTTAAGGCATTCAGGATCCTTAAGACTATACTAGGCATTCTCACACATTTTGGCTTTCATGCTGTCTTTCTCAACGTAGGGCGCACGTCCCACCAGAAAGGCATTTCAATTGTTCAAAGAAATAATTTAAAAATGGACGTTTTGGCGACTTGAAATATGGAAAGTGGGAAGGGGAGGGAGAGTAACTGAATATTTTTTAGAAAAGCCTAAGTGAGGCATAACACAAAAAAGGTTGGGAAACACAGCTTTATTGTGTCTCCTAAGTTACCTTTATATTGTATTAATGATGAAATATCCATATTGTTATTGGATGGAGAGAATATTGTGAAAGCAATGATGTTGATGACGACATTTCAATGTCTTTTAAGAGTAAGGGAAAATGTTTGGAGGAGTGGAAGGGAAAAGGGGACGAGGGTGGAGGAGATTAGATGGCCAAAACTCAGCAAGTGATTACTCAGCACATGTGGCTGTTATCAAATCATCAGCAAAAATTAATTAACGATTTATTTCCAGTCTAATAGCGCCACTTTGGTTTACAAAGTATTTGCGGTTTTTAATGCCAAAGGAAAGGAAATGAGCGAGCGTTAGAGAAGAAGAAGCAAAAGCAGAAGAAGAAAAAGTAGAAAAAAATAAAGGATGAAAAATTATTCAGCCCAAGCATAAATCACGTATGAACGCGACTGACGAATGGGATCAAAGCTTAATATGCACCACCCACTCACTCAAATATATATTGTTTCTCCCTCTCTTTCTCCTATTCTCCTTTCCACCCCTTCACTCCCTCTTTTTCACCCACTTTCAACTAAAGACACGACATGGCATGGCAACACGTGTGCATCCGGAAAAAGGTTTTCAGCAAACATCATTAACAGAGATGTAGGTCGTGGGGGAGGTCACTAATTAAGTCACAATAATCATCATCATCATCATCAGTAGTGATGGCGGCGGCGGCAACCAAACAGTCGGTGACGTAATAAGAGAAAGAGAGAGAAAGACCCGGCTCGACCATCAGAAATTATATAATCAACCCTTTCATCGATCAAACAGCAGATAAAAGTACTGCAGAGCCAAATGTGCAGTGCAGACAACCAAAACCAAAGTCTATGGGTTTTTAAAAATAGTGGACATGATTCGTTCTAGAATTGTGACTCAATGCAAACTACGTTAACACGCAGTTCTAAATCGAATCAAGTCCACTAATTTTAATTTTTGGAATTTAAAAAAGTGGACATGATTCGTTCTAGAACTGTAACTCAATGCAAACTACGTTAACACGCAATTCTAAATCGAATCAAGTCCACTAATTTTAATTTTTTGTATCTTAAAAAGTGGACATGATTCGTTCTAGAATTGTAACTCAATGCAAACTACGTTAACACGCAATTCTAAAGAGATTCAAGTCCACTACCTTTTTTTAATAACATTTTGTACATAAAAAGTGGACTTGATTCACTTCAGAATTTTCTTTTAATGATGTAATGACAATAGTGGGTGGTCATTGTACTTTATATAAGAAATGACTTTTGTTGAACAACAGACAATTAATTAAAAGCTTTTTTTTTGCTTGCTTGGTTAAGAAATCTTATCTAAACCAAAAAGTTAGTTTTCTTATGAAGAAATTCCTTTAAGCTAACTTAACAACATCACAATACAAATCAATAATAATAATAATAGATAAGATAATAGTAAAAATTTCACTTATGTAGCAACTGCAAAAAAAAATAATAAAATTATGACAAAAAATTAACAAATTACTAAAACTGTATTGATTTAAAAAAAAAAACACTGAACATTAGTGTAATACCAGTAAGATTGTCAATGATTTAGGCTTATAGTTCTTTGAATTTAAGGACATCCAAATAGCCAAATTAAAGGTATTAAAATTATCTATCGATAGACACCAAGTATATGACTAGATCTTGTTTTGTTCTTAAGTTATAAGCCAAAATAGAGTCTAAATTGCTAAATTAGCTCACTAATTTCAAGATTTAGGTACTTAGATGACTAAATTTGAATATAATGTAAATAGTCCAAATAAAGGTATTAAAAGTGTCTATCGATTGACACTAAATAGAAGACTGGCACGTGTTTTGTTCTTGAGTTATAGAACAAAATACAGTCTAAATTGCTACATTCGCTCACTATTTTCAATATTTAGGTATTTAGATGACTAAATATAAATAAAATGAAAATGGCAAAATTAAAGGTACTAATATTGTCTATCAGTGGACACCAAATATAAAAATAGAACTTGTTTTGTTCTTGAATTATAGATCGAAATACAGTCTAAATAGCCAAATTAACGCACTATTTTAAGAATTTAGGTACCTAGATGACTAAATTTGAATACAATGTAAATAGTCCAAATAAAGGTATTAAAAGTGTCTATCAATTGACACCAAAAATATGACTAGCACTTGTTTTGTTCTTGAGTTATAAAACAAAATACAGTCTAAATTGCAAAATTAGCTCACTATTTTAAAGATTTAGGTACTTAGATGACTAAAATTGACTATAATGTAAATAGTCAAATTAAAGGTACTAAATTGGTCGATCATTGACACCAAATATATGACTAGCACTTGTTTTGTTCTTGAGTTATAGGTCGAAATACAGTCTAAATTGCTAAATTAGCTCACTATTTTCAAGATTTAGATACTTAGATGACTAAAATTGACTATAATGTAAATAATCAAAACTAAAGATACTAAAATTGTCTATCAGATGACATTAAATAAATGGCCTGAACTATTTTAGTTTTTAAAAAAAAATCCAAAAATATGTCCTAAATTTCAAAAACAGCGCTCTAACTTAGATTAATGGTTGCTATGGTTACTCTGAAAAACACAATCACATTTTCATCTCAACTGATAAGACATTTCAACCAAAATTAAATAAGCTGACGTCACAATAATAATAATAATAAAAAATAGCAAAAAATGTCTGTTTTTAAGTTAGGAATTTATAAGAAAAAGTAGTGGGCAGTTACCCCTTTCAACTCTTCCAAGATTATCCAGCTTCTTCAATGTATTTATTAGATTTCTTAAAGCATCATCATTTTTTTTTGTACATCATTTTCTTATTATTATTATTATTTGTGTGTAAGTTAGTAAAAAAGAAAGTGGGCAGAAAGTTTTTTGATAGGTGGAATTAAACGCTATATCATTATAAAGATTGATAAAAGAGGAATTTGCGCAACACTTGGTTGTTATATTCAAGAAGTTTTTCATTTTTTTTTATTTCTTTCTTTCTTTCTTTTTTTAAAAACCGTCTTATGGTTGAATGGACATTCATTCATATCCACTTTGCTTTTGGTAACGATGCTATTTTGGTCAGGACAGTTTTGTGTGTGTGTGTATGTGTATGTGTGGTAAAACCGATAAGAACACTTGAAGAGAAACATCTCACAAAAGAGGAACCTCCCACTCCCCCCTTTCCCCTCTCCATCTTCTCCTACCACCTCATTTCACCCCTCCAAAAACTTACCTGGCGGGGGAAATAGAGGGAGGATTTTAAAACTGTCTTAAAGAAAAGGAAGAAATCGATATCATTTAAAATTGTGGAAACTTTTTTTTTGTGAAGGAGTCTATGAGAAAAGGAATCTGATGAATCACATTTCCAAAAAGTCTTCTTCTGCCTTTGCCTTACATGTCTTTCTGTCTCTCTGTGTGTGTGTGTGTCTCTATGAGATGAGTGTGTGTGTGTTGTGTTGGGAAAATGCAACCGAGTGAAATTAAACGATGAAATTAGATCAACTTTCCCTCTTATTTTTTTTTCTCTTTTTCTTTCATAAACCATGGAAACTCAACTGTACTAAAAGTCTATATATATATATGTAGGTATAGGTATATGTAGGCTTAGGTAGGTATATATACGAGTAACGTATTACCCCAAGGGCAACCTAAAACATTTTCAGAAATTAGATTTGCAGTTTCTTATTTCATTTAACCGTGACAACTAAACAGTACATGTACATGCATTCATCTAACTTATATTATACATAGAAGCCCCTTACATACTGTCTACACCCCCACCCAACCCCCACCCCCTCTACACCCCCTAACACACCCACATAACCACCACCATCATTTTTTTTTTTTTGCATTCAATATCTAAAAATAAAAAAAATATTTTATAAAGTTTTGCTAATTTAAAATTCACTTGACTCAATTTCCTACCCCCCCTCGCTTTACGAATACCTCGGTTTGAAAAGAAATCCGATTACGAAAAAAATTAAGTTTCCGTGTTGTTTTATTGACAGACAATGTTTTACAGACTGTGTTTAGTATTTGTTTTAACTTGTTTAGTGTTTTGTTGTTTAAAGTTTTCATGAATATACATTGTTTACTGTTTTACTGGTATTTTGTGTTTCACAACAGTTGGTAATACATTTCATGACAAAGTTTAGTATTTTCGTGACAATTAGTGTTTTCATGGTAACATTTAATGTTTTAATGACACAGTTTAGTGTTTTAATGACAAAGTTTAGTGTTTTAATGACAAAGTTTAGTG
>JAAFCF010006680.1:2897437-2919402 GCA_013389785.1 Helicorthomorpha holstii | reverse complement strand
TTAACATTGAAGTCTATGAAAGAAATTTAACATTGAAGTCTATGAAAAAAATTTAACATTGAAGTCTATGAGAAAATTTTGCATTGAAGTCTATGAAAAAAATTTAGCAACGAATTCTATGAGAAAATTTTGCATTGAAGTCTATGAGAAAATTTTAGCATCGAATTCTATGGGAGATTTTTAACATTGAAGTCAATGAGAGAAATTTAAAATTGAAGTTTATGAACGATTTTTAGCTTGCAGTCAATGGGAGAAATTTAGCATTGAAGCTTATGAGAAAATCGAGACAATTTAGCATTGTATTCTATGAGACAGATTAACATTGAAGTCTATGTGACAAAGTTAGATTGAAGTCTACCATAAAATTAAAAGCTAAATTTAATTGCAATTTTCTTAAAGTCCTTCGTTGAGCTTACCTTATCTGTTTAGTGAAAAGAAAAGAAAGCGTTCAATGACGTCTTCATCCATTAATTTAACGTTTACTCAATTGTGATGCATAGATTTTGAAACGAGAGACGCTAAGAAGAGGGTGGAAGGGTGGATGTTGAAAGCAGGGGGAGGGGGAGGGTTAAGGAAAACGTGACAAGACCGCATTTCGTCACCACTTAATAGATATAGCTAGTACGCATGCGCAATATATTCCAATTAGCGTGATTTAATGCCAAGCCTATCCCTTTCCTTCAAAGGTTAAAAGCAGAAGGATGGAGTTGGAGAGAGTCTATTGTATCGAATTAATTCGCATTTTGAAGATTGATTAATTAAGTAGGAGTGAAGATGGAGGAAAGGGGGTGAATAAGGTGGGGTGGGGTGGGGGGTGAGGGCTAAGGACTTGTAGTTTTTATTGCTTTAGTGGTTTATTGGGTTTAGTTTTTTTTTCTGGATTTGGGTTTGGAGAAACTGATAAGTCATTTGCAGATGCTGCAACATTTGCACTTGAGTTGTTTTTCCACATGCTGCTGCAATGATGCAATGAGAGCATCATTCTGGCGAGGAAAAGCATCTGTTGATTGGAAATTGCAACTAATCAACGCTTCATATTGATCCATTTTTTTTTGTTTTTTTTTATTCTCATTCAAAATAGCTTGTCTGGAAAACTCAAACGTTGATAATGTCTTCAAAGTATTAAAAAAACATTGCCGGGGTTTTTTTTATGTGTCGGCTGATCGTCTCAATAGGAGCTTTTTTTTTCTTTTTTCATGAGAATTTGATAAGATAATAAAATGAAAAAAAAATCGTCATTGAAGTCGATGAAATGTAGGCTGTTTTATTTTATTGGGAATTTGTTTTTTTGTCTTTTCATGAAAAGTTTTGAAAATATAAATGGGACAAATTGTCATAGGAAATGATGAGTTTTTGTCTCATTTCTCAATTGGAACATTTGTTTTCCAACTATGAACGAAAGAAACGAGACAAATCGCCATTGTAATTAATGAGATTTAGTCTCATTTCTTTATTGGCACACTTTTTCTTCACAACAAGAACGAAACGAGACAAATCGTCATATTAACAGATGAGATTTTATATCATTTCCTTATAGACACGTTTGTTTTTTTATTATGAAAGTAAGAAACGAGACAAATTGCTATTAGAACGCATACAATTTAGTCTCATTTCTTTATTAACTCGTTTGTTTTCCTGTTTAAAAGTAAGAAACGAGACAAATCGCCATTGGAATTAATGAAATGTAGTCTCATTTCTTTATTGACTCGTTTGTTTTCCTGTATAAAAGTAAGAAACGAGACAAATCGCCATTGGAATTAATGAAATTGAGTCTCGTTTCTTTATTAACTTGTTTGTTTTCCTGTTTAAAAATAAGAAACGAGACAAATCGCTATTGGAATTAATGAAAATTTGTCTCATTTCTTTATTAACTCGTTTGTTTTCCTGTATAAAAGTAAGAAACGAGACAAATTGCCATTAGAACGTATACGATTTAGTCTCATTTCTTTATTAACTCGTTTGTTTTCCTGTAGAAAAGTAAGAAACGAGACAAATTTCCATTAGAACGTATACGATTTAGTCTCGTTTCTTTATTAACTCATTTGTTTTCTTGTATAAAAGTAAGAAATGAGACAAATTGCCATTAGAACGTATACGATTTAGTCTCGTTTCTTTATTGAAAAAAATTATTTATTGTAAATGATGTTATTTTGTCTCAATTGAGTTAGTAAACAGTGATCACCCGGGTAAAGCCCCATATGCCGCTATGTAAAAAACATTTTTGTGTTTGGAGGAAGGAGGAGGGGGATGAGGGGGGTGGGGGATGACTGGATTGTGTGGGTGGATGGAGGAGGAAAGAGAAGCTTCATCGTTGTCGTCGATGTCGTTTTTATCGATTTCATTGCTCCGATAAATGGTTTCTCAAATGGCTGCGTTCTCATTTTCAAAATGGCGTCAACCCCCGTAGGCCGATTAGATAAATCTTTTATCTCTTTACGACACCAGGGGGAGTTGACAAATAGGGAACGGTAAATGGGGCTTGGGCACAGGACTACATTTCGCCGCCGCCTTAACGTTTAACATACTCAATCATCAAATTTTTTTTCTTCTTCTTCTTCATCTCTTATTTTATTTGAAAAGGGGGTGGTTAGACCAGGGGGGAGAAGGGGATTGGGTTGGGTGGGGAGAATAAGAGTTTGGGAAATGACAAGTAGCTTGCTGATGTTTGAACGCCAAAGGCCATTTTGAGACAACATATTCCTCTTCCTCGCAAGGAAATTATATAATAAACTGCAATAAAAATTTTTTTAGCAAGTGTTTCGCTCCAAGCAGATCCATGCTGTTGCTGCTGGATGGTTGGATGGATCCACGCTTGAATCCATGGAAAATAAGTCAGGGGAAAATACTGTACTGTACTATTATGTTTCTGCCAATTATATGGCAACAGAGGAAGAAGGGGCAATGTCCAAAAGCGATACAAATTTTTGTAAAACTGTGTCCTCAAATACATGTAATGCATTTCCTGTTTCAGGTGCAGACATCTTTTTTTTTGTTAAAAGTTAATTGAGTCTGTAAGGTTTTGATACTTGAGAGTTGATAGACCTTTTACATGGTTGCAGTTGGATGGTTTCATAGTTTATGTAGAAGACTCACAAGATGCAATAAGGGCAGATAACATTTAAGTTACTATATGTGAAATACTTTTAAAAAGTTTTTTTTATCTTAAATAGTTATATTAATTAATTTAGTATTCAGAAAATCATAATTGTTAGTTTTTTAAGTATTAGATGAGATGAGGGTTGTTGAGGTTGATTTTGCATGGAGTGATAAGAATAGAATAGAAAATTTTTAGAATTCTTTATTTAGAAAAATGTTAAAATTCTTCTTTTTTTTTGGAAAAATTTTAGAATTGATTTTTAAAAAAATTTTAGAATTTATTTTGCTTTTTTAGAAAAATTTTAAAATTGTTTTTTTAGAAAAATATTAGAATTTATTTTTCTTATTTTAGAATTTATTTTCCTTTTTTTAGAAAAATTTTAGAATTTATTTTTCTTTTTTTAGAAAAATTTTAGAATTTATTTTTCGTTTTTTAGAAAAAGTTTAGAATTTATTTTTCATTTTTAGAAAAATTTTAGGAAATTTTTATGAAACTTTTTTAGAAAACTTATTGGAATTTTTTTTAGAAAAAAGTTTTTTAAACAAGTATTGTCCTTAGTCCCGCAAATAGTCACACCGGCCTTGCAATTGACTAAAATGTAAACTAATTGTTGTTTTATGTCAATTGATCAACATTGATGGGTATTTAATCAATGTTTCAATAAAAATCAAAACAGGCCTCAATGATCTGACAACACTGAATATTTAATGGATTTTGTGTGTCTAACAAGCTTTGTTTTTTCATGTTTTAAAGTGTATTATTTATTTTGCAATTTATAAATATTTTTAAAACTAATATTTAGTTAATTAGGTTTTAATAAAAGATTACAAAAAGTTAGAGAAAAAAAATTGTTTAAAAAGTAAATTAGTTATTGAATAGCAAAGTTACCAAAGAGTCAAAGCAGATTTGGGTTGTCCAGTAAGTTCGGGTTAAGTGAGACACCGGTTTACGAGAAGCCCATGAGTTTTAATTTAGGAGTTGCCAAGGGTTACAAAAATTTAGTAAAATTTGATTTTTACTTGTAAATCTCTAAAAAAAATAAAAATCTTTGTGACTATGTGACTGTTTTTTGTTGGTAAAGTTGAACTAAAACATGAAAAGATAGATAAAGTAGTTATTGGCTGATAAATTTTGAGTTAGATAATCATAAACCAAAATGATTATCTGGATAACCTTTTTTTTATTTTTTGGGGGGAGGGAGGGGCTACTTAAGGATGGAAATAAAAAAAAGTCTTTGTGAATATTTTCTCACTCAACTTTGAATTTGTTTGCTTAGAAATAGAAACTGTCTTGAATTTGTATTTGAATTTTGCGTGTTTTGTATGCATGTGTTTTGAATATATTGCATTTATATCTATGGAGAGAGAGACGCCGTTTGAGACATTTTGAAAGTCTTGAATTTAAATATACATTATGTCATCGTAAACTTTTACTTTGGGAGGATAAAAAGCCATCTGGGATGAAATAAGTCAACGTGTGTGTGTGTACATAGGGGGAAGTGAAAGTGAAGGGGGGTTGAAAGAGTTTAAAAGAGTCAAATAAAAAATAAAATTGTCAGACTTGTGTATGTATTTTTTTTTTAATATCTGAAACGTAATTCATAGTCACGTGATAAGCATGTGTAGTATTGAAGAAGAAGAAGAAGAAGGAGTTTAGTGTGAGAGTGAATATTTAAAGAAAAGAGATTTGAAGACGAATGAGTAAAATTGATGGCAATTGTAAAGAATTGGTTCATCAATTCAGAGAGTCGTTTTCTACTTCGCTTCACTTATTTGATTGCATTTGCTCAACATCAATACAGTGCACGAGTGATAATTCCACACAGCCATAGCCATAGCCATTCACAGTACACACAGTTTACTTTAGCAATTGAAAGCCAACTACAAATTGCTTATTTTCATAATAGAAAGGCGAATTTAGAATGTTTTGGGAATGGAAAATTAAAAGGGACTTGAGCGCCAGTGGCACTCTGTATATGGGGAGGAGGAGGAAAGGGGTGTGCATGGAAATGCTTTGGAATTTTAGCATTTTTTAAATTTCTATTTAAGTTAGAAAAGTGAAATGTTCTAGTTTTCTAAAAGAGAAACTGAAATGTTCTATTTGGAATATTTTTATTTTTTTTTTTGAATTAAAATAGTGAAGCAATCGAATTTTTAAAAATAAAGATAAAGAAAGTTTTAATTTTCACTATGAAAATATGGTTTTCAAATTTCGAAGTGTTCTAAAAAAATTACTTGTTTTTTAAATTTTCTAATAGAAATAATAAAATATTAGGTTTTTTTAAAAAAAAAAGAAAAATCAAAATATTCTAATTTTTACTATCAAAATAAAAATATATTTTCAATTTTTATGTTTTCTGTAAAATTTACTTCATTTTTAATTTTTTCAAATATCAAATAAAAACACTGGCATATTCTAGTTTTCTAAATCGAAAATACTGTATTTTATTTGGAATACAGTATTTAAATTTTATTTTCAAATGAAAATGGTGTAGAAATGGAAAAGTTAAAATAATGAAATATTTCTTTTTTTCCAAAAAGAACATTTGAAATAGTATAATTTTTACTGTGACATTAAAAATGTTTCAATGTTTCAATTATTAAATGAAAATAACGAAGCAATTTAATTTTTAAAAGTTTAAAATAAAATAAAATGTAATATTCTACTTTTAACTATACAATTAAAATTTGTTTTCGAATTTCGAATTTTTTTTAAAAAATAAATTGTTAATAAATATGTTTAGAACTAAATGAATTTTTAACGAAAGATTAAGATGGATTTTTTAAGCAATCATTTTATATTTCATTCTAAATTTCAAACAAAGTAAGACTAAAATTTATTCGATTTTAATATTAAATTTTTTGAATAAAAATAAACGCCATTAAATCTTTCTTTTGATTTGAACTTCCAATTTTTTAAATTTTAGAAATGAAAACTGAAAATCAGTCAAGATTTTAGTGTTACTTAATCAGTATTGATTTTTTCAGTTTTTAATTTGATTGAACTTATCGATTTAATGGAATACCATGTACTGTAATATGGGTTTCCGGTTTCAATCTTTTGATCTTTTATCATCACTTAAAATGACTTAAAATTGGTTTTTGCAACTTTTACTTTAATTTTAATCGACTTGAGTACATTTTATTGATTTCTATTCATCATCCGATATTAAATGGTTTGAGGGGGGTGGATTGAGAGGAGGAGGGGGTGGGTGGTTTTGAGAGGAGTTTGATTTGGCACGCGCATTCTACGTCATTTATTTCTTAATATAAAAATAGAAAAAAAAGTAGCAAAAAGTTTTCTTAAGCAATTATTTTTTTTAATTAAGAAAATGCATTTTCTGGTGGTAAAATATATGGCTGATGATATTTATTACAAGTTATTGATGAGTTTTCTTTGAAAGTTAACATACATGTCTTGATGAATAAAATAAAATTGAAAGAGAAAAGTGATACGTTATGTCAGCAAAAGCAAAGGGGGAAAAACAGGCGTTGCTATTGCTATTGTTGTTGTTTTTCCCAATTCTTAGATGTGTAATTTTTGCTTTCTTTCTACACTTTTGTTATTTAGGTTAATTAATGTGACATATTTGATGAAAGTGAGTTTAGAAATATGTCAGATATATACAGGGTGTTTCTACTTTTATTGGTACTGACTTTACTGAGAGGTGGTACTACTGTATATGAGGGACTGTTGACAGGCGTTACATTTGGCAAACATGCCACATGGAAAGTGTAACGTGAGGAAAACACAAATTGCACGACAAAAGAAAAACACATAGGACAAGTACAATAACGTATGGGACAAAAGTGTAAATCACATGGAACAAGTGCAAAGCAGATAACGTGGGACAAGTGCAACTCCAAGAAAAAACAAAACATGGAACAAGTGAAAAGCAAGTGTAACACCGAACAAATACAAAACACATGGGACAAATACAAGACTCACGGGACAAGTAAAACACACATGGGACACATACAAAACTCGTGGGGCATGTACCAACCAAACATGGGACAGGTATAAAACGAACATGGGACAAGTATACAACAAACATGGGACAAGTATACAACAAATATGGGACAAGTATACAACAAACATGGGACAAGTATAAAACAAACATGGGACAACACATAGAACTTGTACAAAACATAAGGAGTAAGCACAAAACAAGGGGAAAATGCAGGACCAGCGTGACCTTTTGGGGACCAGGTTTAAAAATTGTCAAAAAGAAAAAAAATTCTTGACAAAAAAAAATTTCTTAAAAAAAAAAAAAAAAAATGTTATTAGAAAAAAAAATTTCTTTTGACACATGGGATAAGCACAAGACACATGGGACAAGTACAAAACACATGGGATAAGCACCAAACAGGGACAAGTGCAACATAGTGTAACCGCAAATCATGAGATAAGTGCTAAAACCAATTGGGCAAGTACAGCTCTGGAGAAGCACAAAACATGGGACAATCGTAAATGACATGGGGCCAATACAATACATCTGGAGTAAGCACAGCACATTGAGCAAACTGAAAACACAGGGTAGACACACATATAATGGGGCAAAAGCAGCACCAAAAAACCACAACACATGGAACCAGCATTAAACACTTTGGAAAGTGCAAAACATAAAGGGGGGTGAAAAAAAGTACAAAACACAGTATAAATGTTACTCTGGAAAAGTGCCTAATTTGCAACTGAAAAACTAAAGTGGAAATTGCAATTCAACACAGGACACAAGTACATTTCATGGGTCAAGTACAAAACACACATGGGACAGTTAAAAAAAAAAAAAACCACAAAGCATATTGAGCAGTGTATCACTGAGTCTTTAACAACCAAAGTACCACAAATTGAGCAATGTCCTGTGACATTTGTACCATAAATTGAGGAATGTCCTGTGACATTTGTACCATAAATTGAGGAATTTCCTGTGACATTTGTGCCACAAATTGAGGAACACCATGTATATCTACAGTAGAAAGAAGAAATACGATAGCTTTTGTAGGCATAAAAGTTGATTTTGTATACAATAATATTGTAAGGCGGCTCATCATGTCATTGTAATCATCGAAAAAGCTGAATAATAGAAGACAGTGCTGAAAATGCCTTTAAGGGAGCAAAGACGAAAAATGGAGAAATAGGATGATGAGGATGGAAGAGGAAGAGATGAGAAATAAGGGAAGAGGGGGGAATTTTCCCTTCAACAATCTTCTCTTACATTTTCATAGCAAAAAGAAAATTTTTTCGCCTTTTCTGTGTTTTTTTATACCAAAAAAAGAAAAAAAAGGATTCATCCAATGTAATATTATGATGATACAGTGAAACGACTTGAGAGAGGTGGTTGAGGGGGGAAGGAGTGGGGAGGGAAGAGAGAGAGGAGTTGAAAGAGGGGCATAAAAAAAAGCATAGGAATTTTTTGGCTGGGTGTAACATTTATGGGGAGGGGTAAAAGATGTGTTGGTGTGGGTGGTTAAAGATTCCAATTATTTGCCTCAGCTTCAGTAAAGACACACAAAAATGACTTGGTGGCTTGGGATGGGGTTGAGTAGAGTGGGGTAAGGTGGTGGGGTGGAGTGAGGTGAGGGAAGAGACCCATTTTACACGTAGGGAAACGTGGCTTATGATGACATCAATTTGTCGCATATGCTTCTAGCGACAACTGTGTCTCATTTTTTTTTTGTTTTTTATTTTTTTTTATCTTTTTATTTATTTTTGTGTATGGGCTATTGTCTTTTAGGTTTTTTTTTTGTAGACTTTTCTTTTCTTTTGTTTTTTGGGGGTTTCTTTTGTTTCTATTTTTGTGTTTTTTGCTCGTATATTGGACTGTGTTTGTTGTCATAATGGGAGACATCACGTGATTTCTATTCGCCTATTTTTTCTTATTTTTTTTTTGATCATGATAATGGCTCTTAATCTTTTCATTTGGACTGTTTCTTGGATGTCTTTTTTTTTTTGTTATTAATATTTTTTGGGTTTGTTTAGATGTGGTTTTTTTTCTTACTTCATAGTAACACATCTTTTACACTGAAATATTCAAAATGTCAGTTTAACTTCAAATTGGTTGTAATAATAAGTGAAATTAGGTCACATTACTTGACTAGGGTGATCATAGAATACGTGCTCACTTATACAATGTTTCCTAAGTTAGTTCTTGTAACAACTTCTTATTGTAAGTTTTACTAACTAAAAATGGACTAAATCTTCTAATTTAAAGCCACAAATCCATTGAATATCCAGTGTTGTTAGATCTTACTGGGACCTGTTTTTATTATTTTGCTGTTAAAACATTCAATTGACATAAAACAACAACTAATTGACATTTTAGTCAGTTGAAAAAGACAAAACTAAAGTCAAAGTAACATTTAGTCACTTTTAGATTAAAAAAAATATTTTGTCTGCAAAGTTGTCAATTACATAAAAAGCAAAAATTATACAAAAAAAGTTATAAAATAAGTTTTCTTTACGATATGAAAGACGATGGGCAACTTCTTAGTCAAATAAGACCATGGAATCTGTTCAAATTCATCAGTTATTAGTGAAAATGTTAATTAGTTAAAAAAAAATTAATAAAGAAACGAGACAAATTCCTATTGTGAGCAATGCAATTTATTCCCGTTTCGTTTTTTAGTAAATTTTTAAAATAACTGAGACAAATCTCCATTGTAAGCAATGTAATGTATTCCCGTTTCTTTTTTTAGTAATTTTTTAAAATAACTGAGACAAATCTCCATTGTAAGCAATGCAATTTATTCCCGTTTCTTTTTTTAGTAATTTTTAAAATAACTGAGACAAATCTCAATTGTAAGCAATACAATTTGTTCCCGTTTCTTTTTTTAGTATTTTTTTTTGCTAATAAAGAAACGAGACAAATATCAATTGTAACCAATGCAATTTATTCCCGTTTCTTTATTAGCAATTTTTGAAATCTGTTCAAATGTTGATTAGTTAAAATTTAAAAGTTTGTATATGACAACTGTGTATTTCAATATATTTTGAACAGACAGTTGTTGAGTAATTAATTTTGCTTTTAATTAACTTGTAATTATTAGTCATTGATTTCAAAATTGAAGTCGAAAAAACTTGTCTTCTTCCTTTGTCTTATGTCTTTTATGTTGTCAGAAGAAGAGTTAAAAGATTATAATTTTCATCAAATTTTAAGAAATTAAAACTAATTACATCTTGAAATGTGTTAGTCACCTTTGCAGACCTAAAAAAGTCCTCCTTATGTATTAAGAAATCTTTAAATTACTAGAAATGATTTTTTTTTTGAGTAAAAAGAGATGAGAAAAATGTAAGAAAAGAAAAAAGACGTTTACTTACATCTTAAAGATTTTGAAGGTTTGTTTAGCAATTGTGGCAATGAAGAAGCATTTCTTTTTGGGATTTTCTCTTCTACATTGTTACTTTGATAGGGTTACAGTAAAGGTGTACATATGTGTCTGTGCCTGTTACTTTTTATTATTATTATTATTTTCAGTTTAAAAATAAAATGCATGTCAAAGTCAAAAATGATTTATAACACGTAAAGCGCTAACTATTGTACTGGATATCTTTTTCTTTTTTTCTATAAATATAAAGGAAGAAATCAATTTCATGGCGTGTTTCCGGTTGGTACAAAAATATATAAAAAAAATCCAGGCCCTTTTGCTCATTATTTTGGCTTTACAAAAGGGAAGGGGAAGGGAAGGGAGGAGGGAGGGAGGGAGGGGCCTTGCCTTGTCATCATACACTAGGGATGATTTTCCTCCAAAATAATAAAAAAATAAGAGTTTAAATGTATTGATTTTAATAATCAATATTGGCTATACATTATAACTTTTAGAAATTTTTTGAAATGTATCAAGAGTTTTTTTTTTTTAATTTTTAAGCATAATTTTTTTTTATTTATTTTTTTTTTTGAATAAATATAAAAAATGGAGCATCCATCATTTATGTTTTGTATGCAAAATAAATAATAAAAAAAAGGGGGATGGAAAAAGATGGTTACAAATAAATAAATAAAAATTATACTTGAATTGTGTATTTGTGAGAATGTGTTTTGAGAACATCAGATGGTTTTTTATTTTTTTTTTTTCAATACAATTTCTTATTTTTTTTTATATATTTTTTTTTGATGTTTGAAAGCATCTTTTGCACTTATTTGATTGCCCTTACATGTTTCATTTGAGCACTTAAGATTGCACAAGGAGAAAAATAAGAAATTTTTTTTTAACAAAAATAAAAATAAAAAATGGCATTGACATTAATTATTTATATCAACTCTTTCATTTTCTATTCGTCTGAATGATTAATGCGATGGAATATTTTTCGGTTAGGATGTTCTAATTACTATGGCAACAATAAAATTCACTTCACGTGTTCTATTCATTTATTTAAAAAGTATTTCATTTAATTTTTTTTTTTTTGGAATGTTTTTTTTTTTTATGTTTTAACATCACGTGATTTTAGTTGCTATAGTAAATTAATTTGTTTTGGCATAATTTAGAGTGATTTTTAATTATTTTTATTTCATGTGTTCTATTTACTGATTTTAAAAATTATTTTATTTTTGGAATGTTTTTTTTTTTTTTAGTTTTAACATCACGTGGTTTTAGTTTTATGGTAAATTAATTTTTTTTATTGACATAATTCAGAATGATTTTTAACTGTTTTTATTTCACATGTTCTGAACATTTATTTAAAAATTGTTTTATTATTTTTTTTGAATGTTTTGGAACATCACGTGAGTTTAGTTGCTATGGAAAACTAAAGTTTTTTTTGTTGACATAATTTAGAATGATTATTCTTATTTTATTGCACGTGCTGTGTGAATAATTGCCATGGTAACTTGAAAGTGTTTTTTTTTTAAAAATACTGTATGTAAGCATAATGATTAGAATGAATAGGTTTTTCTTATTTACCAAGCATAAAACAAGTTATAAAATGAAATAAGACTATTTACCATGTATTCCAATAGACATTATTCCCGTTTCTTTTATACCAAACATAAAATAAGTGTTAAAATCGAAATGAGACTATTTACCATAAGTTCCAATGTCAATTATTCCCGTTTCTTGTTTTCATGCCTTGTAAAAACATGCAACAATTCATAAAACAACAATTTACATCCAATAACATCAATAATGTAAGTTATTCCCATTAAAAACAACACTGTTCCTGCCATTGAACTTTCAACTATCCATGAATATCCATCGATTATTCCATTAAATTTGAAAATGGCGCTATAAAACTTTAAACATTGACTTGTAAATGACAGTTGTTTACGATTCTATCAACTGTTTTAGTACACAATTAACTTATTTTTTTATACTTTGTCAATGGAAAAATTCCAGTCTGTTACATTACATTGCATTGCTCAGTGTTTCTCAAGCTTTTGACACTTAGGACACTTAGGAGCCCATTTATGTTGCGTTAATGAAACCCTGATTGAGGGGGAAAGGGGTGAAAGGGGGGTTTGGAAAGCTATCATGTTAAATTATCAGCAAAGTTTCAATAAACTTGAGATGAAATTGTAATACAGTGCGTGTTTAACGACTCTATCAGCTCCATTGAAGCACTTAACAAATTTTATGCTTTGAATATTGTTTCTTCTTTCTTGCTTCTTCTTTCTTGCTTTTTTCTTATTTTTTTGTGTGGATCTTAAAGATATCAAGTATCAGGCTTTGCTTTCTAATGTAATTTTTTTTTTGTTTTTGTGCTTGTTTTGGCGTCTGAATAGCACTTGAATTGATTACTTTTCATGGCGACTGTTTTGTAACATTGCATTATCATGAGAGAGAGAAATATGTTTTTTTTCTTACTCTTCTACATTTTTTTTTTATTTTTGAGAAGATAAAGTAAAAGAAATTTTTTTTTTACAATAATAATAATAAAAGCCAAAGGGCATTTAAGCGAAAAGGTTCAAGATAATGGTTGGGGAAGATGGTGACGTTTCAAGAAGTTTTTTTTTTTTTTTTTAGTTTTTACTTAAATATTTTTTTTTCTTGTCAAATATTAAATTGGCATAGAAAAAGTTGTTTATTTTTCTGGGTAATTTTCTGTATTAGGATCTTATTTTGGTAGAAGGGCTTTAAAATAAAGACATTATGTCCAATGGCGATTGTTGCTTTGTTTTTATGGTGAAAGAAAAAAGTGCCAATAAAGAAACGAGACTAAATTTCATCAGTTCCAATGGAGTTTTGTCTCGTTTCTTTTTTTTTATTTTGAAAAAGAAAAAAAGTGGCGGTTAATAAACGAGACTAAATAGCACGTGTTCCAATGGCGATATTTCCCGTTTTTTTTATTCTTAAAAAAAAAATAGCAATAAATAAACGAGACTAAATTTCATGAGTTTCAACGGCGATTTGTCTCGTTTCTTACTTTTATACAGGAAAACAAACGAATCAATAAAGAAATGAGACAAAATCTCATCAGTTCCAACGGAGTTTTGTTTCGTTTCTTTTTTTATTCTGAAAATAAAAAGTGCCAATAAATAAACGAGACTAAATTTCATGAGTTCCAATGGCGATTTGTCTTGTTTCATTTTTTATTTAAACGAAAAAAAGTGACAAATAATAAACGAGACTAATTATCACGTGTTCCAATTACATTTATTCCCGTTTATTTTTTTTATTTAGAAGAAAAAAATGACACATAATAAACGAGACTGAATAGCACGTGTTCCAATGGCGATTTTTCCTTTTTCTTTCTTTCAATTAAGAAATAAGTCCAATAAAAAAAACGAGACTAAATTTCGTGAGTTCCAATGGCGATTTGTCTCGTTTTTTTTATTCTGAAAATCTAAGTGGTAAACAAAGTGATAAATAAAAAGAAAAAAAGTGACAAATAATAAACGAGACTAAATAGCACGTGTTCCAATGGCGATATTTCCCGTTTCTTTCGTGCAGTGAAAAAAAAAAGTGCTAAAGAAATAAATGAGACTAAATCGCACGTATTCCAATGGCGATTATTCCCGTTCCTTTTTATTCTAAATAAAAAAATTGTCAATAGTAAGTTTTAAGTAATCTTATCTTTATCCTATGTTTTTATTGATTAATTTTCTTATCTAAAATTATTTTTCTTAAAAAAAAAAAATCAGTTTATTTTTGTTTTCAGTGACTGATTTTTTTCTGGTAACTGCATTTTAAATTTATTTGTTGTTGTTGTTTTGATGTCTGAGAAGGATATGAATAAAATATCAGAAATATGTGGAATAAGTTAACCAAGAACTACAGTATATGCTCTGTTTACTTTAATTCAGAATTCAATTGACGTATTGAACGGAAGAAAATAAAAAAAATTATTGATTTTTAAGTGGATTTGATCGACCAAACAATGAAATTATGCCATTTTGTTATTTTTGACCAATGAAATTTTCCCATTTCCTTCTTCTTTTTATGACAGTTCATCATTGATGACCCCTTTGCTATTCTCACTTGAATGTGCAAAATGTTCTCTTTGGAAATTCAAAAATTTGAAAATTTAAATCATTTGAATTTAAAAGAACAATCAGCATCAAAAATCTATTGATTTAAAACTTCATTAATATTTAAGTTATTTGAAGGAGAAAATTGCATTTATTATTTTTATTTTTTTCTTATTATTTTTGTGAAGAAAATTATTATTAATTATTCATTAACATTTTTCATTTAAAATTCTTTTTTTTTTTTTAATGAAATGACGTAGGTTGTGACACGACACGTCACGATTATCGATTCGATTAGCTATTTTAAGCAAAAATAATTGTAGTTATTTTGAATGCAATTCATTTACATACAAATAAATCCATGAATAGTCTGCTATCACACCTATCGGCCTTTTCACGAAACATATTTTCCATGTATTTTTTCTTCTTCTTAAAATACAAAATAGCCTTAAATTGGTTTCTTGAAATCTTCTTATTTTTAATGCCAGTTCATGCCCTGAGGTTAACTACACAAGAAAATTTACAATTTCACTATTCACCAATACGAAATGAGACTTAAATTGCATTGGTTTAAATACATCTTTGTCTCGTTTCTTTATTTTCTTAAGTTGCAGAACTTTTTAATCAGTGACCAATCTTCCTGGTCGTCATTCTTGGTCATGGTCAGGTTAATTAATCTCTTAAATAATCTAATTTGACAAGTTATTTACGGTTATTTTATTGGCTTCAAAGTAAAGTTTTGTTAAAGATTTTTAAAAGTGATTTTAATTTTATGTAAAGTAATTTTAAGGTTTTTTTTAAATATTTCTTGAAATCTATTTTAATATACTGTATATGAAGTTATTTTTAAAGGTTGCTTAACATTATTTTCATAAAGGTTTTTCTTGTTAAGATTTTTTAAGGTTATTTCAATAAAGCTTTGATTTTTAAGGTTGCTTAAGGTTATTTTCATAAAGAATGATTTTTTAAGTTTAAGGTTGATTTTTTAAAGTTTAATTAAGGTTATTTTCATAAAGATTGATTTTTTAAAGTTTAAGTTTTATTTCATAAAGGTTTCTATTTTGAAGGTTATTTTTATATTGATACTGTATAAGGTTTCTAAGGTTATTTTGATAATGGTTTCTATTTCTAACTAAGGTTATTTTAATTAAAGATATCTATTTTTAAGGTCAGTTAAGGTTATTTTGATGATGGTTTTTTTTTTGAAGATTATTTTTATAAAGGTTTTTATTTTTAAGGTTATTTTTGTAAATGTTATTTTCATATCAATATTTATTTTTAAGATTAGTTTAGGTTATTTTCATAATGATTTTTATTTTTAGATTATTTTTATAAAGGTTTTTATTTATAAGGTTATTTTTAAATTGTTATTGATTTTTATGGTCAGTTACAATTATTTTCATAAAAGTTTTTATTTTAAGGTTATTTTTTTTTTTAAAAAAAGTATTTATTTTTTAGGCTAGTAAAGGTTATTTCAACATTATCAGAATCATTTAAGGTTATTTGATTATTATTTTAATCAATTTTATGCAAATTGTTTTTCTGAAGACAGAAAACAAAATTATTTTCAACTGACTTTTCTTTTTAAATATTATAAGCAAAAATATTTGCTTTTGTTATGTTAATTAAATTAATTATTATACATGACAGGAATGATTAAAACACCCATGTCATTTCCGCTTGGACGCCATTGTGAAAAGTTGATTATTTTGACAAAGATTGCAAATTTAATGCATCTCATTTACTCTTTCTTTCTTTCTTTTCTTCTTCCCCAGTTTAAGTTATTAATTTTTTATGCTCATAAACTCCATTTTATATTTTCTCCTCATTTTTCTCAACAATGTGTACGTGATGGGTGGAGCCTGGAGGTGGGTTGGTTGGTTAGATTGTAGCAAAAAAAAAATAAAAAAATAAAAGAAAAACTTCATTTTCAAGGATATAAATTCGAGAGATACATTTTTGCCTCTCTCTTCTCGTAAAAAAAAAAGTTATATATATATAAATTTCAAGCCCAATCGCTGTTAGATAAAAAGAAATTCGATACATATGCAATTTTTCCCTCATCTTTGTATTCAGTTATATACTGGGTGTTTCAAAATTTTCCAAAAACTTTCTCAAAACTCAGTTACAATAGCAGTTTGAAAATAAAGAATATTTGTAATTGGAACCAACTGTCTACATCGCTTTTAACCAGTGTTACAAAGGCTTGATAGTTTTAAGGACAATTGCTATTCTTATTTTTAGATTATTTTACAAATTTACTGTAAGAAACTGTAGGTGACAATTGAGGAGTCAAAATGGTGAATTTTTGAATTGAAACCAGTGATGTGTAACTTGTCCATTAAGTGCTACAAGGCATTGATAATTAAAAGGACAATTGCAATGAAAAATAACTGTTGTATATTGCTACTTGTAAAATAATATAAAATTACAATATAAAAAACGAACAGCAACCATTTTTTCAATTGAAATTAAATGGCTGTGAGGGTTTTAGTCATTGCTACAGGCTTTTGATAAATAAAATGACCATTAGAGACAATTGCATATGAAAATCATTGTTGTATAATTTTATTTGGTAAAATACAGTAAAATTGCAATAGAAAAACCGGATAGGAAACATATTTTGTGTTGGAAAGGATTGATTGTGATGGTTTTGTTTATTGCTACAAAATTTCGATAGTTAGAATGGACATTGAGGACAATTGCATTTGATTTTTATAAATTTATAATAAAAACGTTTTTAATTATTTTCATTTGAAATGAAAAGAGCATGCATTTTTATGGTAATTGCCGTTTTTGTTATAAAAATTATTGAAAATTGCAATTGTCCATAGAAATGTTCAAACTATCAAAGCTCTGTAGAACCGGAAATGAGCATCGTAGACAATTAGTTCCAATTCAAAATATGCTTATTTTTCACTTTGCTATTGCAGACTTTCGTCTGTTTTTTATCCCATTTTCGAAACACCCAGTAGATTGAAGGTATATGGGTATTTGTGGGACGTAAAATCGTAAGGGCTGAAAATATGGCGAAGAGGGTAAATGATTGGAGCATGAAATGGCGCTCATCGAAGCGGCAAAAAATATGATGATTAAATTGAACGGTTGAGAATATACAATCGAGAATGAGCCCCTAAGAAATAAAGAAAAAAGGAAAAAAAGTGGGTATGGGGGGGGGGGGGGGGGGAGGGGGGGGGGGGTGGGGAAAAATAAAGAAAAGAAAAATACATAAAAATGAGCATCGACATCTTTTTTTTTTCTTATACTTTTTTTTTTTTGAAAATTTCTTATATATATTTTTAAGTAAAGGCTTTTGCGTATTTTTATTTTTTTTTTCTTCGTCTTTTCTTGATTCTTGTGAAGCTTAAGGTTCTCGTCTTATCATCATCCACTTGTTTTTATATTACTCTTCAACATGTCTCACTCAAAACTGTGGTAAAGTGTGACACAATGTTTTAGGTGAAGAAAATGAGAGATCGAGAGGTTGGAGCTGGAAGGGAGGAGGAGGAGGAGGGGGGGTTATTTCTTTCACATACACACATACACTTGGACAGGACGATCATAAAGTAAATGTGAGCTTTGTTATGCAGCATTGATATACTCAAGATAGGTTGTGTTTTTTGAATTGGAACTGAATTGGGTTTTTACTGTGTCAATAAAAAGATGAGACTAAATTTTATTGGTTATAATGGCGATTTTTCCTGTTTCTTTATTGCTAAGATAAAAGAAAAATGTTAATTAATAGACGAGACTAAATATCATTTGTTTCAATGGCGATTTTTCTCGTTTTTTTTCTTGGCAAGACAAAAACTATAGTGCAAATAAAGAAACAAGATTACATTTCATCTGTTTCAATGAAAATTTTTACTGTTTCTTTCTTGGCAAGACAAAAAAAATGTTAATAAAAAGAAACGAGACGAAATATCATCTGTTTCAATGGCGATTTTTCCCGTTTCTTTCTTGTTAAGACAAACAAAAATGCCAGTAAAAAACGAGACTAAATAACATCTGTTTCCTTGGAGATTTTTCCTGTTTCTTTATTGTCAAAACAAAAATGTTACTAAAAAGAAACGACGAAATATCATCCGTTTCAATGGCGATTTTTCCCATTTCTTTTTTTGATAAAACAAAAAGTGCAAAATAAGAAACGAGACTAAATAACATCTGTTTCAATGACAAATTTTCCTGTTTCTTTATTGTCAAAACAAAAATGTTACTTAAAAGAAACGAGACGAAATATCATCTGTTTCAATGGCAATTTTTCCCGTTTCTTTTTTTGATAAAACAAAAAAAAAATGCAAATAAAGAAACAAGACTGCATTTCATCTGTTTCAATGGAGGTTTTTCATGTTTCTTTATTGTCAAAACAAAAAATAAATGTCAAGAAAAATATGAGACTAAATATCATCTGTTTCAATGGCGATTTTTCCCGTTTCTTTATTGTTAAGACTATAAACAAATGGTAATAAAAAAAAGAGACTAAATATTATTTGTTTCAATAGAAATGTTTCCCGTTTCTTATTAAGTCAAAAAAAAAATAAATAAATAAATAAAAAGTGCCAATAAAAAAACAAGATTACATCTCATGTGTTTCAATGGACATTTTTCCTGTTTCTGTCAATAAAAAAACGAGACAAAATCTCATTCTTACCAATGGCTCACTTTCCCATTTCTTTCTTACCATGAAAAATAATCCTAAACATTAACGAGACTAAATATCATTAGTTCAAATGGCGATTTGTCTCACTACTTTCTTTTTTTCTTTTTTGCTATTAAAATGACCACAAAATGGCTAATAAATAAAACCAATTAAATGTAATTAGTTTAACAACTTTTTTCTTTCTTTATTTGTCTTTTTTATTTTTAATTTAAAGATGTTTAGAAACTGTCAATAAATAAACGAGACAAAATCTCATTCTTTCCAATGACTCAAATTCCCATTTCTTTTCTTACCACTAAAAAAACTAAGCATCAACAAATAAAACGAAGCTAAATTTACCATTTTCTTCTTCTTCTTCTTCTTGGTGAATTGAGAAACTAAACTGTTCCAATTGCTATTATCAACCGGTGTGTCTTGAAGTGCACAGTTACTTATTGATCTTTATTTTAAGAAGATGGCGAGTGACTAACGATTGAAAATGTATATGGCGAGGTCGCAAATAGAAATTGAAACGCATTTCAACTCATTTCTATTTCCTTTTTCTTTTTCTTCTTCCAACTTTCTTACTTCCACTTCCTTCTTCTTACTTTTTTCTTTATTTTATTTTTTTTTTATTATTTTCAACAATTGTAAGTTGGCTGTTTCAATTGCTTTGCGGTGTTACTGTGTGTACTTTTTTTCTTCTTCTTCTTTTTCTTCGTTTCTTTATTTATTTTTATTTCTTAGCTTCTTTTGCATTTCTTGAACTGAACTGTATTTTCTTATTTATTTCCAAAGGAAAATCTACGACGTCTGCGAAAGCTAAAAAACACTTTTTTTTTTTTATTTATATATTTATTTATCGACACAAATAAGAAAAGAAGAAGAAGCCAGAGCGTCGTAGTGTGAGGAGTCACAGAGTCACTTTAACGTACAAAGATTCGATCAAAAGTTTCTTCAAATTTTTCTTTTCTTTTTGTATTTGTTGTTGCGAGAAATGAGTTTCTTTTATTTTATTTTTATTTTCTTTTACAACTTTTTTTTTCTTTCTTATTTTATGATAAGAATTAAAAGAGTTAAAAAAGGGGTTTGAGGAATTTTTTTTTTTATTTATTTTTTTTTTTTTTGACTTTTAACGATTTTTAAACGCGCGTTTCTGTGAGCGAAAAATAAACGTGTTGACATGTGTTTATTAGAGCGATTTCCTCAAAATTACACTATAAACGTAACGTTGGCAAAAATGCTCATAAAAAAATCCCTTAATATTGCATTTCTCTCTCTCATAGACTTGCATGTTAACATTCACTTATTGACTTTCATGATACAAAAAATTTGCATAACTTTCATGTTAAAACTTAGAAAATATTTTTTTTTTTTAAAACAAATTTTACAGATTTTTTGTTGCTTGATTTTCAATGCTTAAGTTTCCTCGTAGAATTTCAATTGAAAAATATTTAAAATTTGTCTTAGATTTGCATACTAGAAGATTTGGCGTTGACTTTCTTGTTAAAAGTATTCCATAGACTGTAATGTTAATATATTACACATAGACGAGTATGCTAAAATGCTATTTACGTTTTTTGGTAGTTGTGTTCCATAGACTTCTATGTTACAAGTTATTCTAGTGACTTTAGTGTTGATTTGCTTCTTATAATTCAGTGTTAAATTCACTCTATTGAATTTCGTGTAAAAATTGTTCTATAGAAATTAAATTTGTTCTATAGAATTCAGTGTAAAATTTTGTTCTATAGAATTCAGTGGTAAATTTTGTTCTATAGAATTCAGTGTAAAATTTTGTTTTATAGAATTCAGTGTAAAATTTTGTTCTATAGAATTCAGTGTAAAAATTGTTCTATAAAATTTAGTGTAAAAATTGTTCTATAAAATTCAGTGTAAAAATTGTTCTATAAAATTCAGTGTAAAAATTGTTCTATAAAATTTAGTGTAAAAATTGTTCTATAAAATTCAGTGTAAAAATTGTTCTATAAAATTTAGTGTAAAAATTGTTCTATAAAAT
The DNA here is from genome assembly GCA_013389785.1 of Helicorthomorpha holstii. Taxonomy (NCBI): domain Eukaryota; kingdom Metazoa; phylum Arthropoda; class Diplopoda; order Polydesmida; family Paradoxosomatidae; genus Helicorthomorpha; species Helicorthomorpha holstii. Next base: position 2,898,248 of record JAAFCF010006680.1, on the reverse strand, counting down.
TCAGTGTAAAAGTTGTTCTATAAAATTTAGTGTAAAAATTGTTCTATAAAATTTAGTGTAAAAATTGTTCTATAAAATTCAGTGTAAAAATTGCTCTATAGAATTCAGCGTTAAATTTGTTCTATAGAATTCAGCGTTAAATTTGTTCTATAGAATTATTGCTAAACTTGTTCCAAAGACTTTATTGTAAAACTTGCTTCATAGAATTAGTGTTAAATTTCTCCATTGATTTCAGTGTTAAAATAATTCTATAGACTTCTTTGTTTAATTTGTTCCATAGATTTCTTTGTTTAATTTGTTTCATAAACATCAAAGTTAGAAATCTCCCATTGACTGCTATATTAAAAGCATTTTCTATGGGCTTAAATATCAAAAATTCTCTCATAGACTTCAGTACTAAGCATTTTCTTTTAAACTTGTATGTTAAACTTTCCCATAGACTTTCATGTTAAATATTGCCTTGTGTTTGAGTATATAAAACTGTGAAAAATCGAGAAAGTTGATTTGCAAAACGCGCGTTTGAAATCGCTGATGTAGACAAGTCCTCATTGTCATTTGTAGGTTTTTTTTATATTTTTTGCTTGATGGTGTTTATGGCTGTTGAAGAGCTTAAGTAAGGCAATAATAGCAATCACATTTTATTTTGAATGTCTCTACGACTTTGAATCTCAACGTTTTTCAATTGATCGTCTTTAATCTTTTTCTTCTTCTTCTTTGCTTTTTTTTCTTCTTCTTTTTCTGCTCATCTTGTACACTATTTCAATGTCTTTTTCTTCTTTTATTTCAATAGGAATTCTTGCTATTTTTTTTT
>JAAFCF010006680.1:2818467-2833299 GCA_013389785.1 Helicorthomorpha holstii | reverse complement strand
CGTTTCTTTTTTAGTAATTTTGTAAAAATAAAGAAACGAGACAAAAATCCATTGTGAGCAATGCAATTTATTCTCATTTCTTTATGGGTAATTTTTCCATTAAAAGAAACGAGACAAATATCGATTGTAATCAATGAAACTTATTCCCGTTTCTTTTATTGAATTTTTTCAAAAATAAAGAAACGAGACAAATGTCCATTTAGAACAATGCAATTTATTCCTGTTTCTTTATGAATAATTTTCTTTTTAATAAAGAAACGAGACAAATATTAATTGAGAACAATGCAATTTAATCCCGTTTCTTTTTTTAGTAATTTTTGTAAATAAAGAAACGAGACAAATATCAATTGCAAGCAATGCAACTTATTCCCGTTTCTTTATTAGTATTTTTTTCTAATAAAGAATCGAGACAAAAATCCATTGTAAGCAATGCAATTTATTCCCGTTTTTTTTTTTGTAATTTTTGTCAATAAAAGAAACGAGACAAAAATCAATTGTAATCAATGCATTTTATTGCCTTTTCTTTATTGGTATTTTTAAGAATTCGAATTTTTAAATTTGAAAATTCGAATTTTTAAATTTGAAAATTCGAATGTTTAAATTTTCCAATAAAGAAATGGGAAAACTATTCATTCTAATCAATGCAATTTATTCCCGTTTATTTTTTTTTATTAAATTTTTAAAATAAAGAAACGAGACAAACATTCATTCTAATCAATGCAATTTATTCCCGTTTCTTTAATAACAATTTTTTTCCTATAAATAAATTGGTTTATTTTGGGTTTACTATGTCTTGTCTTTGATAATAAAGATGCTGTACAGTATTTCTTCTTAAAAGCCTTGAACTGTACTATGTACTATGAATATACCTGTTTTCTACTATAAACCATCTTCATGAAAATCATTTCCGGGAGTTGTAGTTGCATTTGGCGCGTATTATGATGTAATAGCTGCGCAAGCCCATTGGCTGAAGTGTTGGCTGTGGATTATGAATACATTTTGGGAAAAGGAGGATGAGTGGGTGGGTGGGTAAGGTGGGTGGGTGTGATGGGGGTGGATGAATGAAAGGGGGGAAACAACCAATGGATGAAAAGATGCAAAAGAAGATTTTTTTTGTGTGTGGATGTTGTTGGTTGCTGTTTTATCTCACACTTGCATCTCTCAAAAGTAATTTATTCAAATGGCGACGAGGGACGTTCAAAATGTACATAAGAGTCTATGGAATATAATCACATACACACATAGTCTATATATCCGTTTTGCCTGTCTGCTTTTTGCGTTTATATCCATGTGTATATACTGTATGAATATATTTTTATATATAAAAAACAAAAGCAAAGAAAATGAGGCTATCAAAATTTAAAGCATAATTTGCTCATCTTGGCTCAAACACCCACATCCACATATGCCTTTGCATTTATAGCCTTCCTTTCACTGTATAATTTTATATATCCCCGGTTGGTTTCACAGTTTGGAACATAATATAAGAATTAGTGAGAAAAGAATATGGCGTTTATTTTACTTATTGATAGAAAAAATAGGAAAAATTGTCGTTGGAACTGATGAGATTTAGTCTCATTTCTTCACTGACATTTTTTTTTCTTATGTTAAAAAAAGAAATGAAACAAATTGCCATTGTAACTAATGACAAATAGCCTCATTTCTTTATTAGAATGTTTTTTTTTGTGTTAAAAAAAGAAATGGGACAAATCACTATTGGAAATGATAATAACTTGTCTCATTATATCTTTGAAATTTTTTTTTCATGTTAGAAAAAGAAACGAGACAAATCGCTATTGTAACTAATAAGAATTAGTCTCATTTCTTTTTTGGAATTTGTTTGCTCATGTTAGAAAAAGAAATGAGACAAATTACTATTGTAACTGATAAGAATTAGTTTCATTTCTTTATTGGTATTTTTTTTCTTATGTTAAAAAAAGAAATGAGACAAATCGCCATTGTAACTGATGAGAATTAGTCTCATTTCTTTATTGGTATTTTTTTTTCTTGTGTTAAATAAACAAATGAGACAAATTGTCATTGAAACTGATGAGATTTAGTCTCATTTCTTCTTTGAATTTTTTTTCCTCATGTTAGAAAAAGAAATGAGACAAATTACCTTTGGAACTGACAAGAATTAGTCTCATTACTTCTTTGAAATTTTTTTTTCATGTTAGAAAAAGAAACAAGACCTATTGGCATTGTAACTGATGAGAATTAGTCTCATTTCTTCTTTGGAATTTTTTTTCTCGTGTTAAAAAAAGAAATGAGACGAATTGTCATTGTAACCGATGAGAATTAGTCTCATTTCATCTTTGGAATTTTTTTTCAGGTTAAAAAAAGAAATGAGACAAATCGCTTTTGTAACTGATGAAATTTAGTCTCATTTCTTTATTGGTATTTTTGTTTTCGTGTTAAAAAAAATGAGACAAATCACTATTGTAACTAATGCAAATTAATCTCATTTCTTTGGAATAGTTATTTCTCGTGTTAAAAAAAAGAATTGAGACAAATTGCCATTGAAACTAATGAGAATTAGTCTCATTTCTTTATTGGTAGTTTTTTTCTCAAGTTAAAAAAAAACAAAAACGAGTCAAATTGTCATTAAAACTGATAAGAATTAATCTCGTTTTTTTATTGGTATTTTTTTCTCATGTTAGAAAAAGAAATGAGACAAATCGCCATTGGAACTAATGAAAATTAGTCTCATTTCTTTATTGGTAGTTTAGAAAATCAATGTTCCAACTTTGAAAACCACGTGATAATCCTGGTGTCTGGTGGATGTAAAGATAAAAGCTAATATATATAAGATGGTTATAGCTAAATTTTCCACAAGTATAACTTTATTATTTCTTACACGTTTTAAATATATTTACTGTGCGTCTTTTACAGTTAAGAAAAAGGAAAAGAAAAGAAAAAAGAAAAAAAGATTGAGATAAAATCATAAGAATATGTTTAAATCGCTTGTGTTTTAATAATTAAGTAAACACTAATCAGTTTACTTTTTAACTTTTTAATTAAACAAAATTTCTCTCCATTATTTTAATTAAAAATATTTTAAATAGGGCGGGAAATGACGTATCACACATCACACACTTTTTATTTATTTTTTATTTAAATATTTGCATAGACACGAACGTGTTAATTGCAATGTCATTTGAAGATGCCTAATTGTCTTTGAGAATTGGCGTTGACATCTTATGACGTCATTTCCAAAAAAATTAATTGACAATTTCAAGCTAATTATTTTCAGTGCGATGTTTTTAAACGCCGGAAGTTGTCAGTATTATTTATCCAATACCGGAAGTAGAATTATTTTTTTTACTTGTTTTTTTTTTTTTAGTTTTCTTTTTCTTAAGATTGAGAGTAAGAGAGAGAGTAAATTTTTAATGTTCATTAAAGAAAAGTCTGTGAAGGTAAAAACATTGTTTGTGATTATTTTTAGCACTTTGAATTATAAATGAACAATTGCCTTGTTGCTGTTGCTTCTGTTTGTTTTCCCAAATTGCCCAAATGGCCTTTTCCACTTTACAAATGCATGTTATAAGCCAAACACCGGTTGGTTTTAGCCGTTGGAGCAATGGGAGTTAGCATTAGGGGATAATTAAGACTAAGAATCAATAGTTACAATGGCCAATTGTCTCGTTTATTTCTTGCCTTTGAAAAAAATATAGATTGTCAATAAAAAACCGAGACAAAATATCATTAGTTGCAATGGCGAAGTTTCCCTTTTCTTTTTAAATTTTGGGGAAAAAAAAAACTGCCAATAAAGAAACGAGACTGAAGCACACAAGTTTCAATGGCGAATTTTCTTGTTTCTTTTTATAGTTGAGGAAGAAAAACGGTCAATAAAGAAACGAGACTAAATCTCATCAGTTTCAAGGGCAAAATTTCCCGTTTTTTTTTAATTGTGAAAAAAAAAAAAGAAGTACCAATTAAGAAATGAGACTAAAACACATTAATTTCAATGGCTATTTGTCTCATTTTTTCTTTCCCGTTTTTTTTTTTAAAGAGAAAAACTAAAATGGCAAAAATGTAATGAGACTAAAACACATTAGTTTCAATGGCGATTTGTCCCATTTCTTTCTAAGAGAAAAATTAAAATGACTAGAATGAAATGAGACTAATAAACATTAGTTTCAATGACTATTTGTCTCGTTTATTTCTTGCTTTGAAAAATATTTAAAATGCCAATAAATAAATGAGACTAAATTTCATCAGTTGCAAAGGCGAATTTTCCCGTTTCTTTTTAATTATGAAAATAAAAGTGTCAATAAAGAAATGAGACTAAAACACACTAGTTTCAATGGCTAATTGTCCCATTTCTTTGTAAGAGAAAAACTAAAATTACAAAATTGTAATGAGACTAAAACACGTTACTTTCAATGGATATTTGTCTCATTTCTTTCTTGTCCATTTCTTTTTAAGAGAAGAACTAAAATGTTAAGAATGAAATGAGACTAAAACACATTAGTTTAAATGTCTCATTTTTTTTCTTTTCCGCTTTTTTTAAAGAGAAAATTTAAAACGGCAAAAATGTAATGAGACTCGTACACATTATTTTGAATGGCGATTTTTCCCGTTTCTTTTTTTTTTTTACTAAGGAAAATAAAATGATCGTTCCAATGTATAAAATCACCTGTTTCAGCTTTTCTATTGTTGAAACACACATTGTGCGTAAAATGCAATGTTGTTTCTATTGTCCGTCAAAATGGCGACTTTTGTGTCGACCAAAGCTAAATGGGCTTGATTGCCACCGCATAATGTACAACTACTCCTTTGGGAATTGTACTTATTTCTTATTTAGAAACACTAAAATCACACAATACTAAGTTATACGGAAGCCCACTTGCTCCATTGCTTACAATAATCAAAATATTACATCATCAACTAAAGAAAACCAACGAAAATTATCAAATGATTATGAATTTTATTCACGGTTCTTTAATTGTCATTCTTATTATTAAAGAAACGAGACAAATATCTGTGTTAAGCGATTACAATTTTTCCCGTTTTTTTTTAAGTAAAGAAATGAGACAGATATTCATTATAAGCAATGCAATTTATTCCCGTTTCTTTATTGGTAAAAAAAATTTGAATGTTTTTTTTTTTAATTAAAATTTCGAATGTTTTTTTTTTTAATGTTTTTGAATGTTTCAAAATGTTTTTTAAAAATAATAAAGAATTGAGACAAATGTCTATTGTTAGTAATGCAATTTATTCCCATTTCTTTTTTAGTAATTTTTTAAAAATAAAGAAACGAGACAAATCTCCATTGTAGTCAATGCATTTTATTCCCGTTTATTTTTTAGTAAGTTTTTTTTATCTATCAAACAAATGCAAAAGCTTTGTAAGTCTAAAATATTATTTATTTTCTTTTAATGAGAAATTATTTTGGCATTGATTTGATGGATAAAAAAAGTCTTTCTAAGCCGATTACAATTTCAAAATCATTTATTTCTTTTATTATTTTTTTTCTTGTTTTGATTTTTTTTTATAAACAATATTAATGAGTAATCATGAATTATGTATGTGTTTGTGTCGATTTCACTACCTAGAAATCGAAATTTAAATGTAGATTTTGTTTTTTTTTTTTTATTTTGGTTTTCATTTGGGGATTTAAGATTGCAATTACTGTAATAGCCCTCTGATATTTGTTTCAGAGATGTACAAATAACGTTAATATGTATAAATGATGAGCTCACTTCCTCCTTAATACAACCCTCACCCCCAAAAATTCTTCTTCCTTCAATCCACCCAAGGCTGTTCTTTTTCTAAAATTGTCTTTGAAATTTCAAACATATAAACACGTGATACCGGGTGTTTCAATGGATATGCACCAAAATGAAATTGCTAATAGCAAATGTCATACTGATCATCTTTCAAATTGGAACCAGTGACCTCTGACGTTTTACTTTGGTGCTACAGGGCTTTTAATAAATATATTCTAAGGCAATTGCTATTAAGAATTAGGTTCTATGTTGATAAGTAGAATAAAATGAATAAGACAATAGCAAATTAAAAATAACGCAAAATTTAAATTGGAATTAGTAGTCTACGACGTTCATATCCGGTTCTACAGAGCCATGTCCATGATGGTCATTTTTGCAATTGTAATTTTTTAGTTGTTTTCATTGTTTATCAATGTTATAATTCAACTAAATAGGCTTAATGTAACCAACATAGCAAGTCCAACTTAAGAAATCTATTGAAAATTCCAATTGTCTTTTAAGGTCACATGATAAATGTTCTTGTAACACATGTTTAGAACGTCATTAGATAATAGTTCCAATTTAAATTTAACTTTATTAATTTTGTCTATTGGCTCCATAAACAAAATTTACTTAGGAATTAGAAGCAGACTTTTAATAGCAATTGTCCATTTGTAAGAAAATCTAAAGCCTTGTAGCACCGGATGGGGACGTCAAAGACCATTTGTTCCAATTTAAAACAGGCTTAATTTTTAGTGGTCTATTGACTTTATAAGAATATTTAAATTAATAATTTATAAAATTATTTTTAATAGCAATTGTCCACATATTTGAAATTGCAAAGCTTTGTAGAACCGGATGTGGTCATTAGAGACAATTTGTTCCAATTTAAAATAGGTTTTATTTATATTATATGTTGTTTCCATAAGAAAATTACTTTTATCAATTGAAAGCTTTATTTTTAATGGCAATTGTCTTCTTATTTGAAGTTTCAAGGTCTTGTAGCACCGGATGGAGACGTCAGAGACCATTAGTTCCAATTTAAAATATGCTTTATTTTCATTGTTCTATTGCAAGTTTCATTTTGGTGAATAAGATTTTTGAAACACTCTGTATAATAGCACTAAATGTTTTCATAGTTGTCTTAATCTCTAAGGAGATTATTTTTATTTATTTGGTTCATTTTTTTTTGGGGAGTGGGGGGAGGGAAAGGGGAGATTTTGGTTGGAATATCAACGCCATTTTGAACTTTTGATTTGACAGTTAAAAGGATGTGGATCTAAAAATGGATTTAGTCAATGTCACTTTTATTTTTCATTGTCCATTACCTTCTGCGAGTGTGTAAAGGTGAATGTAACAATTATTTTTGCCTAAGTTATTTTGACAGCAGCAGACGCTCTTTTAAATGGTTTTAGTGTGACGTCAAGTTTAAAGCGCCATTAATAAGCATCATTAAATTCCCAATAGACGTGTGTGTAATAATAAAAGGCAGGTAAATTAATAATAAGTTATACACAAACGAGTTAATGACTCATTAGAATGTATAATTAATGGCACGTGGGTGTGTTTAAGCAGCGCCCGTCCGCCCGCGCGTTTATGCGTTTAGCGTTTTATGTCAACTTTGATCAATTTCAGTTATGGCGCGTTTTAGGTTTAATTTTGAAATGAGGGGTTTTAAAATTAGTTATAAAATGCTAAATAAATGCACTATTTTAGTCATTTAGATATGTATTACTTTTTATGCAGGGTGGTCGTCTAAATTGGATATTTTGTTTTTTTTTAATGGTAAGAAAGAAACGGGAGAAATCGCCATTACAACTGATAAGATTTAGTCTCACTTTTATTTGTAAAAATAAATAAACGAGACAAATTATCATGTGATCTAATTAGATTTAGTCTCACTTTTTATGGCAATTTTTTTTTTTTTTTTTTTTGATTGAATCTAATAAGGTTTAGTCTTACTTTTGTTTATGACAATTAAGAAACGAGACAAATTGCCATTTGATGTAATGAAATTAAGTCTCATTTTTTATGGCATTTAAGAAACGAGACAATTCACCAGTTGATGTCATGAGATTTAGTCTCCCTTTTATTCATTGCAATAAATAACGAGACAAATTACCATTAAATGTAATAAAATTTAATCTCACTTTTGTTCATAGCAATAAATAACGAGACAAAATACCATTCGATTGAATGAAATTTAGTCTCACTTTTATTCATAGCAATAAATAACGAGACAATTCACTATTTGATGTCATGAGATTTAGTCTCATTTTTATTTATTGCAATAAGTAACGAGACAAAATACCATCTGATCAAATGAGATTTAGTCTCACTTTTTTATAGCAATTAATAAACGAGACAAATTACAATCTGATTTAATGAGATTTAGTCTCACTTTTATTCATAGCAGTAAATAACGAGACAAAATACCATTTGATTGAATGAAATTTAGTCTCACTTTTTCTTCATGACAATAAATAAACGAGACAAATCGCCATTTTAACTGATAAAATTTAATCTTGTTTTACAATTGGCATTTTACTTTCATGGCAAGAAAGCAACAGGACAAATAGCCATCAAATCAGATGTTAAAAAAAGAAACGGGAGATATCGCCATTGGAACTCATGCAATGTAGTCTCGTTTCTTTTTTTTTTTTAATCAATGTAAACAAATTGCTAAAATCACCGGATATCAAGATGTTCAAATATGCAAATTAAAGTCATTGAAATTATTTGCCAAATGGGAACAAAGATTTGAAAGTTAATCCTAATTAGTTGTTTGAATTATGGCTTAATTAGTTCATATTAATTAGTAAATTGGTCTGAAGACCAAATTGTTTGATTGAAAATTACAATAATTAAGATACAAAGTGTTTTGTATTGTTTTTTTGCAGAGGAATTTATTGCTTTGAGTTTATAGTTATTTGTGTAGTTGAATATAAAGTTATTAAGTTAATTAATTAGTGGGTGGAGAGGGAATTAAAGTGAAAGAGGGTGAAGGGAAGGGGGAGGCGTATATTTCGGATGTTCCTCGCCTTTTATTTATTTATTCTCTCAAAACAACATCGTTAACTTTTGGGTTTACCGGAAGTGAAGACGAGCATTTTGGAAAGAGGATAACGGAAGCGATGCACCCGCCATTTTTTATCTTTTCACGACATGATTTCCGCCAAGCGATAATGACAGTGAGCTGAGATGGCGGGAGAAATTGGGAACGAGTGACGACTGACTGCGCGCGCGCGCCACTTACAACAAATACCAAGTCACCGGGTGATTTTATAAGTTAGGACATTTGGTTTTTTTTTTTTTTTTGAGAGATTAAAAAAATAACGGGAATAATCTTCATTGGAACTGATGTGATTTTGTCTCATTTCTTTATTGGCAATTTTGGTTTTAAATGAAACGCTTGTTTATTCACATGGCAAAAAGTAACGAGACAAATCATCTTTGGAATTGATGAGATTTAGTCTCGTTTCTTTATTGGCATTTTTTTTTCATTAGCAAGAAAGAAACGAGACAAAACTCCATTGGAACTGATGAGAATTTGTCTCGTTTCTTTATTTGCATTTTTTTTCTATTGTTAAGAAAGAAACAAGATAAAACTCTATTGAAACTGATGAGAATCAGTCTCGTTTCTTATTTGGCATTTTTTCTCTCACTGTTAAGAAAGAAACGAGACAAAACTCTATTGGAACTCATGAGAATTCTTCTCGTTTTTTTATTTGCATTTTTTTCTATTGTTAAGAAAGAAACAAGACAAAACGTCATTGGAATTGATGAGAATTTGTCTCGTTTCTTTATTGACATTTTTTTTCTCAGTGAAACGAGACAAAACGTCATTGGAACTGATGAGAATTAGTCTCGTTTCTTTATTGGCTTTTTTTCTCATTGTTAAGAAAGAATCGAGACAAAAGTCTATTGGAACTGGCAAGATTTAGTCTCGTTTCTTTATTGGAATTTTTTTTATATTTTTTTAAGAGCAGTTTTTTCCATGTAAAAGAAAGAAACAGGAAAATTTTACATTATAACTAATGACATTTAGTCTCGTTTCTTCATTGAAACATTTTTTTTTTATATGAAACAAAAAAACGGGAAAAATCTCTATTGAATTTGCTGCTCTTAAATCTCATTTCTTAATTACCACAAATTTCTCTTCTTCAAAACAAACTAATCTGGTCCGATCAGCATAGAAACTGAACACAATTTAGTCTCAGTTTCAATTATCACTGTGTTCTAATTAAAACCAGTGTTCTAATTTTGAAAATCACCCGGTTCATTTACAGTATTGAATGAAAAAAAGCAGTTGTTGTTGCGCTCTTTCTCCGCTGTTTAATTCGTTTAATCAGCTTGAAAAATGAGATAAAATATTTTTTAACACGCTTGATGTCGTCTGAGGGGTTTGAAGGGGTAGGGGTGGGGGTAGGGGGTAGGGGGGTGGGAGAGCAGGTGGTTGGGAGTGAAGGAGTGAGGGGGGGGGAAAGGGGTTTCTGAGATGCACTTATTATCGTCTGCTTTACAGCTTGTGAAACCTATGAACTTCATTTGTCCTTGTCACTTTCAATTATTTTTGTCTTTGATTCTCTTTTCTCACATGGTTGTTGTTCTCCCGCCATGAAAATGGAATGTTAATTAACGTTTTGTGATGTCACACGATGCTGTTGATGATGATGATGATGACACGAGAAAGCGCGCGCTACAAGTTGCTCCAGTTCAATCAGCACTTCAAATATGTGATTTGAAAATTGAGAGCGATTTTTTCCTTTTTTTAGTTTTGCGCGTTTTCTTTTTTCTTCTCCAGACAGCGCGATGTTTAAAGATTCGTGAAAGATGAAAAAAAAAAGATAAAGAAAAATGTTGATTCATTTGAAGACATTTTGTGTGTAACACGTGTTTTGTCATTTTTATTATTGTTTTTTTACGACGCTAAAGATGTCTTTTTGAACGTAGCGATTTTTTGTGTGACGTTGACGCGCGTTTTTTACTTTTTTTTTATTTATTTTTTTTTTTTTTTAGTTTAAAAATCTTTTTATTTTTTTTTATTGTGAAATTAATAAGCGATATGCGTTTTCTTGAATTGTAAACTGAATGTTTTAATGGAAGGTTGGAGTTGCACTCGCGATTTTTAAGCGAAATGTCGTGGAAAGACAGCGTTTTAACTGCGCGTTTTAGTCGCGTTTTTTTATTGACAATTTTTTTTTTTCACTTGACAAGAAAGTAACGGGGAAAAACGCAATTGGGACTAATGAGATTTTGTCTCGTTTCGTTATCAATGCTTTTTCTTACGACAAAGAAATAAACGAGACAAATTGTTATTGGAACTGATGGAATTTAGTCTCGTTTTTTTATTTTTCGCTTTTGCTCATGGAAAAAATAAATGAACGAGACAAAGTGCCATTGCAACAGATGGAATTTTGTCTTATTATTTTTTAATGTTTTTTTTTTACGACAAACAAATAAACAAGACAAATCGTTATTGAAACTGATGGGATTTAGTCTCAGTCCTTTAATCATACTTTTTTCTATATTAAACAAATAAATGAGACAAATTCTCATTGGAATTGATGGAATTTTGTCGTATTTATTTTATCAAGGTTTTTCTCATGGCAAAACTAATAAAACGAGACAAATCGTCATTGGAACTCATTGTATTTTTTCTCATTTCTTTCTTTAATGCTTTTTATAGCAAAATAAACAAACGAGACAATTCGTCATTGGAACTGATTGTATTTTGTCTCATTTCTTTCTTTAATGCTTTTTCTCTTAGCAAAATGAACAAACGAGACAAATCGCTATTGGAACTCATTGTATTTTGTCTCATTTCTTTCTTTAATGCTTTTTATAGCAAAAATAAACAAACGAGACAAATCGCCATTGGAACTCACTGTGTTTTGTCTCATTTCTTTTTTTAATGTTGTTTTTTTTATAGTAAAAATAAATAAACGAGACAAATCGTCATTTAAACTGATGTGATTTTGTCTCATTTCTTTTTTATTATTTCTTTTTTTTTTTTTTTATAAAAACGAGACAAGTCATCATTGCATTTTATTATGTTTAGTCTCATTTCTTTATTAATGTTTTTTCTTATTGCAAAAATAAATAAACGAGACAAATCGTCGTTGAAACTGATGTTATTTAGTCTCAATGTTTTCTTTGTCTGTGTAAAAAACTAAAAACTAAATCGCCATTGCGTTTAGACCCTTTTTTAATCGTTGTGTAAACCTGTACTTTATTTTTGTGCGTTTATTTAGCTGCGCAAACATCTTTGGCTGAATAATTAATGGCTCAGCTAATTACAAAAGTGTCGTCGTTATAAAAGCAAGCAAGAGCTGCATTTTAAATAACAGTTTGTTCCAGAGCCTTCATTAGTCTGTCTGTCTGTGTGTATGGGACACAATACAGTGCCTATACTGTACAGTATGTATAGAAGGTCATAATGCGTAGGCGGGAAAAGCTTAAGTAAATGCCGGTCACTCTTCAATGACAAGCGTTTCATGTTTTAGCCATTTACATAATCTCTCTCTGTGTATATTAAAGTCACGTGACTTTTCAGAAGACGAAAAATGATGAAAATTAAAAACTTTTCTTCATTCATTATACAGCACCAGTGTTGTCGCTATTATCTCGACACAAACGTAAAACACAAAACACAATATAAAAAAAAATAACTGAAATTTTTTATTTTTTTTTAACCCTGAGCAATGCCCGGGCACTCTTATTATTTTAATTGTTAAAATTTTTAATTAGTTTTTTTTTTAGCTTTTTTTTTTAATTTCTAATTACAAAATTGAAACACAACACAGGTCAACAGAAAAGAGGAAAATCTTTTTATTTGTTTTTACCTTAGCAATGCCCGGGCACTCTTGCTATTTTGATTGTTAAATTTTAAATTATTGATTTTTTAATTAATGATATTTAATTTTCTAATTACAAAATTGAAACAAAACGCAGGTCAACATAAATGTGGAAATTTGTTTTTATTCTTTTTACCTGTGCAATGCCCGGGTACTGAGTTGTTTTAATCATTTAATTTTCAAATATTGGTTTGAATTTTTTATTTAATGATATTTTACTTTCTAATAACAAAATTAAAACACAGCACAGATCAATATAATAGTTGAATTTTTTTTGTTTACCTGAGCAATGCCCGGGCACTCTGCTATTTTAATCATTTAATTTAAAATTTTTGATTTTTTATTGGAATTTTTTTATTTAATGATATTTTATTTTCTAATATCAAAGTTGAAAATCTTTTTTTTTTCATTTTTGTTTTTGTTACCTGTGCAATGCCGGGAACTCTGCTATTTTTTGAAACTGTTGATTTTTTATGGAATTTATTTATTTATTTTTTTGATTTAATGGTGTTTCATTTTTGTTGTACTTTAGCGCCACAAGGAAGTGTTCCACCAAGAATAACGGATAGCAGAGGAACAGTGGAATCAGTAAAGGGCATGTCAGTCATCTTGCCATGTGCTGCCCAGGGTCATCCGGTGCCCATTTACAGGTATCAAAGCGTTTTTCCATTTATTTTTGTTTTTTTTTTATTGTTTTTAAAGAAATGAGACCGAATAACATTGGTTTCAATTGAGATTTGTCTCGTTTCTTTATTTCCTTATTTATTTATATAAAAGAAGTCACTGATTTACTTTGGTTCATTAATTATTTTGGGTGAATTGATGTGGTGACATAGCTGACGTTTTTGACAGATATGGCGGGAATTATATTCCGCTTAATTCGTTAGCCAATAGCGAGAGAGAGAGAGAGAAAGATAGAGAGAGCTCATGAATCAAAATCAGGAGAAAATTATTTGAAATGAAATGGAGCAGCCACGCCCTGAAATATTACGTCAGTCTTGATTTTGTTTCGTCTCTTTTGTCACTTTTGGGTGTCACTTCTATGGGTATGGTGTTAAATTAGGCTTTCCCCACCCTCTTCCTTATATACTTTGATCAAAAAGTAATTGGGCACATACAGGTTACAGTGTTATATTTGTTGGAGCAATATTGAGCGCGTTATTGGTGTGAAAGCGCGTTTTTTCGCTTAAACTTGTTAATTGTTTTGGGTTTTGACCGGTTATTTTTTAACCGATTTAACCGATGGTCATTTGACGTCAATTTATATTAAGAGTCACATGATTTGAACAAATTAAAACTACAAATTAATTTTTTTTAGCGTTTTTTATAATATATTTCGATAACCCTGAATTATCGCGCGTTTTTCAAGGCGTTTTTTTAAACTATAACTTTTTTATTTTTGCATTTAGCTTTATAATTTCGTTACCAATCGTTTTCTGACGTCATTTTCATTTAAAAAAAAGTTATTTTCAACCAGTTAAATTTGCAAATTTAAGTTATGATGACGCTTATCTTGAATTAGCGCGCGTTTATTTGGGCGTTATTTCGTTAAAACTGTTTTCTTCTTGCATTCATTTTATAATTTTTTTACAAACGGTCTGCTGACGTCATTTTCAATTAGAATTATATATTGTAAACCACTTAAACTTGCAACTTTTGAAATTACGCGCGTTGTTTTGGGCGTTATTTCGTCATAGCCGTTTTATTCTAGTATTCATCTATATTATTCTTTTACTAAAAGTCTTCTGACGTCATTTTACATTACAAAAAATTTTTTTAATTACTTAAAATGACAGTTTAAGTTTTAATGATAATTGTTTTGAAATATCGCGCGTATTTCTGAGCGTTATTTCATCTTAACTCTTTAATTCTTACACTAACCTTTTATCATTTTTACAGTAATGGTTGTCTGACGTCATCTTACATCAGACAAATGTATTTAAGTCACTTGAACTTGCTTATTTTATTTTCTTAAAATATCGCGCGTATTTCTGAGCGTTATTTCATCTTAACTTTTTTATTCTTACACTAACCTGGAACATTTTAAATTATAATTATAACTTTTAAGGAAGATCTGTTGAAGCAGATCCAGAATAATTTTTTACATTTTTTATGATTTTGGTCATAACTACTTGCAGTTTTTATGCTTCAATATAAACACTGAGTATAATCAACGGACTTAAAAAAAAAAACTTGGATTGGTGAATAACAAGATTGGTGAAGTGCAATGGGTGACTTAATAAAAAGACTCAAGGACATATTTG
>JAAFCF010006680.1:2799558-2814685 GCA_013389785.1 Helicorthomorpha holstii | reverse complement strand
CGTTTCTTTTTTAGTAATTTTGTAAAAATAAAGAAACGAGACAAAAATCCATTGTGAGCAATGCAATTTATTCTCATTTCTTTATGGGTAATTTTTCCATTAAAAGAAACGAGACAAATATCGATTGTAATCAATGAAACTTATTCCCGTTTCTTTTATTGAATTTTTTCAAAAATAAAGAAACGAGACAAATGTCCATTTAGAACAATGCAATTTATTCCTGTTTCTTTATGAATAATTTTCTTTTTAATAAAGAAACGAGACAAATATTAATTGAGAACAATGCAATTTAATCCCGTTTCTTTTTTTAGTAATTTTTGTAAATAAAGAAACGAGACAAATATCAATTGCAAGCAATGCAACTTATTCCCGTTTCTTTATTAGTATTTTTTTCTAATAAAGAATCGAGACAAAAATCCATTGTAAGCAATGCAATTTATTCCCGTTTTTTTTTTTGTAATTTTTGTCAATAAAAGAAACGAGACAAAAATCAATTGTAATCAATGCATTTTATTGCCTTTTCTTTATTGGTATTTTTAAGAATTCGAATTTTTAAATTTGAAAATTCGAATTTTTAAATTTGAAAATTCGAATGTTTAAATTTTCCAATAAAGAAATGGGAAAACTATTCATTCTAATCAATGCAATTTATTCCCGTTTATTTTTTTTTATTAAATTTTTAAAATAAAGAAACGAGACAAACATTCATTCTAATCAATGCAATTTATTCCCGTTTCTTTAATAACAATTTTTTTCCTATAAATAAATTGGTTTATTTTGGGTTTACTATGTCTTGTCTTTGATAATAAAGTTGCTGTATTTCTTCTTAAAAGCCTTGAACTGTACTATGTATACTGTGAATATACCTGTCTACTATAAACCATCTTCATGAAAATCATTTCCGGGAGTTGCAGTTGCATTTGGCGCGTATTATGATGTAATATCTGCGCAAGCCCATTGGCTGAAGTGTTGGCTGTGGATTATGAATACATTTTGGGAAAAGGAGGATGAGGTGGGTGGGTGTGATGGGGGTGGATGGGTGAAAGGGGGAAACAACCAATGGATGAAAAGATGCAAAAGAAGATTTTTTTTGTGGATGTTGTTGGTTGCTGTTTTATCTCACACTTGCATCTCTCAAAAGTAATTTATTCAAATGGCGACGGGGGACGTTCAAAATGTACATAAGAGTCTATGGAATATAATCACATACACATATACACATAGTCTATATATCCGTTTTGCCTGTCTGCTTTTTTGCGTTTATATCCATGGGTATCCATGTGTGGATATACTGTATGAATATATTTTTATATATAAAAAACAAAAGCAAAGAAAATGAGGCTATCAAAATTTAAAGCATAATTTGCTCATCTTGGCTCAAACACCCACATCCACATATGCCTTTGCATTTATAGCCTTTCACTGTATAATTTTATATCACCGGTTGGTTTTACACTTTGGAACATAATATCAGAATTAGTGAGAAAACAATGTGGTGTTTATTTTACTTATTGATAGAAAGAATGGGACAAATTGTCGTTGGAACGGATGAGAATTAGTCTCATTTCTTTATTGGCATTTTTTTTTCTTATGTTAAAAAAAGAAATGAGACAAATCGCCATTGGAACTGATGAAATTTAGTCTCGTTTCTTTATTGGCATTTTTTTTTCTCATTCAAGAAAGAAACGAGAATAATCGTCATTGGAACTGATGAGAATTAGTCCCACTTTTTTATTGGCATTTTTTTTCTCATTTAAGAAAGAAATGAGACAAATTGTCATTGGAACTGATGAGCATTAGTCTCATTTCTTTATTGCCATGTTTTTCGTATTAAGAAATAAATGAGACAAATCGTCATTGTAGTTAATGGGAATTAATCTCGTTTATTTATTGATAGTTTTTTTGTCTTGTTAATAAAAGAAATGAGACAAATTGCCATTGTAACTGATGAGATTTAGTCTCATTTCTTTATTGGTATTTTTTTTCACAGCGTTAAAAAAAGAAATGAGACAAATCGCCATTGGAAATGTTGAGAATTAGTCTCGTTTCTTTATTTTCTTTTTTTTACATTCCACGAAAGAAATGAGACAAATCGCCATTGGAAATGATGAGAATTAGTCTCGTTTCTTTATTTTTTTTCTTTTTTTACATGTTACGAAAGAAATGAGACAAATCGCCATTGGAACTAATGAAATTCAGTCTCATTTCTTTATTATTAGTATTTTTTCTCATGATGAAAAAAGAAACGAGACAATTCGCCATTGGAAATGATGAGAATTAGTCTCGTTTCTTTATTGGTATTTGTTTTTCTTTGGTTAACAAAAATCGAGACAAATCGTCATTGTAGTTAATGGGAATTAATTTCGTTTCTTTATTGGTAATTTTTGTCTTGTGTTAAAAATAAAGAGACAAATCATCATTGGAAATAATGAGAATATGTCTCATTTTTTCTTTAAATTTTTTTTTTCTCATGTGTTAAAAAAAGCAATGAGACAAATCGCCATTGTAACTGATAAGAATTAATCTCATTTCTTTATTGGGAATTTTTTTTTGTATTAAGAAAGAAACGAGACAAATCGGTATTGTAACTAATGTGCATTAGTCTCATTTATTCATTCGTATCTTTTTTTTCATGTTAAAAAAGAAACGACACTAAATCTCATCAGTTTCAATGCCGATTTGTCTCGTTTATTTTGATATTTTTTTTTCTTTTAGTGTTAAAAAAGAAACGAGACAAATCGCCATTGGAACTAATGAAATTTAGTCTCATTTCTTTATTAGCAGTTTAAGAAATCAATGTTCCAACTTTGAAAACCACGTGATAATCTTGGTGTCTGGTGGATGTAAAGATAAAAGCTAATATATATAAGATGGTTATAGCTAAATTTTCCACAAGTATAACTTTATTATTTCTTACACGTTTTAAATATATTTACTGTGCGTCTTTTACAGTTAAGAAAAAGGAAAAGAAAAGAAAAAGAAAAAAAGATTGAGATAAAATCATAAGAATGTTTAAATCGCTTGTTTTAATAATTAAGTAAACACTAATCAGTTTACTTTTAACTTTTTAATTAAACAAAATTTCTCTCCATTATTTTAATTAAATATAAATAAAAAAATAAAAAAAAGGGCGGGAAATGACGTATAGACACGAACGTGTTAATTGCAATGTCATTTGAAGACGCTTAATTGTCTTTGAGAATTGGCGTTGACATCTTATGACGTCATTTCCAAAACTTTTAATTGACAATTTCAAGCTAATTATTTTCAGTGCGATATTTATAAACGCCGGAAGTCGTCAGTATTATTTTTCCAATACCGGAAGTAGAATTTTTTTTTTGTTTTTTTTTTTTTTTTCTTAAGATTGAGAAAGAGAGAGAGAGTAAATTTTTAATGTTCATTAAAGAAAAGTCTGTGAAGGTAAAAACATTGTTTGTGATTATTTTTAGCACTTTGAATTATAAATGAACAATTGCCTTGTTGCTATTGCTGTTGCTTCTGTTGCTGCTTCTGTTTGTTTTCCCAAATTGCCCAAATGGCCTTTTCCACTTTACAAATGCATGTTATACGCCAAACACCGGTTGGTTTTAGCAGTTGGAACAATGGGAGTTAGCATTAGGGGATAATTAAGACTAAGAATCAATAGTTACAATGGCCAATTGTCTCGTTTATTTCTTGTTTTTGGAAAAAAATATAAAATGCCAATAAAGAAACGAGACTGAAACATATTAGTTCAAATGGCTATTTGTCTCGTTTCTTTTTTGATTTAAAGAAATAAAGTGTTTATAAAGAAACGAAACTAAATCTCAGCCGTTTCAAGAGCAAAATTTCCCGTTTTTTTTAATTGTGAAAAAAAAGTACCAATTAAGAAATGAGACTAAAACACATTAATTTCAATGACTATTGTCTCATTTTTTCTTTCCCGTTTTTTTTTTTTTTTTAAAGAGAAAAACTTAAATGGCAAAAATGTAATGAGACTAAAACACATTAGTTTCAATGGCGATTTGTCTCATATCTTTCTAAGAGAAAAATTAAAATGACTAGAATGAAATGAGATTAATAAACATTAGTTTCAATGACTATTTGTCTCGTTTATTTCTTTGTTTGAAAAATATTTAAAATGCCAATAAAGAAATGAGACTAAATCTCATCAGTTGCAAAGGCGAATTTTCCCGTTTCTTTTTAATTATGAAAATAAAAGTGTCAATAAAGAAATGAGACTAAAACACACTAGTTTCAATGGCTAATTGTCCCATGTCTTTGGAAGAGAAAAACTAAAATTACAAAATTGTAATGAGACTAAAACACGTTACTTTCAATGGCTATTTGTCTCATTTCTTTTTGTTTTTTTTCTTTTTAAAGAGAAAAACTAAAATGTTAAGAATGAAATGAGACTAAAACACATTAGTTTAAATGGCTATTTGTCTCATTTCTTTCTTGTTTCTTTTCTTTTTAAAGAGAAAAACTAAAATGGCATAAACATAATGAGACTAAAACAAATGAGTTTGAATGGCTATTTTTCCCGTTTCTTTTTTTTTTTACTAAGAAAAATAAAATGATCGTTCCAATGTATAAAACCACCTGTTTCAGCTTTTCTATTGTTGAAACACACATTGTGCGTAAAATGCAATGTTGTTTCTATTGTCCGTCAAAATGGCGACTTTTGTGTCGACCAAAGCTAAATGGGCTTGATTGCCACCGCATAATGTACAACTACTCCTTTGGGATTTGTACTTATTTCTTATTTAGAAACACTAAAATCACAAAATACTAAGTTATACGGAAGCCCACTTGCTCCATTGCTTACAATAATCAAAATATTACTGTAGTGTAGATCATCAGCTAAAGAAAATAACAACAAAAATCATCAAATGATTATGAATTTTATTCTCGTTTCTTTTTTTTAAAATCTTATTATTAAAGAAACGAGACAAATATCAGTGTTAAGCGATGACAATTTTTCTCGTTTTTTTTTTTTAAGTAAAGAAATGAGACAGATATTCATTATAAGCAATGCAATTTATTCTCGTTTCTTTATTGGGAAAAAAATTCGAATGTTTTTTTTTTAACTAAAATTTCGAAGGTTTTTTTTCTAACTAAAATTTCGAATGTTTTTTTTTTCTAACTAAAATTTCGAATGTTTTTTTTCTAACTAAAATTTCGAATGTTTTTTTTTCTAATTAAAATTTCGAATGTTTTTTTTTCTAACGAAAATTTCGAATGTTTTTTTTTTTCAAAAATAAAGAAATGAGACAAATGTCTATTGTGAGAAATGCAATTTATTCCCGTTTCTTTTTTTAATAATTTTTGTCAATAAAAAAACGATACAAATATTCATTTAGAACAATGCAATTTATGCCCGTTTCTTTATTGGTTAATTTTTTCAAATAAAGAAATGAGACAAATGTCTATTGTAAGCAATGCAATTTATTCCCGTTTCTTTCTTTTAGTAATTTTTTCAAATAAAGAAACGAGACAAATATCCATTGTTAGCAATGCCTTTTATTCCCGTTTCTTTTTAAGTTTTTTTTATCTATCAACAAATGCAAAAGCTTTGTAGGTCTAAAATATTATTTATTTTCTTTTAATGAGAAATTATTTTGGCATTGATTTGATGGATAAAAAAAAGTCTTTCTAAGCCGATTATAATTTCAAAATCATTTATTTCTTTTATATTTTTTTTTTCTTGTTTTGATTTTTTTGTAAACAACATTAATGAGTAATCATGAATTATGTACAGTATGTGTTTGTGTCGATTTCACTACCTAGAAATCGAAATTTAAATGTAGATTTTGTTTTTTTGTTTTTTTTTGTTTCCATTTGGGGATTTAAGATTGCAATTACTGTAATAGCCCTCTGATATTTGTTTCAGAGATGTACAAATAACGTTAATATGTATAAATGATGAGCTCACTTCCTCCTTAATAAAACCCTCACCCCCATAAATTCTCCTTCCTTAAATCCACCCAAGGCTGTTGTTTTTCTAAAATTGTCTTTGAAATTTCAAACATATAAACACGTGATACCGGGTGTTTCAATGGATATGCACCCAAAATGAAATTGCTAATAGCAAATGTCATTATAATCATCTTTCAAATTGGAACCAGTGACCTCTGACGTTTTACTTCGGTGCTACAGGGCTTTTAATACATACATTGTAAGGCAATTGCTATTAAGAATTAGGTTCTATGTTGATAAGTGGAATAAAATGAATAAGACAATAGCAAATTAAACATAACGCATAATTTAAATTGGAACTAGTCGTCTACGACGTTCATATCCGGTTCTACAAAGCCATGCCCTTGGTGGTCATTTTTGCAATTGTAATTTTTTAGTTGTTTTCATTTATAGTTTAACTAAATAGCTTAATGTAACAAACATAGTAAGTCCAACTGAAGAAATCTATTGAAAATTGCAAGTGTCTTTTATGGTCAGTTGATAATGTCCTTGTAACACATGTTTAGAACGTCATTGGATAATAGTTCCAATTTAAATTTAGCTTTATTAATTTTGACTATTGGTTCCATAAACAAATTTCACTTATGAATTAGAAGCAGAATTTTTAATAGCAATTGTCCATTTGAAAGAAACTCCAAAGCCTTGTAGCACTGGATGGGGACGTCAGAGACCATTTGTTCCAATCTAAAATAGGCTTAATTTTTAGCGGTCTATTGGCTTTATAAGAATATTCAAAATATTAATTTATAAAATTATTTTTAATAGCAATTGTTCACATATTTGAAATTCCAAAGCTTTGTAGAACCGGATGTGGTCATTAGAGACAATTTGTTCCAATTTAAAATAGGTTTTATTTATATTATATATTGTTTCTATAAGCAAAGTACTCTTTATCACTTGACAGCATAATTTTTAATGGCAATTGTCTTCTTATTTGACGTTTCAAGGCCTTGTAGCACCGGATGGAGACGTCAGAGACCATTGGTTCCAATTTAAAATTTGCTTTATCGTCATTTGTCTATTGCATGTTTCATTTTGGTGAAAAAGAATTTGAAACACTCTGTATAATAGCACTAAATGTTTTCATAGTTGTCTTAATCTCTAAGGAGATTATTTTTATTTATTTAGTTTATTTTTTTTTTAGGGGAGGGTAGGGGGGGAGGGAAAGGAAAAGGGAAATTTAGTTGGAATATTAACGCCATTTTGAACTTTTGATTTGACAGTTAAAAGGATGTGGATCTAAAAATGGATTTAGTCAATGTCACTTTTATTTTTCATTGTCCATTACCTTCTGTAAGTGTAAAGGTGAATGTAACAATTATTTTTGCCTAAGTTATTTTGACAGCAGCAGACGCTCTTTTAAATGGTTTTAGTGTGACGTCAAGTTTAAAGCGCCATTAATAAGCATCATTAAATTCCCAATAGACGTGTGTAATAATAAAAGGCAGGTAAATTAATAAATATGCACAAACGAGTTAATGACTCATTAGAATGTATAATTAATAGCACGTGGGTGTGTTTAAGCAGCGCTTGCCCGCGCGTTTATGGGTTCAGCGTTTTATGTCAACTTTGATCAAATTCAGTTATGGCGCGTTTTAGGTTTAATTTTAAATAATTTTGAATGGGGTAAAAAAATGAGGGGGTTTTCAAATTAGTCATAAAAGGCTAAGTAATAACACTATTTTAGTCATTTAGATACTGTATTCCTTTTAATACAGGGTGGTCTTCTAAATTGGATGTTTTGTTTTTTTAATGGTAGGAAAGAAATGGAAGAAATCGCCATTAAAACCGATAAGATTTAGTCTCACTTTTATTTATAACAATTAAGAAACGAGACTAATCGTCATTTGATATAATTAAATTTAGTCTCTCTTTAATTCATGGCAATAAATATGCGAGACAACTTATCATTTGATTTAATGAGATTTAGTCTCACTTTTATTTATAGCAGTAAAATAACGAGACAAATTATCATTTGATTTAATGAAATTAAGTCTCATTTTTATGGCAATTAAGAAACGAGACAAATCGCCATTTGATTTAATTAAATTTAGTCTCACTTTTATTCATACCAATAAATAACGAGACAATTCACCATTAAATGTAGTAAGGTTTAGTCTTACTTTTGTTTATGGCAATAAATAAACGAGACAAATTACCATCTGATCAAATGGGATTTAGTCTCACTTTTTTATGGCAAAAAGTAAACGAGACAAATCGCCATTTGATCTAATGAGATTTAGTTTCACTTTTTATGGCAATAAATAAGCGAAACAAATTATAATTAGATCAAATGAGATTTAGTCTCACTTTTTATGACAATAAAGAAACGAGACAATTTACCATTGAATCTAATAAGGACTAGTCTTACTTTTGTTTATGACAATAAATAACGAGACAAATTATCATTCGATTGAAAGAAATTTAGTCTCACTTTTTCTTCATGACAATAAATAAACGAGACAAATCGCCATTTTAACTGATAAAATTTAATCTTGTTTTACAATTGGCATTTTACTTTCATGGCAATAAAGCAACAGGACAAATAGTCATCAAATCAGATGTTAAAAAAAAGAAACGGGAGACATCGCCATTGGAACTCATGCAATGTAGTCTCATTTCTTTTTTTTTTTTTAATCAATGTAAACAAATTGCTAAAATCACCGGATATCAAGATGTTCAAATATGCAAATTAAAGTCATTGAAATTTTTTGCCAAATGGTGGGAACAAAGATTTGAAAGTTAATCCTAATTAGTTGTTTGAATTATGGCTTAATTAGTTCATATTAATTAGTAAATTGGTCTGAAGACTTTTTCTGTCTTTAATTGTTTGATTGAAAATTACAATAATTAAGATACAAAGTGTTTTGTGTTTTTTTTTTTGCATAGGAATTTATTGCTTTCAGTTTATAATTATTTGTGTAGTTGAATATAAAGTTATTAAGTTAATTAATTAGTGGGTGGAGAGGGAATTAAAGTGAAAGGGGGTAAAGGGAAGGGGGAGGCGTATATTTCGGATGCTCCTCGCAGTTCCTCGCCTTTTATTTATTTATTCTCTCAAAACAACATCGTTAACTTTTGGGTTTACCGGAAGTGAAGACGAGCATTTTGGAAAGAGGATAACGGAAGCGATGCACCCGCCATTTTTTATCTTTTCACGACATGATTTCCGCCAAGCGATAATGACAATGAGATGAGATGGCGGGAGAAATTGGGAACGAGTGACGACTGACTGCGCGCGCGCGCCACTTACAACAAATTCCAAGTTACCGGGTGATTTTAGAAATTAGGACATTTAGATTTTTGTCTTGAGAGATCAAAAAAATAACGGGAATAATCACCATTGGAATTGATGATATTTAGTCTCGTTTCTTTATTGGCAATTTTTTTTTTCATTACCAAGAAAGAAACGAGACAAAACTTCATTGGAACTGATGAGATTTAGTCTCATTTCTTTATTGCACTTTTATTTTGACTTGGTAAGAAAATAAACGAGACAAAACTCCATTGGAACTGATGAGAATTTGTCTCGTTTCTTTATTGACATTTTTTTTCTATTGTTAAGAAAGAAACGCGACAAAACTCCATTGGAACTGATGAGAAGTCGTCTCGTTTCTTTATTGACATTTTTTTTTCTATTGTTAAGAAAGAAACGAGACAAAACTCCATTGGGACTGATGAGAAGTCGTCTCGTTTCTTTATTGACATTTTTTTTTCTTAGTCTTAAGAAAGAAACGAGACAAAACTCCATTGGAACTCATGAGAATTCGTCTCGTTTATTTATTGGAATTTTTTTTGTTTTTTTATGAGCAGTTATTTCCATGTAAAAGAAGGAAACGAGAAAATTTTGCATTATAACTAATGATATTTAGTCTCGTTTCTTCATTGAAACATTTTTTTTTTCATGTGAAACAAAGAAACGGGAAAACTCTCCATTGTAATTGCTGCTCTTAAGTCTCACTTCTTAATTACCACAAATTTCTCTTCTTCAAAACAAACTAATCTGGTCAGATCAGCATAGAAACTGAACACAATTTAGTCTCAATTTTAGTTATCACTGTGTTCTAATTAAAAACAGTGTTCTAATTTTGAAAATCACCCGGTATATTTACAGTATTGAATGAAAAAAAGCAGTTGTTGTTGCGCTCTTTCTCCGCTGTTTAATTCGTTTAATCAGCTTGAAAAATGAGATAAAATATTTTTTAACACGCTTGATGTCGTCAGAGGGGTTTGAAGGGGGTGGAGGGGGGGTTGGGTGAGGGAGAGCAGGTGGTTGGGGGTGAAGGAGTGAGGGGGGGGGGGAAGGGGTTTCTGAGATGCACTTATTATCGTCTGCTTTACAGCTTGTGAAACCTATGAACTTCATTTGTCCTTGTCACTTTCAATTATTTTTGTCTTTGATTCTCTTTTCTCACATGGTTGTTGTTCTCCCGCCATGAAAATGGAATGTTAATTAACGTTTTGTGATGTCACACGATGCTGTTGATGATGATGATGATGATGATGACACGAGAAAGCGCGCGCTACAAGTTGCTCCAGTTCAATCAGCACTTCAAATATGTGATTTGAAAATTGAGAGCGATTTTTTTCCTTTTTTTTAGTTTTGCGCGTTTTCTTTTTTCTTCTCCAGACAGCGCGATGTTTAAAGATGCTAAAAGATTCTTGAAAGATGAAAAAAAGATAAAGAAAAATGTTGATGATTCATTTGAAGACATTTTGTGTGTAACACGTGTTTTGTCATTTTTATTATTGTTTTTTTACGACGCTAAACATGTCTTTTTGAACGTAGCGATTTTTTTTGTGTGACGTTGACGCGCGTTTTTTAATGTTTTTTTATTTATTTAATTTTTTTTTTTTTAGTTTAAAAATCTTTTTATTTTTTTATTGTGAAATTAATAAGCGATATGCGTTTTCTTGAATTGTAAAGTGAATGTTTTAATGGAAGGTTGGAGTTGCACTCGCGGTTTTTATGCGAAATGTCGTGGAAAGACAGCGTTTTAACGGCGCGTTTTAGTCGCGTTTCTTTATTGACAGGTTTTTTTTTTTTACTTGACAAGAAAGTAACGGGAGAAAACGCAATTGGGATTAATGAGATTTTGTCTCGTTTCGTTATCAATGCTTTTTTATACGACAAAGAAATAAACGAGACAAATTGCCATTGAAATGGATGGGGTTTTGTCTCGTTTCTTTATTTTTTGCTTTTTCTCATGGCAAAGATAAATGAACGAGACAAAGTGCCATTGCAACAGATGGGATTTTGTCTTATTATTTTTTAATGGTTTTTGTTTTTCACGACAAACAAATAAACAAGACAAATCGTTATTGAAACTGATGGGATTTAGTCTCAGTCCTTTAATCATCCTTTTTTCTATATTAAACAAATAAATGAGACAAATTCTCATTGAAATTGATGGAATTTTATCGTATTTATTTTATCAATGCTTTTTCTCATGGCAAAACTAATACAACGAGACAAATCGTCATTGAAATTCATTGTATTTTGTCTCATTTTTTTTTTATGTTTTTTGTTTATAACAAAAATAAATAAATGAGACAAATCGCCATTGAAATTCATTGTATTTAGTCTTATTTCGTTTTTAATGCTTTTTTATAGCTAAAATAAATAAATGAGACAAATCGCCATTGGAACTCATTGTATTTTGTCTCATTTATTTTTTTAATGCTTTTTTATAGCAAAAATAAACAAACGAAACAAATCACTATTGCATTTTATGATGTTTAGTCTCATTTTTTTATTAATGTTTTTATAACAAAAATAAATAAACGAGACAAATCGCCATTGGAACTCACTGTATTTTGTCTCATTTCTTTTTTTAATTTTTTTTTTTATAACAAAAATAAATAAACGAGACAAATCGTCATTTAAACTGATGGGATTTTGTCTCATTTCTTTTTTATTAGTTTTTTTTTTTTTTTTAAACGAGACAAGTCATCATTGCATTTTATTATGTTTAGTCTCATTTCTTTATTAATGCTTTTTCTTATTGCAAAAATAAATAAACGAGACAAATCGTCGTTGAAACTGATGTTATTTAGTCTCAATTCTTTTTTTTTTTTTCTTTTCTTGTGTAAAAAACTAAAAACTAAATCGCCATTGCGTTTAGACCCTTTTTTAATCGTTGTGTAAACCTGTACTTTATTTGCGCGCGTTTATTTAGCTGCACAAACATCTTCGGCTGAATAATTAATGGCTCAGCTAATTACAAAAGTGTCGTCGTTATAAAAGCAAGCAAGAGCTGCATTTTAAATAACAGTTTGTTCCAGAGCCTTCATTAGTCTGTCTGTCTGTGTGTTATGGGACACAATACAGTGTCTATACTGTATAGAAGGTCATAATGCGTAGGCGGGAAAAGCTTAAGTAAATGCCGGTCACTCTTCAATGACAAGCGTTTCATGTTTTAGCCATTTACATAATCTCTCTCTGTGTATATTAAAGTCACGTGACTTTTCAGAAGAGGGAAAAATGATGAATATTAAAAACTTTTCTTCATTCATTATACAGCACCAATGTCGCAATTATCTCAACACAAACGTAAAACACAATACAGAATAAAAAAAATAACTGAAATTTTTTATTTTTTTTAACCCTGAGCAATGCCCGGGCACTCTTACTATTTTGGTTGTTAAACTTTTAAATTAGTTTTTTTTTTTTTAGTTTTTATTTTAATTTCTAATTACAAAATTAAAACACAACACAGGTCAACAGAAAAGTGAAAAATCTTTTTATTTGTTTTTACCTGAGCAATGCCCGGGCACTCTTACTATTTTGATTGTTAAATTTTAAATTATTGAGTTTTTAATTAATGATATTTTATTTTCTAATTACAAAATTGAAACAAAACGCAGGTCAACATAAAAGTGGAAATTTGTTTTTATTCTTTTTACCTGTGCAATGCCCGGGCACTGAGTTGTTTTAATCATTTAATTTTCAAATATTGGTTTGAATTTTTTATTTAATGATATTTTACTTTCTAATATCAAAATTAAAACACAGCACAGATCAATATAATAGTTGAAGCATTTTTTAATTTTTTTACCTGTGCAATGCCCGGGCACTCTGCTATTTTAATCATTTAATTTAAAATTTTTGATTTTTTATTGGAATTTTTTTATTTAATGATATTTTATGTTCTAATATCAAAGTTGAAAATCTTTTTTTTTTCATTTTTTTTTGTTACCTGAGCAATGCCCGGGTGCTAAGCTATTTCAATCATTATTGATTTTTTATTGATTTTATTTTATTTTTTATTTGATTTGATTTGATGGTGTTTTATTTTGTAATTACAAACTTAAAACATAACATTGACTAACACAATAGTTGAAAAATTACTAATTTTTTTACCTGTGCAATGCCGGGCATTCTGTTATTTTAATCATTAATTTTGAAACTGTTGATTTTTATGGAATTTATTCATTTATTTATTTTTTTGATTTAATGGTGTTTCATTTTTGTTGTACTTTAGCGCCACAAGGAAGTGTTCCACCAAGAATAACGGATAGCAGAGGAACAGTGGAATCAGTGAAGGGCATGTCAATCATCTTGCCATGCGCTGCCCAGGGTCATCCGGTGCCCATTTACAGGTATCAAAGCGTTTTTCCATTTATTTTTGTTTAAATTTTGTTTTTTTTATATTGTTTTTAAAGAAATGAGACCGAATAACATTGGTTTCAATTGAGATTTGTCTTGTTTCTTTATGGGTTTTAAATAAGTGAGACTAAATTACATTGATTTCAATTGAGATTTGTCTCGTTTCTTTATTTTCTTATTTATTTATATAAAAGAAGTCACTGATTTACTTTGGTTCATTAATTATTTTGGGTGAATTGATGTGGTGACATAGCTGACGTTTTTGACAGAATATGGCGGGAATTATATCCCGCTTAACTCGTTAGCCAATAGCGAGAGAGAGAGAGAGAAAGAGAAAGAGAGCTCATGAATCAAAATCAGGAGAGAATTATATTTGAAATGAAATGGAGCAGCCACGCCCTGAAATATTACGTCAGTCTTGATTTTGTTTCGTCTCTTTTGTCACTTTTGGGTGTCACTCCTTGGTGGTCTGGCGTTAAATTAGGCTTTCCCCACTCTCTTCCTTATATACTATGATCAAAAAGTAATTGGGCACATACAGGTTACACTGTGTTATATTTGTTGGAGCAATATTAAGCGCATTATTGGTGTGAAAGCGCGTTTTTTCGCTTAAACTTGTTAATTTGTTTTGGGTTTTGACCGGGTTTTGACCGGTTTTGACCGGTTATTTTTTAACCGATTTAACTGATGGTTATTTGACGTTATTTTATATTAGAATCACATGATTTGAACAAATTAAATCCACGAATTAATTTTTTTTGGCATTTTTTATAATATATTGCGATAACCCTTAATTATCGCGCGTTTTTCAAGGCGTTTTTTAACCATAACTTTTTTATTTTTGCATTTAGCTTTATAATTTCTTTACAAATCGTCTTATGACGTCATTTTTCATTAAAAAAAAGTTATTTTCAACCAGTTAAATTTGCAAATTTAAGTTATGCTGACGCTTATCTTAAATTAGCGCGCGTTTTTTTGGGCGTTCTTTCGTTAAAACTTTTCTTCTTGCATTCATTTTTACAATTTGTTTACAAAAGGTCTGCTGACATCATTTTCAATTAAAATTATATATTGTAAACCACTTAAACTTGTAACTTTTTAAATTACGCACGTTGTTTTGGGCGTTAGTTCGTCATGGCTGTTTTATTCTTGTATTCATCGTTATTATTCTTTTACTAAAGGTCTTCTGACGTCATTTTACATTACAAAAAAAATTTTTAATTAATTAAAATGGCAGTTTAAGTTATAATAATGATTGTTTTGAAATATCGCGCGTATTTCTGAGCGTTAATTTGTCTCAACTGTTTTATTCTTACATTATTCTTTATAATTTTTTCAGTAATTTTTTTCTGACGTCATTTTACATCAGACAAATGTATTTAAGTCACTTGAACTTGCTTATTATTTTTTTTCTTAAAATATCGAGCGTTTTTTTTAGCGTTATTTCGTCATAACTGTTTAATTCTTGCATCAATTTTTACAATTTTTTTACTAAAAGTCTTCTGACGTCATTTCACATTACTTCAACTGTTTTTAATCATTTAAATAGACACATTATGT
>JAAFCF010006680.1:2761865-2776417 GCA_013389785.1 Helicorthomorpha holstii | reverse complement strand
TTTTTCACCAAATTAAAAAAGAAATGAGACAAATCGTCATTGGAACTGATGAAATTTAGTCTCATTTATTAATTTCTACTTTTTTACCAATTTAAAAAAGAAATGAGACAAATCGCCATTGGAACTGATGACATTTAGTCTCATTTTTTAATTAGCAGTTTTTTCTCTCATAGCAAGAAAGAAACGGGAAAAAGTGTCATTGTAACTAATGATATTTAGTCTAATTTATTAATTTTTACTTTTTTACCAAACTAAAAAAAGACACGAGACAAATCGTCATTGGAACTAATGAAATTTAGTCTCAATTATTAATTTGCACTTTTTTCTTTCATGAAACGAAAGAAACGGGAAAAATCGCCATTGGAACTAATAAAATTTAGTCTCATTTATTTATTGGAAATTGGTTTTCCATTTTTACAAGAAAAAAATAAACGAGACAAATCACCATTAGAACGGATAATAATTTGTCTCATTTCTTTATTGGTCCTTTTTGTTTTTCAAAATTCAATAATCGAAATACTCGGGCATTGCACAGATTAAATAATAACTAACTTATTAACAGACGACTGTTTTACATTGAAATATATTTTTTAATTGCAACAAAGTAATGAGACAAATTATCATTGAAACCAATAACAATTTGTCTCATTTCTTTATTTATCATTGCAGACTTCATTTCAGATTCATTTCTTATCATGTTTTGACCATGATAAGAAATGAATGGAATAATTTGTCTTTTGAACTTTTTAAGATGTACTTCCGTTTCTTTACTGGCATTTTTTTTTGTTGTAACTGCTTTTCCAATGAGACTTTGTTTTTTGGTAAAATGTCAATGTCTCAAGCTGTGATTGAGATGAGACATTGCATTGCACTTAACAATGCATACAAAATGCAATTACATTTTCTTGTATTTTACCAAAATAATTTCATATCTTTCAACATGTGAGTTATGGAAAGGCGGAAATTAAAAATTTTATCTTTTATGCTCATCAGGTTGGTTTTAGTAGTTGGAACACAGTTGATCAGAAAGAAACGAGACTAATTATCATCAATTCCAATGGCGATTTGTCTCATTACTTTCTTGCTATTTAAAAAAAAAAGTTTCAATTTAAAATTAAAATCGTTCATTAATAGTATATTATGTAAATTGTGCAATTCCCTAGTATTTAGGTGACTCCATTTTATTTTTGTCAAAAAAATAAAGTTAATAAAGAAATGAAACAAAATATCATCAGTTCCAATGACGATTTGTCTCATTACTTTCTTGCCATTAAAAAAATGCTTCAATTTAAAAATGAAATCCTCAACTAATAGTTTATTATGTAAACGGTGCAATTTCCTAGTATTTTATGTTTGTAAAAAAAAATTAGTGTTAACAAAGAAATGAGACAAATTCTCATTAATTCCAATGGCGATTTGTCTCATAACATTTTTTGGCCTTAAAAAAAAAGGTTCAATTTAAATTTAAAATCGTTTATTAATAGTATATAATGTAAACTGTGCAATTCCCGACTATTTAAGTGACTCAATTTTATTCTTGTCAACAACAAAAAAAAAGAGTTAATAAAGAAATGAGACAAATTCTCATTGGTTCCATTGGCGATTTGTCTCATTACTTTCTTGAAAATTACAATAAATATTTAAATTTAAAAATAAAATCGTCCAATAATGATATATTATGTCACCTGTGCAATTCCCTAGTATTTAGATTACTCAATTTTATTTTTACCAAAAAAAAAAAAAAAAATAGTGTTAATAAAGAAATGAGACAAAATATCATTGGTTCCAATGGCGATTTGTCTCATTACTTTCTAGCAACTAAAAAACATTGCTCCAATTTAAAAACTAAAAGATTAATAACATGTTAAATGCCTTTAAACTCTTAAATTTGTCAACCTGTGCAACACCTGGGCATTCGACAAGCATTCCTCTAAATCTCTTTTGCATTTTAAAGGTCCTAAGAGCCACCTTAGCTAACTTAGTAAATTTTAAAGTAAATCGATATAAAACTGCTTTATGTACGTGCTTTGAAAATAGCAAATTTTCAAACATATTTTTTATCTTTTTTCTCTTTTTTTTCCTTTTTTTTTCTGTCATATTGAAGAAGCATAACTTAGTTTTTCAGCCTAAAGCTAAAGCTAAAGCTACACAATTATTAAATTAAACACAGTGTAAGTTTAGTTCATATTTAGTCTATAGCAATAATGATGATTGAATTATAAATGGGCTCAATATGAATGTCTACAAGTCCAAATGAAGTTTTTTTTCTTTTACTTTTTTTTTTATTTTTAGAGGTTGAATATATGAAAATGATGATGACGAGTTCAGAAATTAATTTAGTGAATGCACATTTAGATGAAATTGAAATAAGAAAAAAAATATAAAGAAATAACTGGGAATTGATGATCAAAAGCTTATGATAAAGCGTTATTGCTTCTGTTCAACAAAAGAAAATTTACTCTCTCAGATGATGAATAACAATATACAGGGTAGTCATAAGATATATGTGTATGTCAAGTGTAAAGATTACACAGGTAATGGTATGAAAGAAATGAGACAAATATGGATTGTGAACAATGCCATTTACTCTCGTTTTTTTTATTAAAAATTTTCAAAAATAAATAAACGAGACAAATTGTCATTTAAACTAATGTAATTCAGTCTCATTACTTAAAGAAAAAGAAACGAGACAAATTTTAATTGTGAGCAGTGAAATTTATTCCCGTTTCTTTATTGGTAATTTTTCAAAAATAAATAAACGAGACAAATATCAATTGGAATCAATGCAATTTTTTCCCGTTTCATTTCTAGTAAATTTTGTCAATAAAAAAACAAGACAAATATCAATTGTAAACCATGCAATTTATTCCCGTTTCTTTATTGATAATTTTCTCACAAAAAAATGAGACAAATATGCATTTAAACTAATGTAATTTAGTCTCATCACTTTAAAAAATAAGTAAACGAGACAAATCGTTATTGAAACCAATGTAATTCAGTATCATTTTTTTTAAAATAATAAAGAAACAAGACAAATCGTCGTTAAATCCAATGTAAATAAGTCTCATCACTTTAAAAAATAAGTAAACGAGATAAATCGTTATTGAAACCAATGTAACTCAGTCTCATCACTTTAAGAAAAATAAAGAATGAGACGAAGGTGCATTTAAACCGATGTAATTCAGTCTCATTACTTCATAAAAAAGAAATGATTATTAATTGTGATCAATGCAATTTGAGCACATATCTTATGATCACCCTGTTTATTCCCACCATTGAATTTTTTTTCTGTAATTTGTAGTCCTGTGAAAAATGATTATTTATGATTTTCTTTTTCTTTTTCATCTTAATAATTTGTTTTAACAAAAGAAAACTATTTTACAGGAATTAATAATTAATTTTGGATATTTTTCTTTCTTCAAACTAAAAAAAAAATAAGAAAAAGAAAAATGACTTTTTTATGATTTACTCGTTTCTTTTTAACACAATGAAAAAAAAATGATCAATAAAGAAATGAGACTAAATCTCGTCAGTTCCAATGCCAATTTGTCTCGTTTCCTTCTTGAAATAAAGAAAAAGTGCCAATAAAGAAATGAGACTAAATCTCATCAGTTACAATGCCAATTTGTCTCGTTTCTTTCTTAAAATAAAGAAAAAAAATGTCAATAATAAAATGAGACTAAATGTCACGAGTGCCAATGGCAATTCTTCCCGTTTCTTTATTGTCACTCAACCCAAAGTGTTCCAACTGAGAAAACCACTCGGTCTGACTTTGTAAATATTTCTTTATATTAGAAGAAAGTTTAGTGTTATTGTTTAAAAAACAGTTTAACCGCTGCATTATATTTTTTTGATTAATTTTTTCTTTATCTTATTTTTTCTTTTCTATTTTTGCATCCTCATTCTCATCATCGTCAGCCATTGAGAGAGCGTCATAGTTGATGAACGCCATTTATAAAGTTACAGCATGTTGTAAATTGGATTTTATGTGTATCTTTATTTTGTAATGGCATCCATGTAAGTCTATGTCTATATATATGTGTCTTATATGTGTTTCTCATTCATTTTGCTTATGTGAATATTTTGTGTTTAATCAATAGCAACAGTGCAGGTGCAGGGGTCATTCGTAAAGTACCCCGTTTTATAACATTTTAAAAATTAATTAACTGCTTTGTTTTTATTCCTCTCTTCTGTCCAGTTAACAGTTAATTAATTCATAGATAATTTAAACTAATTAACTGGTTTTTTTTTTTTTTTTTTTCAAAATGAAACTTACCATCCAACTAATCCTGATGACGTTTGGACCATTAGCCACAGCGGTAACGTTAAGTGGGGGGCCACTTGGAGCTGCAAAAATAAAAATACATTATGGAGTTAATACAGGTTGTCATAAGATATGTGCTCGCATAATTATAGCATAATTTTGTCTCGTTTCGTTTATGGAAAAATTTAAATAAAGAAACGGGAATAAATTTCATTGATTTAAATGGATTTTTGTCTCGTTTCTTCATTAGAAAAAAAAAACATCCGAAATTTTATTTAAAAAAAAAAACATTCGAAATTTTAATTTTTAAAAAAAAAACATTCGAAATTTTTAAATAAAAAAACCTTCGAAATTTTATTAAAAAAAAAACCATTTGAAATTTTAATTTAAAACAAAAAAAAAACCTTTGAAATTATATATAAAAAAAAAACAATTTCGATATTTTATTTAAAAAAAAAAACATTCGAAATTTTAATTAAAAAAAAACATTCGAAATATTAATTAAAAAAAAACAACCTTCGAATTTTTACCTACAAAATCATTTGAATGTTTTTTTTACTAAAAAAGAAACGAGAATAAATTGCATTGCTTTCAATGAATTTTTGTCTCATTTCTTTTATGAAAAAAAATACCAACAAAGAAACGGGAATAAATAGCATTGCTCTCAATCTCAATGTTTCCCCCGTTTCTTTATTGCCATCATATAAACTGTAAAAACATATATCTTGTGATCAACCTGCGTTTTTAATCAAGAAAAAGTTGTCTCTGTGTGCAAACATGTTTGTGCATAATATGGTTATTGATCTTTTAAGACGTTGAAAAGTGTACTGTACCTTCCTGGTGCGTTGATAGTCGAATAACCTCGCTGGCGGCGCTCGAGCCAAACTGGTTTTCAGCGATAACCCTGACGTCATAGTCGGTGTTTGGGGTTAAATCGGTTACAACGACTGCGAATTTATTATTTTCACTGCTGCTCTGACTCACATTGCGATTCCACGTTGAATCTAAATACAATTGCATCAAATTTTAAAACATCTAAAACAAAGTAAAACATCTAAGAAGTATAATGCACTAATTTAAAGATTTAGGCATCTAGTTCCTCGTATTTCAGAATTTCCAAATACCCAAATGAAAGGTACTAAAATTATCTATCAAATGGCACTAAATACATTAACAGAACCTTTATGGTTCTTAAATTATAGGTCAAAAACAACCTAAATTACTGAATTAGCGCACTATTTAAACGATTTAGGTATCTAGTCAATCGAATTTAGGATAATGAAAATAGCCACATTAAAGATATTACAATTATCTATCGATTGGCACCAAATACGTGACTAGAACTATTTTAGTTCTTGAATTATAAGCAAAAAAGCAACCTAAATTACCAAGTTAGCGCACTATTTTCAAAATCTAGATATTTAGTTCATTTAATTTAAGAAAATGCTAATAGCCAAATTAAAGGTATTCAAAATGGCTATCAAATGGCATCAAATATATGAATAGACCACATTTGGTTCGTTAATTATAGCCTAGAATACAGCCTCAATGCATAAATTAGTGCATTATTTTTAAGATTTAGGTATCTAATTTATAAAATTTAGGTAAATGTAAATAGTCAAATTAAAGGTACTAAAAGTACTGTACCTATAAAATAACACCAATTATATTATCCCACCTTATTTAGCTCTTGACTTATAGGCCAAAATACAGCCTAAATGGATAATTTGATGAACTATTTTCAACATATAGGTACCTAATTCAGTGAATTTTACAAAGTGCAAATAGTCAAATTAAAGGTACTAAAAGTATCTATCAAATAGCACCAAAGGCATTACTTGAACTAATTTAGTTCTTGACTTATAGGCAAAATTACAGCCTAAATACCTAAATTAGTGCACTATTTTAAAGATTTAGATACCTAAATAATTGAATTTAAGAAAACGAAAATAGCCAAATTAAAGGTACTAAAATTGTCTATCAAATGACAATAACTATATCACTTAAACTATTTTAGATCTTAAATTATAGTTCAAAATGTATCTTAAGAATTAACTTTGCTTCTGTAATTAATACAGAAAAGTGATTTTAAAGGCAATTTTCTTTAATTAATCATAACTATCTATTAAATTGATTTAAGTTATGAATTTAAAATTTATAAGTGGAGGCCCCAGGGCCCCAGGTTTTCCAGCCATTTGAACTACGTCATTCATGAACTTTGTGTCATCTCTCATTGATAGAGTAGGTGATACTGATATTACGAATATTTGAAGATGAATTACTGGATCAGATTTTGCCATTTTAGGCGTTAATAATAAAAAAAAAAAAAAACTGAAGAGACAGTCAGCAATGTTGAATGTTGAACCCAAATTTAAATTTTAATGAGAATTGAAGAAATGACAATGGAAAATCCAACTAAACAAAACAAAAAATACAAAAAACTTACCATCCATCTTTTTCAATTGCACTGTATGTCTAACAACCCCCAAATTAATGCCATAAGGAGGTGGCGCCCACGTCACTCGGATGCTTCGACTTGAAGTTGCAATGCCATTCACACCCATTGGAGGATCAGGAGGCTCTTCAATGACAAAAAAAAAAGATACAAAAAAATAAATAAAAAGATGAAAAGTTATCCCCCCAAAAAAATAAATAAAAATAAAAAAAAAATGTTAATCTTCCACCCTCACACGTCCCATCCCATCCCACAAAATAATTCCTGCAACTAATCGCCTTATATATACACCCACCACCCACCCATTGGCTGGCGGTTCCAGTGGTCCAGTGTGGCGTGTGTGCACTAACAAGATTAAGGGTTTGTTTACACCAATTTACAGCAGCAAAAATCAATTTATCAAATCAAATAAAATCAACAAGGACAGCTCAGCCACTTTACTTTACTTTTGCTCCAATTGCAATTTCAATTGCAAGGGCAATGGCAATAGCAATAGCAATGCCATTTTCAAAACCTTTTTTTTTTGTTTGTTTGTTTGTTTATTTCTTTGCTGTTTCATCACTTTTTATAATTGCTATTACAAAATACCAAAATATCAATAATAAGATACCCGGATGTATCCATGTTTAAATTTGTAGGTTGGATATTCACAAGAATATAATTTTAAATCATAATCCCAGGTGAAGAGTTTTTTTCTTCTTCGTCTTCTTCTACTTTTATAATCTGAGACAGAAATAGATGTGGAAGATCAATATTTTAAAAGAAATGCCCCCACAAACACCAACAACACCACCACCAGCTTTCCTATGCTTGGATTGTCGGCTAAAATACTCATTTCAACCATTTGCAATGTGGGAAATGATAAAAGGTGAAGAGATGTTCAAAAAGTCATCTGATAATTTTAAAAACAAATTAACTATTTCCTATAAATAACTAAGGTCAATAAATAACTAAGTATTAGTTTAATCTTAATTGTTTATTTAAGTCTAATTAAATTAATTACAGTTTACAAAATGTTACATAGAATTTTTTTTTTTATTTTGCAAAAATAAGGTGAAAGCCTAGTTAAAGTGGCTTATACATTGGATCTATGGTAATTGACGTAATGTATATGCCACTTCAACTAGGATGTCAATTGAAAATACCAATGTATCCAATCACAAAAGACAACATTGGACTTTTTGACAACTTTGCTATTCAATAACTACCGGTAACTTTTTTTTTAAATAATTTTTTTTTAAATAATTTTTTTTTAATTAATTATTTTTTAAATAATTGTTTATAAATAATTTTTTTTAAATTAATTTTTCTTTTTAAATAATTGTTTATAAATAATTATTTTTTAATTAATTTTTCTTTTTAAATAATTTTTTTTTAAATAATTATTTTTTAAATAATTGTTTATAAATAATTTTTTTTTTAAATAATTATTTTTTAATTAATTTTTTTTTAAATAAATTTTTTTTTAAATAATTTTTTTTAAATAATTGTTTATAAATAATTTTTTTTTAATAATTTTTTTCAGTTTCATATATAAATCTAACTAAATATTAATTTAGTTTTTTTTTAAATTAATTTTCTTAATTTACCGACATTATTAATTTAAGAATTCAAGAAACAAAATCATTTCGTGTTAACCGGTTTTTGTTAGTGCTCAAAAAAAGAATTTTGTGTTAAAGACTTTTTTGTGTTAAACGATTTCGTGTTAAAAGGTACTGTAGTTACTCTGCATATAAGAAACTCAGCTTAAAAATAATTTCTCCTGACTTTGTGAACACACCTTCTTTTACCTATGAATATCATAACTAAGTTTCCCATAGAAATACAGTAGTTTAGTTTAAGACTAAGTTTAGCTTGAGTGAAACAGCATCGTTTAAGTTTTTTACCTAAAAATATTACTTATTTTTTACAGTGTGTGCTATGCTAATACATTTGCATGAAAAATGACATAAGAAAAAGATGTAAAAATGTCAAGAAACCTTTTCAATTATTAAGCACAAACAGTTTGCAAACTAAATGGCACTTTAAAAATAACAACGTATATACTGTATATATATAGGACCTTGTGTAGGGTAGGGTAGGGCATGGAAAGGGCTTTTTAGTATTACATTGTTAATTATCTATGCATGTTTGTTTGCATGGTTGAAAGTTAAAAGTAATTTTCTATGGGAGAGAAAACGAAAAATCTTCTTACAAATAATTTTCATAAATATTAGATGAAGAAACTTAAAGCTTTACAGTACTTAAGTTATAAAGATCTACCGGATGATTTGAGGAGTTGGAACACTTTTGTTTAAAGACACTTTAAGTTAAGAGAAGCCAGACTTTAAGTTAAATATCACTCAGTTTTAATAAAGATTTCTTTCTGTTTTTTCTTAAGTTGAAATTAAGAAAAACAATCCAGATTTTAAGAAATTTATTTCTAGTGGTAATAAATAAACGAGACTAATTCTTATTAGCTACAATGGTGTTTATTCCTGTTTATTTTCTGTTTTAAAGAAATAAATTTTTCAATAAAAAAATAACGAGACTAAATCTCATTCGTTCTAATGGTGATTATTCCCGTTTCTTTTGTGTTTTGTAAATATATAAAATTCTAAATAAATAAATGAAACTAAATTTCATCTGTTTCTATGACAATTATTCCCATTTCTTTTTTTATATGTAAAAATGAAAATTAATATGTGAGACTAAGTATTATTAGCTACAATGATAATTATTCCCGTTTCTTTCTTGTCATGAAAAAAAAAAGAAATGAGACTAAATCTAA
This sequence comes from Helicorthomorpha holstii, assembly GCA_013389785.1. NCBI lineage: Eukaryota > Metazoa > Arthropoda > Diplopoda > Polydesmida > Paradoxosomatidae > Helicorthomorpha > Helicorthomorpha holstii. The sequence goes on along the minus strand of JAAFCF010006680.1, from coordinate 2,766,928 downwards.
TCTGTTTCTATGGCAACTATTCCCATTTCTTTCTCGCCAAATAGAAAAAAAAATGAGACTAAATTTCATCAGTTGCAATGACGTTTTTTCTGGTTTCTTTCTTGCCATAAAAAAATGAGACTGAATCTCATCAGTTGCAATAGCGGTTTTTCTGGTTTCTTTCTTGCCATGAAAACAAAAAGAAATGAGACTGAATTTCATGAGTTACAATGACGTTTTTCTGGTTTCTTTTTCGCCATGAAAAAAAGAAATGAGACAAAATTTCATCAGTTGCAATGGCGGTTTTTCTGGTTTCTTTTTCGCCATGAAAAAAAAAATAAATGAGACTAAATTTCATCAGTTGCAATGGTGATTATTCCTGTTTCTTTTCTGTTATGAGACTAAATCTCATCTGTTTCTATGGCAACTATTCCCGTTTCTTTCTTGTCATAAAAAAGAAAAATGAGACTAAATCTCATCTATTTCTATGGCAATTATTCCCATTTCTTTCCTTATATGTAGAAATCCAATTGTTAATTAATATACAAGACTAAATATTATTAGCTACAATAATGAATTTTCCCGTTTCTTTTGTGCCATGAAAAAAAAAAATAAAAAAAAAGAAATGAGACTAAATCTCATAAATTACAATGGCGATTTCTCCCATTTATTTCTTGCCAAGAAAAACAAAGTGTTAATAAAGAAACGAGACTAATTTCAATGCGTTACAATGGCGTTTTTTCCCGTTTCTTTGTTGGCATTGGTAATAAATGTGTTCCAAAGGCTAAAATCAGCCGGTATATTCTTTGTTTTGGTAAGAAAAATGAAAAAGTAAAGGATTATACAATATTTGTAGTTATATTGTGGTGGCTTTGTATTACATTACATTTGCTAACAAGACAGACAGAGACTACTGTACATTTTTATGATTTTCTTTGACTGAAACATATAAGAATTTAGCATTTCCACTTCTTCCACTTGCATTAAATAAAAGCAGCTTAAGAAACACTTTCTTCTTCTTCTTAACATTCAATTCTTTATATTAAAACATAAACTAAATTTATTTGCACTTTTAAACACAACAACATACAAAAATAAAAAAAAAATAAAAAATGAGAGCTGCTTTAACAATTTTAATTCACAAGGAAAATATCATGTAATTAGTTGATGGATTTTAACATAAAACGATAAATTGGGTTCAATTTACGGAATTAATTAAAGCTTCCTTGGTCCTTTCCACTTTTCACGCAATTTATTAATTAAAAAAATACAAGGGTGATCATTAATGAAGATTTTTCCAAAAATAAATGGGAATTATTTTAATTAAGCCATTTAAATATCAAAGAAATTAGTAGATTTCATTCACTTCAATTACAAAACATTTTCCCTTTCATTTCAATGCCAAAATTCAACCATAAATTTCAATGCTATAAAACTTTCTATGCAGTTTTAATGATTTTATGACAAATGACGTCATCTTATAGTCACGTGATATTTGAAATTTTAAATATTTTTTTTAGAATGGTAATCAGACGCTGACGTCATTCAGTTTAAATTGTATCCTGTAATTTCTATTATTTTTTTTTGATAACGTTCGAATAGCGGTTGCCATAGAAACGTCATAAACTTCAATGCTAAAATTTCTTCCATAGATTTCAATGCTAAAATTTCTTCCATAGATTTCAATGCTAAAATTTCTTCCATAGATTTCAATGCTAAAAATTTCTTCCATAGATTTCAATGCTAAAATTTCTTCCATAGATTTCAATGCTAAAATTTCTTGCATAGATTTCAATGCTAAAATTTCTTCCATAGATTTCAATGCTAAAATTTCTTCCATAGATTTCAATGCTAAACATTTCCCCATAGACTTCAATGATAAAATCCATCTCATAAACTTCAATGTTAAAAATCTCTTATAAACTTTCAATACAAAAAATTCTCCCATAAACATTTTAATATTAAAATTCTCTCATAGACTTCAATGCTGAAAATCTATAATAGACTTCAATGTTAACAGCATTTCATAGATTTCAATGCTAAAAAATGTTCTATGAGGTTTCAACGCTTTAATAACAAATGACGTCATCTTATAGTCACGTAATATTTGAAATTTTAAGTACTTTTTTTTTAGAATAGTAATCAGACGCTGACGTCATTCAGTTTAAATTCTATCCTGTAATTTCTATTATTTTTTTTTGATAACGTTCGAATAGCGGTTGCCATAGAAACGCCATAAACTTCAATGCTAAAATTTCTTCCATAGATTTCAATGCTAAACATTTCCCCATAGAAACTCCAATACTAAAAAGTTTCTCATAGACTACAATGCTAAAATTCAATCATAAAATTCAATGTGAATATACTGTATATTAAAAATCAATCAGTATCAAATATTAAAGACTTCAATAGACACATTCATTTATAGTGATCAATAAGATATAATAGAAGCTAATGAAGTTTTAAATAACTTTCTTGTGTATTTTGTAAGAAATAAGAAAGCCAACAGGCTAAAGACTAAAAGTGGAGCTGGAAACCCTTTTTTCTCCTCCCCAATCCTCCCCTCTACCATTCCATTCCATTCCCTTCCATGGAATATAATGGAATCCATAATACATAGCATGAGTATGTGTAAACTTACCTTGCATTATAAGATGGATGAAGCTTTCGCTGGATCCGTGGAGATTTTTGGCTTCGCACTTGAAAATGTCGGAAGCTGAAAGAGCCGAGCGCTGTAGACTGTGGCTGTGGCTATGGCTTTGGATTTGTTGGCCATTGGACGACGATGATGAAGATGACCTTTGTGTGATCACCACTTCCGATTTCATTCCTCGTCCCTCTTTCCCTTCCAAAAGCCTTTCGCTTATCTCGTACTGGAAACTAATCAATAAAATAAAACAAAAAAATATATGAACTCTATGAACATCAATTTTACACACAGGGTGATCGTACACTTTGGAGCACTACAGTTATTTTCACATGACCAAATAATAATAACCCCCACCCTAAAAATAAAAGCCACTTTTTCTTATTTTGACTTAAAAGTAATTCGAAATTAAGAAATGGGACAAATTGTCATTGGAACTGATGAAAATTTGTCTCATTTCGTTGCTGACACTTGTTTGCTCTCGTGGAAAGAAAGAAACGGGAAAAATCACAATGAAAACACATGGGATTTAGTCTCATTTTTTTTTGTACTTTTGATGTCTTGTCAATTAAAAAACGGGACAAGTTGCCATTTCAACTGATAAAATTTAGTCTCATTTGTTTTTTTTTACCCGTTTTTGTTGTTTTGACAATAAAGAAACGGGAAAAATCGCAATTGCAACTAATGAAATTTAGTCTCATTACTTTTTTTATACTTTTATTTGCCTTTACAATTAAGAAGCAGGTAAAATCGCCATTGCAATTGATGAAATTTAGTCTCATTACTTTTTCCATACTTTTTATTGTCTTGGCAATTAAGAAACAGGAAAAATCGTCATTGCAACTAATGAAATTTAGTCTCATTACTTTTTACAAACTTTTTGTTGTCTTGGCAATTAAGAAACAGGAAAAATCGCCATTGCAATTGATGAAATTTAGTCTCATTTCTTTTTTTTACACTTTTTTGTTGTCTTAACAATTAAGAAGCAGGAAAAATCGTCATTGCAATTGATGAAATTTAGTCTCATTACTTTTTTTTATACTTTTACTTGCCTTTACAATTAAGAAGCAGGAAAAATCGCCATTGCAACTAATGAGTTTTAGTCTCATTTCTTTTTTTACACTTTTTGTTTGTTTTGGCAAGAAAGAAATGAGACAAATCGTTATTAGATTTAATGACAATCAATCTTATATCTTTTTTTCCCTTTTTTCTTCTTAGCAACAAAGAAACGAAACAAATCGTCATAAAATTTGACAAAATTTAGTCTCATTTCTTTTTTTACACTTTTTTATTTGTCTTGACAATTAAGAAACCGGAAAAATTGCCATTGCAACTAATGAAATTTAGTCTCTTTTCTTAATTAGCACTTAACTTATTTTCACCATAACAATAAAGAAACGAGAAAAATCGCCATTGCAACTAATGAAATTTAATCTCTTTTCTTAATTAAAAACTAAAATTAAAAAGAAAACTGTTCCAACTAATAAAATCACCCGGCATTTCTGCTGATAGTAAATATCGACTTATATAAAGCAATTTAGTTTGTATAACAATAACAAAGAAAGCAAACTTCCGGCTTAAAATAAGCGGAAGTGCCTCCTAATATTTAAAAAGAAAATTAAATAAAAAAACAACCAAAAAACAAAAAAAAAAAAAAATAATAAAAAAGTATATATTTTTGATGAATGATCGAGAAAATGTTGATGATCAGCAAATTTTTGTTGACAATCACTAAAAATACATTATAAAAAAATGACGTCATTTATAACAACTTTTTTTTTTAAAAAAGGTTTTTGGTTTTTTGTTTCCAGTAATTGATGTAGTTATAACTATAGTTAACCATCATGACCTACTATACTTTAACAAATGGGGAATTGTCAACCCTAAAGCAATAAGAATTTCTAAATATAAAGACATTATTTGCTAAGCAATTAAACTTATATATTTATTGTATAAGATTTTGTTTCTTAAGTTTTCCAAGAAGAAATAAAAGTCTTGGCAATTTAAATAACCCCAAAGGCCATACTTTATGCTTTAATGTTTTCTCAAAATAATAAGAAAATAACAAAAAAAAAAAAAAAACATTTTTCAACCTTTCTTAGTTCACGAGACAACCAATCAATATTTTTCAATGACTGCGTGCCAAAGGTTGAATACCAATTATAATTAGTTTAAAAATGATGTTTACGACCTTGTATAACTTTTTAACCATCATAAAAATCATCATTAATTTTTTAAATTATTGGTTCTCAACATTTCTTAAAACACGAGTCCACTACTGAATTTTATCTATTATTGCGTGCCAAAGGTTGAAAATCAAAAGTTAAATAGAAAACTTATGATTAAGAAACATACTATTGTTTTTAGCCGCAATTACTTTTAATATTACACAGGTTAAAAAAAAAAAATTGGTCTTCAACCATGCTGAGTTTACGAG
>JAAFCF010006680.1:2742488-2753115 GCA_013389785.1 Helicorthomorpha holstii | reverse complement strand
AATTATAAAAAGTGATGAAACAGCAAAGAAATAAACAAACAAACAAAAAAAAAGTATTGAAAATGGCATTGCTGAAGCATTGCAATTGCAATTGGAGCAAAAGTAAAGTAAAGTGGCTGAGCTGTCCTTGTTGATTTTATTTGATTTGATAAATTGATTTTTGCTGCTGTAAATTGGTGTAAACAAACCTTAATCTTGTTAGTGCACACACGCCACACTGGACCACTGGAACCGCCAGCCAACCAATGTGTACATATAAGGCGATTAGTTGCAGGAATTATTTTGTGGGATGGGATGAGAGATGGGATGGGACGTGTGAGGGTGGAAGATTAACATTTTTTTTTATTTTTTTGGGGGGATAACTTTTCATCTTTTTATTTATTTTTTGTATTTTTTTTTGTCATTGAAGAGCCTCCTGATCCTCCAATGGGTGTGAATGGCATTGCAACTTCAAGTCGAAGCATCCGAGTGACGTGGGCGCCACCTCCTTATGGCATTAATTTGGGGGTTGTTAGACATACAGTGCAATTGAAAAAGATAGATGGTAAGTTTTTTTGTCTTTTTTGTTTAGTTTACTTGGATTTCCCATTGTCATTTTCTTAAATTCCTATGGCCAATAAGTTAGTAGGTATTTAAATTTGGGTACAACATTCAACATTGCTAACTGTCTCTTCAGTTCATGGTGGCTTCAAAGCCTGGGGCCCTGGGGCCTTTACTTATAAAATTTTAGATTCATAACTTAATCAATTTTAATAGATAATTATGATTTATTAAAAAAAATTGCCTTTAAAATCCCTTTTCTTGTTAATTACAGAAACAAAGTTAATTAATAAGATACATTTTCAACTGTAATTAAAGAACTAAAATAGCTCTAGTCATACATTTAGTGCCATTTGATAGATTATATTGCTACCTTTAATTTGGCTATTTTCGTTTTTTTAAATTCAATTATTTAGGTATCTAAATCTTTTAAATAGTGCGCTAATTTAGGTATTTAGGCTGTATTTTTGACTATAAGTCAAGAACTAAATTAGTTTAAGTAATGCATTTGGTGCTATTTGATAGATCATTTTAGTACCTTTAATTTGGCTATTCACATTTATCTAAATTTTATAAATTAGATACCTAGACCTTAGAAATAGTGCACTAATTTATGCATTTAGGCTGTATTTTAGGCTATAATTAACGAACCAAATGTGCTTTGTTCATATATTTGATGCCATTTGATAGACCATCTCAATACCTTTAATTTGGCTATTTGCATTTTCTTAAATTAAATGGACTAAATATCTAGATTTTGAAAATAGTGCGCTAACTTAGTAACTTAGGTTGCTTTTTTGCTTATAATTTAAGAACCAAGATCGTTCTAGTTACATATTTGGTGCCATTCGATAGATAATTGTAACATCTTTAATGTGGCTATTTCCATTATTCTAAATTCTATTGACTAGATGCCTAAATCGTTGAAATAGTGCACTAATTCAGTAATTTAGGTTGTTTTTGACCTATAATTTAAGAACCATAATGGTTCTATTAATGTATTTAGTGCCATTTGATAGATCATTTTAGTACCTTTAATTTGGCTATTTGGAAATCAGTAAATTCTAGGAACTAGATGCCTAAATCCTTAAATTAGTGCATCATACTTCTTAGATGTTTAACTTTGTAAGATGTTTTAAAATTTGATGCAATTGTATTTAGATTCAACGTGGAATCGCAATGTGAGTCAGAGCAGCAGTGAAAATAATAAATTCGCAGTCGTTGTAACCGATTTAACCCCAAACACCGACTATGACGTCAGGGTTATCGCTGAAAACCAGTTTGGCTCGAGCGCCGCCAGCGAGGTTATTCGAGTATCAACGCACCAGGAAGGTACAGTACATGTACATGTACAGTATACTTTTCAACGTCTTAAAAGATCAATAACCATATTATGCACAAACATGTTTGCACAGAGACAACTTTTTCTTGATTAAAAACGCAGGCTGATCACAAGATATATGTTTCACAGTTTATATGATGGCAATAAAGAAACGGGGGGAAAATTGAGATTGAGAGCAATGCAATTTATTCCCGTTTCTTTATTGTTATTTTTTCCATAAAAGAAATGAGACAAACATTCATTGAAAGCAATGCAATTTATTCCTGTTTCTTTCTTGATCATTTTTCCATAAAAGAAATGAGACAAATATCAATTGTAAGCAATGCAATTTATTCTCGTTTCTTTTTTAGTAAAAAAAAATTCGAATGATTTTGTATGTAAAAATTCGAAGGTTTTTTTTTAATTAATATTTCGAATGGTTTTTTTTTTAATTAATAATTTTGTTTTTTTTTTAATTAAAATTTCGAATGTTTTTTTTTCTAATGAAGAAACGAGACAAAAATTCATTTAAATCAATGACATTTATTCCCGTTTCTTTTTTAATAATTTTTTCAAATAAAGAAATAAGACAAAAATCCGTTGAAATCAATGAAATTAATTCCCGTTTATTCATTTAAATTTTTCCATAATAGAAATGAGACAAAATATCTATATTTTTTTGTTTTTTAAAAACTAAAATTTTGTGCGCACATATCTTACGACCACCCTGTATTAACTCGAATGCATTGTTTTTATTTTTGCAGCTCCAAGTGGCCCCCCACTTAACGTTACCGCTGTGGCTAATGGTCCAAACGTCATCAGAATTAGTTGGATGGTAAGTTTCATTTTTTTTAAAAAAAAAAAACCAGTTAATTGGTTTAAATTATCCTTGAATTAATTAACTGTTAACTGGACAGAAGAGAGGAATAGAAGTTAAAATGTTATAAAATGGGTACTTTACGAATGACCCTTGCACCTGCACTGTTGCTATTGATTAAACACAAAATATTCACATAAGCAAAATGAATGAGAAACACACATAAGACATATAGAGAGATATATACATAGACTTACATGGTTGCCATTACAAAATAAAGATACACATAAAATCCAATTTACAACATGCTGTAACTTTATAAATGGCGTTCATCAACTATGACGCTCTCTCTCTCTCTCTGCTGAGGATGAGAATGAGGATGCAAAAATAGAAAAGAAAAAAATAAGATAAAGAAAAAAATTAATCAAAAAAATATAATGCAGCGGTTAAACTGTTTTTAAAACAATAACACTAAACTTTCTTATAATATAAAGAAATATTTACAAAGTAGACCGAGTGATTTTCTCAGTTGGAACACTTTGGGTTGAGTGGTAACAAAGAAACGGAAAGAATTGTCATTGGAACTAATGAGATTTAGTCTCATTTTATTATTGAAATTTTTTTTCTTTATTTTAAGAAAGAAACGAGACAAATTGGCATTGAAACTGATGAGATTCTGTCTCGTTTCTTTATTGACATTTTTTTCATTGTTCTAAAAAGAAACGAGACAAATCGCCATTGAAACTGATGATATGTAGTCTCAATTATTTATAGAGTTTTTATTTGAAAAAAAAAAAAGAAAAAAAAACAACGAGACAAATCGCCATTGGAATTAATGAGATTTAGTCTCGTTTCTTTTTTTTACACTTTTTTATCGTTTTAAAAAGAAACGAGACAAATCGCCATTGAAACTGATGAAATTTAGTCTCGATTATTTATTGAGATTTTTTTTCGATCGAAATAAAAAAAAAGAAACGAGACAATTAGTCATGGGAACTGATGAGATTTAGTCTCATTTCTTTATTGACATTTTTTTCTTATGGAATAAAAGAAATGAGACAAACCGCCATTGGAACTGACGAGATTTAGTCTCATTTCTTTATTGATAATTTTTTTTTCATTGTGTTAAAAAGAAACGAGACAAATCTTCATTGGAACTGATGAAGTTTAGTCTCATTTTTTTATTTTAATTTTTTTATTGTTTTAAAAAGAAATGAGACAAATTGCTATTGGAACTAATGATATTTAGTCTCATTTTTTTATTGCCATTTTTTTTCATTGTTTTATAAAAAACCGAGACAAATTGCCATTGGAACTGATGAGATTAAGTCTCATTTCTTTATTTACACTTCTTGTTTTCTTTATTTTCAAGAAAGAAACGAGACAAATTGCCATTTAAACTGATGAGATTTAGTGTTTCATATCAGTGAAGAAACACAGTTCGGATATAGAAAATCAGCCGGTCTTTTTTAAGTAATAGCATTGAATTTCATTTGAGAAAATGTCATGCATTGATGTACAGGGTGTGTTTTTTTAACTCATGGGTTTAAAATGCACAATGATTGGAGGTGAATGCCCGTGGAAAGCCGGGGATTTGTCTCTTCAGAGTACAATGAGCACCCTGTATAAATATAAGAAGAATAAAAATGGTTCATGAAACTTTTCAAGTGCAATTGTAAATCATAAAAAACTCATTTTTCTTTTTCTTTTTTTTTATTTTGAAGAAAGAAAAATATCCAAAATTAATTATTAATTCCTGTAAAATAGTTTTCTTTTGTTAAAACAAATTATTAAGATGCAAAAAGAAAATGATAAACATTTTCACAGGACTACAAATTACAGAAAAACTCATTGGTGGGAATAAACAGGGTGATCATAAGATATGTGCTCAAAAATTAAGAAACAAGATTAATTTCTATTGTTTTTCATTGATTTTTGTCTCATTTTTTTAATTGAATAAATTAGCAGTAAAGAAACGGGAATAAATTTCATTGCTCACAATTAATATTTGTCTAGTTTCTTTTTCATAAAGTGATGAGACTGAATTAAATTGGTTTAAATGACTAATTGTCTCGTTTTTTTATTATTTTAAAGAAATGAGACTGAGTTTCATTGGTTTATATGACGATTTGTCTCGTTTCTTTATTTTTTAAAAAGATGAGACGGAATTACATTGGTTTAAATGACGATTTGTCTCGTTTCTTTATTATTTTAAAGTGATGAGACTGAATTACATTGGTTTAAATGACGATTTGTCTCGTTTCTTTATTATTTTAAAGTGATAAGACTTATTTACATTGGATTTAATGACGATTTGTCTCGTTTCTTTATTATTTTAAAGTGATGAGACTTATTTACATTGGATTTAATGACGATTTGTCTCGTTTACTTATTTTTTAAAAAGATGAGACGGAATTACATTGGTTTAAATGACGATTTGCCTCATTTCTTTAGTTTTTTTAAGTGATGAGACTGAATTACATTAGTTTAAATAACAATTTGTCTCATTTCTTTATTTTTTTAAATAATGAGACTGAATTACATTGGTTAAAATGACAATTTGTCTCGTTTCTTTATTTTTTAAAAAAGATGAGGCGGAATTACATTGGTTTAAATTACTATTTGTCTCGTTTACTTATTTTTTAAAGTGACGAGACTGAATTACATTGGTTTAAATGACGATTTGTCTCATTTCTTTATTTTTTTTAAATGATGAGACTAAATTACATTGGTTTAAATGACAATTTGTCTCGTTTCTTATTTTCCAAAAAATTTTAATAAAGAAACAGGAATAAATTGCATTGCTCACAATCCAAATTTGTCTCATTTCTTTCATACCATTACCTGTGTACCATACATCAAGTGTAAAGACACATATATCTTGTGACCACCCTGTATATTGTTATTCATCATCTGAGAGAGTAAATTTTCTTTTGTTGAACAGAAGCAATAACGCTTTATCATAAGCTTTTGATCATCAATTCCCAGTTATTTCTTTATATTTTTTTTTTCTTATTTCAATTTCATCTAAATGCGCATTCACTAAATTAATTTCTGAACTCGTCATCATCATTTTCATATTCAAAGTAAAAGAAGAAAAAACTTCATTTGGACTTTGTAGACATTCATATTGAGCCCATTTATAATTCAATCATCATTTTTGCTATATAGACTTGCTGTGTATGTGCTGTATATTATGTTATGAGCTAAACTTTACACTGTGTTTAATTTAATAATTGTGTAGCTTTAGCTTTAGGCCCTTACGATGCTTCAATATGACAGAAAGGAAAAGGAAAAAAAGAGAAAAAAAAAATAAAATATGTTTGAAAATTTGCTATTTTCAAAGCACGTACATAAAGCAGTTTTATATCGATTTACTTTAAAGTTAACTATGGTGGCTCTTAGGACATTCAAAATGCAATAGAGATTTATAGGAAGGCTGGTCGAGTGCTCAGGTGTTGCACAGGTTGAGTAATTTAAGAGTTTAAAGGCATTTAACATGTTATTAATCATTTAGTTTTTAAATTGGAGCAATGTTTTTTAGTTGCAAGAAAGTAATGAGACAAATCGCCATTGGAACCAATGATATTTTGTCTCATTTCTTTATTAACTCTTTTTTTTTGTTGACAAGAATAAAATTTAGTCACTTAAATAGTCGGGAATTGCACAGTTTACATTATATACTATTAATAAACGATTTTAAATTTAAATTGAAACATTTTATTTAATGGCAAGAAAATAATGAGATAAATCGCCATTGGAATTGATGAGAATTTGTCTCATTTCTTTATTAACACTAATTTTTTTTTTGACAAAATTAAAATACAGTACTAGGGAATTGCACAGATTACATAAAATACCATTAATTGAAGATTTTATTTTTAATTTGAAACTTTTTTTTTAATTGCAAAAATGTAATGAGACAAATCACCATTGGAATTGATGAGAATTTGTCTCATTTGTTTTTAATACTATTTATTTTCTTGATTAAAATAAAATGGAGTCACCTAAATACTAGGGAATTGCACAATTTACATAATATACTATTAATGAACGATTTTAATTTTAAATTGAAACATTTTTTTTAATGGCAAGAAAGTAATGAGACAAATCGCCATTGGAATTGATGCGATTTTGTCTCATTTCTTTATTAACACAATTTGTTTTTGGTAAAAATTAAATTGGGTATCTTAAATACTAGGGAATTGCACAGTTTACATAATACAGTATATCAATACTGGATGATTCTATTTTTAAATTTAAATGTTTATTTAATTTTCAAGAAAGTAATGAGACAAATCGCCATTGGACCTAATGAGAATTTGTCTCATTTCTTTTTTAACATTATTTTTTTTTCTTGACAAAAATAAAATACTAGGGAATTGCACAAATTACATAATAAACCATTAGTTGAAGATTTTATTTTTAATTTGAAACACGTTTTTTTAATCGCAAGAAAGTGATGAGACAAATCGCCATTGGACCTGATGACATTTTGTCTCATTTATTTATTAGCACTGTGTTTTTTCCATGACATGAAATTGAATAATAAAACTACTCGAGCATTGCACAAGTGAACTAATAACTAACTTATTAACAGACTATTGTTTTACATAGAAACATTTTTTTAAATTGCAACAAAGTAATGAGACAAATTACCATTGGAACCAATGACAATTTGTCTCATTTCTTTATTTATCATTGCAGTACTGTATGTATGTTTTGACCATGATAAGAAATGAATGGAATAATTTGTCTTTTGAACTCCTTAAGATGTACTTCCGTTTCTTTATTGACATTTTTTTGTTCTAATTGTCTTTCGAATGATATTTTGTTTTTGGTGTCTCAAGCTGTGATTGAGATGAGACATTGCATTGCACTTAACAATGAACCAACAATGCATAAAAAATGCAATTAGATTTTTTTGTATTTTACCAAAATAATTTCATATCTTTTAACATGTGAGTTATGGAAAGGCGGAAATTAAAAATGTTATTTTTTATGCTCATCAGGTTGGTTTTAGTAGTTGGAACACAGTTGATCAGAAAGAAACGAGACTAATTATTGTACGTTGCAGTTGCTATTTGTCTCACCATTTCCTGAGAAGGAGAATAAGAAAGTTTAAATAAAGAAATGAGACTAATTTTTATCAGTTACAATGGTGATTTGTCTCGTTAAATTATTTTTGTAAATTAATGAAAACAAGTGTAAATAAATAAATGAGACAAAATCTTATTAGTTACAATGGCGGTTTTTCCCGTTTCTTTTCTTAATTTTGTGAAAAAAGGAAATTAATACATGAGACTAAATTTCATTAGTTCCAATGACGATTTGTCTCGTGTCTTTCTTTAGTTTGGTAAAAAAGTAAAAACTAATAAATGAGACTAAATCTCATTAGTTCCAATGACACTTTTTCCCGTTTCTTTCTTGCTATGAGAGAAAAAACTGAAAATTAATAAATGAGACTAAATTTCATTAGTTACAATGACGATTTGTCTCGTTTCTTTTTTAATTTGGTGAAAAAGTAGAAATTAATAAATGAGACTAAATTTCATTAGTTACAATGACGATTTGTCTCGTTTCTTTTTTAATTTGGTGAAAAAGTAGAAATTAATAAATGAGACTAAATTTCATCAGTTCCAATGGCGATTTGTCTCATTTCTTTTTTAATTTGGTGAAAAAGTAGAAATTAGTAAATGAGACTAAATTTCATTAGTTCCAATGACGATTTGTCTCATTTATTTTTTAATTTGGTGAAAAAGTAGAAATTAATAAATGAGACTAAATTTCATTAGTTCCAATGACGATTTGTCTCGTTTCTTTTTTAATTTAGTAAATAAAAGTGGAAATAAACAAATGAGATTAATTTCATTAGATCCAATGACGATTTGTCTCATTTTTTTAAATTGGTAAAAAAGTTCCAATAAATAAATGAGACTAAATCTGATCAGTTACAATTACGATTTTTCCCGTTTCTTTCTAGAAAACGAGGAAAAAAAAGAAAATAAATAAATGAGACTAAATCATATGATTCTCAATGACGATTTGTCTCGTTTTTTTATTGTGTCCTAATTTCTAAATTAGCCATTATAAAACCTCTTATTGACGTTTTAGTTGTAGATAAGATTATGAATTTCTTAAAACACGTTTGTTTTCTTTGTATGTAAGCAAAAGGGTCATCTGATAAGTTGACCTTTACAGTGTTTGTGTTGTTGGTTTAAAATGATTTAATTTTTTTTTTGTTTTTTATTGTTTTTTTTGTGTTGTAATAGCCTCCATGGAAAGAGCATTTTAATGGTGTTATACTTGGCTACAATGTTGTCTATCGCAAGTCAAACTTAGATGACCTTCTCCTCCATCCGGCTATGTCTATTAAGGTTTTGGAACGTTCGTCTGGTCCCATTAGCCATCTCATTACTGGTTTAGCTCATTTTACCAATTACTCAATTTCCGTTCAAGCTTTTAATGCTCAAGGTGATGGCCCATCATCTGCTCAAATTGTGGTCTTAACTGCTGAAAATGGTAATGTATATTATGACTATACCCGGTCGGTATACAGTATCTTTTACTTTTATGTTTTGTCATATTTATTTACGAGGGGCATTCAAAAAGTTTTTCATTAGAAATTTGATGTAGAGATGTCAAATCAGGTGTAAACTTTTTCCATTGAATTTTTCTCTTCTGAAGTTTCCTGTTAAATTTTCTTTTTCTGTTGAAATTTTCTTTTTCTGTTGAAATTTTCTTTTTCTGTTGAAATTTTCTTTTTTTGTTGAAATTTTCTTTTTTTGTTGAAATTTTCTTTTTTTGTTGAACTTTTCTTTTTCTGTTGAAATTTTCTTTTTCTGTTGAAATTTTATTTTTCTGTTGAAATTTTTGTTTCCTGTTGAAATTTTCTTTTTCTGTTGAAATTTTCATTTCCTGTTGAAATTTCCGTTTTCTGTTGAAATTTTTTGCTGTTGAAATTTCCCATTGATTTTATTGCTCTGTTGAAATTTCCCAATGATTTTTTCTTTGTTGAAATTTTCCATTATATTGTTTTTGTCGAAATTTTTTTCATGGAAATTTTCTATTTTATTTATTAATTTTTTGGATATTTTACATTGATTTTTTTCGCTGCTGAATTTTTTTTTTTTAAATTTTCACTATTGAATTTCTTTATTTAAATGTTTACTGTTGATTTTTTTTCAATACTATTTTTCTCATTTGTATTTTACTGCCGAACTTTTTGAACGCACCTCACTTTTATTATTTCCAATTAAAAATTTAACGTCACCAATTCTTCGTCATTTTCAGTTCCATCAAAGCCACCAAGCCAAGTATTTTGTCGTCCCATGTCTTCCCAAAGCATTCATGTACGATGGGAAGCTCCACCCATTGCTGACACCAATGGCATTTTATTAGGATACAAAATATTTTACGACAAAAAGCATCGTCGAGCAGGTTAAAAAATTAAAATACAATTAATCCCAAGTAATAAAACTAATTATAAAAAAGCCATTAACCATTTAATTGCAGGTGTAGGTGTAGGCGTTGTCAGTGCAATTAAAAGTGAAACAACGAGGGATACGCAGTTCATTTTGCCAAATTTAGATGCAAACACCGAATATGTGGTTCAACTGTTGGCGTTTACGTCAGCTGGTGACGGCGTTAAAAGCGAATCTTTAACATGTGTTACAGATCAAGATGGTACCTTATCCTCTCTCTTTACATGTCCATGTCGGTTCATCTTCTACGTTGGAACACTTTTGAGTTCACAGATACAACACAGAAACGAGACTTAATGGCCTTGATAAATTAAATGGCCAATAAAGAAACGAGACTAAATCTTATCAGTTGCAATTACGATTTGTCTCGTTTCTTTTATTTTTATCGAGAAAAAAAAATGCCAAAAAAAGAAATGAAACTAATTTTCATTAGTTGCAATGGCGATTTGTCTCGTTTCTTTATTT
>JAAFCF010006680.1:2721350-2739262 GCA_013389785.1 Helicorthomorpha holstii | reverse complement strand
CGTTCGTCTGGTCCCATTAGCCATCTCATTACTGGTTTAGCTCATTTTACCAATTACTCAATTTCCGTTCAAGCTTTTAATGCTCAAGGTGATGGCCCATCATCTGCTCAAATTGTGGTCTTAACTGCTGAAAATGGTAATGTATATTAGACTATACCCAGTAGGTCGGTATACAGTATATCTTACTTTTATGTTTTGTCATATTTATTTACGAGGGGCATTCAAAAGGTTTTTCATTAGAAATTTGATGTTTAGATGTAAAATCAGGTGCTGAGTGGGTGGATTCATTTCTTCAGTTATTTTCTTAAAGATTTGTTTGTTTTTTCAATTTTTTTTTAAATTAAAATCTTTCTTTTTAAATTTTTCTCTTGAATTTCTATTGCAATTTATTATGGAAATTTTCTATATTGAAATTTTCAAATTAATTTTTCTCTGTTAATTATTTTCATTTAACATTTTTTCTGTATTGTAATTTTTCAATTAAATTTGATTTTAATTGAATTTTTTTTGATAGAATTTCTCAAGTATTTTGATTTGCTGAAATTTTCAATTAAATATTTTGTAAAGAAATTTCCTATTGGTTTTTTTCTCTGTTGAAATTTTCCATTGGTTTTTTTCTCTGTTGAAATTTTCCATTGGTTTTTTCTCTGTTGAAATTTTTTATTGAAATTTTCTCTGCCGAAATTTCCCATTTGGGTTTTTTTGGTTGAAATTTTCTATTGGTTTTTTTGGTTGAAATTTTCTATTGATATTTTCTGTTGAAATTTTCTCTGTTGAAATTTGTAGTTATAATTTTTACTGCTGAATTTTCCTATTACATTCTTTACAATTTAAATTTTCTATTTGTTTTTTTTTTTGCTGGAATTTTCTTTTTTTGTTAAAATTTTCTCTGTTGAAATTTTCTCTGTTGAAATTTTCTCTGGTGAAATTTTCTCTGTTGAAATTTTATCTGTTGAAATTTTATCTGTTGAAATTTTATCTGTTGAAATTTTATCTGTTGAAATTTTATCTGGTGAAATTTTCTCTGGTGAAATTTTCTCTGTTGAAATTTTCTCAATAGAAATTTTCTCTGGTGAAATTTTCTCAATAGAAATTTTTAGTTCAATTTTTTACTGTTGAAATTTTCCATTATTTTATTTTTGTTTAAATTTTTTATCATGGAAATTTTCATTTAAATTTTTTCTGTTGGGATTTTTCATTGATTTTTTCTCTGCTGAAATTTTCCTTTAAAATTGCCACTGTTTAATTTCTTTATTGAAATGTTTACTGTTAAATTAATTTTTCTCATTTGAATTTTACTGTCAAACTTTTTGAACGCACCTCACTTTTATTATTTCCAATTAAAAATTTAACATCATCAATTCTTTGTCATTTTCAGTTCCATCAAAGCCACCAAGCCAAGTATTTTGTCGTCCCATGTCTTCCCAAAGCATCCATGTACGATGGGAAGCTCCGCCCATTGCTGACACCAATGGCATTTTATTAGGATACAAAATATTTTACGACAAAAAGCATCGTCGAGCAGGTTAAAAAAAATTAAAATACAATTAATCCCAAGTAATAAAACTAATTATAAAAAAGCCATTAACCATTTAATTGCAGGTGTAAGTGTAGGCGTTGGCAGTGCAATTAAAAGTGAAACAACGAGGGATACGCAGTTCATTTTGCCAAATTTAGATGCAAACACCGAATATGTGGTTCAACTGTTGGCGTTTACGTCAGCTGGTGACGGCGTTAAAAGCGAATCTTTAACATGTGTTACAGATCAAGATGGTACCTTATCTTCTCTCTCTCTCTTTACATGTCCATCTTCTACGTTGGAACACTTTGAGTTCACAAAGATACAACAAAAGAAACAAGACTTAATGGCCTTGATAAATTAAATTGCCTATAAAGAAACAAGACTAAATCTCAGTAGCTGTAATGGCGATTTGTCTCATTTCTTTTATTTTTATCGAGAAAAAAAAATGCCGAAAAAAGAAATGAGACTAATTTTCATTAGTTGCAATGATGATTTGTCTCATTTCTTTATTTTCATCTTAAACAAAAAAAAAAAGAAACGAGACTAATTTTCATTAGTTGCAATGGCAATTTGTCTCGTTTCTTTTATTTTTACCGAGAAAAAAAAATGCCAAAAAAAGAAATGAGATTAATTTTCATTAGTTGCAATGTTGATTTGTCTCGTTTCTTTATTTTCATGGTGAACGAAAAATGCCAAAAAAACAAACGAGACCATTTTTCATTAGTTGTAATGTTGATTTGTCTCATTTCTTTATTTTCATGGTGAACGAAAAATGCCCAAAAAAAACAAATGAGACAAATTCTCATTAGTTCCAATGAAGATTTGTCTCATTTCTTTATTTTCATAGTAAACAAAAAAAAAAGAAACGAGACTAATTTTCATTAGTTGCAATGGCAATTTGTCTCGTTTCTTTTTTGTCATGGTTAAAAAAATGTCAGAAAAGAAACGAGACTAAATCTTATCAGTTTCAATGACAGTTTGTCTCATATCTTTATTTTCATGGTGAAAAAAAAAATGCCAATAAATAAAACGAGACAAATTCCCATCAGTTACAATGACGATTTATCTCATTTCTTTTTTTACAGAGAAAATAAAAGTGTTAATAAAGAAATGAGACTAAATTTCATCAGTTCCAGTTCCAATGACCATCCGGTTATTTTTTTTCTTTGTGATGGACAAAATCGATGTTCCAATGTAGAAATCACCCGGTGTTTTAATATTTTTGAATATATTTTTTCTATTTTTTGGTAATGTCTTTTTTAGTGCCGAATGCTCCTTTGGATATTAAAGCGTTAATTGTTAGAAGCGATGCCATTCTGCTAGTATGGCGACCACCTGATAAAACTAATGGACAATTGACCAAATACACAGTGTACATGAGGACTCTCGATCGTGGTCATGAGGTCAGTTTTATTTAACAAGGGGTTTTGGAAAATGGCTACAGAAGCTTTGTTCACGATGGTCTTTGTACAATCGCCCAAAATGTACAATTGCTTTTTGTAAACGTTGTTCATGGATGCAATCACATGTAAATTAAACAAATTATTAGAAATTTTTTTTTTGATTGTTTGTAACACTTGGAAGGCTTTAGTGGACATAGCTCTGTAGCATCGAATGGAAACGTTTTAGGCCACTTTAATTTTTGTAATGAGACAATTACATGTTTTTTTTTTTTGTTTTTTTTTTATGTTTTTTGCAGCTTGAAATGACAAAACATTTAGTGAATCCATCAATGACTCAGTTTGAAGCTTCTGAATTAGTCGGTCGATATCGTTACGAGTTTTGGGTAACTGCTTCAACGACAATTGGAGAAGGGAAAAGCACCAAAGTTTTTGGCCAGTCTCTTACAAACTCCAGTAATTTGGGTTTAATTTTTACAATGAATTACAAATGTTCCAATAGCAATTGAACATTTTAAATAGCAAATTGAAAGTTTGAATTGAAGTTGTAAATTTTTATTGGCAATTAAGAGTTTCAATAGGAAAATTACAATATTTATTGAAATTTTCAATAAGATTTGTAAATGTCCAGGAGAAATTGAAGAATTGCAATTGGAAAATTTCAATATTTTAATGACTATTGAAAGTTTTAATTGGAGTTGTAAATTTCTAGTAGCAATTACGAGTGGCAATTGGAAAATTTCAATGTCTATTGAAACTTTCTGTTAAAACATTCCAGTAGCAATTAAGAGTTGCAATTGGACATTTACAATATTTTCAATTATCAATTGAAAGTTTCAATCAGATTTGGGAAAATTCCAGTTGTAATTTGAACATTACAATTTTTCACAATCTATTGAAAATTTCAGTAGAAAATGTCCAATTGGATTTGAAAAGTTAAAATAGCAATTAAAAAGTTCCATTTGCAATTGTAACTTCCAGTTTTTATTAAAAGCTTCAATAGCAAAAGTTATTTATGATAATTTTATACTAAAATAAATTTTTAAATTTCTAGTTTCTGCAAAAATTATTGGATTCGATCAACAGGTGACGTCAAAATGGAAAAGCAACATGACATTACCATGTCGCACAGTTGGCATTCCATCGCCTGTAATTGAATGGCGTGTTGGGTATTTCACCAATTGCCTTTTTTTTATTATTTCAAATCAAATTTATAATTGAACACAATGTCCAATAAAATTCCAGGTCTAATACATTGCATTCCAACGAAAGATTCAACACGTTAGCCAATGGATCTCTTTTGATTATGGATACAAAAAGCAGTGACAATGCCAATTACATTTGTAGAGCTCGCAATGTTTATGGCAGCGATTCAATCACTTATCAATTGACTGTCCTTTGTAAGAAAATACTAAAATCTATTGCCAATCCAATTGTCAATGCAATTGTCAATTTTAATGTATTTTTTGTAAAGCGCCACCTGATCCACCACATTTTACTTTTTCTTCAACAACTGCCAATTCCGTTGTAATTAAATGGGACTTCACCGACAGTAAAGGAAGTCCCATCATTGGTTATTCGCTGAGTTATCGTCAGGATAAAGGAGAGTGGGAAGAAATCCAGCTGGAACCAGATGCTCGATTTTATACAATAGACACATTGCAGTGTGGAACAGTTTATGAGTTTTATATGACTGCTTTTAGTACTGTTGGATCTGGAAATCCAAGCAATATACTTAAAGTTACTACTAGAGGATCAGGTATGGCATAAAAAAATGGTTTAAGGAGACTTAATCATGAGACACTTGATCACGTTGAAGATTTTATTAAAGAAATACTTGGCTGAGAAATGATGATCAACGTTGTTTTTATGTCAAAGTTGGTTATTATGACTTTTTATGATTTTTTTAAAGTGATGAGACTGAGTTGCATTGGTTTTGATGACGATTTGTCTCGTTTCTTTATTTTTTTTAAAATGATGAGACTGAATTGCATCGATTTCAATGCCATTTGTCTCGTTTTTATTCTACTTTTAAAGTGATGAGACTGAGTTACATTAGTTTCAACGTAAATTTGTTTCGTTTCTTTATTTTTTTTTTTTAAAGTAATGAGACTGAGTTGCATTGGTTTCAATGACGTTTTGTCTCATTTCTTTATTTTTTAAAGTGATGAGACTGAATAACATTAGTTTAAATGACGATTTGTCTCGTTTCTTTATTTTTTAAAGTGATGAAACCGAGTTGCATTGGTTTTCATGAAGTTTTGTCTCATTTCTTTATTTTTTTAAATTAATGAGACCGAGTTGCATTGGTTTTAATGACGATTTGTCTCATTTCTTTATTTTTTTAAAATAATGAGACTGAGTTGCATTGGTTTTAATGACGATTTGTCTCATTTCTTTATTTTTTAAAGTGATGAGACTGAGGTGCATTGGTTTTGATGAGAATTTGTCTCATTTCTTTATTTTTTTAAATTAATGAGACTGAGTTGCATTGGTTTTGATGAGGATTTGTCTCATTTCTTTATTTTTTAAAGTGATGAGACTGATTGACATTAGTCTTAATGAGTATTTGTCTCAATTTTTTATTTTTTTAAATTAATGAGACTGAGTTGCATTGGTTTCAGTGACGATTTGTCTCATTTCTTTATTTTTTAAAGTGATGAGACTGAGTTACATTGGTTTAATTGACGATTTGTCTCGTTTCTTAATTTTTTTAAATTGATGAGACTGATTTCCATTAGCTTCAATGACGATTTGTCTCGTTTCTTATTTATTTTGAGCAATGTTATCCTAAAAACTGTCTTTAGTAATAATAATTATGTTATTTCTAGTGCCTGTCGCGCCATCTAAAAATGCTGTGTTAACATCCGACATGTCTTCTGCGTCCTTACTTTTGAACGGTTGGTCAGGCGATGGCTGTCCAATTGATCATTTTACAGTCAGATATAAATTGATGGGGAAAAGTGACAGTTACTTAAAAAAAGAGTGGACAACAGTGTCTGACCATGTTGCTCCACTCAGCGAACCTTATGTTGTATATTTACAACCAAATTCCAAATATTTAATCGAAGTTGTGGCCTTTAACGCTGCTGGTTCAACCGGGGCAACCTACATTGTGGACACTTCAAGTAATAATTTAGGTAAATTTAGGCTTTTATTCAGCCAAATCTATTTAGTTCTTCATTTTTTTTGTTTGTTTTTGTTGGTGTTTAGTTGCAACTTCAATGTCAACTTTGGCTGTTACCGGAAATAAAGAACAAGTGGTGTTTTCTTGGAGTTGGACATTGGTGACCCCAATTGTTCTTTGCATTATTTTGGTGATTGTTGTAGTTATTGCGGGCTGTTTTTATATGAAGCGTCTTCCGCACGAGCGACATGAACAAGGTTAGTAAAGAGACCGGTGTTCCCATTGCCATTGTCATGTTAAATTGCAATTGACCCAGTATTTGGCCATGGCCATGGTCTCAAAATTATTTTATTTTTAAAAGACCTTTCAATTAAAAATCCAGTTGTAAAATGAAAACCGGCAAAACTGTGCTGGCAACTACTTTTTTCCATGTTAAATTTCAATTGACCCAATCTTTGGCCATGGCCATGGTCTCAAATGTTCTATTTTCAAAAAACCTTTCAATTAAAAATTCAGTTGTAAAATTAGACACGACAAAACTGCGCTGCGCTGACAACTACTTTTTTTAATGTTAAAATGCAATTGACCCAATCTATGGCCATGGTCTCAAAATTCTTTTTTTTCAAAAGATCTTATTTTAAAAAAACTAATGGCTTGAAGTGCAAGACTGAAATTAGACACAGTAAAACTGCGCTGACACGACATTTGTAGAAGCGCAGTGTTGTCGTGTCTCTCGCGCGGAGGAAATGTCTTAATGTACTTGTAAAAATTGATCAACTAATAAATTTTAATGTTAATTAAGATGTTGACTCTTCAAAGAAGTATCAACTGGCAACTGAAACCTCTGGAGTGATGGAGTTCCCTTTGAATCGATCGGTTCCTCCTACAAGTTACCAAGCAGCGGTCATGACACCAAACAACAAAAATGACTCAGGCACAGTTGTGTCATCTGATAGCCATGAAAACTTTATTCTTATTGCAAATGATGTTAATTTTAATTGAAATTTATGTATTAATTTAGGCAATGATGTCGAACCGTATGCGACATTTCAACTGCGAACAGATGGACCAAATTTTACGTGGAAGGCGCGGGATGCAAGGGATGTTGTAATTAGCGAGGTTGCTACAAGTTCTGGAATTAAGGTTTAAAGTTTGTTTGGAATAATTTTGGAATTTATACTTTGAACAGAATAATGAAAGGCTTGTTCAGCAAAAACTGTTCCAGAGGGCAGAAACATCTTATTCAGATGATACTGGTAAGAAGAATCTTTCCAATAATTTAAGAACTAAAATAGTTCTACTCATATATTTGATGTAATTTGATAAATACTTTTAATACCTTTAATTTGGCTATTTGTGGTTTTTAAAATTCAATGAACTAGATACCTAAATCTTTGAAAAATTGCACTAATTTAGCAATTTAAGATGTATTTTGACTTATAACTCAAGAACTAAAATAGTTAGACTTTTAAATTTGTTGTCCTTTGGTGGATAAATTTAGTACCTTTAATTTGGCTATTTGCAATCTTTTTTATTCAATCTACAAGATATCCAAATCTTTGAAAGTCCAGTTCCAGAATACTGCAAAGTCCAGTTCAGGCTTTGAAAATTGTTCTAAATATTTATAAAAGTGTTCTATTTTTTTTTAAAAAAAAAAAAGTTCCAGATTTGCTGTACCACAGTCAGGAGTCGAGCACTTCTGATAATTTATCATCTCCTGAATGTGACAGTGCTTATAGGATGTCCTATGAAAAGCAATTGCCTCCAACATCAAAAATGAGGTTGATTTTTTAGTTTAATATAAAAATAATAATGTTTAATTGGCATTAATTATTAAAAAGAAGCCACCATGTAATACCCAACCGGTGCTCCAACTTAAACTCCTGTTACATTGGAGTTGGAAAGAGGATATCGGATGATGATCGATTGGACCACATAGAAACTGTTCAAAAAGGTATTTTTATTTGATTGGGAGGAGGAAAAGGTTATTTTGTGACCTATAAAGTTTTTTTTGTTATGTGATTGTAGAGCTGAAATCTGTATTGGGTCTCAACATTGACACCAGGTATAAAATTCATAGCTCGAAGACGAACCATTAATTAATTAATTACGGTAATTAAAAATAATCAAATTTATTTATGTATATAAATGTTGCTGTATTAGTCACTACAACTGTCAATGGGAAATGAGAGAGGCTCAACTAAAACAAAGTGTGCTTTAAATTTTAAACTCCAAAAAAAAAAAAAAAAACCAAAATAAAATTAAATTATAAGATATTATACTTGACTTTCTTTCACAAATAAAAATAATTGTATATAAAATTTAAATGAAATTTGATATAAATGGACTTTTAAGATTGAAACTGTGTCTATGTGTCTTTATTGTATTTGTTTTAGGATTTCAATTATTGGCTGTTTTAGATGTAAAATGAAGTCAGAAGATCATTGGGTAAGACGTTGTGCACTTTGGGATCACAAATATTAAAGTTAGTTAGAAAAAACCGTCAGTTATTTTAACTGCATAGAAAGTTAAGATTAGGTGTTTTTATTAGTGTAAATAATTTTTTTTATGTAAAATTATGTTAAACTTTCATTGGTAAAAGTATAATTGCTGTAAGATTATGTTTTAAAAAGGTTATGATGAAAAACTGTTTAAAACGGCCAGTTATTTGTGAAATAACTGCTTAAAAAATTTTGATTTCAGTTTGTAATGATTAAAAACTGCTGTTTCTATTGTCAAATGACGTCAGAAGATCATTGGTTAAAGAGTTATGCACTTTGCGGCCACAAATATTATGGTTAATTAAGAAAAACCGTAGGTTATTTTACTTAAACAACGTAAAAAATTAAGATTAGGTGTTTTCATTAGTGTAAATAATTTTTTAATGGCTCTAAGAAAAAGATGAAAAATGTTATTTGTTAAATTTAGGACATAGGAATCTTATTTTTTAAGCCAATCGTACACATTTTCTGAATATGACAAAATTGGGTCACTAACGTTTCGGTAGGAACAGTTATAAATACAAGAATCGACTGAAATGCTAGGATGGCTAACTTCGAAAATATTTTCGGTTAAAAACTCATTGAATGCGTAATCTGGGAAATACCCAATGACACAGATCGTTATCAATTGCTATTTGTTTTACGACCTTAGCGATCTCAAAATTATCATTTACAGATTGAAAATCGCTTGTTTTTATACAAATTTTACCTTGATGATCTGGTTCAACAGGTTCAAGAACAATACTGTTAAACTTTAACTCACTTTTAGACAACTTTTTAGATAAATAAATCCAAATGGTGTGTTTAGTGTATCGATGTCTTCACAAAGGATACACCAATATCCGGAAATCAGATTTTCTTTTACAGCCATGTCCATCAAGTGAGAATTTGTTACTTTCGTTGTCTTTATCAGGTGATCAATGGCAAGAATTGCCTCAGAACTCCATGGTTTGTTTCCCTCATTAGGTGGACTTTTGCAAATTACTGCTTCGTTAAACCTAAAATGAAAATTAGTTAAAATTAGTCTTTTAACTAAAATTGAATAAAATTATACTTTGTAGCAGTTACAATGTGAGATTGGATAAATTCTTCTAATGAAATGTTGTCCTGTCCAGAGTAAATATCAGGTACTTTAGCCATTTTTTTAATTATTGAAAAAATTAAAAAGAAAAAAATAAAAGAAAGCAAGATAACTAATAAAAATTAGTTAACATTTACCTTTCAGGGTCTTATGAACACAAGATGTATTCAAAAATTTAAAGTCTTGGAGATTAAACTGACGATGAAAGAATGAATTATTTAACATCATTTCTTTTTTTATTCAAGTAAATGAACAAAGTGGGCGGGACTTTGGCTAATTGCGAATAAATCAATAAAAAAAATTAATAAAGAAAACTTGGTGATCAAAGTTCATGACAAAAAGTTGATTAATTGTCAAAACAAAGGCTAAATCTATGTTTAAACTGTAAATAAAATAATAATGTGTGTCTGTCTGTACTTTATGCATTCTTACGTCATTTGTCCTATCATCATGAAATTTTAGGAAATTATTCAGTACACTCAGACGACCATTTTAGCCATAAAAAAGTTGTAAATATCGTTCTAATTTTTTTAATTAAGTTTTTTTTTTAATTAAGTTTGTGGTTCGCGAGACAGTTAAGAGCCAGAGTTTTTTAAACCTTTAGCGCCATCTTTTGAGCTAACGGTTAAATCAATATGGTGAATGCAATAACACAATAGAAAATTAACTGGACTCATAATCTTCGCAGCAACGCGCGACGGGTAAAGCTACAGTAGTTAATAATAAAATGAACCATTTTTCTAACAGACACATGTTGTTCTCAAATGACGTCAGAAGATTATTGATAAATGGGGGTTATGCACTTTAGGATCAAAAATATTAAAGTTAGTTTGAAAAAACCGTAGGTTATTTTATTTAAACTGCTTACAAAATTAAAATTAGGTGCTTTTATTAGTGTAAATAAATGGTTTTTTTATTTAAAATTATGTCAAACTTTATTGGTGAAGGTATAATTGCTCTAAGAACAAGATTAAAAAGGTTATAATTTAAAAAAAAACTGTTTAAAACGGCCGGTTATTTGTTAAATAACTGCTTGAAAAATAAAGATTTTGTTTTTGAAGATTAAAAACTTTTGCTTATTTTTTCGGTAATCAGAGTGCGCAGTTTGCATGGAAAGTATGCCGTACGTGCGCCGAACACTGACGGCACTTGCAACATCAGGATTTACCTTAAATTTAAATGAACTCGTCTTTTATCACAAATTTAACACAAATTGTATTCTTATGCAAACCTAGTATGAGTGGTAATTAATGCTTTAATTTAGTATTAACGCTATGCATAAGCCCCTTCTAGTAGGCAATCGCATATTCACGGTAATCAGAGTGCGGAGTTTGCATGGAAAGTATGCCGAACGTGCGCCGAACACTGACGGCACTTGCAATCTTTCCACTTACAGAAAATTGGCAATATCAGGATTTACCTAAAATTTAAATGAACTCTTCTTTCTTACAAATTTTATTATTATGAAATCCTAGTATAAGTGGTAATTAATGCTTAACTTCAGCATTAACGCTATGCATAAGCCCTTTATAGTAGGCCGACACGTACTTACGGTAATCAGAGTACGGAGTTTAAATGGAGTGCATGCCGAACGTGCGCCGAACACTGTCGGCAGCGATTTCCACGGTGATTTAAAAATTCAAATAAAAATTGTTTAAATTGATCAATCTTTATGGAAATTGCATAAATATATTTACTTTAATGTTTTTAGAAGTTTAAATGTTGTTTGCAAGTGTTTTTAGTACTTTTTAATTATTTTTTAGCAAAACTTTGCAATGTAAAGTTAAGTTCAGATATCCTCTCATATGTTATTGACTTAAAAAACATAAAAAATTTTAAATTTTATATTTAAGCTGACAAATTGCATACAACCTATCAACTGCATTAAAAAAACATTTATTGGACTATTTTCATCTCTTAAAATTAATAAACAAATTTTTTATTGAATAAAAACTGTATTTTTCTCATTTCTATGTGACGTCAGTTATTCATCTAAGTGACGTAGTTTATTTACAAAATTTTTCATTCCTCTCTCCGATTGGCTGTGAATGATTTGGCGGTAAAATAAAATGGGACAGTAAACGTGCGCGGTTGATCAACTATCAATTTGACGGTGAAGGAAAGCACGATGAAGAAATGTTTGCGATGCCGTGACTCTTACGAACAGCAGCGGTTTAAAGACTTCGGGAAATCGATAGAAGAATCTAAACATAATTCATTGAATTGTGTGGTGTCATTTAACTTCTGTAAGTGTTATTATAAATTTTATTACAGTAATTTATTAATTGGGAACTAAGTAATCAGCTGATAAAGCGTTAATTGGTTAGTGGAATGCAGAAATTCTGGGCCGGCGAAAGATACGATAATGGCGGAAGAAAATTTGCTGATTCACGTACTTCTTGTCTTTAATAAGAGAAAGTCGGCTTCAAGTTGATTTTGACAGGTTTTAAGTCGACTTTGGAGTCAAACGACATAGGTTGACTTTAGAACAAAGTCACCCATCCAAGACTTTTTGAGTCAAACGACATTTATCGAACGTTTGAGTACAGTCGCTCACCACAATTTGTGACTTGTGGAGTCAGTGAGTCATTTTACCTGCTGTTTTTGTGATGGGTGATGAAACTAGTGATCCCTCGAAAGTCCAGGGTCGAGGATCATCCTTGAAAACATCAAATTGAACTGCAGATTGATATCTGGATGGTTATAATAGCCGTGTGAATGCAGAAATTCTCAGTAATAACTCAATTTGCTTTTTTTGTTGTTGATCTATAACAGACACTGTAGTATTGCGTTCTAAAATAATTGCATAGCGACATTTTGTCAAAAAAGTGTTCGATTTGATACTTGTAAAGCTTTCATCTAGGCTGTGGCTGAAGAAACAACAACCCTGCTGAATGTAAATCAGGTACGTAAATTTTTTCGTTTTAATAACAATCAATACTGTACAAGCAAAATCTTGATATGCTGTTTGACATTTCCTGTCTGTAATTATTAATGCGTTTGGGTTTAATGGTATCGGGTATGTACTGTACTGTATGTCTTTTTGCTTTGTAAGTTTAAGCCTAACGCCAAAATGACAGGGTGATGAAAAACGTTCGATTGTTTAAAAATTTCAGCCGCCGCCATTCAACGTTCGAAAGCCATAAAATTTTCATTTGACATTTTGTTTTTCTTTAGTATTTTTTTTTTAAAAAATGTTATTATTATTGTTTTGTGTAGGTTTAACCATGTCTAAACCGCCTAATGAAAACCTAACTACTTACAAATTGGTTGTTGTTGGAGATGGAGGCGTTGGAAAATCAGCTTTAACTATTCAATTGTAAGGCAAAAGATTTAACGTTGCTAATTTCTTATGAAGATTTGAATAATCTTTGAAATTTTTTAACAGTTTTCAGAAAATGTTTGTCACCGATTATGATCCAACGATTGAGGATTCGTATATACAACACACAGATGTTGATGGGCACTGGTGTGTTCTCGACGGTAAGTTAACATTAACTTAAAACTCTGAATCCAACAAACTGTACTTAACTTCTGTTTTTGTCATTCAGTTCTGGACACGGCTGGTCAAGAAGAGTTTAGTGCCATGCGTGAACAGTATATGAGAAAAGGAGATGGATTTCTTCTAGTCTATTCGGTAACTGACAGGCAAAGCTATGAAAATATTCATCATTTTTATACTCAGATTTTGCGGGTGAAAGATAGGTTTGTATTAACAATTTTTGGCTCAAGAGTTTTGCTTGGAATCTTGTTTTTTAAAACTGATTTGAGCTGTGATGTTTTGCAGGGATTATTATCCGATGCTTTTGGTAGCTAATAAAGTGGATTTGGTTCATCTTCGTAAGGTTACTGAGGACCAAGGAAGAGAGCTAGCAACTCAATTAAACGTAAATGGGACTTCTATTATACGTTTTGGTGACAGTACAGTAGAAGAAACTTGAGATTTTGAGGTTATTGGTGACCAAGTTTGACCCAAAGAACTTTTATCAGATTTAAGGCACCAAATTTTAGATTTGTAGAGAAGGAATTTGGTGTTGAAGATACTTTACCACGTTTTCGTAATTGTTAAATTTTGGTTCTTGTTATTTAGTTTGATAGTTTTAGTCTCTTATTTCATGTTATGACACTTAAGTTGTTGAATCTAAGTTGTCAGATGTGGCTTTGAGGCTTCAATTTTATGTTTATGAAACACTAAGTTGTTGAATTTTAGTTCTTCAAAATAGTTTTAAGGCTCTAAATTTCTGTTTTAGTAAATGAATTTGGTGCTTCACATTCTTGTATGTGATATGACATTCTAAATGGTTGAATTTTAGTTCTTAAAGTGGTTTTGAGGCTCCAAATTCATGTTCTACTAAGCGGTTTTGGTGCTTCAGATTCTTGTATTTAACATAGCACACCAAACTGTTGAATTTTAGCTCTTAAAATGTAGTTTTAAGGCTTCACATTTATGTTTTTGCAACTGAATATGATGCTTTAGATACTTGGATATGATCTCATAAGATAATTTCTAGTTCTTGTTGCTAAATTTAGTCTTTCAAATACTTTATTGATTCATTAGACATTTGAGGGCTTTCAAGCGCCAAATGTTGGCTTCTTGTGTATAAATTTGGTGCTTAACATACTTGAATACACAATGTAAAGCATATTTTTTGTTTTCACAAAGAAGATTGTCGTATAAAGTAAGTTTTCAAGTGTGGTTTTAGTTTGGCGCTTTAGGAACTTTTTTGAGGTTACATTTTGAGTTTTACTATCAAATTTGGTGCTTGCAATCTTGTTTAATGTATTTTACAAGGCGAACTGATGGATTTAAACGTGCAGTTTGGTGTTTGAGGCTTTAGATTTCGATTTTAGTTATTGAAGTTGATGCTTGAAATAATTGTATACATTTTTAGAGACCAACTTTTGGGTTTTACTAGGAAATGTCTCAAGGTGTTACAGTAATATATCGTCACTGTAGATGCAACATAACGAATCTCAGTTTTTCGAATTTTTCAGGAGAGCGAAAAAACCATCTTGTTCTTACATTGTCAGCCTGCATAAACCATGTTACAAAATCTTAAATTCTAGAAAAACTAAGTGGGATTTTCATGAACTAGAGATTTCAGGGAGATTCAGCGGAACATTTTGCACATCATGATATGTGTAACTCAAATTAGCCCAAAAATGAGTTTCGTCATGTTGCATCTACAGTGACGATATGTTTAATGGTTCATTTTGGCATCTTAAAATCTTTATTTACTATTATTTATATGCCAAATTGAATCAGTTGAGCACTATTTAGGGTATTCAAGGCACCAAATGTGAGATTTATGCAAAACATTTGGTGCTTAAGATGTTTCATTATACTGTATTTTAAAAGCTAAAGTTTACTTTTTTTTGTGTCCAAATTTTGGCACATGAGATTTTTATTGGTTAGAAGATCCAAATTCTTACTTTGTAAAGCTAAAGTCTACATTTATTGATGAAATTCAATCATTCAATTGCTTTCTTTGGTGGTCAAGGTACCAAATCTCAGTTCTACTGACTGAATTTGCTTTTTCAGGGTCTTTGTATCGTGTTTTCTGAATAATTTCAATAGTTTTTGTTCTTGTTCTTCTTTAGGTTCCTTACATAGAGACAAGTGCAAAAGATCCTCCTCTAAATGTCGATGCAGCTTTTCATGAAGTAGTTCGAATAATAAGGTAACTTGTGGTGGCTATTAAAACGTTTTGAAGACTTAATGCTTACATATTATTTTGCTAGAAATCATCCCCCAAGTGCTGATGTTCGCAAGAAACGAATTCGTGGGAAGAAACGCTGCACAATATTGTGAATCGCTTTGCCTCTTAATCACACAAGCGATTAACTTCTCATTTCATTTTGATGTTGGTCACCTCATTCGCCGTGAGTAAAAACAAAACCAAAAAATAAAATACAAGAGAACCAAATTGTATTGGTGAGTAAACAAACTAACAACGACAACAACAATGCATTTGTAAGTTAAATTAACGTGTAAAAAGTGGGTAAAGAATTTTTCTCTGCTTCCCAAAAGGGAAAACTTTTCCCTTTTTTTTTTTGGGGGAGGAAAAATTGACTTTGAGCTGGTTGAGAGTTACTTTATGACATGTATAATATAATAACTTAGTTGAAATTAGCTGTAGTAGTGAATATTTATAGCAAACTAATGATAATATTTTTTAAAAAAAAGATGTAGAAGATAAAGTAGACACATCTCCCTTCCTCATAATGCAGGCTATGTTTAGTACAGGTCTCTCTCTCTCTTATAATATTGAGCTTTATTTTCATAGGAAACAAAAATCTCTCTATGGTATTTATAGTAGCTGTGTGCAGGGCTTTAAATTCAGATATGTATGCTGCATTTTAAAATGAAAAATTAACCGTAATTTACGGTTTTTTTGGTTATAAATGAGCGTACTTACTTTCTATATAACGAGAAAATGCTTTCAGAGGCGCTGAAATTGATACAATATTCGTGGTGTTAATGTATAGAACGTGTATAAGCGAAATGTAAAAAACCGAACGAATTTCAACGTTGCGTAGAACGTTTGAAACAGATTGGGGGTTTTTAAAGACGCTGAAGTTCGTTAAAATATTCGATTGTGTTACTGTATAGAAAGCTTGTATGGTGTATGCGAAAAACAAACTGATTTCAGCATTGCGTAGAACGTTTGGTTTTTCGCTTGTATTGTGGATTTTTGAAGGCGTTGAAATTGGTATAACATTCGATTGATTGTGTTAATGGCACGCATGGATATTTTATGCGAAAAACAGGCGGCCTTCATCGTTGTCTAGAACGTTTTTAACAATTTTAAAATTTTGGAAGGAGTTTGAGACGCTGAAATTGCATTTGTTTGTAACGATAGAATTTGTGCGTTGGAAAAGCATGGCAATTTCAGCGTCTTTACATAGTGCAGGTATTTTGTTGTTGGAATTGAGTTTTGAGCCTGTCGATATGCAATTGATATTAACTTTTGTTTTTATTATTATTTTTACGAAATAGTTATGTGTATAAGCCTAAAGCAATGGTAAAGTTGCTATGATGGCCTAAAGGAAGAAGAAGAAATGTATGTTTTTCTTTTTCTCTTAGTGTTGAGATACGGTACGCTCAAAGTTTTAAAAAAGGTAAAAAGTTATTGAATGTAATCGTAGTACATGTACAGTACGTTTATTGGTCTTTGGAAAAAGCTTTAAATCTGTGTTGACGTTTTGAAAATTAACAAGCAGGTGTATACAAAAACTGTGATTGTGTAAGAAAAAGTCGCTGTTCTTAATTATAGTCATTGATGGTGAACAGTCGACTTGAGTAGAAATTCGTGATTTGTGTAGAGAAATTATTATTATTATGCTTTTGTTACTGAATTTACTGTGATTAAATACATCGATTGATTTATTACAGGGAGTTTTTTCAGTGTTTTGACGAGAATTTCGAATAACGACGAAAACATTGGAATTTCGAAATTTAAAAATTGATAGGAAAATGTTCGAATTTTCATATTTAAAAATTGAAATGAAAACGTTCGATTTTACTAATTGAAAAATTGAGATGAAAACATTCCATTTTACAATTTTAAATATACAGTATAATGAAACATTCGAATTTCCAGATTTAAAAAATTAGAATGAAAATATTCCATGTGACTAATTTCAAAAATTGAAATGAAAACATTCGAATTTCCATATTTAAAAAAATTTAAAATGAAAACATTCGATTAAACTACCGGTATTTTAAAAAATTGAGATGAAAACATTCGAATATCCAAATTTCAAAATGTGCCGCCAGGGAAAATAAAATAAAAAAAAAAATATTGAATAGTGTTTTAAAGCGCCACTTTGCGGACGGCGTGAAAACTAAATCCAGGAAATTTTTATCTGTGTGATTCGTTGAGCGGTTAAGACTGGCAGAGGATGATTTCATCTCAAATCATAATGTTGCGTGTGATATGAAAAGAAAATTAGGAAATGTGCAGTTGTTTCAGCTCACAATTATTAATGACGGAATATATGAGATAATGTTTATATGATTATTCTAGAATCGTAATGACGTCGTATGTACGGGAAAAGTGCGTTTGCTTATGATAAAAAATTCCCCCGAGAGAGAGTGTGTGTGTGTATCTGTGTATATGTGAGAGTGCGTGAAAAGTGTTCGAATTTTCGAAAAAAGCCGTCATCATTGGGGGAAGCTTGTTCTTTTTTGCCGCCGAAGACGCTTAACGCTGATGCCGATGGAAATATTGTAAAAAATTCAACTCTCAACGCCTACAAATGTGAGTACAAAATATCC
>JAAFCF010006680.1:2701083-2721340 GCA_013389785.1 Helicorthomorpha holstii | reverse complement strand
TTCTGTAAGATAGAAAGCAACCATTGGTAAGGTAGGGGGAAAAAAATGAGAAGAATTCACTGAAATTTCCGTTTGGTCTGCTGATGAGACTTTCTTACTCTTTTTTTTTTTTTTTCTTGGAAGATTTAATTATGCTGCAGGGTAATGTGTATTTATACCCAAATAGAGA
Source organism: Helicorthomorpha holstii (assembly GCA_013389785.1). NCBI lineage: Eukaryota > Metazoa > Arthropoda > Diplopoda > Polydesmida > Paradoxosomatidae > Helicorthomorpha > Helicorthomorpha holstii. The sequence continues at coordinate 2,721,171 of JAAFCF010006680.1, read as the reverse complement.
AATCGTGTTTCTTACAACAAAAAAGGAGAGAATTTTTTTAGGTCATTCAACACTCATTCAGTCAAGTAAAGAACTTGAAAAAAATATATATATTACAGTTCAGTAAAATAAATAAAAATGGTTTTGTTCTAATTGCTATGGCGACAGAAATGCATGGGCGAAAATTATTTTCTGTAATTTTAGTTATGATTTTTAGAATGTGAAATGTGAAAAAAAAAAAAAAATTCTAAACATTAAATGCAAACAGCACGTGCTTAGGTAATTGGCTGCCATGATAAATATTTTTTTTTCTTTTATTTTTAATCATTTTAGAAGGATTTTTCTTCTTTTATTTTTAATCATCTTAGAACGTTTTTATTTTTTTTTTTATTTTTAATAATTTTAGAACGTTTTTTTTCTTGTATCTTTTAATAATTTTAGAAAATTTTTTTTCTTTTGTTTTTAATAATTTTAGAACATTTTTTTTCTTTTGTTTTTAATAATTTTAGAACATTTTTTTCTTTTAATTTTAATAATTTTAGAACATTTTTTACTTTTAATAATTTTAGAACGTTTTCTTTTTTTTTTTGTTTTTAATAATTTTAGAACATTTTTTTTCTTTTACTTTTAATAATTTTAGAACGTTTTTTTTCTTTTATTTTTAATAATTTTTGAACATTTTTTTACTTTTAATCATATTAGAACGTTTTTTTCTTCTTTTTTTTTCAATGTCATTCAAATCTCGATTTTCGAACATTAAATCAGTGAGATGAATGGAAACTTCAACGTGTGGGACATGAGCATGAGACTTTGTTCTCTTTTTTTTTAGTTTTCCAATAAATTGTTACAGTTGATTTATTTATTGCTGATAATATTGATAATAGATAGACATTTTCTACTGAATTCTAAAGATACTAGAGATTCATAAATAATTTAGCCGTTAGGTGTGCTGCTCATTTCCAGGATTCCAATTATTATTGGTTTTGATTGTTTTCCAAGAAATTGGCTTATAATGTACGGCAATCTTAAGAAATTAGCCCAAATGGATTACTTGGAAGAACAAATCAGGATTTAAACAGAATTGGTATTTAACTGGAATAATAATTTAAGGATCAGAAAAGGTGCAGCAATTTGTTTTGAGAGAGATTAAAGCTTATTATTTGGGATTATAGACTGGATTTTAGTAAACTATAGTCAAGCTAAGCTACAGTAAGTGCAGTTGGCAAGGGAATTTAATCTAATAAAAATTGATTTTGGCAACTGATCTGTACTTTGGAGGTTCTAAAAGATGAAAATGAGTAAGTAGGGTTATAGAATGAACACTCCTCAACTACATTATATTATCAAATAAATAATGAGACAAATCAGCATTGAAGTCAATGTAATTCAGTCTCATTTCTTTAAGAAAAAATAAGAAACGAGACAAATTTACATTTAAACTAATGTAACTTAATCTCATCACTTTAATGAAAATAAATAAACGAGACAAATTGTTTATGAAACCAATGCAACTTAGTCTCGTCACTTTAAGAGAAAAAAACCGAGACAAATTCACATTGAAAGTAATGTAACTCAGTCTCATTTCTTAAAAAAAAAAAAAAAAAAAAAAAAAATGAGAAAAATTCACATTGAAACCAATGTAAAATAGTTTCATCACTTCAAAAAAAAAAAGAAAGAAACGAGACAAATTCTAATTGAAACCAATGTAACTCAGTCTCATCACTTTAAGAAATATAAAGAAACGAGACAAATTCACATTCAACTCAATGTAACTTAGTCTCATCAATTAAGAAAAAATAAATAACCGAGAGAAGTCGTCATTGAAATTAACGTAACTTAGTCTCATCACTTAAAAAAAAAGAAACGAGACAAATTCACATTGAAACCAATGTAATTCAGTCTCATTTCGTTAAAGAAAAAAAAGAAATGAGACAAATTGTTATTGAAACCAATGTAATTCAGTCTCATCACTTTAAGAAAAAAATAAAGACATGAGACAAATATGTATTTAAACCAATGCAATTTAGTCTCATTTCTTTAATGGTGAAAAATGAAGTTGCAAATTGTGTTATGTAGTTGACATCAAAGCATGTACTGGAATTACAATGGCAAATTATTATGAAACTAATTTATACATTTTTTTATTTAAGAAAATTATGTTAAATATCGAAATATCGAATTAGTATATTGAGCAAATATCGTATCGTCCTGTGCTGTGCTAATGAGTATATGTCGTGCCATGTACTGTACTGTATTGTATTGTACTGAATGTACCTTGAACATTTGTTATTCATAAAAGCAAATGCACACGTAGCGTCATTGTATGTATAATAAATTATGATTTAATATTTGACTTTGGCCTATGACTACATGCTTGTTACTTTTGTTGAGTTAAAAAATGAGCTGCAATCCCATTACTACTATTATTATTATTATATGCATTAGTATGCATTGAATGTGGTAACAAAATAAAATTATTATTGTAATTTTGAATGGAAATTTATTTTTTGTATGATTAATGTGAACGAATTCATCGTCATCAATTCTTTCACTGGCAAATTAGTTGATGCAAAGGACAATTTACATGGTTTTTAGTATTTTACCTGGTGATTTCATCAGTTGGAACACAGTTTTTGAAATAAACGAGACGAATTGCCATTCGAACTCTATAAGATTTTGTCTCATTTTTTTTAATTTTTATTTTACAAATAATATTTAGAATATATAGAATTTTTTTTAAAGAAGAATAAAGGAAACGAGACAAATCCCCATTGAACTTAATGCAATTTCGTCTCGCTTCTTTATTGGCATTCAAAAAACAAAATGTTCCAATTTTGCAAATCACCCGTTTTTATTGCATAGTAAAATAAAATGAGGTCGATTCAGTGCAGACAAGTGGTAGTACTGTAACTGTTTCTCAAAGGTTTTCAGATTCACGTGCGTAGTTTTTTTTTTTGGCACGCGTATTCGTAGAACAATTGTATAACATTTTAATCAAGCTACTGAATTTGTAGTTCCAATTTCAAAATTGTTTTTTGAAATGTCAGAAAACATTCTAAAAATGAAATTAAGAACACAATAAAAAATCACAACTTTCAAACCACGTGAAATAAAATTAGTGGACGTTCTAAAATTAAAGTAAATAGAAAAATTTAAGCACGTGAATTTTATTTTATGCAACCATTTAATTTGATGATGTTCTTTTTTCTTTCTTTCTTTTTTGTTCTTTTTTTTTTTTGGGACGTCCCTGTGTTTGAGAATCGCATCTTCCTGCAAGTAAAAATAATCTGCAATTTATTAAATGACATGGAAGTTGTTTTGGGTTCTGCATTTATGAACTTTTTGTGAGAATGAATGTCATTTATATTAAATGCTACAACAGCAGACGACATTTTTAATAAACTGAAGTGTTTTTAGTAGTCTAAATAGACACTCAGCCTAATGGACCAAATAATAATAATAAAAAAGCACTGTAGTGTATTTTTTGAATTAGATTTGGCGGTTTTGTTTAAAAAAAAAAAAAAAAAGGAAATAATATTGGCCGAAATTGAGCGTGGGATTTCGGCGTCCAAAAATGCATTGCTTAATTGTTTTCGTATTTTTTCTCACAATGTTAAATATATAGGTCATAATTTTTCCACTTCACAAAAAAAGAAATAGTAAAAAAGTTAGACAAAAATAAAAATAAAAAAATAAAGTTAGATAAAATGGGCACGGCTTGACCATGCAAATTAAATGAGCTATTTTTAGATTTTTCTTTATAAGATTAATGAGTGTGTAAACTTTCTTGTGATTATTTCTTTAAATTAAAAGAAAGAGTTTTTCGGCAATAGAAGAAGGTTTTAAGGCGTTACAGTTTTATTTAATTGGTGATGTATTGGTTTAAGTTGGTTTTTGTTTATCTTTTTATTAAAATGACAGAACTGGCACAATACTTAAAGTTGCTTAAAATAATCAAAAAGTAATGTACAGTAACTACAAAGTAGGAAAATGTATTAGTATTGCAGAACAATGTAAGAAAATGTACTTGAATTTCTTGGAAATGTAAGAAAATGTACTATTTTTGTTCAGAAATGTGAGAAAATGTACTTGTATTGCAAATGAACGTAGGAAAATGTGTTTGTATTGCACAGAAATGTGTGACAATGTACTAGAATTGCTTGGAAATGTAGAAAAATGTACTTGTATTGCACAAAAATGTAGGACAATGGACTAGAACTACAGTTAATTGTAGGAAAATTCAGTTTGTTGTACAGAAATGTAGGAGAATATACTAGAATTGCAAGTAAACATAAGAAAATGTAGTTTTATTGCAGATACATGAAAGAATATTTACTAGAATTGTTTGGAAATGTAGGAAAATGTACTTGTATTGCACGGAAATGTAGGAAAATATACTTAAATTGCAGATAAATGTAGAAAAGTGTAATAGAGTTGATTTGAAATGTAGAAAAGTGTACTAGAGTTGATTTGAAATGTATAAAAGTGTACTAGAGTTGCTTGGAAAGGTAGGACAGTGAACTAGAATACAGTTAAATGTAGGAAAATGTACTATAATTGCCTGGAAATGTAGGAAAATGTTTTAGAAGTGCTTGGAAATGTAGGAAAATGTACTATAATTGTCTGGAAGTGTAGGAAAATGTACTGGAAGTGCTTGGAAGTGTAGGAAAATGTACTGAAAGTGCTTAGAAATGTAGGAAAATGTACTGAAAGTGCTTGGAAATGTAGGAAAATGTACTGAAAGTGCTTGGAAATGTAGAAACATGTACTTGCATTGCACAGAAATGTAGGAAAATGTACTAGCATTGTTTGGAAATGTAGGAAAATGTACTAGAGTTGTCTGGAAATGTAGAAAAGTGCACTAGAGCTGCTTGGAAATGTAGAAAAATATACCAGAACTGCTTGGAAATGTAGAAAAATGTACTAGAATTGCCTGAAAATGTAGGAAAATGTACTGGAAATGCTTGGAAATGTAGGAAAATGTACTTTAAGTGCTTGGAAATGTAGGAAAATGTACTGAAAGTGCTTGGAAATGTAGAAACATGTACTTGCATTGCACAGAAATGTAGGAAAATGTACTAGAATTGTTTGGAAATGTAGAAAAATGAACTAGAATCGTCTGAAAATGTAGGAAAATGTACTATTATGACACAAAAATGTAGGCAAATGGTGTTCTTTATCAGCTATCTAATTAAATGAGCTATTTTTAGAAATTTTAAATAAGATTAATGAGTGTGTAAACTTTCTTGTGATTATTTCTTTAAATTAAAAAAAAAATGTTATTTTCGGCGATTTAAGAAGTTTTTAAGGCGTTTCAGTTTTATTTAATTAGCAATGTATTTGTTTATGTTATTTTTTTATCGTTTTATTAATTGCTCATTCATGAAAAAGATCTTTTTTTTTCTTCTTTGTAATTTTAAATTGTAATTGTAGTTAAGGATTAATTTTTTTAATCTGACTTTAAAAGAAAACAGCGCCACCTTTTGTGGAGTTCACACAGCGTGTTTTCATCGATTATAATTAATTACGATCAATGTCTATGAGGATTGCATGATGTTGTCCTTCACGTGGGAGTTAATCATCTTAACGGATTCTTTTTTTTTTTTATAAGATTATTATTTTTATATTTTGAGGGCAAAGCCCTGTTACTGTGACGTTCCAACGTTCGACGTCCCACTTATCTGATTTTTATTTATTCGTTCGAAATGATGTTTGAATTCTAAAATTCGAATTGAAATTTAAAAACTAATAATTTTGAGTTACCTTGACAACTAAAGCGTTAGAAATGTTAGGAAATCGTTCTAAAATTCGAATCAAGAATTAACAAAAGCAAAAAAAATTTTACCTTGACAACTTAAGCGTTAGAAATGTTAGGAAATCGTTCTAAAATTCGAATCAAGAATTAACAAAAGCAAAAAATAAAAGTTATCTTGACAACCAAAGCGTTAGAAATGTCAACAAACATTCTAAAATTGGAATTGAAAATTGAAAACAAATAAATTTTAGTTACCTTGGCAACCAAAGCATTAGAAATGTTAGGAAATCGTTCTAAAATTCGAATTGAAAATTAAAAACAAATAATTTTTAGTTACCTTGACAACCAAAGCAATATAAATATTGGAAATCATTCTAAAATTCGAATTGCGATTAAATTGAATGCCATTTTGTGTGTTACTTACTGAAACTTGAATGTGCTAGTGGGTCGTAGTCATTACTTTGAGAAGCAGGAAATTTGTAGTAATTAAATGTAATGATTTAAAGATGGAGGAAGAAATACTGGTATATTTTATCTTTACTTTTTATCTTAAGTTTTCTGAGGAAGATAATTCGATATTTTATAATGGGAATTATTTTTTGAATGTTGACCCAGCTGCACTGTTGTTGTGTATGTGTTTGTACCTATTTTATCAAAATAAAATAATAAATTTATTCAGGGCGCATATGAAGATGGTGACCTGAAAGGGGTCAACGGTCACTTTGATGTCTTGTTGAGGTGTATAGACGTGTTTCAGTAAGGCACCAAATGACATGATAGGGGTAAACACTAAATAAAATGACATTTGTCACGGTGAGTTTACTGCTTAAAATAAGTTCAATTGAAACTTGAGCTCTCAACATTCAATTTACATCAACAATTTATACGCAGGGTGCGTTCACAACATTTTTTTTAAAGAAAAATATCTTACTTTAGAAACACTTGCCAAGTTTTAAAGAAAATGTATATATTTCTTAAGATGAGACTGAATTTTATGTGTTTCAATGGCGTTCTGTCTCGTTTCTGTATTGCAATGGCGAAAAAAAAAATGAGTGAAATAAAGAAATGAGACAAATTGTTATTGAAACTGATGAGATTTAGTCTCATTTATTTATTAATTTAAAGAAAATTTTACCAATAAAGAAATGAGACAAATTGCCATTGAAACTGTTAAGATTTAGTCTCGTTTCTTTATTAATGTGTAGAAAAATTGTGCCAATGAAGAAATGAGACAAATCGCCATTGAAACTGATGAGATTTAGTCTCATTTCTTTATTGATTTGAAGAAAAAGAGTGCCAATAAAGAAATGAGACAATTTATCATTGAAACTGATTAGATTTAGTTTCATTTCTTTATTAATTTGAAAATAAGAAACTGTGCCAATAAAGAAATGAGACAAATCGCCATTGAAACTGATGAGATTTAGTCTCGTTTCTTTTTTAATGTAAAGAAAAAGTGTGCCAATAAAGAAATGAGACAAATTCTCATTGATTCTGATAAGATTTAGTCTGGTTTCTTTATTAATGTAAATATATTTGTGCCAATGAAAAAATGAGACAAATTGGCATTGAAACTGATGAGATTTAGTCTCATTTCTTTATTAATTTTTTTTTAAAAAAAAAAGAAACTGTGTCAATAAAGAAATGAGACAAATTGTCATTGGAAGTGTTAAGATTTAGTCTCATTCCTTTATTAATGTAAAGACAAAGTGTGCCAGTGAAGAAATGAGACAAATCGCCATTGAAACTGATCAGAATTAGTCTCGTTTCTTTATTAATGTAAAGATAAATTGTGCCAATAAAGAAATGAGACAAATTGTCATTGAAACTGATGAGATTTAGTCTCGTTTTTTTGTTTCTTTGAAGAAAAAATTGTGCTAAAAAAATAAATGAGACAAATCATCATTGAAACTGATGAGATTTAGTCTCATTTCTTTATTAATTAAAAAAAAAGTAATGAGACAAATCGCCATTAAAACTAATAACATTCAGTCTCGTTTCTTTTTTGTCATGAAAACAAAGTTGAGTTCAGTAAATATTTTTTTTTGTAATTTTGCATTTTTTGTTGTTGTGGTTAATGACGTCATTTTCTGTTGGTTAAGTAACATCTTAGAGGGACATTATGTAGTCTTTTATTTTTTAACTTTATTTTTTTTATTGTTACTGTATTTTTGGACTCCCCATGTTGTCATTCAGGTACCTACAGTACAGTATATATTTCAACTCTTGGGAAATTAAGAAAACCAGAAGTTAAGGACCAGGAACACACGTCTGGGATGAGGGAATTGGTTGGTTGGTTGGGGAGAAAAAAAAAGAGTAGGAAGAAGAAGAAGAAAAAAAATGGATATATTTTTGGGGCGTTTTTTTTTTTTTTAGTTTTTTATATTTTTTTTGTTAACTTTCTTATTTTTGATGTTGTGAGACCAGAGCTCATGATGTTGCATACAAAGTTCCACTTAGAAAAATCTCTTTATTGCTAAGGGAGTGATGAGAACAATAACCAAGTTGAAACTCTTATCCGTTTGAGGGCGTGATCTTCTGTCGTGTTGAATGAAGTTAGTAGAGGTCAAAGTTGAAACCGAATTGGGTGTCGTGGCTCTTGCTGGTTTGGTTTATTATTTTTCTTCTTCTTCTTTACTTTGCTTCTCTTTTATAAGATTAAAAAGTTGAAGGAAAAACAATAATACAAAATCTTAAAGAAACAGACTCCAGCTGTCTCAATGGTGTCAATATCATTGATAAAAACAACTTTTTTCCCCCTCTTTCTATCTCTGTTTCTCCCTGAAATTAAATCAACTTTTTTTAATATGTTTTTTAAGTTGAAAAATGAAAACAGTTCTAGTTAGCATTTTGAGAGGAACTTTAATTTTTTTTGACAAAGTGTCCCATTTTTAGAGCAGCAAGTTTGATATTTGAAAAGGATCTTTTTTCTTGTTGATTTAATGCAAATGACCTTCAAAAAGTGAAATTTGATGCAGCCAATTAAACTGGGAAGTTGTTATCTCATCTTTTTGGCACCAGATGGTGTACAGTGTAAACCATGAATTTTACTTTTAATACTCATAAGACTTACTTTTCATTTAAATCTTTGAAACTAGAAAGAAGTATTTTGAATTGTAAGTAAAACAAGTAGTTGAACCAGATATTAGTGGACCCTCAGAGCCACAGTATTTTTTGAAGTCTATATATTTTATGAATACCTGGGCAATGCTGGGACAAGAGAGATAAAAGAACACATTAATTTGAATTTAAGTAAAATATTTTTGAAATTTTTTTTTAAATGTGATAAAAGTTTTTCAAATTTATTTAGTAATACTGTAAATGAAAATTCTTATGTTTTAAAATTAAGGGACATGTATACCTGTCTTTAGTGTGCCTATCGAGGTTTAGCGTGAAGTTGTCGCTTTTTTTAATTTATTCCTATTGAGGTTATTAAAATTACCTAGAATGTAGCAAAATCAATTTAAAAGTTTCAATTATTGTGCAATGACAAAATTGAATTTATTGTAAATTTTTAGCATAACCATGTTAACAGATACTGGTACTTATCATTCGCAATGTTTGCAACTAATCCGAATCAGCGCAATGGGACAGTTGTCGATTTGGCACCCCATGAGTTTTAGGCATAATTGAATTTAAAAATTTATTGTAAGAGTTACCCATGAAATGCAGTGAAATAATATAACTAAACAGTTGGTAACAATATGTTCAAAGGGTAACTATTCTTCGCTACTTTCGAAATGATTGTGAATCAGCACAGCGCACAATGGGCCATTTGTCGATTTGGCAATGGAATTTTGTAATTTTTAGGTAAAATTTAATTTAAAAGTGGCAATTAGAATGCAGTGAAATAATAGAATTAAACAGTTAGTATCATTATGTTCATGGGTAACTATTCTTTGTTACTTTCGAAACCATTGCGAATCAGCGCAGCGCACAATGGGCCATTTGTCGATTTGGTACTATTTTGAGTTTTAGGTCAAATTTAATTTAAAATTGGTCATTAGAAGGCAGTGGAATAATGGAATTGAACAGTTAGTTCTATTATTTTTTTGGCTACCTATTTTTCACTACCTGGTACTTTCGAAAAGAATCTAAATAAGCGCAGTTTATTGGGCTATTTGTTGATTTGGCGCGGAGTGTTTTTTATCTAATTAAGAAATAGCAATTATTTTAAGAAATGGAATTTAAAAATCAAGTTATTTTAATAGATACCTATTTTCAGCTAATTTAGGTTCCTGAGTATTCTTGAGTTAACTTGCTGTTTGATTGTTTTTAGCTTAAACTGAAATATTTGATATGAAATCCATTTTAATTAAGAAAAGTTTAGATTAGCAGTGATTCATTATTGAATTGTCATAGGACATTCTCAAATGTAACAAATTTCAAAATCATTTTGACAAGGCATGGAACTTGAGAAGTGGGTAAATACTGTATTGATTTGTAGATTTGATCAGGGTAACAGGCATATACAGTAAACTAGTCCTAAAAAGCAACTTTGTTAATATTAAGAAGAAGAATAAAGGTTAAGAGGACAGTAACATTTAAAATCAGTTTAAAATTAAATATTTACACAAATAGTCACACTCCACAATAAATTTGTTTGTTTGTATAAATTTACATTAATTTTTCATCAGTTCCAGATTTTTCAGTCATTTCCTTTATCCTGTCTTTTGTTGTAGTACAGTACTTTTTTTTTTAGTTTTGAATAATATTTTTTAAGAGTTTTAATAATTGCATGTCCTGTTATTCTGTCTATGAAGCAGTTTGCTTTTTTTTTTAGTTTTGATGTTGAAATTATTTGACTATACCAGGTGATTTTAGAAGTTGGAACTTTTATTCCTCAAGGAACTATTTAGAAACAGAGTTTTTTCATCATAGCAAAAAAGAAATGAGATAAATAGTTATTGAAACTTATGATATTTTGTCTCATTTATTTAATAATACATTTTTTTTTCATTGCAAAAAAAACGAAAAAGAAATGAGACAAATCGCCATTGCAATTCATGATATTTAGTCTCATTTATTTAGTAATAAATTTTTTTCCATTACAAAAAAAAAAAAAATTAAAAATAAGCGAGACAAATCCTCATTGCAATTCATGATATTTAGTCTCGTTTCTTTTATGACACATTTTTTCATCATGTCAAAAAAAACAAAAAAAAAACGAGACAAATCAGCATTGTAAGTGATAGCATTTAGTCTCGTTTCTTTATTTTCAATTTTTTTCTTCATTATAAAAAAATAAACGAGAAAAATTGGTATTGTAACTGTTGAGATTTAGTCTTGTTTTTTTAATTCTCCCTTTTTTTTCCAATGCAAGAAAGAAACGAGACAAATCGCCATTGCAACTAATAGTAATTAGTCTCGTTTTTTTATTGGCATTGTAAAATCTTTGATTGTTCCAATTGTTCAAATCACCTGGTGTTATGTCTTGGCGGATCTTGAAATAGTGTATTGAGCAATAACAACTGGTGAAGAATACAAGTACATTGTACTGTATTGTACTTGTATATGTGAATGTCAGTGACAGATGAGTTTTTCGCGTTTTGTTTACAGCTTGGTCGTTTAGCAGTTTATTGATAAACTGTCAAAACTATTTACTATACAGTATTTACCAATTCAATTTTCATTATCAACTTTTGTTTATCTGCTGTTTTACTATACAGTATGTAATCTCATGTGGTTTTGGATCGACAGCCACTCATATTTATAAGTATTTTTATTTATTTTTTTAGTCTTTATAATTTTGGATTTTGTTGTCAAAAGCATACGATTTGAAGTCATTTTAAATTGAAATATTCGAGATGGTTTATAACTGTAATTAAACAAATGAATGTGGATTTGGTTAATTTAAGCTTTGAATAGCTCTTAGTTTTGCATAGTTATTGAAAGCTAAAGTAGTACAAGTCCAAATCAACCAATGATTTTCAATTTAATTGTGAGAAGTTTTATAATAAATTTTGTTCACTAAATAAATAGTAAAATTTGTTTAAAAAAAACTGTTTTTTTTTGTTGTTAAATTTAATGTTTTTATTCGAAAATTGGTAATTAGAATGTTTTTATTACTAAAATTTTGGAATTTCATTATTTCATACAATTTGGAATGGTTTTATTTCGTAAGATTTAGAACGTTTTTATTTCGTAAGATTTAGAACGTTTTTATTTGATAAAGTTTAGAACGTTTTTATTTGATAAAGTTTAAAACGTTTTTATTTGATAAAGTTTAGAATGTTTTCATTTTATGAGATTTAAAATGTTTTTTTTTATCAATTTTGGAATGTATTTACTTCATATAATTTGAATTGTTTTCATTTAATGAGTTTTAGAATGTTTTAACGTAATAAAATTTGGAATGTTTTCATTTAATGAGATTTGGAATGTTTACATTTAATGAGATTTGGAATGTTTTCATTTAATGAGATTTAGAATGTTTCTATTTCATAAAATTTAGAATGTTTTTACTTCAAAAGATTTATTATATTTTTAAACTACAGTATTTTATTTAAAAATTGGAATGCTCAAAATATTAATTTTTTAAAAAAAAAAAAGAATCTCGAATATTATGATTTAAAATTTAGTATGTATTCAATTTAATTATGAAAAATAGCTTTAGTTTTTCTGTAAAGGAAATCCAAGAATAGTTTTTTTATTCCAAATAATAAGAACCAATTTATCACTGATTTTTATAAAATTAATGCAAGTAATGTTTGATGTTTTATTTAGCATACAATACTGTATGTCGTTCTTATATCTAAATTATTCTAGTTTGTGATTTATATAATCCAAAATGTAGGCGCAATGTCGATATTATTATTAGTAACACAATGTACAGTACAGGATTACTCAATTATTTAAAAAGAAAACACTGCAATGCATTAATTTGCTGTTGGGTGTTGCAATTTCGTAGAAATAGAAATTGGCTCAGCATAATAATAAGTAGTGTGTACACACCTTTTAGTGTCTCCACCTACACCTAACTTAGTGAGTAGACGAATTTCTATGAACTTTTTTTCATTCACAACAAAGTACAAAAAAGGTTGGTTTTTGTTTAAAAATTTTAAACAACTCCTTTGATAGTTTTATTTTTTTAGGTAAATAAAAAATTCACAGGAAAACAAAATCATTCAAAAAATTAGCATAATTTTTAATGTACTTTTTTTTTTTTTTTGAATGAATGAATGAAGAAAAAAGTCACCAACCTAAATACAATCTCATTTTGTATAGAAATCTAATTTTAAAAATTGTGGCAAAATGTTGTCATTTTATATTCATTTTGAGTCAAATTGGCTTGACTGTGAACTAATGTGAAACTGTGAATACAAGTGGACTTGACGGTACTTGACTGATGACATATAAGCAGGTTAATTTTGTATACAAGTTATGTCAATGACAATACAGTAATTTTTAATGAAACCAAATACTTGTTTGTACTTGATCATACTTGACACGACTGTACTTGACTAAACGATTTAAGTTATTTCAAAGTTATTTTTAATGGATTATTTATGCGTACAACTTGATTATACTTGACGGTACTTGACATGCCACATGCATGCAGAATTTTCTTGTGAACATGTCAATAATTTTTCTTTAGATGTTTTATGAGTTTAAGTGGACTTGATTGCACTTGACAGTACTTGATAATTGGCATGTAAGCATATTTTACTTGATTACATGTCATTTCAATGTTAATTTTTGTTCATTGGGTGTTTGTCTATGGCGTGCAAGTGGACTTGACGGTACTTGACATATCAAATGAATGCATTTTTTTATGTAAATGATTTTTTTAGTTGTTTTTCATGGGGTGTTTGTGGGTTTAAGTAGACTTGAAGGTACTTGACGGTACTTGATTAGCTGCATGTATTAATTTTTTTGCATTTTATCTTAATAATTTTAATAACACATCTGTTTAACTTGTCTGTACTTGACATGTCTACTTGCATATGACTTGACTGTACTTGACAGATGTAGACTTTTTATTTCAAAATTAAACCATTTTCAATGGAATGTACTTACCTACAACTTGACTATACTTGACTGTACTTTACTCTTCCCACATAATATTATGTACTGTACATTTTTATTTTTGTGTTATAACTTTTATTGTAATGTTTTCAAAAAGCGTTCAAGTGGACTTGACTGTACTTGCATCATCCTCTTGTGCAGTATATCTACTACTGTATTTGAAAACTTAAAAAGTTTAATGAGGCATATCTAATCTTCTTATGAATGCAATGCATAATTATGGTATTTTAGTTATGCATTCAAGCGAGTTTAATTGCACTGCATTTTCATTTTGAAAATTACTTAACTGAACTTAATTGTTTCAATTAACTTTTTTTTTGGAGGGGGGAGGAAAGCAAATGTAACATGAAGATTAATTGGTAATGGCCGAAATGAGTTGGAAATTGTTATCGATTTTTGGTGGGTTAAATGAAAGAGCAGGAGTGGGTGGGAATGGAGAGGGGAAAAGGGGGTTGAAGAGGTTAAAATGGCTGTGAATATAGGGAGTGGCATTTTGTCAGTGTATATACAGTATGTGTGCTATGTATCATAATAATAATAATGGCGCTGAAATAAGGTCATCTAAACTTTTAGCTATAACTGTGTGTATCATTATAAGAGGATACATAGAATGGGGGAAGGAAATGATGTGGGTGTCATTAGTGTATGTATTATGTGTATGTGTACTTTTGATCACAAAATGGCTTCATAAGTGCACCAAGAGAAAGTGCGAGATTACAATTATTGTTAGGACATGGTGATAATGGTACAAGATGATCATAATATATGTGCTCACATGTACACTACAGGCTGGTTATAAAGAAACAGAAATATATTGCACTAATTACTATAAATGTTTGTCTCGTTTCTTTATTGGAAAAATTTACTAAAAAAAGAAACGGGAATAAATTGCATGGCTTACAATTGATATTTGTCTCATTTTTGTATTTGAAAAAATTACAAAAAAAAAACAGGAATAAATTGCATTGATTCCAATGGATTTTTGTCTCGTTTCTTTATTTTTGAAAAATTACAAATAAAGAAACGGGAATAAATTGCATTGCTCGCAATGGATATGTGTCTCATTTCTTTTCTGGAAAAATTACCAGAAAAGAATCAGGAATAAATTGCATTGCTTACAATGGATGTTTAAGTCTCATTTCTTTATTCACAAAATTTTCCAATAAAGAAACAGGAATAAATTGCATTATTTCCTATGGATTTTTGTCTCGTTTCTTTATTTGAAAAAATGACTAAAAAAGAAACGGGAATTAATTGCATTGCGTAACATGGAACATTGTCTCATTTCTTTACGGAAAAAAAAATATAAAGAAACGGGAATAAACTGCTTTATTTCCAATTGATATTTGTTTCGTTTCTTTATTAATAAAATATTAGCAATAAAGAAACGGGAATAAATTGCATTGTTTACAATGGATGTTTGTCTCATTTTTTATTTGGAAAAAAAAAAAAATACTAAAAAAAAACAGGAATAAATTGCGTTGCTTACAATTGATTTTTGTCTCGTTTCATTATTTTAAAAATTACAAATAAAGAAACGGAAATAAATTACATTGATTAGAATTGATATTTGTATCGTTTATTTATTTTTGAAAAAAATCACCAATAAAAAAACGAGAATAAATTGCATTCCTTTGAATAGTTATTTGTCTCGTTTCTTTATATCCAGTTTCTTCACATGAAGCCACACATATCTTTTAATGACCCTGCAATAATGACCATTATTGTCTGAAAAGGTTGTTTTGGTGGCAATGGCATTTAACAGTTGTAAAAATGCATTTGCAATCGATTTCTAATTTTCAAATTGCTTAGTCAATGGCAATTACAATTGCAAACATCATAAAGTGGTGAAATGAAGCATTTAAAACGATTGTGATGACAAGCAGCTTTTTTACTTTTCACTCCACTACCAATCTGTTTTTCTATCCTTTTTTATTTATTACTTTATTTATTTATATATATTTTTTTGTAAATATATTTTAATTATGTTGCGTGGCTGTTTGCATGTTTTCCACTTTTCACCTGCTCTTTTGCTTATCAAATTTGCAAATTTATTCAATCTTTTGCATGTTAAAGTGATGGAAATTAGACGCCAGCTGGAGAGAGTTAAAGTCAATGGGATTTACAAAAGAAAGATCCAGTGTGCTATTTGACCTATCAATCCAATTGAATTGAAAATTTGCATATTTAGCGATGGTCTAATGACCTCAAAACCAAAGTTGCCATATGTTGCCAATTTATTAGCTGTAGCAATTAGTATTTACATGTAAGTTAAATTAAAACAAATGTGTTTTGTTAAATTTATGAAATTAATTACAAACGCAAAAGTTAATGGACTTGGTTGTAATGGCTTTTAAAAATAAACTGTGCAATTTAGTAAAGCAGGGCGATGGACATCGATATATTGATGAATGATGTATCGATTTGTATATCGAATTTCAGTATTTCGATATTGAAATTTAAAGAAAAATTATGTTACTAAACTAAGAAACTTCTTATCTAATTTGCATTAGCATTTAAATTGTGAGACAAATCGTTATTTAAGCCAGTGTAACTCAGTCTCATCACTTTTAGAAAGAATAAATGAGACAAATTGTTATGGAAATAAATGAGATTCAGTCTCATCACTTTAAGAAAATTAAAGAAACGAGAGAAATTATTACTGAAACCAATGTAATTCAGTCTCATTACTTCAATAAAAATAAATAAATGAGACAAGTCGTCATTGAAACTCATGGAATTTAGTCTCATTACATTAAGAAAAATTAAAAAACAAGACAAATCGTCAGTAAAACCAATGCAACTCAGTCTCATTACTCTAAAAAATAAAGAAACGAGACAAATTGTCATTGAAACAAATGTAACTTAGTCTCATCACTTTAAGAAAAATAAAGAAACGAGACAAATTGCCATTAAAGCAAATGTAACTTAGTCTCATCACTTTAAGAAAGATAAAGAAACGAGACAAATTGTCATTGAAACAAATGTAACTCAATCTCATCACTTTAATAAGAACAAAGAAATGAGACAAATCGTCATTGAATTCAATGCAATTCAGTCTCATCACTTTAAGAAATAATTAAACGAGACAAATTGCTATTAAAGCCAGTGTAACTTAGTCTCATTACTTTACGAATGATAAAAAATGAGACAAATCGTCATTGAAACCAATGTAACTCAGTCTCATTACTCTAAAAAATAAAGAAACGAGACAAATTGTCATTGAAACCAATGTAACTCAGTCTCATTACTCTAAAAAATAAAGAAACGAGACAAATCGTCATTGAAACAAATGTAACCCAGTCTCAAAACTTTAATAAAAATAAAGAAACGAGACAAATCGTCAGTAAAATCAATGCAACTCAGTCTCATTACTTTAATAAATAAAGAAACGAGACAAATCGTGATTGAAACCAATGTAACTTAGTCTCATTACTTTAAGAAAAATAAATGAGACAAATCGTCATTGAAACTCATGGAATTTAGTCTCATTACATTAAGGAAAATTAAGAAACAAGACAAATCGTCAGTAAAACCAATGCAACTCAGTCTCAAAACTTTAATAAAAATAAAGAAACGAGACAAATTATTACTAAAACCAATGCAACTCAGTCTCATTACTTTAAAAAATAAAGAAACGAGACAAATCGTGATTGAAACCAATGTAACTCAGTCTCGCTACTTTAACAAGAATAAAAAAACGAGACAAAAATGTATTTAGACTAATGCAATGCTGTCTCGTTTCTTTTATTAGTGGAGAAAAAATAAATGAAAATGTTGAAAAAATGTAAATTGAAATATCGAAATACTGAAATCGATTGAAATCGAATATTTTAATCAAATATTGAGTTTTTGAAAATATCGAAAATGATCAATAACAATTAATATCCGTGTATCTTAATGAAAATGTACTCAATACCCAGTGTATAAATGTTGTGGGGTTGTTATTGTACATACACACAAAGTGTGAAACAAGTGTTTCATTTGTTACAAAATATAATGAATGACAACCCAAACTCCTCTTCCTCTCTTCCCTTCCCCCCTTTCATTTTTTTTATGCCTAAGAAAACAAAACACACTGGATTTCTTATACATTTTTTTTTAAAGATTTTTTTTATATTTATGTAAAACAATATTTTGATTGTTTTCCATGTTTTTGTAGCATCCCCTGTTTTATTTCCTTGAAATTATCTTGTATTTTTACAAAAACGATTGTTAAACACTCACATTTTCTTTTCTTTTCCTTCTTTCTTTTAGTTTCTTTATTTCTTGAGACTTTCTTTAAATAAATTAGATAAGTAAAAGTAAAAATTAAAGAGAAGATGGTGTGGGTTTCCATTGATAAAATATTATAATGAAGGTGTGTGGAGTTCAGGGGTTTAAGAAAAGCATCATCATTCATTATACAGTGTAACTTATTTATCAGCTAAGAAGCATCTTTTCTTATAAGTGGGCGGTGCTAAGTGTTTATCCACTTGTTATAAGTTACGCCCACTTTTGTTTATATGTGACTCCGGGTGGTCGACGACTAACCCATACCGTGTTATAGCTCCTGACAAAGTAGTAACAGACATTTTAAACCTTAAAAAAAAAAACCAAAAAAAAAAAAGTTTATTGCTTTTTTTTTTTTAAAGATTTTTTTCTTAAGACATTAAAATGAAATTAAGTGTTTGTAAAGATTTATGTGACTGCTTGGCTATCATCATCAATTGGTTATCTAATTTTTTTTTATGATTTCAAGTTTTTTATTTGACAATTTTTTTTTTTTTTTTAAGTTATAATTGTTAATTAGTTTTGAATGATAAATAAAATAAAATAGCCAATTTAGTGAAAGTTGTTCAAGATAAAATATAAGTTGTAGTGTTTTTGGGTGTGGTTTTTTAAGATTGTGTTTTTTTATGGTTTTTTTTTATTCAAACTGTAGCTGTAGACAATAATGGATTAAATATTAATTTTTATTATAAAAATTTCAAGACATTGCGTTACATTGAATGTTAACTGTTGAGATAGGATGATTATAGATGTTGGAGCAAGGTTTTTTGTAGTGGTAATAAAGAAATGAGACTAATTATCATTAGTTCCAATTACGATTTGTTTCGTTTATTTATTTATTTTTTTGTTTTTTGATGCGAGTGAAATTATAAATGTTTAGAAGTAAATGATACTAAAGTTTGTCAATTTAATTGATGATTTGTCCTGTTTTTTTCTTGTCATGTTGAAAATAAAGAAATGAGACTAAATATCATTATTTTCAATGGCGTTTTGTCTCATTTTTTTTTATGGTAAAATGTGTTTCTAGCGAAATGGGACTAATTATTATTAGTTACAATGACCATTTGTTTCTTTTTTTTTAATGGTAAAAAGTTGTTAATTAAGAAATGAGACTAAATACTATGAGTTTCAATGGCAGTTTGTCTCGTTTCTTTTTTTTATGGTGAAAAATGTGTTATTATATAAATGAGACTAAATATTAGTTACAATGGCGATTTGTCTCGTTTTTTTTTAATGGTAAAAAGTTGTTAATAAATAAATGAGACTAAATACTATGAGTTTCAATGGCAGTTTGTCTCGTTTCTTTTTTGTCATGTTCAAAAAAAGTTGTTTCTAAAGAAATGAGACAAAATAGTATTAGTTTTAATGGCGATTTGTCTCATTTTGTTTTTTAACTAAAATCTATTAGTTTCAATGGCATTATGTGTCGTTTTTTTTTTTTTTTTTGCTATAAAAAAATGTGCTACTAAACAAACGAGACTAAAAACCATGATTTTTAATGGCGATTTGTCTCAGTTTTTTTTTTCTTTTTTTTTTTTTTTTGTTTTTTTTTTTTGCTTTGGTAAACAATTGTTAATAAAGAAACGAGACTAAATTCTATTAGTTTCAATGGCATTTTGTCTTGTTTCTATTTTTGCCATGTTAAAAAAATGTGCTACTAAAGAAATAAGACTAAATACCATGATTTTTAATGGCGGTTTGTCTCGTTTAATTTTTTGCTATTGTTAAAAAGTTGTTACTAAAGAAATGAGACTAAATACCATGATTTTCAATGGCGGTTTGTCTCGTTTTATTTTTTGCTATTGTAAAAAAGTTGTTACTAAAAAATGAGACTAAATCTCATCAGTTTCAATGGCAAATTTTTTCATTTCTTTTCCTTTTATCGTTCCATCTGATAAAATCATCCAGTTAAAAAAGGGGAAGTCCATTCAATTTTACCTTGAATTTAAAACTATAAAGACTTGTTTTATGTATATTTATTTATTTATTATACATAACTTAATTCTGATCTGAGAATCAATACACAACAACAACAACATAATATTTTATTGTCA
>JAAFCF010006680.1:2597541-2623590 GCA_013389785.1 Helicorthomorpha holstii | reverse complement strand
TCTCATTTATTTATTTCTAAAGAAACGAGACAAAATCCCATTAATTTAAATAGAGATTTGTCTCGCTTGTTTATTTAAAAAAACACGAGACAAAATTCCATTAATTTGAATTGTGATTTGTCTCACTTGTTAATTTTTTTTTTTTTAAAAAAAAACAAAAACGAGACAAAATTCCATTGATTTGAATTGTGATTTGTCTCACTTATTAATTTAAAAAAAAACAAAAAAAACGAGACAACATCCCATTGATTTGAATACAGATTTGTCTCATTTATTTTTAAAGAAACGAGACAAAACCCTATTGTTTTGAATCGAAATTTGTCTCGCTTCTTAATTTTTAAAGAAACGAGACAAAACCCTGTTGTTTTGAATCGAAATTTGTCTCGCTTCTTAATTTTTAAAAAAACGAGACAAAACCCTGTTGTTTTGAATCGATATTTGTCTCGTTTCTTAATTGATAATAGCGTAAAGAGATTTTTCTTAAGAAGCCAACAGCTAATCTTAAATGTAAATACTTGTCCGGTGAAATGCTGCAGTCAATGACCGTTTGTTTACTGGTATTTACAATGATAAAGGGCAGCTGAACTGCTGTGTTTGGGTTTATGCTTCCGTGAATCTTTTCGTTGTCCGTATTTCTTTGTACTAAATTCTTAAAGGCGATTTGCTGTAAAACTAATTCGTGCATCTGCTGAGTCTTAACTTTTATCCTTTCCAATCGTCTCTGCTTTTCAATCTCCAAATTATGACATTCCTGAGCTGAGTTTGTTGGCAATCCAAGCCATTTAATCTCCTTTTTCTCTTTGGAAATTATGTTCATGGCCATGAGGACGTTTAAAGCGTCATAAACTCGACGACGAATATTCTTCTGGTCGTAAGCCTAAGAAAATCAACATTTTAATACTTTGAATTCTTCATTAAGATTTCATTTCAAGAGGTTTATAACTCAAGAACTTTCCTAAAACGTTTACATTTTCATGTTTGGTTCATTAACAGCTAAATTTGCCTCTGTAATCTCAATTTTACCTTCTTACACAGATTTAGTTCCTTAAAAACCAAATACTAAACGGATTTTACTTTCTGGAAGCTAAATTTAGAAGTTTTGGATCTTCAAATGTAAATTTTGCTCCTAAAAACTCCAAACTTGGTTCTTTGGAGCTTCATTGAACTGTTGATAAGCCACTTTAGGTTCCCTGACACTCAAATGACAGGTCAGATTTGGTGACTTGAAACCATCGATTTGTTCTTTGAGACGTAAATTTGTCATTGACAGTAAAAATTTGTATCTGAAAAGCTAAATTTAGTTACTTGATTCCTAGTTTCGCTGTTTGAGAGCCCAATCTTGAACCTGTTAACCAATTCCAGCTTCTTAAAACCTCAATTTTGGTTCCCTAAAACGTAAGTTTCGATTCTAGAGAGCTCTATTTTGAACCTAGTAACCAATTCCTGCTTCTTAAAACCCAAATCTGGTTCCCTAAAACCTTGTTTTATTACTTAAAAGCCAAATCTGGAACCTGGTAACCAATTCCTGCTTAAAATTTAAAAATAGTTCTTTAAATCCAAACTTGATTTCCTAGTAATCAATTTCTGATTCTAGAAATCCATAAAATGTTTCTTTAAATCCAAATTTGATTCACTAAAACAAAGTTTTGCTGCTTGAAAGCTCAATCTTGAACCAGATAAACCAAATTCTGCTTCTTAAACCTTAAGTTTGGTTCCCTAGAACCTGGTCTTGCAGCTTGAGATCTTAATCTTGAACCTGGTAACCAATTCCTATTTCTTAAAACCCCAAAAGTAGTTCCTTTAAACTCAAATTTGGTTCCCTCAATTCTAGTTTTGCTGCTTGAAAGCCCAATCTTGAACCTGATAAACCAAATTTTGCTTCTTAAACCCAAAGTTTAGTTCCCTTAAAACAAAAGTTAAATCTGGACCTGGTAACCAATTCCCGCTTCTTAAAATTTAAAAATAGTTCTTTTAAACCCAAAATTGGTTTCCTAAGATCTTGTTTCGCAGCTTGAGAGCTCAATCTTGAACCTGGTAACCAATTCCTGCTTCTTAAAACCCAAACTTGGTTCTCTAAATCTTAATTTCGTTATTTGAAAGTCCAATACTAAACCTGGTAATCAGTTTCTACTTCTTAAAACTCTAACAGTTTCTTTAAATCCAAATTTGATTAACTAAAACATAGTTTTGCTGCGTGAAAGCCCAATCTTGAACCTGATAAACCAAATTCTGCTTCTTTAACCTTTAGTTTGGTTCCTTAAAACATAGTTTTGCGGCTTGAGATCCTAATATTGAACCTGGCAACCAATTCCTGCTTTTTCAAACCCAAATTTGGTTCTCTAAAATCTTGTTTTGCTTCTTGAAAGCCCAATCTTGAAACTTATAAACCTAATTTTGCTTCTTAAACCCAAAGTTTAGTTCCCTTAAAACTTAATTTTACTACTTGAAAGCCAAATTTGGACCTGGTAACCAATTCCTGCTTCTTAAAACCCAAACTTGGTTCTCTAAATCCTAGTTTCGTTATTTGAAAGTCCATTATAGAACCTTGCAATCAATTCCTGCTTCTTAAACCTTAAGTTTGGTTCTTTAAAACCTAGTCTTGCAGCTTGAGATCCTAATATTGAACCTGGTAACCAATTCCTGCTTCTTAAAACCCAAATGCAGTTTCTTAAAACATACATTTCCGTCTTCATATTATTTGGAGCTTATTTTGACTCCTGGAAAAACCAGATTTGCTTCCTTAAACTTCATAAAACGTAATTTCAGTTAATTGAAAGCCAAATCTTGTTACTCAGCAACCCAACTCTGGTTCTTTGGAATCTCATTTTGGTGCTGCAAAACCAAAACACATTTTTGAAAGTTCTCTTGTATCCTTTGACTTAAGTCATTATAACCTCAATTTAACCATACAATTAATACAGCATAATTTATTATTGTTACTTGATCAGTTGGTGAACGGCATCGATGAGGATCACTGAATTCGTGCACCAATTCATCAGCCACTTCATTATAAGAAGTAACACCTTTCTTTTGTACTTTTTCACACACTTTCATCGAGAAATGACGTAAACCTTTACCACCTTTCTCGCCTTTTTTACTTCTCTTTCCTCTACAAAAAACAAACATAAAATTGTCATCCATTTCTGATCAACCAACACGTTACCCATCCGAGTATTCAGAGTCATGATAATTATCATTATTTCTCTTCCCAAGCCAATTTGACTGGTCTGCTGGTGTCCTAGCTGAAGTTGCGAGACTTATAACTCTCTGTGGGGCTCCGAGGATCTTTGTTTTTTTTTTTATTAACATGAAAATTAATGGAGGTTTAGAACAACACAGAAAAACAACAACATAGTTTTAAGAGATTTAAAAAAAAGAACACTTTTCTCCTCCATTATTAAATTCTTACCATTGGTGCATTAACAATGTGGAAGGGCTTTGGTAGAATTGCAGGCTCGGTTTTATATGGAGACATTACGTTTTTACGAGACTCTCGACCCGTTTAGTACTCACTGTTGGTTTTTAATTACCATACACTTGACTTTTATCTGAAAACTTTTATATGAAACGATGTAAAGAGTTGTTGTTGTGGTAGTGGTTGTTGTGGGTCTTTTTTGACACAAGCCAAGTGAAGATTGAGGAGACTTTTGAGTCTGAGTGCAGACGACGCGGCCGCCGCTTAGCTTTGTTGCTGTGCGGGCGATTGAAGGTTAAAAAATTGAAAATTTAGAACGATCTATGCCGCTATGCTGCTTATTTGGTCGGCATGCAGCATTGCTAACTTAAGCTTGCGTTGAAAATCAGTATGGCTTATTTATACAGCGTTGCGTAATCGTAGTTACGTAAACGTTGGTTAAGTCATTTGAATTACGTGTTGTAAAAAAATGTATAATGTTTGTTTTTAGTTTGATTTTTTTTTTAAATTGGCATACTGGTTTTTAAAATGCGATTAAAGTAATGAGATTACATTGCATTAGTTTCAATAGAAAACTTTCCCGTTAGTTTCTAGAGAAAAAGAAAAAAAAATGTAATAAAGAAGTGAGACTAAATCGCATTAGTTTCAATGGAGTTTTGTCTCGTTTCGTTTTTTAACATGAAGGAAAAGGTGTCGATAAAGAAATGAGACTAAATCTCATCAGTTCCAATGGGGATGTTTCCCGTTTTTTTGTTTGTTATGAATTAGAAATGTGTAAAAAAAAAAGAAATGAGACTAAATCTCATCAGTTTTCATGACAATTTGTCTCGTTTCTTTCTTGCTATGAAGGAAAAAATTGCCAAAAAATAGATGAGACAAATCTCATCAGTTTTAATGGCGATTTGTCTGATTTTTTTCGTTTCATGAAGGAAAAAAAATTTCTATAAAGAAAAGAGACTAAATCTCATCAGTTCCAATGGGGATTTTTCCCGTTTGTTTATGACTTAAAAATGTGTAAAAAAATAAATGAGACTAAATTACATTAGTTTCAATGGCAATTTGTCTCGTTTTTTTCTTGCTATGAAGGAAAGAATTGCCAAAAAATAGATGAGACAAATCTCACCAGTTTTAATGGCTATTTGTCTCATTTTTTTCGTTTCATGAAGGAAAAAAGGTATCTATAAAGAAATGAGACTAAATCTCATCAGTTCCAATGAGGATTTTTCCCGTTTTTTTATGATATAAAAATGTGTAAAAAAAAATAAATGAGACTAAATTACATTAGTTTTAATGGCGATTTGTCTCATTTTGTTTTCGTTTCATGAAGGAAAAAAGTATCTTAAAAGAAATGAGACTAAATGTTATCAGTTTCAATGGGGATTTTTCCCGTTTCATTTTTATGAATTAAAAATGTGTAAAAAAAGAAATGAGACTAAATATCGTTAGTGTGAATGGGGATTTTCTCGTTTTTTTTTTTTTTTTTTTTTTTTTTTTGTTATAAATTAAAAAACTGTCAAAAAATAAATGAGACTAAATCTCATCAGTTTTAATGGCGATTTGTCTGGTTTTTTTCTTGCCTTCAAGGAAAAAAGTGTCAAAAAAAAAAAAAAAAGAAATGAGACTAAATCTCATTAGTTCCAATGGCGATATTTCCTGTTTTTATTTTACCTTGAAAAAAAAGTCTTACATTTCAAAAAATCACTTAGTATGCCATGTACTGTAGAACATATTAGAACTAAACATTTAAAATTTAAAAATGTTCTAAATTTTTAATGCATTTATTTTTATTGAATTATTTCTTTGACATTATAATAGATCTACTAACATTGCATTTGATCAATTTAATACGTATTTCCTGTCAATTAAATATTCATAAATTAACATTACATTTTTTAATTTGTTTTTTAAATTATTTGAACACATTCATCATCAATTATTTCTCTTAACCTATTTACAGCAACATTGAAAATTATTATTTTTTTTAAAAATTTTTTTTTATACATAATAAGTTACAGAAGAGCATGACAATTTGATAAAAGTAATGACATCATTTGGTCCCAGCAAAATGGTTTCAAGTAAGGTCAAAGTTGAAATAAGAGCAAGAAAGATGTTTTTTGGGATTGCTCTTAACAATCCCATTCACATCTCCTTATAAGGAAACATTACATTCAACAATACAATCATTTGCAACAACATTAATCTTTTTTTTTCCAAGTTTTACAATTTCTTAAAATTAATTATCAATAATAAAAAGTCCCTCAATTACAATCAACAGTCAACAATTTATAGTTCATTTCTGATGCTTATTTTTCTTTTTTTTTATTATTTTGGACTAGAAACTCCTTTTATATCATTTACAACATCAATTTAAAATAAACAACATCCAGAATAACAATAATTAGTTGAAATTTAAATTTAAGAACTTTCCAAAAGGAATTTAATTGATGACAGAAATTGTAACAAAATTGAGTTCATTTATTATTGCAGTGCAGCAATACATATAAGGCAATTTGCGAGGGATATTTAAAATCTAGAAAAATTAATTGACCATTTCTTTTCTCAAGTAAATTCACAACAATGAGATAATAAAAAATGACTATGGTAACCACAGCAAAAAAGAGGATTTGTAACTATAGCAACCAAAAGGAGAGAGAGGTAGTAACTATAGCAACCAAAAAGAGAGAGGTAGTAACTATAGCAACTTAAAGGAAAGAGAGAGGTAGTAACTATAGCAACCAAAAAGAGAGAGGTAGTAACTATAGCAACCAAAAAGAGAGATATAGTAACTATAGCAACCAAAAAGAGAGAGGTAGTGACTATAGCAACTTAAAGGAAAGAGAGGTAGTAACTATAGCAACTAAAAAGACAGGCAGTAACCATGACAACCAAAAGGAGTAGTAAAAAAGTGATTGCTATAGCAAGGAAAGCTACTATGGTTATCAAAGTTAATTTTTTTACTTAAATATAAAAAATTTACTATTTTAACAAAATAAATGGGTAAGGGGATAAGAGATTAAAAAAGATTTTTTTTAATAAATTCATTGGTCCCAGTGATTTCAAATCACTCTGTTTCCCTGACACAGTTAGTGAGATCATTCATTATGCATTGGTTAACAACAATTTAAAAGGAAATTAGAAACAAGAAAACCCATCATGGTTATTAGAAATAGTTATAGTAAGAAATTTCTAAGTGTCAATGCAATGGGTCCTGGTTCATGGGTTTCCAAAGGAGGTCCTGAATTGACAGTGTTATTTGTAGGCATAGTATTCATGATTTATCTCATAGTTCTCAGCTGCTAGTGTTTCAATGCTGGAACCACCACCACCTTCTTTAGCTAGATTGGAACTGGAACCATCACCCATCCTGTTGTAGTATTTTACTTGCTGGTTCACGAGGCCGGTGTTTTCTCCTTCGGTTGCGATCCCGCCTGAGGGTGTAAGTCGAGATGAGACCCAGTTGATTGCACCTGAAAGCCAGTTAGGTCCTAAGGGAAAAGTTAGATTGGACTTTTAAGTTAAATGGCTGGTTTTTGAGGGGACAATTTTAGGATTACCATGGCTCTTTGTTATTGCTGCTCCAATACACAATATGGCTCCATATATAAGAAATGAGACTGCAGTCAATGCAAATCCAATTGCCAAAAATGAAACTGGTGATTCATCTACTTGCTAAGTAAATTATCATTATTAGAACCAGAAATAAAATGATAGAGGGATTGTTTAGAAATGTAAAATTACATGTCCAACTATAACAGGAAGTATCATTTCTCCTGAAGCTGCACCAACAACTATGACACTTGTGACACCAGCTACAATAGAATTACCAATTATTTAATTGAATACTTTAATTTAAAATTTAGTTAATCTTACATGAAACTTTGATATATTGCTCAGCCAATGCCACAGCAGTTGGATAAACACTACTGAGAAATGCCCCAAACATGCAGGTACCCAAGTAGATTGCCACTCTGTTTTTATCATTTACCAACATTATCAGCATTGCAATGGTACATCCAGACTACAAAAATTAAAGTCAAATTACATTAAAATTTAAAAACATTTTTGATGGGGGAAAAAATAATTCTCTTACAATATTTCCTAAAAGCATGATTGCAGGTTTTAGTTTGGTAGCCACCACAATTGAAACTAAGCGACCCAATGCAAAAGTGCCCTAGAAAATTTGAAACATTTTTAATTATTACCTAATTCAAGCATAAAAATGAAAATTAATACAGTATATAGGGTGTTTATGTTGTTTGTGGGCAATGGTTTTTTTCAAATCATGGAAAACTATTGCAGCTGCAGTAAAAGGGTAGTAACTATTAAAATACCAAAAGACATATGGCATCTGTGATAAAGCAGTAGCAACTACAGTAAAGTGATTGCAAGGGTGTATGATAACTGCAGCAAAGTGGTAACAAAGACATGTTATGATAATGGTAGTAAAGTATTGGCAACTACAGAAAAGTAGTGTCAACTGCAGTAAAGTGGTAGCAAAAGCATATAACAAGTGTGGTAAAGTGGAGTCAATAAAGTGATAGCAAGAGTGTATGGTAAAGTGGTGTAAAGTGATAGCAAGAGTGTATGACAACTGTGGTAAAGTGTAGTAAAGTGATAGCAAGACTGTAGGACAACTGTGGTAAAGTGGAGTCAACTGCAGTAAAGTGATCTCAAAAGCATATGGTAATGGTAGTAAAGTGGTGCAAACTGTAGTAAAGTGATAGCATAAGCATATGAAACTGCATTAAAGTGCTATCAACTGTTGTCAATGACTTTTTGAACACTTTTTGAATTGTTTTACCCAAAAATAAGCGTTGAGATATGCAGCTTCAGATTTTGACATCCCTGCCAGATTTTTCTTGGCATAAGTGTAAACATATCCACCATAAGCTGCCTATCAATATATAAACTAAACCAATTATTTTATTCAAGTAATTTTTAAAATTCTATTATTGTTACCTGAAGACCATCATACACAAACAGTAGAAATGCTGTTAACAATGTCAATACACCAATTTGAACAGGATTGGCTGGCTGATGTTCATGGTCATCATCTACTATGATGTGTTTCACAGTGCTAACTGGTTTGGAATCACCTACAATTAGCCAAATTTTTTAATTAATTTTTGTTTAAATAGAAATTTTTGATATGATTAAATTACCAGTGTGAACAGATTTGTATTCTTCCCCTGGTTTGCTGGTTTCCTGGATTTCAAAATCGGGCATTTTTAAAAAGTATTGCTTGTATAGCTGACTAATAAGTAAAGTTGCAACTAGGACCACGACGCAAAGTTGCAAAAGGGCCATTATCCAAAATGCTTTGTCAATGTGAGTCATTTGTTGGGCTTCTGACAATGTATGGGCCGGAAGATCAGACACATTGACGTCAATTCCTTTGCTGCTGTTGCTGCTGCTCGTACTGTTCACTAGGAATATTGAACAGTCTTCGTTTAGCAAATAGTTTTCAGCAATCATTGGGCTCATAAATGCTCCCAGGCCATAAAAGAAATGCAGGGTCTTAAACAAAAAAAGATACAAATTGATTATCATCTTCTTCCAATCTTGAAAAATGTGTTCAAGGATTAATTTTGTAATAATAAAACCTGTAGAAAAGGAGAGACTGATTTTCCATATAGATTGATCATTGAAACGTTGCCAACTGTGTCGATTAAACCCATAAAAAAGCCCATAACAGCCAACACCAGTGCCAATAGACCCCAAGTGTGACACATAGGAATCACAGCCAGTGTTGCAGCTGACATGGCAGTGGACACAAACAAAATTATGTTGACAGAAACCCTGTAGTTAAAAATAATTTAATTAGTTTATAATGACTTAATTATAACTCATGCAAAAAAGAAAAAAAATATAACAGAATTTAGTTTATTTGGACTTAATTCACTTTGGATGTTAACAACTCATAGCTTTCCATAGAAACTCAGAACTAAAGTGCTGCAAGTCCAGTTGTGAGAATTGTGGACTTGATTTACTTAAGTTTTCAACATTAATAGCATTCGATGGCCATTCAGAACTACAGTAGTTCAAGTCCACTTTGATAGATTTTTTTATGTGATCAAAACGTTCTAATATTTAAGACAACGCAATTAAGTCACGTGCTTAATTTTTTTATTATTATTAAATCGCTATTTCTATTTTATAAAATGTTTTGGGTTACTATTTTATGGAATGTTTTGTTTTCTGTTTTATAGAATGTTTTGTTTTCTGGTTTATAGAATGTTTTGGTTTCTATTTTATGGAATGTTTTGGTTTTTATTTTATGGAATGTTTTGGAACCATAGTAACTGAAACTCAAGTGTTGCAGTTGCTATGGTTACTTAAATTTTTATTTTTTTCTCTCCAGTTTTGTAGAATGTATTTAAACATTCCAAAATAGTGATGGTTTAGAAATTTAAATAATTACAGTAGAACGAGTGTTTCCCAACTTTTGGGACGTCAAGTGTTACTATGAAATATTTTAAGCTATTTGTGTCGTTAGTAACCGGAAATATTGTTATTGACACTCTTTTAATTGGTTATATGTGTCTTAATTGCGGGGTTTGTTTTATTTTTAGTAAATTGTAAACATATTAACAATATAATTACTTGTGTATTAGTTTGCCTCCAACAGCCGATCCGACCAAAATGAACAGCGACTGTGCAAAGAATGTCCAACTCATGGTTGGAGTGACACTTTTGGTTTGACATCCAAGGTCTAATAGCGTTGGTCCTAGAAAAGCCACGCACATTCCAAAGCCCCAAAACACCAGACAGTAGGTCATAGTGGTGTGTTTTGCCCGCCAGAAAGCGGCTGCCAGTCGGTCGCCATTTGAACTGTCATCGGGGTTGCTTATCTTGCCATTTGCCATTGCTTCTTTACTACTTTTTGATTTCCTTTTTACTAAATGTTGTTTGGACGTGACTTTTTTTTTTGGTTATTGAGAGAGGTGATTTCTTTTTGCCTTATTATTATTATTGTGTGTGACGTAATAATAATATTGCTGATGAAATGGCGAAGGGTTCATAGGTTCATTGACGATTCGTAACGTTCAAAATAACCTGCAAGAGACAAATATTTTTGGTCATTAATTTGACATGGAAAATCCCCCACATCGACCTACAATTACCTTACCTGTCTTGCCATGTCAACACTGCAATTAACAGATGTTGTATTTTATATGTGGGTATTTTGTTTTATTTTTATGATTATTATTTTTGTGTGTGTGTCTGTGTGTTTGATGACGTATATACAGATTTACACGTCACATATTAAATGTTTAAAAAGAACAATGCATTTTTTTTGAGTTGCGCAATTATCAGATGCCATTACCAATTGACAAGTGCAAAATTTATTTTAAAGAATAATAATAATGGACTTGGTGAGGAGGTTTAAAGGTCAATTTGTTTTTTGTAATAATGGATTTGGTTTAATGTGTAAGGTGATCAGAAGATGTGCGGTCACAATGAAGAAATGAGACAAATTTCAATTGTAAGCAATGTTAGTTATTCCTGTTTCTTTTTTAGTATTTTTTTTTTCATGAAAGAGACGAGACAAATACCAATTATAAGCAATGGAATTTAGTCTCATTTCTTTATTGATAATTTTTTGTTAAAAAAAAAAAAATGAGACATATAGCAATTGTGAGCAATGCAGTTTATTCTCGTTTCTTTTTTGATATTTTTTCCAGAAACGAAATGAGAGAAATATCAATGGTAAGCAATGGAATATTTTCTCGTTTCTTTGTTAGTAATTTTTCAAAAATAAAGAAATGAGACAAATCTCCATTGTAATCAATGTAATTTCATTCTGTTTCTTTATTAACAATTCTTTCTATTAAATAAGTGAGATAATTGATTGCCGTACATTCGAATTTTTTTTTTATTTTTGAAAATTTTAACTGTCTAACGAGAAAGATTCTTTAAAATTTAAAATAAAAAAAGATTCAAATATTATTCGAAATATTTAAAAAATATTTTATTTTGGAGTTTGGAATAAAATTGTTCGATTATTTAATTTTAATACAGTATTCTAATTATCAACCAATTATATTCGATTTTTTTTTGATTTTGAAAATTTCAGTTGTATAATAAGAAACATTCTTTAAAATTTACAGTAAAATAAAAAAGATTCGAATTTTATTCGAAATATTTTTTTAAAAAAAATTATTTTTTTTTTGGAGTTTGGAATAAAATTATTCGATTATTTAATATATTCCAATTATCAATGTTGATTTGATTTTTTTTTTTTTTTAAAAAAATTCGAAGTCTTTACTGTATTTAATTCCTCGCGCCTTATTTGCATAATGTACTTGCCATGGCTTCCATTTTGAAATATTGAATCCTTTTAATTTTGAATCCAGCGTAGAACTTGCTTCACTTCATCACGTCAAACATTTAATAATCTAAAAAATAAAAATCGTTAATCTCTAATATTTCAATAGCTCAAAATGGCGTCGTTTTCACGCTTACAAAACCAGAAAAGAAAAAAAAATAAATGTTCGTTACCACATTTATTGATTTTTCATTTTAATTAAATCAAAATGCAAATCTTTCTCACACAGACAGTCACTACGTCACAACACGGTTATTGATCGAAGCTCAATATTCGGATCATCGATTACCAATTTTAATTGAAACAACAACAAAAATCAGTACAGTACAGTTTGATCAATATTGACAGCTCAGTGGTCATTGTTGTTATGTTATGTGCACTTGAGGGTTGAAACAGGGTGATCACAAGATACGTTTTCATTTTAAAAAAGAAATGGGAATAAATTGCATTGATAACAATTGATATTTGTCTCGTTTCTTTATTTAAAAACATTACTAAAAAAGAAACGGGAATAAATTGCATTGCTTCCTATGAATATTTGTCCCGTTTTTCATTAAAAAAAAAAGAAAACTAAAAAAAGAAACGGGAATAAATTGCATGGCTCACAATTGATATTTGTCTCGTTTCTTTATTTTTGAAAAATTGCTAAAAAAGAAACGGGAATCAATTGCATTGCTTAACATGTAAAATTGTCTCATTTCTTTACTAAAAAAAAAAAAAATAATAAAGAAACGGGAATAAATTGCATTGCTTACAATTGATATTTGTCTCGTTTCTTTATTGAAAAAATTTACCAAAAAAGAAACGGGAATAAATTGCATTGCTTGCAATGGATATTTGTCTCGTTTCTTTATTTTGAAAAAACTACCAATAAAGAAAATGAAATAAATTTCATGGCTTACAATAGATAACTGTTTCGTTTCTTTATTTTCCACTATATACACATATCTTATGACTACCTTGTATAATAAAAGAAATCTCAGTTGCAATGTGTGTTATGATCAATCTGAACATTTTTCTTGTTATTTTGCAGTCATGAACCGAAATATCGATCACATAAAATTAGGGCTAGACACATTCACATAACCCACACACACACACATGCATTGCTATAAAGTACGTGTTCAGAAGGCCTAAATATTGCGCAGGCGCGTGTTGCAACAAACTAATTTAATACGTGCCATGTCTTTCGATGGCTCCTTCAACTGTGGCTCATCTTTTGTTTTTCTTAAACTTTTGAGGACATTGCAATGTGATTTCATAGTTAAGAAAAATGCCAACACAGTTAAATCATACTATTTTGCATATCTAAACTCCATTTGTCCAATGGCTTTTACAAAATGTACAATTGCCAAAAAAAAAAAGTCCATATTTCCAAAGCCAATTTAAAAACTGGAAGAACTTGGAATTGTTTTTACAATGGCCATTTGCTCTGTTTATAATTTCCCGCCATTAAAATTTGGGGGATTTTATTGGCGGGAAATTATTCCATCATTGGCAAAATTGTTAATTTTTTTTGTTGTTGGTCTAATTGCAAAATTTTTGGTTTGTTAGTTGGTTTGTTGGCTTTTCAAAGGTCAAATAACAAGGTTTTTTTTTCCTACATTTTTTAAAAAATTTCCCGCCACCAAACAATGAACTGGAATAGTAATTGTGTTGGCGGGAAATTATTAAAAAAAATAAAGACAGAAAATTCAATGTTTATGGCGATTGATCACATGGCAATTTTTGAAGAAAGTAAAGTAACCATTTCAAATTCCCGCCATTTTCAAAAAATTAAAAAAAAAACCCCCAAATATTTTTTTATGAGTATGTTTTGGCGGGAAATAGTAAAAATTAAGAAAAGAAAAAAAACCCCAAAATTTAATAAAATTTTTTTTTATTATTAAAAAAAGAAAACATGGTGGACATTGAATTTTCATACTAAAAAAATCTCCAGATAACGTCATTTCCTATACACTACATCCGGTTTAGTACTGTATATGGTAACTAATGAATCCATTGGTGTGATTGATTCACTGTAGATAAAACTACTAGAAAATCCATCGCCATAATTACGTGAAGGAATCCATTTTTTTTTTTTTTTTGTATGTTGTAGCCAGACTACGACCTGAAACATTTTTCCTATGTGTCCTATGCGCCATTAATGACGTCATATGACCGCAACGTCAAAAGCAAGACTCGATTTTGAATGTGTGACGCTGTTTCTTTCTCATATGCTTTCCAATCAGTTTTAGCTTTGCACATTAATTAGGGCTGGGGATTTTTTTATTTATTTATTTACCGGAAATAGCCCATGTTTAATGACGTATGCAACATAATTAATAGTAATAATAATTGTTAAATGGACTTACCTGAACCTCTGAATGGCGAAGAGGAAGTTGAAGTCGATGTTTACATGTATATTCGCTTGTGTATATATATCGATTTCCATGTAAGGTTATGTGATGTGATGGAGTCTATGGCACTTACTCGTATGTGTTGTATGGGGGGAAAAAAGAGCAGGCGTTTTGTGTGCTACATAAGGGCATAGTCCATTCACAGCACTGCAGGGGGGGAGGGAGGGGAAGTATCCATCTTGTAAGGGCTAAGCGATTTATCAATATATCGATATATGAGTCAGATCGAACTGTAATATCGAATTTTAATAGTAGAATTTAAATACACTTTGTTAGCTTGATAAAAAATTATATTGTGAGACAAATTGTCATTGAAGCCAATGGAATTTAGTCTCATCACTTTAATCAGAATAAGAAACGAAACGAAAATGCGTTTAGAACAATGCAATTTAGTATCATTCCTTTAAAAAAAAATGAGACAAATCATTATTGAAACTAATGGAGCTCAGTCTCATTACTTTAAAAAAAAATAATGAAACGAGACAAATCGTCATTGAAACCAATGTAACTCAGTCTCATTACTTTAAAAAAAATAATGAAAAGAGACAAATCGTCATTGAAATTAATGTAACTCAATCTCATCATTTTAATCAGAATAAAAAAATGAGACAAATATTCATTAAAACCAATGTAACTCGGTCTCATCATCTAAAAAAAATAAAGAAACGAGACAAATCCTCATTGTAGCCAACGTAAATAAGTCTCATTACTTTAAGAAAAAAGAAACGAGACAAATCGCTATTGAAACCAATGTAACTCAGTCTCATCACATTAACAATAAAGAAATGAGACAAATCTTCATGAAAACCAATGTAACTTAAGTCTCATCACTTTATAAAAATAAAGAAATGAGACAAATCATCATTGTAGCCAACGTAAATAAGTCTCATTACTTTAAGAAAAATAAATAAATGAGACAAATTGTCATTGAAACTAATGCAACTCAGTCTCATCACCTTAAAAATTAAGAAATGAGACAAATTTTCATTAAAACCAATGTAACTCAGTCTCATCACTTTAAGAAAATAAAGAAATGAGACAAATCGTCATTAAAACTGATGCAACTCAGTCTCAACACTTTAAGAAAATAAAGAAATGAGACAAATCGTCAATGAAATCAATGTAATTCAGTCTTATCACTTTAGTAAAAATAAAGAAATGAGACAAATCTTCATGAAAACCAATGTAACTCAGTCTCATTTCTTTATAAAATTTAAGAAATGAGACAAATCGTTATTGAAACTAATGTAACTCAGTCTCATTATTTTAAGAAAAATGAAGAAACGAGACAAATCGTTATTGAAGCCAATGTAACTCATCAATTTAAAAAATATTAAGAAACGAGACAACTCTTCATTAAAACTAATGTAACTCAGTCTCATTACTTAAGAAGTGTTTATAAACTTAAAAAACATCAACAAATGTTTAATTTAAAATATTTTTAATCTTTTATAGTGTTTGAAAATGCGTAAACGGAAGTAAACACTCTGCTGATTTGCGTCGTTTGTCACTAGATGGCGGTGAAGTATATTCTCCGCTTAAAATGAATGTGACAAAGCGCCACAAAGCTACTGAGTCGAGTGCTGTAAGTTTAATTTATTATTTTTTTACATTTATTTAAATCTTCACTGATGTTTATTTAATGATTTCATTGCCATTGTTAACCTTCTTAGTAACGCGGGCCACTTTTTGGCTCTCCAAAAATCAAAATAAAATTCATTATGTTATTTTATTTAATCTGAATGACTTCTCACAATCGCCAGAAGTCAAAATCATAACATTTGGTACTAAATTAAAAATAAACATGGGATGATCTCCAATTTTTGTGCAAATTTTAATTTTTTTAATATAACGTACCACTTTTTTGGGTCTTTTACCAAAACGTTGAGAAACCGCATTTTATATTTAAAAACTACATTTAATGGGTTAAAGTTTAAATTTCAAGATAAACATGATTGCTTTTCTATTTTTTTAATGCAAACTTTTATTTTTTAATGTTGCATCTCACTTTTTTGGGTCTTTTATCAAAACGTTGAGAAACAGCATTTTATATTTAAAAATTACATTTAATAGGTTAAAGTTTAAATTTCAAAATCAACATGAATGCTGTTCCATTTTTTTAATGCAAATTTCTTTTTTTTTATTCTGCGTTCCAGTTTTTTGGGACTTTTATCAAAACGTTGAGAAACCGGATTTTACATTAAAAACCGACATTTAATTGGTTGAACTTTAAATTTCAAAATAAACCAATTAAATTTGATAATAAAAACGTTGCTGAATGTTATGCAAATGTTATTGAAATTTATTTATTCAAATTTTATTGATTTTATTTTATTTATCTATTTTTTTTTCTTTTTGTTAAATTGAATTTGGCCATTCAGAGTTCATTTAAGCATGAAAGGTTTAAACATCAATGAAATTTGATGAATCAACATGTCTTTTCAACTTTGATTACAGTCAATTTATTAGATTCATAGGTAGATGGCGCTCGTTGACGTAGAATGGAATGGAAAACGTTAGGAGTGGGAGGAGCCAATGGAATTGTAGTGTTTATGTGCTTCTTAGCATTTGGCTCTGTTATTCTTTGTTGTTGGAGTTGGAAGTTCAAACTGCTTTGAAAATCGCTTATAAGAAAGAGATAAAGCGCCGTAAGACCGAGAGAGAGAAAGGAAGTGAAAAAAAAAATGGCAATGGGAAGTTTTAACTGTGTGGCCGGGTGATGAAGCTGAGTGTGGCCGCGTATCGGGCCATCACCGAGTTCAACCGCTCCAGGGCAACCAGTGACCGATGGCATCGTGGAAGTACCGCTTACGGTTCCGTTAACGGTGGATCGCCTTCGCATTCACTTTCCATTGATGAAACAACTACGGTAAGACAACAAAACTATTCTTTTTTTCTATTAGTTTTAAGTTGACGATTTTATTTCATTTGGGGTCAAAGATCAGATCGGTTTGGCCTGTTGTTTGAATATTAGAATTTACAGTACATTTGAGAACTCGAATTTATTAGTTTTTATTTAAGAATTCGAATTTTTTTTCTTTAAGAATTCGAATTTTTTTTCTTTGAGAATTCGAATTTTTTTTTTTTTGAGAATTCGATTTTTTTTTTCTTTGAGAATTGGAATTTGTTTTTATTTAAAAATTCCCAATGGTTTTTATTTTCATTTGAAAATTCGAATTTAGTTTTTCTCTGAGAATTCGAATTTAGTTTTTCTTTGAGAATTCGTATTTAGTTTTTCTCTGAGAATTCGAATTTACAGTAGTTTTTATTTAAAAATTAGCATTGGTTTTTATTTTCATTTGAAAATTTGAATTTGGTTTTTGAGGATTCGAATTTTGTTATTGAGGATTTGAATTTTGTTTTAGTTTGAGGATTCGAATTTTGTTTTAGTGTGAGAATTTGAATTTTGTTTTAGTTTGAGAATTCGAATTTTGTTTTAGTTTGAGGATTCGAATTTTGTTTTAGTGTGAGAATTTGAATTTTGTTTTAGTTTGAGAATTCGAATTTTGTTTTTATTTGAGAATTTGAATTTTGTTTTTATTTGAGAATTTGAATTTTGTTTTAGTTTGAGGATTCGAATTTTGTTTTAGTTTGAGGATTCGAATTTTGTTTTTATTTGAGAATTTGAATTTTGTTTTTATTTGAGGATTCGAATTTTGGTTTTATTTGAGGATTCGAATTTTGGTTTTATTTGATAATTAAAATTTGTTTTTATTTGATAATTCGAATTGGTTTTTCATTTGAAAACCTGAATTTGTTTTTACTTAAAAATTTGAATTGGTTTTTTTTTCTTTCTTAAATTCGAATTTCTTTTTTTTAATATCATTTGAATTTTTATTTCATTTTCAATGATAATGGTAAAAAAAATGTTTATTTTAAATTTTTAAAAGCTTAAATATTTTTCTTCCTGATTTTTAAATTGTTGTTCTTTTCATGCATTTCTTATTGTTATTGTTAGTTGAAATGCCCATAGGCAATTTGAATTTCCTATTTTAGTGTATTAGTGACATTAAACAATGTGCATAAGTTATTTGCATTGCAGAGTTTCTTTAGGTGGAAAAATTGCAAAAGGTGGAAAATCTTTATGCATTCATAACGCATGCGTAATGAGCTGTTTAAAGCAGTTAATACAATATTAAGAGTAAAATTGACATTTTTATCTTATTTCTTGTATAAAAATAGTATTTTGCAGAGTTGGTGGATGGGTGAGTGAGGAATAGATGAAAAAATAAAAGTAACTTTTAAAATAATAAAATTGTTGAACAACATTATATATTTTGAAGCAGTGTAAACTGTAAAGGGCCTATTTGCATAAGGGTCCCAGGTGCTTCTTTCACATTTATCAAGGCAATATTCATCTCTCAAAATCCTCCCCCTTTCTTACCTCACCTTACCCTTCCTTCCACCCACTCAACACCCACGTCTTACTTTTCGCTATTCATAGATAATTCACTTTTCTGTGTTATTCAATACGCATAGCATAGCAACATCTTAAAGAAGAAAAAAAAAATTATAAGAAATTCTCCTTTAAACTGCAATTTCATACTGTGCTGTACTGTAGATATCAATGTTCAAATTTCTCTGATAGATTTTTCTATGCTAAAATTATCTTGTGTATTTTCACGATTAAATTTCTCTCATACACTTTTGTTAAATTTAGTCATTGATTTCAGTGCCAACAGCTTTCGCATGGAAGTCTATGGTGATCATATTTATTTTTACATTTTAATATAACAAATTCTTGCATAGATTTCAGTGGTAACACTGTCACGTAGACTTCAGTGTTAAAAATCTGTCATATACTTCAATGCTAAATTTCTCTCGTAGACTTCAATGCTAAAAACATCTCATAGACTTTACTGTTAAAATTCGCTCATAGACACTCACGCTAAAATTTTTTCATAGAATTTCATGTTAAGAATTCTCTCATAAACTTCAATGGTAAATTTTTCTCATAGACTTCAATAGTAAATTTCTCTCACAGACTCTCCCGTTAAAAATGTCTCGTAGACTTTCACGTTAAAATTGTCTCATAGACTTTCATGCTTAAAAATTCTCTCATAGACTTCAATGTAAAAAATTCTTTCATAGACTTTTTCATGCTTAAAAAATCTCTCATAGACTTTCATGCATAAAAAATTCTCTCATAGACTTTCATGCTTAAAAATTCTTTCATAGACTTTCATGCTTAAAAAATTTTCTCATAGACTTTCATGCTTAAAAAAATCTCTCATAGACTTTCATGCTTAAAAATTCTCTCACAGACTTTTTCATGCTTAAAAATTCTCTCATAGACTTCAATGTTAAAAATTCTCTCATAGACTTCAATGTTAAAAATTCTCTCATAGACTTCAATGTTAAAAATTGTCTCATAGACTTCAATGTTAGTCACTTCATAGAATTCAATGCTCAAATTCTGTCGTAAACTCCAATCCTAAAATTCTCTCAAACACTTCAATGCTAAAAACCTACCAGACTGGTAAACTAAAAATCTCTCATAGACGCCCATGATAAAATTCTCATAAATTTTCATCCTAAAACAATTCTTCCATTGAGTTTCTTATTAACTTCTCCATACGAATTTCCTTGTTAAACTTTCCCATTGACTTCAATGCCACAGCCCACCACTCTCTCTCTCTCTCTCTCTCTCTGTCCATAGACATGTTAACAATTTCCCATAGATTTCCTTCTCAAAAATCTCCCATGACTTTGAAATGATAAAAAGACAAAAGAAAAGTCAATAAATCAGTTTAAACAACGAGTACAACAACTTTTGAAGCTATTTCTCTTTTGTTTCGTTGAAAAGGCGCCAAAACATTGTTTTTATCCGAATATACGTCATTGTTTATGGAACCAACCAAAACCAAGCAGTTCCATCATATTTTCTTTGTACATTCGATGACCTCATTTACTGACATTGAATGGCTTCACCGGAAATTAATAATCATTTTCATTCTCTTTTTGTTTTTGGATTTTAATAAATAGTCAAATGCAAATAAAGTGCTCAATGACGTAATTATTGACCTTGACCAAATAAAATTTCTTGGTCTTGTTAATTCAATGGTAGACGTTTGAGTCACGTGATGTGTGCACACATGTAATTGATGACCTTTAAAGACTTTGGTAGGAAGTTGTTAATTGTGTTTGTGTCTCTCTGACTAATTAGGGCTAAGTGGTACCTACTGTAGCTGAAAGGACTAAGAGGGGGGTGGAGTGGGGGAGGGGGATGAGGGATGAGTGGGGATTTTGGGTGACAGTTATAAATCGGTTTGTCTTTGCTGTTTGATTGATTGATATTCTGCTTCTATGTATTGTATACGCGTTATTAACTCGATTAGCTGATGAAATCAAGCTCGTTTTTTTTTGGTTGTTGTTGTTGTTGCTGTTACTTTGGATTATTGATACCTGCAAGCAGCAGTCTATGTACAGTAATTACCAATTAGTTAGCAGGCTTTTTATTTATGCTTTGGAGAATTAAAAGCGAAAAAGTACGGTAGAATGGGGATGATAAGACAAGGGAATAATGATCAAGGTCAATAGAAAGGGGGGTTTTTTTTTTCTTTTTTAAAAAGAACAAATTCGAACGTAGAACGAAAGTAGAACAAAAATTCGAATGTTTTTTAAAAGTTAAAATGGAAATATTTTTTCAGTTAATGTTTGAACAATCTTGTATTTGTTTTTAAAATTTAAATACTGTAAATAGAATTTCCTTTATTTTTTTTTTTTTTTGAAATTTTTTTTGTATTTAAAATTTGTTGCGAATTTTTCATTTTAATATTTTATTGATTTTTTTTTCATTTGAAGATTCGAATATTTGTTAATAAAAAATTGAAACGTTTTTTTTTTGTTTGAAAATTCGAATGTTTGTTAATGAAAAATTGAAACTTTTTTTTGTTGTTTGAAAATTCGAATATTTGTCAATGAAAAATTAAAACTTTTTGAGAATTCAAATATTTTTTGGTTAAAAATTCGAATACTTTTTTATTTTGAGTTTGTTTTTACATTCGAGTTCTTTTTAAGCTGTCATTTTATTCGAATTGTTTTTTTTTTTATCATTTGAGGTTTTTTTTTTTAATTCGAATGTTTTTGTTTGATTTGTTATTGAAAAATTTGAATGTTTTTATTTACTGTGTTTTGAATTTTTAGTGCATTTGTTTATATATTTTCTTGTATGAAAATTAAAAATTTTTTTTACATTATTTTAAAATTCGAATAGTTTTTATGACTTCTAAAAATTAAAAATGTGAATTTCAAAATTTATTTTTTTTTTTTAAATTTTAGAATTGGAATGTTTTTACGTCATTCTTATTTATTTTATTTTTTTTAAAGCTTCTATTACGTAGAATTTCTGTCACGTGCATTTTTTTGTTCTATACTTGTGTTTGGGTTCTAAAAGCAGTGATGGAGGTGCAGATGATGTTAAATGTAAAGATAAAGGCATCAAAGATAAGGCTTTTGATAGACTGGGATTGTTTTACTCACTGTACAGTATTTGTCAACTTTCCAACGTTGTCTCTGTATATCTTCTCTCTCAATGACAATTCTGTTGTTCCACTGTATTACTTCCTCTAACTTTGAATTTGTGTGTTTTTTTGTAGGGTTGAAAGAGAGAGAGAGAGAGAGAGGGGGGGGAGGGACGTGAATTGAAGAGATTAAACTTTGCACTTGACTGATTTTTCAATCTTTATTGTTTTTATGTGATAGCATGAATTATGCAAAATACAAAAAAAAAACAAAAAAAAAACAATTTTTTTTCCCCTATTTAAAGAGATCGTAAAATGACAAAAGTCTTTACCCAATCTCGATTTTACGAGATGAAATGCTTTACTACAGTACAGGGTGGCCAACACCATTTATATGGGCTCCTATACAGTACTACAAACTATCGATAAAGAAATGAGACAGATTTACATGTTAAGCAATGCAATTTATCCCCGTTTCTTTATTGGTCATTTTGTTCAATGAAGAAACGAGACAAAAAGTCATTGAAATCAATGCAATTTATTCCCGTTTCTTTTTAGTAATTTTTTCAAATAAAGAAACGAGACAAAAAGCCATTGTAAGCAATGCAATTTATTCCAGTTTTTTTTTAGTAATTTCTTCCATGAAAGAAAT
The DNA here is from genome assembly GCA_013389785.1 of Helicorthomorpha holstii. Lineage (NCBI taxonomy): Eukaryota > Metazoa > Arthropoda > Diplopoda > Polydesmida > Paradoxosomatidae > Helicorthomorpha > Helicorthomorpha holstii. The sequence continues at coordinate 2,601,332 of JAAFCF010006680.1, read as the reverse complement.
GAGACAAAAATCCATTGTAATCAATGAAAATTATTCTCGTTTCTTTTTTAGTAATTTTTATATGAAAGAAACGAGACAAAAATACATTGAAATTAATGCAACATTTTCCCGTTTCTTTTTTAGTTATTTTTTCAAATAAAGAAATGAGACAAAAATACATTTAGAACAATGCAATGTATTTCCGTTTCTTTTTTTATTAAATATTTCAAATAAAGAAACGAGACAAAAAGCCATTGTAAGCAATGCAAATTATTGCAGTTTCTTTTTAGTAATTTCTTCCATGAAAGAAATGAGACAAAAATCCATTGTAAGCAATGCAATTTATTCCCGTTTCTTTATTAGCAATTTTTTTCAAATAAAGAAACGAGACAAAAAGCCATTGGAATCAATGCAAATTATTCCCGTTTCTTTATTGATGAATTTTTTCAAATAAAGAAACGAGATAAATAACAATGCAAAGCAATGAAATGTATTCCCGTTTCTTTTTTTAGTATTTTTTTTGCAAATAAAGAAATGAGACAATTTTACATTGTAAGCAATGCAACTTTTTCTCCGTTTCTTTTTTTAGTAATTTTTCAAAAATAAAGTAATGAGACAAATATAAATTGTAAAGAATGCAATTTATTCCCGTTTCTTTATTAGTAATTTTTCAAAAATAAAGAAACAAGACAAAACTTCATTGGAATCAATGCAAATTAATCCCTTTTCTGTTCTGCTAATATTTTCAATAAAGAAACGAGACAACAATCCGTTGTAAGCAATGCAATTTATTCCCGTTTCTTTGTTTCGATCACTATATAAACCCACATATGAGATGACCACCCGGTATATCTGTTATAAACGTGTAAACCAATGCTATTTCAGCCATAAACTGCTGTTCAATATAAACCAGCATTTTATCATTGTAAAGCAATTCTCCTTTTCTTCTTCCTCTGCATTTTTCCCTCTGACGTAATTGATCTTAAGCGAAATTAAAGATGGAGAAGTAAAGATCAAAGAGTAGTCGGGGGGAGGTGGGGGAGGAAGGGGGGTGGAAGGAGGACCTTGACCGATCTTCTCTTGTTTAACCTTAATTACTGCAAATTAATTATTAGTTTGTGTTGGTTTTAATAATTAGAGAAAAAATAATGCAATTATTGAATTTCGTTTTGGCTTTTGAAAGAGAAGAGCTTTGTAATTACATCAGTCGTCGCCATTAGTGTAATTGAAGGCAAAACCGGATATGACAAAAACCACACACGGCCTACTTTATAAAAATTTAAAGGACGGGAATATCATTTTACGCCATTTGATTAATGATCAGGTCGTTTTTCTGGTCTCAAGAAACCAATTTGCACGTCACACAAAGCGTCACGTTACGTTTTGATGCGTAAAAACAAACAAAACAAAAAAAAAAAGTGTGGCGTGTGACACCCTGTACACGTTCCATTGAAAATACATGGCGTACAGGGTGTCACTCTAGTTAAAATTTAATTAGAGCTCTGTAAAACCGGATGTGAGCATGGCTGACCAATTAATTCAATTAGAAATAATGGGGTTTTATTTTTTGAAATTTATTTAATTGGCATTTTCGGTTTCTTTTGTAGATGATTAAAGTGTAGGTAAATAAACGAGACTGAATTTCATCAGTTTAAATGAGGATTTGTCTCGAGTTTTTTTTTTTAGTGTGGAAGAAGCAAAAGCCAATAAAGAAATGGGATTAATTTTTAGTAGTTTTAATGGCGATTTGTCCCGTTTATTTTTTTATGAGAAAAAAAATTTTTTAATAAAGAAATGAGACTGAATAACACTAATTCCAATGGCGAATATTCCCGTTTCTTTTTCTCCAAGCAAAAAAACTTACAAAAAATGTAACGAGACTGAATATCGTTAATTCCAATGGCGATTTATCTCGTTTCTTTTTCTCTAATCAACAAAACTGTAAACAAATGAAATGAGACTGAATAACATTAATTCCAATGGCGATTTGTCTCGTTTCTTTTTCTCTAATCAACAAAACTGTAAAAAAATGAAATGAGACTGATTAACACGAATTCCAATGGCGAATATTCCCGTTTCTTTTTCTCCAAACAACAAAAAAACTGTCAAAAAATGAAACGAGACTGAATAACATTAATTCCAATGGCGAAATTTCCCGTTTCTTTTACTCTAATCAACAAAACTGTAAAGAATGAAACGAGACGGAATATCATTAATTCCAACGGCGAGATTTCCCGTTTCTTTTTCTCCAAACAACAAAACTGTAAACAATGAAACGAGACTGAATAACATTTGTTCTAATGACGAATTTTCCTGTTTCTTTTTCGTTAAACGTCAAAAAGGTGAATAAAGAAACGAGACTAAATTACATTAGTTCCAGTGGCGATTTGTCTCGTTTCTTTTTTACTTTGTAGAAAATTTTCCAATTGATAAAATCACCCGGAACTTTTTTTTTTATTTTTGGGTTTTGTATTGAATATTTTTGTGTTCCCACTTGACGTCACACCCGCTTTAAATCATTAGAAAATGTGGGTGACGATGACGATGATGATGATGGCGTCTTCGTGTTTATTAAGTTGGTGTCATCAGAGAGGACGCGCCAAATATTGCACACGCAGCCATTTTGTTTGATTATTAAGATGAAGGAGGAATGAATGGCGGGAAAGAGGGAGGAAGTGAAGGGAAGGGGAGAGGAAGTAGATCTGATGAAGAAAATAATCTTTAACGATCGACACGAATGTCTCTCGATAAAAGAAACCACCAAACTCGATTACTTTCTTATTTTCACCGGAAATTTCATTATTTTATTTATTTATTTTCAACTTTTCTATTTTAGTGTACTTTTTTTTTTTTAAAAGTTTTGCACTGTCTGATTTTGCTAAAGATAACAATAGCAGACGAATTTAAAAAAGAAAAAAGCTTAAAACGCATTTTTCGATGGCGCGAAACATCAAGTGCAATAACTGTCAATCACGTGGTCGCTAAAACAGGAAATTAACAAGTACAGAATGTGTGTAGTTTTACTCTTCCGGTTGATTTTAGCAATTGGAACATTGGATTTTATTCCAAGGCAAAGAAAGAAATGGGGAAAAAGCGCCGTTGGGACTGATGAGATTTAGTCTCATTAGGAAAGCGATTTTGATTTTTAGGGTTAGTAATTTAGTCATTAGAGCAGTTGATTTGGTAATTGGTTACTAATCGGTTAATTTGGTCTTTTAGACGTTTGATTTGGTGATTTAAACATTGAATTTGGTCATTTGGCATTGAATTTGTTGATCTAAACATTGAACTTGGTCATTTAGTAACTTAATTTTGTTATTTAGCATTTGAATTTGGTCATTTGACATCGAATTTGGTCATTTTAGGCACTTAACTTAGCCATTTAGTCATTCAATTTTGTCATTCAACATTGAATTTTGTTATTTAACATTGGATTTGGTCATTTAATCATCTAATTTAGTCGTTTAACATTAATTTGGGTGATTTTGACACTGAATTTAGTGATTTAGACATTGAATTTGGTCGTTTAATCACTGAATTTGGTCGTTTAATCACTGAATTTGGACGTTTAATCACTTGATTTGTTCGTTTAATCACTTGATTTGTTCGTTTAATCACTTGATTTGTTCGTTTAATCACTTGATTTGGTCGTTTAATCATTTGATTTGGTCATTTAATCTCTTGATTTGGTCATTTAATCTTTTGATTTGGTCATTTAATCTCTTGATTTGGTCGTTTAATCTCTTGATTTGGTCGTTTAATCATTTGATTTGGTCATTTAATCTCTTGATTTGGTCATTTAATCTCTTGAT
>JAAFCF010006680.1:2534847-2551126 GCA_013389785.1 Helicorthomorpha holstii | reverse complement strand
AGGCAGTGGAAAAGGTAAAAAGATTCAGTGAAGCATTGAAGCATCACTCTGGCTTGGAAAAATATGGCAAAAATGTAAACCAATAGAAATGCACTTTTTTTTATTTTAAAAAATATGTATTGAAAATCGAATGTGAAAGCGATCAAATTGAGGCATACAGTATCCACAAGAAGAAAAAACATTTATTTTATTTATTTATTTTTGGATAATAAAACATGGCGAGACATTCAGTCCAAAAACATGACAAATATTCGTACTTTAACTTTGTAAGCTGTGATTTTATGGCCTTACAGCTGAATTCTATATTTTGATGAATAGTTGACACAAGTACAGGGTGATTTTATAAGTTGGAACACTTTTTTTTCTTAGGATAAAAATTAAATGAGACAAATCGCCATTGGAACTGGTGAGAATTAGTCTCATGTTTTTTTTTTTGGCATTTGTTTTCTGTTTTAAGAAATAATGGGACAAATTGCCATTGTATTTATCATGATTTAGTCTCATTTCTTTCGTGAATTATTTTTTTCTTTTATGAAATTTTTTTTTCCAATTGTGATAAAGAAATGAGACAAAAAGCCATTGAAACTGGTGAGATTTTGTCTCATGTTTTTTTTTCTTTGCACTTTTTTCTGTTTTAAGAAATAATGGGACAAATTGCCATTGTATTTGACATGATTTTGTCTCACTTTGTTTATAAAATTTTATGATATTGGCAAAATAAAAGAAATGAGACAAAAAGCCATTGGAACTGGTGAGAGTTAGTCTCACGTTGCTTTATTTTTTTTTTTTTTTTGGCATTTTTATTTATTGTTTTAAGAAATAATGGGACAAATTATCATTGAATTAAACATGATTTAGTCTCATTTCTTTTATGAAATGTTTTAAAAATCTAACTGTAATAAAAACAAATTGGACAAAACGCCATTGAAACAAATGAGATTTAGTCTCATGTTGTCTTTGGCACGTAATTTCTTTTTGTTGTTGTTTTGTTTCAAGAAAGAAACAGGGATAAACAATGTTCCAATGTATAAAATCATCCGTAATTTAAAAGAATCGATAAACTGATCTCGAGATAACTAATTTATCTTGTATACTGTATATTGGATGACGTATGTGGGAGTGAGTGAGGTCAAGGAGGGGGAGGGGGGGGGGGAAGCGAATCAGATTTACTTTATTAAAAGAGTCATTTTACTTTAAAAATATCAAATTATATAAATTAATCTTTTGTAATAAGAAAAAAGCAGAAGCTTTAAGAAACCTAAATTGCATTTTCAGGAAGAAGAGTGGGTGGGTTTGGTTGGGATAGGATGGGGTTCAAGTCATTAATCAGTCATTAATTTATGTTATTCTACACTGACATCACAAAATAACATCAAAATTAGATTAATAGCAATTAGTTACTTTAGAAAACAGAAGGATTTTAGTTTTAATAAATTTAATTATTCTCTAGGTTTATTATGATGAAAATACTGTAGAGAGTTTTGGCAGGGTGCGTTCAGAATGGCTTTCAACAATTTCGAATCTTTTTAGTAAATTTTCGCGAATTTATTTATGGAAATTGGAAATTTTTATTTATAATATTGAAATTGTTTCAGAAAAAAATTCGAAATTTTTAGTTTATGAAATTGTACATTTGTATCTTGACATTCGAATTATTTTGTATTTGAAGAGATTCGATTTTTTTTACATTTGAAGAGATTCGATTTTTTTTACATGTGAATAGATTCGATTTTTTTATTTGAAGAGATTTTTTTTTTATTATGTTTTATGGTATTCAATTTTTTTTTCATTTGACTTTTTTCTTTTATGAAATTCGAATTTTTTCTTTTATGATATTCCAATTTTTTCTTTTCTGATATTCGAATTTTTTTTTTTATGAAATTCGACTTTTTTCTTTTATGAAATTCGAATTTTTTCATTTATAATATTCGAATTTTTTCTTTTATGAAATTCGAATTTTTTCTTTTATGAAATTCGAATTTTTTCATTTATAATATTCGAATTTTTAGTTTTATGAAATTTGAATTTTTTTTAGTTATTAATGTTCTAACGAATGTTTTTATTATAATTCCGAATAAATTATGATTTGTTAATAAGAAAAAACATTCCAATTTTCAAATGATTCTAGTCATTCTATCATCCCAAACTCATAATTTTGTGCTTTAAAAGTCATATGGTCTATTTCACGGTTCTCAGTACAATAGAGCTACAGTAAACATGGCACTGTTTTTGATCACATGTTATTCTATTTTTCTTTTCTTTATTTCTGTTTTCTTCATAGCGTTCCCTGGTGAGTCAATTTCGCACTTGTAAATGTAAAAATTGTTTTGGCTAAACAAAACGTTTGCACATACAGCATTTTATTTAGTTTCTTTTTTTATTATTTTTATTTATTTATTTTTCTTTTTTTTTGTTGCTTCAAAATTCATTTTAGGTTAAATCGTAAAAAATCCGAAAAACGTGTAATATTTATTTCCTGTTTTTCGTTTTTATTATAAAAGACATTTTTCCGGTCGTTTTCTGAGCTTGACAGCAAGTGTTACTGTTAGATAAAAAAGAAATTAATGGTCGCCAGGGGGCGCTCTATTTGTCTATTGCAAATTTACGATGAAGTCGATAATAATAAATTTTTTTTTCCCTCTTTTTTTTTTTTTGCTATTTGACGCTTGACGCTGGTAAAAGCGTAAAATGCTACGTTTTACAAGAAATAACGTCAAACTCAAGTTACAAAAATTTTTATTTTTTAAAAAAAAAATGCTGTTTGACATTTCATCAGCTCAATGAGAAATTAATAGCTTTTTCTTTCTTTTATTAAAGTTTTTTATTTGATTTTATTATATTTTTATATTTTCTCCGAGAGCATCATTCTGGCTTTGACATGTATGAATTATTTTATTCAGATTTGATGCTTTTTTTTTTAATTTCTTTTTTTGTTCTTCAATTTAATTTATGGTAAATCAAGCGAAACATTGAGACAAATCACAAAACTAAATTGCTTTTTAATGTTTTTAAATTGTTATCGGATATAGACAGCGTATTTGCGAATAACGAAGAAGAAGAAATGGAAGCGCAGAAATTTTTTTTATTGTTTTTTTTTTTTTAAATAGAAAAAGAAAACTAAAAATGACAAGAAATTTTCTTTAGATTTGTTGACATAATTGTTAAAGAAAAAAATACTACTTTTAAAAGATTAATTTTTTTACATTAACAAATTTGAAATTCATTCTAAAGAATGTAGACATGTAAATACTGTATGCAAGGTCTTAAGTTAAAATTACACTTTAAGCTTTTGTTTACACACACTCTTGAATTTTGATTGCTATAAAATATGGGAAACCATTTTTTTTTTTGAATTTTTGGAATGCTTTATTTAATTTTTTTTTGCAATTAATTTCAGTTCAAGTGACTTGTTTGTTGTTTTTCAAATTTTTAAAAGTTCAAGTACTTTATTTATCATTTTGTGTCAGTTTTGCAATGTTTTTATCAACTTTTGATGGTTTTTGTTAGATTTTTAAATTTTTTTTTTGAAATATTCTATTTGAAAATGTTTACGCTATTTTAGCGACAATATATCGCTTTTCAAATTCAAACTTTCATTTTGACTTTCAGTTATATTTTGTTTTTTCACTTATTCTTTTATATTTCCTATAATTATTTTTATTTTTTAGCAATTATTTGGCTTTTAGAAACATTATATTACTTTAACGACATTTGGTGATCCCAATGTTATATTGCCTTTCATGATGTTATTTTGTCATCCTTGCTGAACATTTGGTTTTTACCTGACATTTTTAGAATATTTTAAGTCCCATTTTCTCTTATTACCCCATATTTGGCTTAACCTGACATTACAGTGGAATCCTGTTAACACAAATACCATTACCATGAATGCCCTGTAAACATGAAGCAACCTTTTCATCCCGAACTACAGCATAGGCATTTCCATACATTTTTTGTTCGTTAACATGAAGCATAACCCTGTTAACACAAACTGATTTTGCTTCTCAAAAATGAAAAATGGTGTATAACGCTGGCAAAAATGTAGGGAAAACCTGTTAACACAAAATCTGTCCCAACGACTTTCATGTTAAACAAGATTCTACTGAATGTTGTCTCTTTTGACGTTATTATGCCTTTCTTGGCGTTATTTTGCTTTTCTTGGCGTTATTTAGCTTTTCTTGGCGTTATTTTGCTTTTCTTGGCGTTATTTTGCTTTTCTTGGTGTTATTTTGTTTTTATAGGCGTTTCTTGTCTTTTCTGTTATTTTCTTTTCCTTTAAATTTATTTGACTTTTTATACATCACAACTTTTCTGGTCAGATTTGACTGTTTTGAAATTATTTTATTTATTACAACAATTAATTTTCTGTTAATTATATTTTAATCTTGACACAGAAACAACTAATTTTTATACCAATTGGTTTTTTACTCCCTTTTTTCCATCAATTTTGGCTTCATATCTTGCAATTAGTGGTACACCAGGAATTTTATATTTTCATTCATTTTTTTCTTTAACTATAAATATATTTTTTTTCATTTTCACAAATTACCACCAGCGCTAACTAGCAATTGCTTATTTTTGTCTTAAAAAAAGATGGCAAGCAGACGATTTTTTTTTGACTAAGCTCTTATCTTTCAACATAATCTGTCTAATATAATTAAAAGCCTCTCAAAACCCTCATCGAAAAAAAATACACATGTTTTTTTCTCTAGTAAATATGAACTGTAAACTACTATTGGCATGAAAATCCATCTGGCTGACATTTTTTTTGGAAAACCTAAAAACATGATCATCATGGCTTTGAAATAAGGGATTTGGATTACGCTGTGTTTTAAGTTAATGATGTGATTAAAATTTTTTGTGGCAAAAGAAAGTATTATCTAAAAGCAGTAAAAAATACAGAGTGAGCGTAAAATGTTTTACGTGCGTATTTCAGCGCGTAAAAATAACTTACACGCGTAAATGAAAATATTAACTAAAAGCAGTAAAAATACAGACTGAGCGTAAAATGTGATTATCTGCGTAATTCAGAGCGTAAAATAATTTACGTGCGTAATTTTCAAATTTTTTCGTTTTTTTTAGCATTTGGCAATTCGTGACCTTAGCAACTAATGGGAAGTGGTGATGTTAAAAATGGCGCTAAACAAATAATGATATCCCCCCTTTTGGAAATTTCGTGGAAAATCTTAATTTTCCACAAAGTTTCATAAATAGTTTAAGAGCTGGAAAGATAGAGGGAGCCAAGGCGTAATAATGGCGAAAATTTTCCTCTATGTAAATAACTTTGTTAACACGTCATCACCCTCTTTCTTTCTTTCTCCTTGCCCCCTCCTCCCTCTCTTCTTCCTTCCTCCATCAAAATTTGACGCCTTACTAAACAATTTACACATATAAATAATAGGCATTGGCGCAGTGTGTTTGTATTTGCATATTAAGTTAACGTATTATAACGTTGCGTACATGCACGTTGCTTACGTTTTCTTTTTTTAAAAAAAGAAGTTTGTTGTTGATGCTTTAACCTTAATTAAGAAAGCTTTCAACCTATTAAATCTTTTGCTCCATCAGATCTACAGTATGCACTTGTGTATATATACACACACAGGTTAATGATGCTATTTTGATTTTTATTATTTTTATCTACTGTGGTGGTGGTGGTTGTCAACTGGTGAGTCGCGAATCAGAATTGGGTTTAGCAAGATCTATTTGGAAACCGAAAGTAGGTTGAAATTTTGGAAAAATAAGACTGAATGTATGAATGACATCATTGGTTAATATTAGCTTTATCATGATGTTCCTAATACATGTTAATGATAAAGTAAATATGTTGTCAGAAATTGACTAAATTATGACAGGAGTTGACTAAACTATGACAGGAGTTGACTAAATTATGGCAGAAATTGACTAAATTATCACAGAAAAAAATTATCTGCTCTAGATTTTGAGTAATTTATCAATAATTCAATGACATTGGGCAAAATTGTTCTAAAAAGGAAGAAAAATAAAATTGTTCTAAAAATGAATTTGGATAAAATTGTTATAAAAATGAATGTGGATAAAATTGTTATAAAAACCATGTTGAATAAAATTGTTGTAAAGATGAAGTTGGAAAAAAATATTTTTCAAGATAGTTAGATGTAATCATTCTAAAGATATTTAGATAAAAATGTTCTAAAATGAGTGGATAAAATTGTTCTAAAGATAAAGTTAGATGCAATTGTTCTAAAGATAAAATTAGGTAAAATTGTTCTAAAGATAAAATTGGGTAAAATTGTTCTAAAGATAAAATGGGGTGAAATTGTTCGAAAAATAAAATTGGGAAAAATAATAAATTTGTTCCATGAAAGAAGTCGTAAAGGCGTTTTAAAAATGACGAAATAAAACCAGTACACAACATTTCCTGCCAAAAATAAATCAAGAGTTTGAAAATAAATTTTTTTTTTAAATAGTTATTATTGGCCATGTGTCAGAGGTCAGCAAATACTGTTGACAACCACTGCTGTCTTATACACACTGATCTTTTTGCTCTTTCCATACAACAAACGCACTGCAAAGTTAATAATAAATTTTCTTAACATTTTCTTTTTGATGTCGAATCTTTTATTGATTAATTTGAATTCATTTTGAATTCAAAAGATAACGTTTCTTTTTAAAAATATTATTCGGCATATACAGTATCGTTAATTAAGACTAAAATTTCATCATCTTAATTACACAATTTGATTTAGTGTTGCATTTCTTTGTCTTTCTCTCTTTCCCTTCAAACTTTTGGCCTAATGACAAGAAAATATTCATTCTTGGTAAAAGTGGATGAACATTTTCTTTTGTTAGCAGAAGAAAAATTTATATTCACAAATTTGCATAATTTATCATGTGTGTGGCTCATTATTATTCCTAACTACACATATAAAAGGAAAGCAAGCCTGGTAACTTTTGCTTTTATTTAACATTAAAGCATCTTTTACCATTTCACAAATATCTTATCGATTTCTTTTCCTTCTTCTTTTATACAAATAAGAATGGTTATAAGTAACTTAATTGAACGAAATAAATTGAAAAGATGAAGAAAAAGAGGAAGTTTTTTGGCACTTGAACAACGTTATTTCATATATGGCTCAATTCCAAAAGAAAAAAAAGAAAAAAACTTAAGAAAAGATATCCAAAGAAAGTGTACATATGTTTCATACGGTGTTGATCAAAAAGTAACTGTGCAACAAAGCATATGTTTTCAATGGACAAATGCACAGTTACTTTTTGATCTCACAAAAAATTCTCACGTTTTACCCATTTTTGTACATTATTTCTTCTTAAAAGACATGTAGATAAAGAAGCTGACCCTAAAGATAACATCCGGTTTTTTGGTTCCTCTTTTGTATTATTTTTATTTCTTTTTTCCTCTCCTCTCTTCTCCATCCTTCTGCTTCTCTCTTTCTCCATCCTTCTGGCTCGCTCTCTCTCTCCATCCTTCTGGTTTTCTCTTTTTCTCCATCCTTCTGGCTCGCTCTCTCTCTCCATCCTTCTGGTTTTCTCTTTTTCTCCATCTTTCTGGTTTTCTTTCTTTCCCTCCCTAAATCACCCAAAATCAATACTGAAAGTAATCAACTGTTTGATGATTAAACGGTTTTGGTCGATTCACTTCGCCAAAAAATGTAATCAAGTACATTGTACAATTGTACATGAATCCCTTTAAGACCCCAAAAGCACAAAAAGACAATACCCATATCCACTTACTTTATTTAAGGGCTTTCCTCTCTCTTTTTTCTCTATTTTTGTTCAATTTGATTTTATTTTTAAAATTTGCAATTTACTTTTTTTTCATTCTTCTTTTTTCTCTTGTGTGTCTGTGTGGTTTGTGGCTTAAGTCGAAGAAATCGTCCGCCTGTTGAAATTTGTACCAATGGCTCTGTGGCCTTTCCAAGTAACAATATCACTAGGACTATCCGTTCGAGCTCGCAAAGAAATGTACGAAGGGGATTTAAGTCAAGAGTTCGAAGAGTGAATTCAAACTTAGGGTTAGTACAAGGGGATGGTCAAAAATTTAAGTTTCCTTTAGTGTATTTTCTCTTCTGATTGTCTCAGTTTGGTTAATACTACAAATATTTGTAATCTTGGACTCTTAATCGAATATTATTGTTTTGCACATCTATTGTGGGACAGTGTTGTGTGTTTGGAAATAATGTGTTTGTGTTTTATTTACAAAAATCAAATTAGAGAAATGTCAGAAGTTTAGCTGGGAAGTCAAAGTTTTACTTTCAAATTTGAAATTGATATCCAGTCATGTAAAGAATCAGTGGTTTTCAATTTGCCAGATTCATAGTGATAATATTATAACATGTCAGTAACATTTAAACATTACCACAACTGTTCAACATTGCAGAAACATTTTAGTATTGCAACAACATTCAAAACACAGCAACAACTTTCCAACATTTCAGTATTGCAGCAACTTTTTACATTACAAAAACTTTTCAAAATTGCAGAAACATTTCATCATTGTAGCAACATTCAAACATTACAACTTTTCAACATTACAGAGACATTACAACATTACTGAAACTTTTCAACATTGCAGAAACATTTGAACATTGCAGAAACATTACAACATTACTGAAACATTACAACATTACTGAAACATTACAACATTACTGAAACATTACAACATTGCAGAAACATTACAACATTGCAGAAACATTACAACATTGCAGAAACATTACAACATTGCAGAAACATTCAGACATTACAGCAACTTTCCAACACTGCAACAACTCATTAATATTGTAAAACATTTATAATAAGATGAAAACTTGCTTTTAAATGTTAAATGAATCGCTTAAATGTATGTAGAAACTTCATTTTCCCAATTTTAGTGAGGCTCATTGCAGGTTCAGCCAAAAACTACTAATAAGTTGGTTCCATGCTATTAACAAGAACCACAAGTTCTTATCCACCAAATATCTCTGAAAGATCCTTGTATTGCACACAACATGAAAGTTGTCTTTTCAGTCAATATTAACCAAACATCTTATCAATTTCAACACAGCCTTGTTCCTCCCACTTAAGAAAAACTAACCAATTTTTACTGTCCAGTTACAATTAGCCACCTAATTTATTAAGAGTTAATCAATAACATTAAATCAGTGAGTTTAGAAAGAAAATAGCTTTTGGAAACTTACTTTTTGATCAATCAGTTCTCATGTAAATCAATGTTTCTGTTACTTTTTGAAAACTTCTTTCTGAAACACAAAAAAAAGTTTTTTTACTTTGCTAAAACTGTCTATGTAAGTGATGTATATGTTGGTAGTAGTAACATTGTTAGTGCTGTGTTTTATGTGTGTGTACACTGTGTACAGTATAGTTGATGTCCTTCTCTAACTGTATTGCTTATCACAAGTGATGTAATGTATAGCTATTTAATGATGGAGAACAGCTTTACAAAAGTACAACATTGATACACCCATTTAGTGTTTTGTTGCTTTGTACAGAATGTGGAAGAACCATTTAATGGTTTGAATGGGACTTAGTATTTATGTGAGAGATAGTCTAGAAAGATAAACATAGGGAGAAGAAGGAGAGGTAGAGGGAAGGAGGACAGGGAGAGAATTCAAAGTTTATGTCCACCAATTTATTGAGGGTTGAACAGCCTTATATTTTTCTTTGATCGCCATTCAGTATGGGTTCGGTACTGCTATTGTAAACATTTTTTTATTTTTTTTTATTTTGTGATGGTGGACATTGGCTTGTCTGGTGAAATAAATGTTTAGAAAAATGTAATAAAATGTAATTGCATTTGGCAGATGGATTGCTGAATACACAAAAAAATAATTCAGTTTATAAGAGTATAGAAAAAGAATTAAATGTTTATCTTTCTTATAATTGGCTTAATTGAGTTTACTTAATTTGATATGTTCAAACCTATTTTCATCTATTGTTGATTTTATATAATCTTATTAGTTTTTTTTTGGAGTTAGAGTGAGGACTAGGTTTCCTGGGGGATAATCCAATTGGTGCTTTGTTATAAGACCACATGACATGGTTTAATTGTAGCATGGTCTGCAATATAGCATTATTTTCTGAAATAGCACCAATTTCTAAATTCCAATATCTGTTAGAAATTTCTAAAATTAGTTTGTTTTAAAACTTTGTGACTGTGCAAATTGTCTATTGTAGGTGCAAAGAAATGTGGGGCACCGCCACCTGAAAATATGACTTGCAAAGGGCATGTTACTTATTTGACGCTATTATGCTGATTTTCCATATTAATTTTGAATTCAACTTTTAAAACTTGTGAATACAATCATTAAATTCTACAATTCTAATACGACTTCCTGAATATTTTTCAAAATTTTTCAAGTATTGGGTATCTTTACGGTTATTTATCGTGCAAATTGTCGATTGCGCGTAAAGTGCATTACACATTAGTTTTCATTAAACTGTATTTTTATAATAAACTCAAATTGCAATGTATAACATGGAAGGCATGGATAGCAAAGGTCTCTGTTTTTGGAATATGCCCTAAATTCTATTAGCGTAATTTAAAATTTGTAACGCGCACTGTTATGCGGCATGAAAAAGACTATGACATGCAAAGGGCACATTACTTGTTAGCTTCCATTAAGCTGTTTGTTCTTTATTGTATGATCATATTGTAATGTGGAAAATGTAAAGTAAACTTAGCAAAAGGTCTTCATGAGTTTTATGCTCTAAACACTGTCAGCATAATTTAAAAGTAGTAGCACGCGAACATTGTTCTGGTTTCGTATTCTGCCACAAACTTTTTGATCAATGTCTTAGATGGTTTATGGTGGTTTTGGACCCAAATTTCCAGAAAAAAATACCAATTTTTTTAATATATTGATTTTCTTAGAAAATTGACCTTTTTTAATTTTTTTTTTGCACTGTGACCTAACAATTGTGCTAAAAAATTCAGCAATTATTTGTTTTTTATTTTATTTTTCTTTTGTGTGCAACTGCTAAAATGCTTTGTGTGCAACTGCCTGTAATAAGCAGTGGCAGTTACAGTGTTGGCAGCAAATGACAGATTGTTCTTGACCATCTGGGAGCAGCAATTTACCAAGTTACCAGTTATGTCCACTTGACAAAGAAAAAGCGTCTATTTAAGGTGAACAAAAAATGCTCCCAATTTCTTAGTTTTTTTTTTGTAAGTTGAGTAAAGTTTTTTTAGTTACATTTCTATTTCTGCGAAAAGGGCAAAACATTAAAGCGATTTATAAGATTGGCATGGAGAGTGTTTTTGCAGTGCATTTTATGTAAAGTAACATTTGGTGCGCTGTATAAGGAGTTTAGGACGTGTGGGAGGGGGATGGGGTTGGGTGGGTTTAGGAAGAAAAGTGAGGGAGAAAAAAGGATAAAAAAATACAGATGACATGAATTTGGCTAGAAAAGTGCTATAGAAGCAATGCGTCATGCACACAGTGGTAATATTGCGTTAGATAAATCATAAATCTTGTTGGGGTCACTTTTTTTCCCTCTTGTACATTATTATACAGGTTGATTTTCGAAATTGGAACACATTTTTTACAATGTCAAAATAAGAAACGGGAATATTAGACATTGGAACTAATGCATTTTAGTCTCGTTTCTTTTTTCGACATTTTTGTACACATAACAAGAAAGAAACGGGAATAATTGTCATTGGAGCTGATGAAATTTAGTCTCATTTCTGTTTTTAGACATAACAAGAAAGAAACGGGAGTAATCTGCATTGGAACTGATGAGATTTAGTCTCGTTTCTTTTTTTTTAGTTTTTTTCTTTCATAACAAGAAAGAAGAAACGGCAATAATTGTCATTGGAACTGATGAGACTTTGTCTCGTTTCTTTTTTTTTTACACTTTTTTTTACACATAAGAAAGAAACGGGAATAAGTGCCACTGGAACTGATGAACTTTAGTCTCTTCTTTTTTTGGCACTTTTTTTCTCTCATGACAAAAAAAAATTAAGATTGAAAAATCGGTTTCTTTTCAATGACACTGTAGTAAACATTGCTCCAGTTCAGCCAATCACCTGGTCTCTAAAAAGATAAGAATCGGTTGTGATGGCTTTTTACGCTGGTCTATGCTGGCTCAGCGTAATTTTATGTCCTTTGAGTTTACTTTGAAGCTCTTAGCTAACTCTCATCTAAACCCATTTTCAGGACAACTAAACTAGCAATCATAATACATTACGTGTTTGATCATTTCCTTCACTTTAGGGCTAATAAGAATTATTGCAGATGGCGTTGCTATAGTTGGTTTTACCAACTGTGTTGATTTATTGTGTCACCCTTCTCTTACAACAGCTGCTCTCTCTTGCTCTATCTCTCTTTCTACAACACCAACAACTACAACTACAGTTTGGCTTATTAGCACTACTTTGCAAAAATAATGTACTATTGCATTTCTTACTGTGTTCTAAATATATGGTTTTTGGTCATTTTTGGGGGCTTGGCGCTCAAAGCTTGTAACCACTGCAGGGCACATTGAAATGTGGCATTTGATCGGCCACATTAACATGCAGTTTACAAGAAATGTATTGTTAGTTGTTAGTAATTGTCTTAAGGCTCATTTATGTAAAAGTAGGCTTGAAAGTATGGTCTTTGGTCATTTTTGAGGGCATCAGGGTCAAAAGCAATAACTACTGCAATAAATGTTAAAAATTTGATGTTTGGTCATGTTAAGATATTTATCGCTGATTGCAATTAGTTGTCTTAAATCATGTTTATGTAAAAATTGGTTTGAAATATGATTTTTAGTTTATTTCTGGTTGCTTGGGCCCCAAATTTATCATGTATTGCAAGAAATTTAAAAATTTGGTATTTGGTCACGTAAACGCGCAGTTTATCGAGGTAGCGTGTGATGTTACATTGATTGCAATTTTTTATCTTAAGTTTTGTATATATAAAAATATGTTTTAAAATATAGTCTTTGGTTTTTATTTGGCTTTATGGGCCCCAAAGCTAGTATGTTTGGTGGAGGCACATTAAAATTTGATATTTGGTCACATTACCAATTAGTTTATACAGTATAACCGTTGCATATGATGTTGAGTTGGTTGCAATTAATTATATATGACAATGTAAAAACATGTTATTTTATTTTCTTAAGAAAAGTAAATAATGATAAAAAGACAGTGATGCCATCCCTTTTCATGCTCAATCCTGTAATAAAGATTATACAGGGTGAAACAATGATGAAGAAATTTGTATTTTTCTATCAAAAGAATCAAATGATAGACAAACCTTCAAATAGGCATTGGAAAATTTTTAATGTATATTTTTTAAAGAAAAATTGCATTATTATTTTTTTTTTAAATAAAAGCGACCCCTGAATTACGCATTATTGCAATACACTACACTATTGCAGATGAAGCACATACAAGGGGCAGCACATCTTCAAATTTAAGTTTTCTTAAGAAATGTGAAAGATAAAAACAAAGTTTCTAATTTGGACTTTGTACTTTTTAATAAGATCCATCGAATGATCACATGTCCATTGTTTCTATTTTAATATTAAATTGGATAAATAATTATTTTATGCCAATTAAAAGCAACCCCTTTTAAGCTGAACTGCACTACACATATGTATTGCAGGCAAATGACTATCAAGGGGTTGGACATCTTGTTGCTCCAATTATTTAGCGTTTTCTTGGAAACTACTGTATTACAAAAATCATCACCCTGTTTAAGATGACACCATGTACTTTTTGTCTGCTCTTGGAAAATGATGACTTGGCTGCTTTTCTTAAGTAGATAAACATACAGAGAAATATTTTCCATTTATTAAGTCATAATATTTTTTTTGTTATGTACATTTAGCTGTTTATTATCCTATTATTACAGTAATGGCTTTCACATTTTCATACAAACAGATGAATAGTAGATATATTATTAATATGGCAATTTTTATGCAAGATTATATCTGTTTTTAAATAAGATTTAACTAGTTTTTGTTTTTGCCTTGAACAGGGTCAGTGAAATGCGGGTTTAGCGTGTTCACAAGAACTTGGCCTCGCAGTCTATGAAAACAGTGAGGTTTTGTTTTAGGATTTTTTTCTACAAATTTTTATTTATTTTTTTACATTTATTTTTACTACAAAAATTTTTTTTTTTACAAAATTAATTTTTACTACATAATTTCTTTTTTTTTTTTACAAAATTAATTTTTACTACATAATTTCTTTTTTTACAAAATTTATTTTTACTACAGAATTTGTTTTTTTTTACAAAATTTATTTTTTTTCTATAAAAGTTATTTTTTTCACGAAATTTAATTTTTTTTTACAAAATTTATTTTTAATACAGAATTTGTTGGTTTTTTATACAAAAAAATTTTTTTTTATACAAATTTCTTTACCCACAAAAATTGATTTTTTTCTACAAATTTTTTCCCCCACAAAAATTGATTTTTTTCTACACATTTTTTTTTACAAAAATTTGTCAACGAAAGATGGAGAAAAAAAAGATGTACAAAAAATTTTCTTCTACAAATTTGTTTTTACAAAAGTTTTTTTACAAATTACTTTTGTTTTTTCTACAAAAGTAATTTCTTTTTACAACATTTTTTAGGCAATGTTTAAACCTGGCTCCGCGAAAGGCTGCTCTGGCCTTGTATACAGTAATTGAGCTTTAAAATAACAATTGAGTCACACGACCCAAACATTGAGCATACTACTACACATTCTAAATCAAAACACCAAATTTAACTGAGTAACCATCGCAACCAACGCACGTGAATTTTATTTAAGGTTAAACATTCTAAAATTACAACAGAATACACAAAAGCTTTTAGAAAAAACAAAAATGAAATAAGCACGTGATTATTTGAGTTGCCATGGAGAATAGAACATGAATGAGGGGGGGGAGGAGGAGAAGGAGGAAGGAAAGGAAGGTAGGGGTAATGTGTGACCTTTTTGCCCTGTCCACGGAAGCAATGAACTAAAGACCCTGATGAGTTTTCTAAGACACGTCATAAATAGTTAATAAAAGGGGGAAGTTGAGCATCGTTTTGTTTTTGCCAATGTGTATTGTTTTCAAAGTTGTCATCAAAGAAAATGTTATCTGGAGAAATATATCCCTTTAGGATTTATATATTTCTCATTATTGTATTGTTGTTTTTGTGTGTTCGTCAGTTGTGGGCAACCGTACAATATGTCAACGTGACTTTCAGCATCTTAAGAAAAAAAAGAAAAAAATACGTTAAGACTTCTCTGGTCATTTCCAGCTTTTTCTAAGAAATAAAATCATTGTCCTGTTAAGTAAAGCTGCTCAACTTGCATGGTCACCGCCTTGTTTTTGTTTTTTTGGCTTTAGGAAATAAATAGCAAAAAAAAAACAAATAAATAAAAGAAAGTGAACAACGATCAATCATGTGATCAGTTTTTGAGTCAGTTGATTTTGTTTAAGTACTTGCAAGATGAAAGATTAGATTTGCAAAAAATGGTTGCAAAAGAAATGCTATTAAGTTTTAAAAAACAAAAGTAAACTTTAATACAAAAATGTTGGATTGACACAAAAAATAGACATTCAAGATTCAAAACTAGTCTTTTGAGACATCAAAATAGAATTTCAAGAAAAAATATTTGGATTTTAAGACACAAAAGTAGCCTTTTAAGAATAAAAATAAGTTTTTCAAGAAAGAAAACTAGAATTTCAAGAAACAAATCTAGAATTTCAAGATGCTAGACTAAGAATTTCAAAAAACAATACTAGTCTTTCAAGAAACAAATCTACTGTAACTCTTTAAGAAACAAAACTAAGATTTCAAGAAACAAAAATAAAATTTCAAGACACAAAACTAAGATTTCAAGAAACAAAAATAAGATTTCAAGACGCAAAACTAAGATTTCAAGACGCAAAACTAGTCTTTCAAGACGCAAAACTAGGATTTTCAGACACAAACTTTGAATTTTAAGACAAATCAACAGTTTCTAGTTCCAGATTTCTGACATTAAGAAAGACGTTAAAAGAAATGAATATCATTTTAAGATTGTTTTATTCAATATTTTTCCAATGAATTTTTCTATCCAAATGACATTAACTTTGTCTAATATTTTAATCATAAAACAAAACAGATAAAATACCAATAAAACTCTGAAAGCAACTCATCTTACTAGTATTTTTCTTAAATTAATAAGAAAAGCAACCTTCAATTTTATGTCATTTATTCAGAGCGCATGCGCAATAACATTTAAAAAAGCTATTTTTACGTGAATATCATTGGATTGGACTGGAATTTTATTTAATTTTTTATTTATTTATCAATTTTTTTCTTAGCTTAAAATATTCTT
>JAAFCF010006680.1:2436834-2451950 GCA_013389785.1 Helicorthomorpha holstii | reverse complement strand
AAAACAACTAAATTAAAGCAGAAAATAAACTAAAACAACTAAATTAAGGCAGAAAATAAACTACAGCAACTAAATTAAAGCTGAAAATAAACTAAAACAACTAAATTAAGGCAGAAAATAAACTACAGTAACTAAATTAAGGCAGAAAATAAACTAAAACAACTGAATTAAGGCAGAAAATAAACTAAAACAACTAAATTAAGGCAGAAAATTAACTACATTAACATCAGAAAAGCTGAAAATAAACTACAGTAACTTCAGTAAGGCTGAAAGTGAATTACATTATCTTCATTAAGGTTGAAAATAAACTACTGTACATAAAAATTGATTAATCATTAGCAAAACATTTAGTAAATGACTATAAAATATTAGCTACAATATACACATTAAAACTATGGAAAAAGTAATTAAACTACAAAAAACAAGAGTAAAAACATTGGATAAAAAAACAACGACCCATAAAAGCACTAAAAGTAATGGCATTGTGAGTACACAGTACCGTACCCATCATAAATCACTACAATATTTATACCCACAACCCATCCCATCCCATCCTATCCTATACCATACAATCCAATACAATGTCAAATGAATTTCTGTGAATTTTTAATCACAAATTACACAACACATGTTTTTCCTTCCCTTCTCATTCATTCATTTCCAATGGAGAAAAAAAAATATTAATTACTTTACCATTTATCACACATAAAAAAATCTCTGATACTAAAATTCCAATTAAATTTTTTCTTATTAAGTAATTACTTAAAAAACAATTTTTTCCCCTTTCTTAATAATAAGACCAAGAGACTTGAGGGGTATAAAAGTCGTTAATAAACCCCTTTCCTCTCTCTCCCACATAAAAGACTTTTCTTTTCTTTTGATGTCTTAAACTCCCACATAGATTTTTAGGACCCTTAATTGTAAACAAAACAGCTGCATATGAACACATGAATCCCTTTAATTTGGTTTTCAGAAATTTCTTTTCCCACCCACTCAACCTCAAACCCCCCTTCCTCCTCCTCATATCAACCCCACTTTTACCTAATTTTGTAACGGCGCTCTCTGCACATACTTAAGATTCAAAACACCATAATATTATTATACCTTCCACATTTCCAGTAATTACTTTATTTACTTGTATATTATATGTGAGTTTATTATGTTTTTTGATATTTTTGAATATGTGTATGTGTGTAATATAATAACCCACCCAACCCCCCTCTATTCACCACCCAACTATAACAACCTCCTCAATCCCTTTCATTTTTCCTCTAATATCCTTCTGTTTTGTTATATTGATTAACCATACACGCAACGTGATACTCCAACGACTTCAATTAGGATCAAAAATCTTATACACAAGGTGATCAAAAGATATACTGTATGTTCATTTATCCAGACTGAGAAGAAGTTGATATAAAGAGAAATAATTAATTAAGTTATTAATGAAGAAACGGGATTTAATTGCATTGATTACAATTGCTATTTGTCTCATTTCTTTATTAAAAAAAAATTAACAAAAAAGAAACGGGAATAAATTGCATTGCTTACAATGGATATTTGTCTCGTTTCTTTATTGGAAAAATTACTTATAAATTAACGAGAATTAATTGCATTGCTTCCAATAGACATTTGTCTCGTTTCTTTATTAGAAAAAATTACTAAAAAAGAAACAGGAATAAATTGCATTGATTCTAATGGATATTTGAATCGTTTCTTTAGTGGAAAAATTACTAAAAAAGAAACGGGAATAAATTGCATTGCTCACAATTGATTTTTGTCTCGTTTCTTTATTTTTGAGAAAATTGCTAAAAAAGAAACGGGAATAAATTGCATTGCTCATAATTGATATTTGTCTCGTTTCTTTATTAACAAAAATTACTAAAAAAGAAACGGGAATTAATTGCATTGCTCACAATGAATGTTTGTCTCGTTTCTTTATTTTTTAAAAATGACTAAAAAAGAAACGGGAATAAATTGCATTGCTTACAATCGATATTTGTCTCGTTTCTTTATTTGAAAAAATTACTAAAAAAGAAACGGGAATTAATTGTATTGATTACAATTGATATTTGTCTCGTTTCTTTATTGCCAGACTGCAAATGTAAACACATATCTTATGATCACCCTGTATATACATGAGAGTTTTTCCTACCGAAAAATAATTAAGTTGTGCGCAACGGATATTAATAATAATGTCCTTCCGATCACATAAAAATTTAAAGGTCTTTTCCTTTTCTTCATTTACCATCATTTTCATAATAAACCGCAAAATCCGGTTATAACGACTTTCATTATAGCAATATTCTGTTTATAATGTCACATGTTCAACGGTCGAGCAAACTTAAGTAAATCTTAAACCCATTATAAACGGTTATTTAGTCTTACTGGAATACCTATTAAATTGTTTTTACCTATTTTAGGTCTACAATTAAAGCTTTAAGACCACTACAAACTTATATTAAAACATTTCTAATCTATTTTAGGTCACTTTTAATTAATATTAGGTGATTTTTAACTGATATTAAGTCATTTTAAACTCTTTTAGGTCAGTTTTAATAAAGTTTAGGTCATTTTAATCTGTTTTAGGTGATTTTCAACTGATATTAGGTCATTTTAATCTATTTAAGTCACTTTTAACTACTATTAAGACTATTTTAGGTCACTTTTAATCAATTTTAGATCATTTTAATCTGTTTTAGGTAACTTGTAACCTATATTAGGTCATTTTAATCTGTTTTAGGATACTTTTAATTACTATTAAAACATTACCGGTTATTAGCTCTTTCTTATCCGTTTTAGGCCACTTTTAACCGATATTAGGCCATTTTTATCTGTTTTAACTGACATTAAGACATGTCTAATCTGTTTTAGGCTATTTTTAACTGATATTAGGTCATTTTAATATATTTTACGTCACTTTTAACTGTTATAACATTTCTAATCTATTTTAGGTAGATTTTAACCAATTTTAAGTCATTTTTATCTGTTTTAGGTAATTTTTAACTGACATTAGGACATTTCTAGACTAATTTAGGCCACTTTTAACCGATATTTGGCTATTTTTATCTGTTTTAACTAACATTAAGATATTTCTAATCTGTTGAAGGTAATTTTTAATTTGATATTAGGTCATTTTAAACTGTTTTAGATCATTCTTAAACGTTTTAAGTCATTTTAAGCGATTATTTGTTCATTAAAAGCAACAATTAGATCATTTTAAACTGTTTTAGGTCATTTTAAGCAATTATTTGTTCATTAAAAGCAACAATTAAGTCATTAACAACCATTACTATGCCATTTCAACCAAATTAAAAGCATTTTAAACTACGATTAAGCTCTTCCAGCTTTCCAATCGTCCTCTGAAAATTTTACGCCAAATTTAAGCTATTTATAGTTTCAATCAAGTATAATGTGCATAGCAAAATACAGCTGTTGAGTTTACTCCTTGAAAAACAATAACCAGTGATTAAAAATGACATAAAACAAACTTTTAAAACTCAAATTAAACCAGCAAAAAAAACTACAGAGTTGAAACCAAATTCTTACTTCTTGAATTTATCAACATTTCTCGGTTAAAACGACACTGTTTTTAAATTTCCTTTTGACGTCGTTATAACCAGGATTCTGCTGTATACATGTATAGTATAATGCAAACAACAGCTTGAATTGATTATATTGCACACTTACTTTTCATAATTAATATCGCATACAAACTTATACAGTAGATGAGTAACTTAAACTCTCTTTTGAAATTCACACAGGCGATTCCGAGCTTCCTCATTTAACGGATGTTCAAAGTATGTAATATTAGAGCAATTACACGATCGATTCCCTTTCTGAATAAAACGCATAGACAACATATTAATACATCAATCGATAACTATTTAAAGCAGCAATTAACTTTTGATTTTTCGTTACAATACCATACAGTGCACAGCGTTACCGGTACCTATGATTGCACAACTTTTTCATCTTATTTTCAGCGCATTTCACACAGTCTATATCAAATGAAGTAATGGAGATACTGAAGATACTTATTAGCTACCTAAAAATTACTAATTTAGCTGTTTCGTTACCTAAATTAGACAAAAAACATCAAAATTTAACCAAAAAAATTGTTCAATTCGAACAAATGAGACGCCGCCATGATTGGAAACCTTGAGGATCAGCAGTGTTATGGTGATTTACGTGTTACGTAACATTGTACACCATACCAAAAAGATCAGGTCAGGTGATCTAACGTTCGAAGTGACGAAGTTTTGCGAATTGCACTGTAATATTTAAAATTTTCACCTTTATACACAGCGAAAATAGTTTTTATGATTATTATATCTGTAATTACAATTAGAAATAATAATTAACAAACTATAATCCAAATAATTCACCGCAAAAAAAAAAGTTGGTTGGTGCTGCTCGGCACTCGGTAAAAAAGCGTCTCACTCTCGGCAATTTGGACACTTGGAAGGCAGACGCTTCAAATTTTTCAACAAATTTTAATACGGTATTCAAGGTAATACTCGTTAATTACCTAATAGTTAGCACTATTAGTTATTTAGCAATACATTTCGTTAAGTACCGGTAACAATCGCATTTCAACGTAAAATTATCAACCAAAATGTACAGTCTAACCGTCTAACGCAATTCGAACGTTTTCAAATTCAAAACCGGCGTCATCTTTTTGTTATGGAAAGTTACAGTGATCAAAATACCATCTATAGATAGGGAAAAAAGCTAACACAGCGAGTATTTGAGTAATTAACATAAACGATTTTTAAGTAATAAGTTAAACGTTTGATTACCTGATCTTGTCGATCTGAAGGTGAATTTCTTAACGGCGTCGTTTTCTTGTAATCCAATGTAAATCCAACGCATTACTGTATGTTTAATCAGATGACGTCACATTTTAAAATTCATTTCGAACGTACCACACGAAAACGTCACCACTTTTTTTTAAAAAGAAAAAAAAAATGTTCGATACTTTTAAAAATTTGAATTCGGTGATAAAAGTGACCGTTAAATTTAATCAGCTGATTAATTTGTTATGGAAAGTCGCACGTGACAATATTTTAATTATGCTATGGGAAATAGCATTGTTCAAAATGTTACTTATTTTAACTGCATTTTTTTAATAGAAATAAGTTTAATTAAACGCTTGAGACTAAGAGAAGAGTGTTTTTTATTTATTTTATTATTATTTTCATTCATCCGCAATAAAAAGTCGCACTTTATTAATTTCAACTCGCAAAAAAAAAAACAAAAATAATGAAAACAAAATTACAAGCAATTTCAAAACAATCATTTTCAACCAAAAAAAAAAAAAAACAACAAAAAATAAGTTTTTTTTCTCGGATTTTTTTTAATACCCAAACCAAGAAAAAAAAAACAACATAAAAAGAAATAATGTCTACAGATTATAATAATAATAATATGCTGATGATGAATTTTAACACATATCCGGTTCAGTTTCAGTTACAAGAGTGCGATACAATAATAATTATGAGTTAAACAGGAAACGCAAAAAAAAAAAGACAAAAAAAAAAAAAAAAAAAAAAAAAAAAGTATTAGATGGAAAAAAATAAAAAAAAAGAAAGAAAAAAAAAAAAATTTTTTTCCAAAAAAAATATAAAGAAAAAAATTTTTTTTCTAGATATTTTTCACATTTTTTTTTTCTTCTTTTTTTCTTTCTTTTTTTTTTTTTTTTTGTATAATACATTATACAATATAATTATGTTACACTGAGTTAAATACACCCAAAATTTGACACAAGATGTCGCTGCCATATTTTTACCACACACTTAATCTCTCCTAATTAAGCTTATTATAGACAAAAACGCTTTGACTTCTTTCTTTATTTCTTCTTTCACATTCAACTGAACAAAAGTTCCATTTCCGGTTTCTTAAAAGTTCACAAAAAGTTCCATTTCTCAATTAAAAAGTTCACATAAATCTTCCCTAAAGAGTAAGGGAGAGTTTTTTTTTCTTTCACTTCCTTCACCATTTTCTCAGATGCACATAACACCAAATAATCAATCAATAAAGTCAATAAGTTCAATAATTTTTTTTTCTTCCAATTTGTGTGTTAAAAACAGAGATGAGATGAGATGGTGACAAAAACGCCTAATGCAATATTCACAAGATGGGGGTGGGAGTTGGGTGTTGGGGGTGGGAAGAGTAAAGAGGAAACAGGAAACACTTTTTTTATTATTTAATATTATTAATTATCATAATTATAAGATGCAGAGAGAGAGAAACTGTGTTTTTTTATCAATTTTTTTTTTGAGTTTGTGTTTTGCTTATTTTTTATGCTTGTGAAAACACATTACAGTTAAAACAGATAAATTTGCTTATATTTTTCTTTTTTTTAATTAATTAATTATTAATAATTATTATATTTTCTCTTCGTTGTGTTTGAGGTGTTCAGAAAAAAACGTATACACAAACCCTGCCCTTATTAGTATATGCCCTTCCAAAAAAAAATAAAAAAAAGGTCCATCTTTCATTTTGTTTCCATTGTTAAACAAAGTTCAGGTTTACAATTACTTTTTTTTTGGCAAGATAAGGTTATTACGTATGTAAGGGCAGTTTTGTTTGGTGAATTTTAGCAAAGGTCAGCTTAGTTCATAAAAATTATAAAGAGCAGAAACTTGTAAAAAGAAAGAATGCACCAATGAGGTTCCTTCGAAGCTGTGTCAGGACCGCAGTCTCAGAACCGGTTTAAAAAGTGCCCCAAAGTGCAAACCGTGGTTGTGGGGCACACACTAATTGGTCACAGAATTGAGGTTTCATGTATTAGTTGTAGGCCCATTACCGTGGTTTTCGAACTTTTCACTGTAGTTTTCGAACTTCACACTGCAGATCTCAAAATTCATGTCATTGTTCTGGAGCTTCATTATGTAGCTTTAGGACTTGGTGCTTGTGGGTCTGGGATTTTTCACATTGTGAATCAGGAACTTCACACAGTGTTCCTGGACCGTGTGTTGTGGTTCTTCGGGGCTTTGCGGAATTTCACGTGATCATTCCGCGATAACTCTGCTCAGTTATTTTAAGACCATAACATTTGGTTTTGTTCCTCACATTCCAGCTATTGATTTTAAGTTTCCATTAGTGGTTTCTGAGCATCATGCAGCCATTTTGAGGCCCTGTGCAGAAGTATTGAGGTTCCATGTAGCACCATGGAAGTTCCTGCGAGCAGTAGTTCTGAGGTTAGTGCATTAGTTTTAGGAGCCAACATGACAATTTATATTGGGAGAAATAGAGGCAAAGACCCATTACTGAGAAACTCATAGAGAACAATGTGTCCCACTTCAATATTATAATGATGAAAAGCAAATGGTGTAATTGAAACACAAGAACTTGGCTTTTCTTCACTTCTTCCAACAGTTAAAGATGTCCACTTATGTTCTCACAATTTTCCTTTTAATTAATTTTTTTTTGTAAGAAAAAACCCTGCTCTCCGTCTTCTAAAGCTGAAGCTGTGTAATATTTTAGCATAATAATAATAGTAGTAATGTGATAATAGTGATAACAACAGCAGTTTCAAATGAAGAAAAAAAAACATTTTTTTTTTGTAGATTTTTTTAGTCCAAATTTTATTAAAAACGAAAAGTTGGTTAGCTATTCATGGTAGCTCTTCAATTTTCATCTTGTTGGGTATTTTTTTTATTTTTTTATTCTTTATCCAGCATGTATATCCATTACTGGCTGTCCAGAACCATCATAGATTGGTGAACCCTGAGCATTACCAAGACCATGATGTCCCATTGGTGTATGGGCCATCATCATACCATGAGGATGTCCAGGGATGAGCATGGCTTGCGAATGCACTGGGGAGCGTAACTGTGACATTTGACCATAACCTCCCACAGCCCCAATGCCCATTGCTGCTTCACTGCCCAAACCATGCATACCTAAATAAAACAGAAAAAAACAAGATTAAATATCATTTTAACAAAAAACAATTCAGCTGAATAACAACAAAGAACCCTACACACTTTAAAGGTTTAGCGACTATTTGACGGGACCGATAAGTTGTGTGACCCTGCATTCATTTGATAGGTTCTGAGCTTCAGTTATAAATGTCACATGGACTATGCTACATTTTAGTATCATTCTCAAAGGCATTTTCTTATTAGGACCAAAATTGACAAAATTTGAACTAAATTTAGTATTTCTAGTCATCACGTTCTAAATGCCATTTAACACACGCCATTTTATTACATTTTAAACTGAAGTGTTGGGTCTTTAAGATATTTTTTGGGTCTTTTTATGACCAATTGAGCCTAAATGGCCTAATTCTAGTACTCATTTTTTTGGTTTTTCATGTCCTAAATGTCATGCGTCACACTGCTTATTTAGCTGTGCCAAGCCGTAGTTTTTTGCCACATTGTACTTGCTTTATTGTGCAATTGTTTTGGTGCCCTAACAGATTAGACTCAATTTCACTGAAAACCAAACACTTTTTGTGTTTCTACTTGCACTCTACACTTTCATTGCATGCCCCTCTGTTAGAAACCCCGTTTAATCGCGTCGAACCTCGCTTTGGGCCATTTGCCTTCCTATTTATCTCACCTAATTGAATTTCTGTTGTTAATTTTTGTTGATTTTATTTTTTTGGCAGCCAAGTACTGTACTGTACTGTTGGCTTTTGATCTCTTTGATGGACCAACACACAATGTAAAAAGCCAAACGGATTCACCACTTTTAAGCGGGACTTAGAGGATCTTTTTTTTCCCCTTCAAGCATAATGAGGCAGAAAAACGGATTAGGTCTTTTTTTTCTGGAACCCAATTTGTAAACTCCTCTCTTACTCTCTTATATCTTCAGTTCCATATGTGTTTCATCATCATCTGATGGGTGTGTGTGTAAAAAAGACCATCTTCTACTCCTATTCCTCTTTGTCCTCCTCAAAACCAAATCCCTCCTTGTCCTAACTTCCACCACCCACCATCTACACTTGCAATTGTATTTAGGTTTTTCGTTTAAGGTTTAAGGTGCTCACTCTCTATTAACCCTTGATATTGCATTTATATAGAAAAGGTTATCCCCTCCCCTTCCTCTCCTCCTCCTCCCACCATCCCTTTATACAAAATACAACCATTCACATCGACTTCACCCAAGTTAATCGGCTTAAGAAAAACAAGTGACAATCCCAAAGTCTACTAAAGGGCTCAATGTGTTTACTAAGTGCACAATAACAAGCCAGGGGTTTTACTTTTTATTTATTTTTTTTTATTATTGTTATTATTTTTTTCCCTCTCTCTTACAAAATGGATACAAAATCAAGAGTCGCAAAATTTTTCTATTAAAAATAATCCATGGCGTTTTATAAATCCAAAAATAATTGAGATTTTATTTTCTTTTTTGATCTTTTTATAAGTATGGAATATTTGAGTGCTAATTAAGTCTATTTTGCGAACTTTGCTAATTTACTGTTTGAGAATGGTTGTTTTATGATACTTTGTAAAATACAGTTTTAGGATCCAAAAAACTGGAATTTAGTGTCCTAAAATCCTAATTTCAGAGTTTTAACATCAAACAACCTTAAATTTATTGTCCTAAAATCCAAATTTAAGAGTCCTAACTTCAAAAAAACGTATATTTATTGTCCTAAAATACAAATTTAAGAGTCCTAACTTCAAAAAATCCTATATTTATTGTCCTAAAATCCAAGTTTAAGAGTCTTAACATTAAAAGACGCAAATGTATTGTCTTAAAATCTAAATTTAAGAGTCCTAACTTTAAAAAAAGCAAATGTATTGTCCTAAAATCCAAACTTAAGAGTCCTAACTTCAAAAAACCCTAAATTTATTGTCCTAAAATCCAAGTTTAAGAGTCTTAACATTAAGAAACGCAAATGCATTGTCCTAAAATCCAAACTTCAGAGTTCTAACTGTAAAAAATAGCAAATGTATTGTCCTAAAATTCAAATTTAAGAGTCCTAACATCACAAAACCGAAATATATTTCTCCTAAAAACCCCATTTAAGTGTCCTAACTTCCAAAAAGCAAATTTGAAATTTGGTGTTCAAACCAAATTTGAGAGTCATAACTTCAGAAATCTTCAATTATTGTCCTAAAATATAAATTTAACAGTCCTAACTTCAACAAAAAAAACCCCCAACTATATTGTCCTGAAACCCGAATTTACCGTCTCAATGCCCAAAACAAGTGACCCAAAACCAACATTTTGTGTCTTTAACTTCTCCAAACTAAAATTAAATTTCCCAAAAGCGAAAAAACACAAACTTTCTAGTGACCTAACTTCTCCAAAACCAAAATAACCACCAATAACTTAATAATTTAGCCCCTTTGTTTCAATATTCCATGTGAAAATGCCCATAAATTAGTTCTCTTAGTAAGTTTTCTTATTGGTCTTTACCTGCTCTGAGATGCATTTGCTGTTGGCCATCCATCATGTATCCCATTCCAGCACCTTCTGGACTGTAAGCTCCACTAGGACCTAAACAAAAAAAAAAAAAAAATTAATAAAAAAAAAAAATTAATAAAAAAATTTATTTTTAACGAAAATCATAACAAAAAAAAAAACATCAATTTCAAACATCTAAAATAGTTTCTTCCGTCATATCTTGTATAAATGAAAATAATAAATAAAAAAGAAAAATGACGTCACGAATAACAAATACACAAAAAAAGGAAGGGGGGGGGGGAGGGAAGAAAGAAAGAAAAAAGATGTGAAAATATTGGATTTTATGTACATAAAAGATTGTGTGTGGGTTTACATGTGTTTTTCTTAAGATTTTTTTTGTACCTGTTTGAAAGGTGTGTGTTGGGGGGGTGGAGAATGGGGGGAGGGAAATTTAAAAGTAAGGCAACTATTGTATATATTTTTTTTACCCCTTTGAATTTTTGCGATTATCATTTCGTCACTTATGGCATCTGTCAATAGCAAAACTGACAAGTGCAAAAAACCAAAAATTGTATTTTATTTTTATTTATTTATTTTTTTATTATTATTATTTTTTTTTTTTTTTGCAATTGAAAAAGCATTGAAACGCATTTTGCATATGTGTTTGTCATATATATATTTTTTTTTATTCAATGTAAATTAAAATATATATAAAAAATAAGCCACAATCAGTTTGACTGAACTTTAATAGTTGAAAAATATCAACTACATTTTTTCTATTTTTTTTTCTTTCTTTCCCGCCTTCGCACGCCTCTCTCACACGTCATACGCAACTGTGCATGCGTAACTACGTTCTTTTAAAAAAATGGGTTTTATCGATTTAATAGAAATTTAATAGAAAGAAAAACTGTTAAACTAATCGTAGAATGAAAAACATTCAAATTCAAAAAAAAAAAAAATAAGAGAATGTTTTTTTTTTTTTTTGAATTTGAATTTTTGTGAACGTCAAAATTACAATAGAACTTTTTTCCTAAGACATAACAACAACGCATGCGTGAAGTGTGGAGATGCAAAAATGTAAACAAATTGACGTTGAGTGCAACACTGTGTACATTCTTGTCAAATAAAAGAAAAATAGCAATTATTTTTTATATTATATTTTAGTAATCTTTTTTACTTTTAGTAATCAAAAAGAATAAAAAAAAGAAATGGGACAAATCGCCATTGGAACTAATGACAATTAGTCTCGTTTCTTTATTGCCCTTCATTAAATTACAAAAAAAAAAAAAAAAAAAGAAAAGAGACAAGTCACCATTGAAACACATGAGAATTAGTCTCGTTTCTTTATAGGTATTTTTTTTCTCAGTGTTAAGAAAGAAACGAGACAAAACTCCATTAGAACTGATGAGATTTAGTCTCATTTCTTTATTTTAAGAAAGCAATGAGACAAAATTCCATTTCAACTGATGAGAATTAGTCTCGTTTTTTTATTGCTCTTCCTTTAAATTGCAAAAACAAAAAAAAACGAGACAAATCACCATTGGAACTCATAAGAATTAGTCCCATTTATTTATTTTAAGAAAGAAATGAGACAAAACTCCATTGAAACTGATGAGATTTAGTCCCATTTATTTATTTTAAGAAAGAAATGAGACAAAACTCCATTGGAACTCATGAGAATTAGTATTGTTTCTTTATAGACATTTTTTTCTCAATTTTAAAAGAAAGAAACGAGACAAAACTCCATTGGAACTGATGAGATTTAGTCTCATTTCTTTATTTTAAGAAAGAAACGAGACAAACTCCATTGGAACTGATGAGATTTAGTCTCATTTCTTTATTTTAAGAAAGAAACGAGACAAACTCCATTGAAACTGATGAGATTTAGTCTCATTTCTTTAATTTAAGAAAGAAACGAGACAAAACTCCATTGGAACTGATGAGATTTAGTTTCATTTCTTTATTTTAAGAAAGAAACGAGACAAACTCCATTGAAACTGATGAGATTTAGTCTCATTTCTTTATTTTAAGACAAAAACGAGACAAAACTCCATTGGAACTGATGAGATTTAGTCTCATTTCTTTATTTTAAGAAAGAAACGAGACAAAATTCCATTTCAACTGATGAGATTCAGTCTCATTTCTTTATTTTAAGAAAGTAACGAGACAAAACTCCATTAGAACTGATGAGATTTAGTCTCATTTCTTTAATGCCAATTTTTTCTCGTTTGTTAGTTAACAGTTTTTTCCTCTGCAACAAAAAATAAAACGAGACAAAGCTCCATTAGAAACAATGAGATTTAGTCTCGTTTCTTTCTTATCACCATAAGAAAACAACCCAGTGTAGTGTTCCACAGTATAAAACCACCATTCATACATTGGGTGAAATGGGCCCTTTTAAAAATGACTTTCTAATGGTTTTTCGCATAACAAATGACTTGAGTTGATTGTAACGGGCTAGCTAATCTGCATTTACAATTTCCAGCTGCCATATTTCTTTCTCTCTCTCTCTCAACTAACCCAATCAAATATACATGTGATCACCTGCAAACAAAGCTCTTACACTTTTACATATATAAAAAAATACCCCTTCCTCTCCTTCCCCTACCCCTCCCCCCACCCACTCATCCTTCCCTTTCGCACATGTATTTGAAACGTTGTACATACGTAATGAGCATGAACTATAGTGCTTTACACTTTTACAGAAAAGGTGTTTAGTTTCCATTGAGGCTTTTCAATATTTTATGTTCATCTGCATATGCAATGAAGGCGTCCAAGTGCCAGAAATTTAGCTGTGAATACTGAAAGTATGGCGTGTGGATGCAGAAACAACCACCAACACCACCATTTCCATTGTATTCAATATACAGAGTGTGTCAAAGAAGGAAAAGAAAGTAAAAAAAGAAAAGGGGCAATAAAATATTAAAAATAAAACATATTTTGAATTGGAACCAATAGTCTATAACGCACTTAGCCAATGCTACAGGGAATTAACTGATAGAAATAGCCATTATGGACAATTGCATTGAAAATGTCTGCTGTCAGTTACAATTGCAACTAAAATGATTTTGGCAATAGAAATATGAATTTCAAGCATGTTTCGAATTGAAACTAGTGTTCTAAAATGCTTTTTTTCTTTGCTACAGGACTTTAAACTTACTAATACAGTGGACAAAGTGGACATTGCTCTGTAGCATCGAATGTAAGCCTCACAGAACATAAATTCCAATTTAAAATATTCTTTATTTTTGATTTTCTATTGCAAAATTCAAAAAGAATAAATTTTACAATTGTTACAAAAATTTAATTGCATGAACTCAATGGACATTGCTCTGTAGCATCGAATGTAAGCCTCACAGAACATAAATTCCAATTTAAAATCTTCTTTATTTTTAATTTTCTATTGCAAAACTCAATAGGAATAAATTTTACAATTGTTACAAAATTTTAATCACTTTAACTTAATGGACATTGCTCTGTAGCATCGAATATAAGCCTCACAGAACATAAATTCCAATTCAAAACATTCATTATTTTTGATTTTCTATTGCAAAATTCAATATAATTAAATTTTACGACAACTAAAACGCAATTGTCTATTTTGGCCATCGTTAAATTTCAGTAAAACACCCAAAAATTAACCATTAATTTCAATTCAAACTGTGCTTTATTTTCACTTTTCTATTGCCCTTAACATTTTTTGAGCTACTCTGTATGGGGAGTATGAAAAAAGGAAGGGGAAAGAGGGGTGAATGAGCGCCACCTGTGCACACACGCGCCTCCTTAAACATTATGTAGACGAGCTTTTTTACACACTGTCGGTGCCATACATATAACTTAACATAGAATTATTTAAAAGCTATACATGTAAAGTAAGCATAGCAGAAAGAGTAAGAGAGAAAACGTACAGTATATGTGTGGTAGATTGATGGGGGAGGTGTTTTTAGTGGGGGGAGAGGAATACTAAAACGCGTTAAAGATTTATACAATCTTCATGCATTTTTATTAATGACGTCATTGTCGACTTTGTTTCTCTCCGTATCAAATCGCTATCTATGTACTAACAGGTGTTTTTTTTTTCTAAGAGGTTATTTTTATAAGGGGTATTTTTTTTTAATATGTACAGTAGTGTTGAATGGGGTTTGGAGGAGTTAAAAAGGGGGTTTTCTGCAGTTAATGATGAATAACAACTCAGACTGATTGTAAATCTTTTATTGTTATTTATATATTTTTTTTTTTGCTTTAAATTTCTTGTATTTTTTTTTTTTTTTTTTTTTTTTGTATTGAAAGGGGTGTTTTTTTTTATTTTTATTTTCTTTATTTTCTCTTTTGATATAAATTGTATTTTGTTATTCTTAGCTTGCCACACACGTAGTGTATTGAATAGTGGATCACCCAACTTAAAGTGGATTTTCGACACCTTCAATTTATTTCTCTCCATGTTAGTTTTCTATTTGGAGAGAATTTAAAAGTTATATTCTCAGTCCTTTTCCTCCTCTCCCCCATCACTCTCTCTTCTTCTTCATCCCATTCCTTCTCCCCCCTTGCGTTTTGTACACCTCTGATTCTCACTTTGGTATAAAAGATGAGAATTTGATGAAAAATTTAATGGACAAAAAGTCTAAGACCCAAAACAAAGTACTGAAAATTGTTTCAAAGAGTCGAATTTAGTGTATAAGAGTTATGTTTGATGTCTTAAGAGACAAATTTAGCATTGCAAAGGTGAATTTAGCGTCATGGAGCCAAAT